>CM051238.1:182934756-183534756 GCA_027917425.1 Gastrophryne carolinensis | reverse complement strand
GGTTCTGCTCCGCCAGTCTCCTCTCCGTCTCCCCTTTGCTTGACACGTACCCCATGTGAAGTGGTCATTGGAGGGGAGTCGTAATCTGAGGTGTGTGCCAGATTGGCCAATCTTGAAAAATTGTTTTCCAGTGCCGTTGCTAAAAAGGCCATGGCAAAGCTAAAACATGTGTATACAGCCACGCAGGCCCTTGATATGGAGAAATTTGACTCCCTGGATTGGTCTGATTGTTCCCCGTGTGAGGAAGGGGAGCTGTATGAGGAGTCTGAGGGCTCTGATGATCAGCAGTTTGTGGGCGCTGATACCGAGCAGGGCCAGGGGGATTCCTTGGATACCTCTAGGGTCCTGGCTCATATGTTTGAGGTCCTGGCTATCTCTCTCCCCGAGGCGGCTCCTCCGCTGAAGGGGGAGTTCTTTGAGGTGACCAAGCCGCGCTTTGAATTTCCTTATCAAAAGCATTTTGATATCATTCTCAAGGAATGGGAGAGGCCGACTAGGCTTCCGGGTGTCCCTCCGGGTTGGGACAAAAAATATCTTTCCGGCAGACGCGGTGAAGCACTGGTCAACCACCCCCCCCCCCCCCCCCCCCCCGAAGTGGATGCTCCTGTTTTGGGGTTGTCCAGTTCCTCAATCCTGCATTCTCCAGAGTGCACTACTCTCAAGGATGGTGAGGTTAAACGCATTGACCAGATGGCTTGTCATGGTTTTGCCAGTGTTGGGTCGGCCTTGCGGCCGGTTTGTGCTTCTGCGCTTTTATTGGTAGCTGCCAGTTCGGTTGTTAGAGGACTGTTGACCTCTTCCGGGCTTGACCCGGCTAGTGAGGAGTTTGCCGACCTTAAGCGCTGTGAGTTATTTTTGTCCTTTGTGCTGTCTGCCCTGGACGACACATTGGTGATGTGTAGCAGAGCTTCGGCCTTGCTTGTCGCTATCCGGCGGTCGGTTTGGTTACGCCAGTGGGCGGCTGATTTTGTGTCCAAAAAGTCTCTTACGGGCCTTCCCTTTTTGTGGGGTTGCGGCTCTTTGGAGAGAGATTGGATTCGGTGGCAAAGGGAGGTAAGTTACCTCTTCTCCTGGGTCTGGGTCCAAGAGGTCTCGGACAGGTGGATTCAGGAAGTGGTGTCTTCCGGTTACAAGCTGGAGTTGGAGTTCCGGCCCCCTCCCAGATTCTTCAGTTCTCGGGTGCCGTCAGATCCTCTGGCCGCCCAGGGGCTGCGGGCGGCAGTAGCAAGTCTCTTGGACATGGCTGTTATCTGTCCGGTGCCTCACTCAGACCGGGGCCTGGGCTTCTATTCCAATTTGTTCACGGTGCCCAAGAAGGACGGATCCATTCGTCCCATTCTGGATCTGAAGTTGCTCAACAGGTTCGTCCGTCCCCAGAAGTTCCTTATGGAAACTGTGTTCAGCCATCCATTCACTTCGTCAGGGGGACTTCATGACGTCCATAGACATCAAGGATGCTTACCTACATATTCCAATATTTCTACCACACCAGAGATTCCTCAGGTTTGTCGTGGACAATCGGCATATTCTAAGTATGTCACACACCCCGCTTCAAGAAATTCATAACGTGTGGGTAATACTGACCTGTAGAGGGCGATATGCAGAGATGCCAGGAAAAAAGCCCCTCCCGGTCCATAAATACCTGGGACCTCCCACTCATTACCCAGTCTTCATCTCTGCAGACGGCGAGCAAGTCAGAAGATGTGGTCTCCTCCTTGCACAGGGGGATTTCAGGTAGCCGGGATGACTCCCCGGCCCTTTAGTTATCTATTTCCGCCTGGATCTTTTATTTTTATTTTTTTTCTGTTACCTCATGCCTCCCAGCCTAGGCTGACGGTCCGGGTGAGGGTAGAAAAGCACCCTTGGTGCTTAAGAGCAAATGCTCTCCCGTGAGACCCTATATAAGAGGGTAGGCGGTCATCCGGGGCGGTGACCCCGGTTTGGGATGCCCTGTCCCTTGGCCTTACACTTTGGGTGGTCCCCCCCCTTTGGGTAATGCCCCTCTCTCTAGCGGGATAGCGGAGGGTAGGAACAGGGCCCCTTATTCGGTGTTAGGTCCAAATTTTGTAATCATTAATTCTTAATGTTTTAATGTATTAATTTATTAAATTATCCTCCCAATAGTTATTAACTTATTTATTCATAACAGCGTGTATTTCTCTGTCAAAATGGCGCTGTGGCTGCAATTTTTATGCAGGCTTTCTCCGAGGTAAAAGGGGCGGGGCCGGGCGTCAGGGTCAAAGCCACAGCCCGCTCCCCTCCTTCTGTCTCTTCTGAGACCGGCGCCGCGGCCTTTTTGCATTGTCATGGCGGAGGGGAGCTTCTCCCCTCACGCTTTCACTCTTGGGGGCGGGGCCGGGCTTTCCAGTGCTGCGGCCCGCCCCTGTGTCACAGGCACCGCTGAGGTGCTTTTCTCTGTGCCTGTTTCCTCAGAAGGAGCTGGCCACGCCCCCCTTCCCTCCGCAGAGCTGCTCTTTACCTCACGGAGAGAGGAAGCTGTCTTCAGGACCACAGTGAGTGGCCCGGTGGGCCCCCCTTCTGTCCCATCACCTATAATTATATAATTTTATGCCATATATATATTTTATACTCCGCTTTTCTGATTTAGCCTTTTTTATTATGTTTTTCAGATATAACCTACAGTGGTGTTAGGGGGTTTCTCCCCGTCCTAGGGTCCCTGGGTTCTTAATTGGCTTATTGCAAATCCTCCCACTTGGGACATTAAAGGGGCATCCCGGGTTGCTTATATGCGTAATTCCCTCGGTCATTGCGACCAACTATAAGTTCACCTTATGGAGGCATCCCCGGATACTGGGCTCGGGCTCCCCTCGGGGCAATCCCGGAAGTATATGGGGTGTGGGGCATCCGTTACTGGCGATGATGTATATCTGTGTATACCATGCGCACAGCAGACTATAACGCGGCAGTCCGGACCCCAGGCGCCGCCGGTCTCTCCTCCCCCCCCCCCCCCCCCTCCCAGTTTGATACGTGCCCAGTCTGACGTTGTCATGGGCGGGCAGTTGCAATCGGAGATGTGTGCCCGATTGGCCAATCTTGAAAAATTATTCTCCAGCACGGTCACCAGAAAGGCTCCGGCTAAGAGAAAGCACTTGTCGCCGTCTTCACCGGCGGCCGACTTGGGATGATCTTGGTAATCTGGACTGGTCTGATTACTCCCAACTTGAGGAAGGGGAGGTATATGAAGAATCAGATAATTCAGACGATCAGCAGTTTGTGGGTGCTGATAATGATCGGGGCTTGGGGAGGTCTTCGGATACTCCTAATGTTCTGGCTCAGATGTTTGAGGTTTTGGCTATTTCTCCTCCTGAGGTGGTTCCACAGCAAAAGGGGGAATTTTTCGAAGAATCCAGGCCGCGCTTGGAATTTCCTAACCAAAAGCATTTTGATGGGATTATTGCTAAGGAATGGGAGAGGCCTGCCCGGCTCCCAGGTGTCCCTCAGGGTTGGGACAAAAAATATCCCTTTCCCTTGGATACGGTTAAGCGTTGGGTGCCCCCTCCCGAGGTGGATGCACAGATTCTGGGTTTATCCAACACTACTGTTTTAAATTCTCCTGATTGCTCCACGCTTAAAGATGGTGAGGATAAACGCATTGACCAAATGGCTTGTCATGGTTTTGCCAGTGTTGGGTCAGCCATGAGGCCGGTTTGTGCTTCAGCGCTGCTGGTGGTGGCTACCAGGTCGGTGGTCAGGGACCTGTTGACTTCTTCCGGGTTAGATCCGGATAGTGACGAGTTCCTTGGCCTTAAAAGGTGTGAATTGTTTTTGTCATTTGTACTAGCTGCCTTGGATGACACATTGATGTGTGGCAGAACGTCTGCTCTATTGGTGACTATTCGGCTTGGTTGCGCCAGTGGGCGGCTGATTTTGTCTAAAAAGTCGCTGACCGCTCTTCCCTTTGTGGGATTACGGCTCTTTGGTGAGAAGTTGGATTCAGTTGCCAAGGGTGGTAAGTTACCTCAACGCAAAAAACGGCGTCGTCCCTTTCGGGGGGCGGGTTCCTTTGCTCCTTCCTTTCGTGGGGCTAGAGCTGGCAGAGGAATTGTTTTCCCCGCAGCCAGAGGAGATTCCTGGAACAGGGGCAGAGGACGTGCCCGCCCAGGATACAGCTGGGGCTCTAAGCCCAAACTCGCTGCCAAGCCAGCTTAGCAATGAGGGGGCGCCCTCACCCATGTGGGTGGGGGGACGGCTGCAACACTTCTCCCAGGTCTGGGACCGGGAGGTCTCGGACAGATGGATCCGGGAAGTGGTGACTTCCGGCTACAAGCTGGAGTTCGAGCTCCGGCCCCCTCCCAGATTCCTCAGGTCTCGGGTGCCTTCGGACCTTCTGGCCGCGCAGGAGCTCCAGGCGGCAGTAAAGAGTGTGTTGGATATGGCAGTTATTTGCCCAGTGCCCCCCTCAGACAGGGGTCGGGGCTTTTATTCCAATCTGTTCACGGTGCCCAAGAAGGACGGCTCGGTTCGACCCATTCTGGATCTAAAGATCCTCAACAGGTTCGTCCGTCCGTGGAAATTTCGCATGGAAACGCTGCGTTCAGCTATCCATTCTCTTTGGCAGGGGGACTTTCTGACGTCCGTAGACATCAAGGACACCTATCTGCATGTGCCGATTTTTCCAGCGCACCAGAGATTTCTCAGGTTCGTGGTGGCGGATCAGCATTTTCAGTTTGTGGCACTTCCTTTCGGTCTTACCTCGGCTCCAAGGGTTTTCACCAAGGTGCTGGCCGGGGTGATGGCTCTCCTCAGAGCCCAGGGGATTCGCATTGTCCCTTATCTGGACGACCTCATTATGGCATCTTCCTTCAGCCAAGCGGTATTGGACACCAGAACTGTGGTGTGCACTCTGGAGAAATTCTGGTGGGTGATCAACTACCCCAAGTCCTCCCTTTCTCCGTCCAGGTTAGTGTCTTTTCTGGGAATGTCCCTGGATACTTCCCAGGCCAGGGTGTTTCTTCCTTAGTCCAAGGTTCTCTTGATTCAGGATGTTGGTTCGACTCCTCCTGTCTATCCCTCGTCCGGCCATCAGACTGGGGATGAGGCTGGTGGGATTGATGGTAGCCTCCTTCGAAGCGGTTCCGTTTGCTCAGTTCCACACAAGGACACTCCAGCTCCATCTGTTGGCGGCCTGGGACGGGTCGCCACTGTCGTTGGATCAGTCCTTCCTGATGACCCCCCGAGTTCGGTGCTCCCTTCAGTGGTGGCTGGATCCAATCAATCTGTCGAGGGGCAGATCCTTTCTGGCCCCTTGTTGGGAGACGGTCACCACGGATGCCAGTCTATCAAGATGGGGGGGGTTCTGGAAGGATCGCCAGTTTCAGGGACTGTGGGGGCCTCAGGAGGCTCACAAGTCCATCAATGTTCTGGAATTGAGGGCCATTAGGATGGTTCTGTTTTCCTTGACTCATCAGTTGCAAGGATTGCCGGTTCAAGTCCGGTCGGACAATCGGACGGCGGTCGCCTACATCAATCACCAGGGAGGGACTCGCAGCAGGAGTGCCCTCGAGGAAGTATCTTTGATTCTGGCCTGGGCGGAGACCCACGTCCCGTGCATTTCAGCAGTTTACATTCCGGGAGCGGAGAACACGGAGGCGGACTCTGAGCAGGTTCTCAGCTCGCCGGGGGGAATGGTCTCTCAGCCCCAAAGTGTTTCGCTTGATTTGTCTCAGGTGGGGGTCCCCGGTGGTGGACCTCTTTGCCTCTCGTCACAATCACAAACTTCCGACATTTCTGTCTCTCTCACGGGATCCACTGGCTCTGGCAGTGGATGCCATGTCTCTGAACTGGAGGGATCTGGGGTTTCTGTATCTGTTCCCTCCGTTTCCCTTGGTGGCCAGAGTGGTGCGCAAGCTGGCCCTGGAGGGTGCGTCAGCAATTCTGGTGGCTTCAAGGTGGCCAAGACAGGTTTGGTTCGCAGATGCGGTAATGATGTTCGTTCTGCCCCTGCTGTCGGATCTGCTCACCCAGGGTCAACTACGTTATCCCAATTTACCAACGCTGGCTTTGACGGCGTGGCTGCTGAAACCTCCATCTTGAAGGAGGAAGGTCTTTCCGATGCTGTGATTCGAACTCTCATTAGTGCTAGGAAGAGGTCTTCCTCTAATATCTACTATAGGACTTGGAGGTCTTATATTGATTGGTGTGAGATCAGGGCGTTGCCTTGTAGGGAATTTTCCATCTCCAGAATCCTGGAGTTTCTTCAACATGGTCTGGACCTGGGGCTCCAGCTTAGTACTCTGAAGGGGCAGGTTTCTGCCCTGGCGGTGTTCTTTCAAAGGTCATTTGCCCTACATCCTTTTGGTTAAGATTTTTTCCAGGGAGTCACGCACGTGCTCTACCCCAATTTACCAACGCTGGCTTTGACGGCGTGGCTGCTGAAACCTGCATCTTGAAGGAGGAAGGTCTTTCTGATGCTGTCATTCAGACTATGGTTAGGGCTAGAAAGAAGTCTTCCTCTGCCATCTACTATAAGATTTGTAGGTCTTGCCTTGCAGGGTGTTTTCTATCCCTAGGGTCTTAGAATTTCTGCAACATGGACTGGGCATAGGTTTACAGCTTAGTACGCTGAAAGGGCATGTTTCTGCCCTGGCGGTTTTCTTTCAAAGGTCTTTTGCTCTTCATCCTCTGGTTTAAGACTTTTTTCCTGGAGGTTACGCATGTGCTGCCTCCTAGGAAGCATGTGCTGCCTCCTAGGAAGCCTTTGCTCCCAGTTTGGGATTTGAACTTGGTTCTTTCTACCTTGCAGGGTTCTCCTCTTGAACCTTTGCAGGATATTGTGCTTTCTGCGCTTACTCAGAAGGTTGTTTTTCTGGTTGCCATCACTTCTGTTCGGCGTGTTTCGGAGTTGGCGGCCTTGTCCATTAAGTCCATTAAGGCCCCTTACTTTGAGAGGCACCAAGGTTGTTTTCCGCTTCAAGCCAGATTTCCTTCCTAAGGTGGTCTCTGCTTTTCATCTTAATCAGGATATTGTTCTACCCTCCTTGTGTCCTAAGCCTAGCAATGACCAGGATAGGGTCTTGCTTACTTTGGATGTGGTTCGCTGTGTGAAGTACTATTTGGTGACTACTTCCCCTTTTCGTAGGACTGATGCTTTTTGTGGTGCCCTCTGGGCCTAGGAAAGGTTTGGCTCCTGCCAAGTCTTCCATTAGTAAATGGTTTCGCCAGGCCATTGTTGGGGGCCTATTCTGCTAAGGGGAAGATTCCCCCTTTTTGTGTCACTGCTCATTCTACTCGTGCTGTTGGGGCGTCCTTGGCCTTCAGCACCAGGCTTCTGTTGAGCACTTTTTCCAAGTTTTACAAGGTTGATGTGCGGGCCTCAGCGGATGCTGTTTTTGGCCGCAAAGTTCTGCAAGCTGCTGTGGTTTAAGTTTGTGCCTTGTTGCCTTGTTTTTGGATCCCCACCCTTTATGGACACTATTGGATGTCCCACATGTAATGAATGTCTTGAAGCGGGGTGTGTGACATACTTAGAATAATACCATTTTGTGAATACTCACCTGTAAAATGGGTATTATAAGTATGTCACACCCCGCTTCACCCTGCCCTTTTGTATTCTGGATCCTTTATATGGTGAACCTTTGTTAGTTTTTAATTGGCTTTCCTGGTCCTTTTACCTTACTGCTATCTTTATACTGGGGAATGAGTGGGGGATCCCAGGTATTTATGGGCCGGGAGGGTCTTTTTTATTGACATCTCTGCAAGATCGCCATCTACAGGTCAGTATACCCACATGTAATGAATGTCTTGAAGCGGGGTGTGTGAAATACTTAGAATACCCATTTTACAGGTGAGTATTCACAAAATGGTATATTCTAAGCATACAGCACGCCCTGCTCCATCTATAATACTTACACATGGGTAATCCTCTGCCAGAGGGTGCTGTTCACTGCAGACATGCAAAACAGGCTCCTCCCGGCCCTTCATATACCCAGGGACCTCCCACAAATCCCCCAGATTTCTCTGCAGTGCTGAACTGCGAAGACATGAAGTATCACACTCTCGCAGGCGAGCGGGGCTTTACAGCCCGAGGCCCTGCGGGACTATTTCCACCTGTCCTCTTTATGAAGAATATGCCTCCCAGCCTGGGCTGTGTTGGTCGGGTGAAGGTAGGCAGCACCTGGTGTGCTTAACGGAGCCTTGCTTCACCGCAATCCCCCACCATAGGGTAGGTGGTTAGGCTGATGGTGAGCCTCTAGTGGATGCCCCTCCTGCATTGTTGCCCGTGCCCCTCACAGAGTTAATGCCTGGACGCAGGTCCGCTTCTCCCTCGCTTCCTCCCGTAGCTCGGGGGGGAAAAGAAAGGGGGGGTTATGTGTAGCAGTCCTAGTGTAATGAACACGTTTAAGGCCTTGATCTTTCATTGTACTTGGGTGTCAGTGTCGCGCTCCTTGCTCCACATAAGTTTATGGTTGCGAGCCTGTTTGTCCTTTCATTACATGAGTGTACTGCCCAGACAGCAGCATCATTTTCTAGCGTGACAGCAACATAATGTATGTACGTACTATCCACTACTGTTTTTCACTTTTCGTTGGTTAGAGCTTCGCGCTCTTTGGGGGAGGCGGGGACTCGGCATTCCTTTCTCCATCTCCATTCCTTGGATTTGGTTCAGGCTTGCACCTTCTCTCTTGGCTCAAGTGGACTCCTGGTCAAGGGGGCTCTGTCCCCCCTTTACTGACATCTTACTTTCACCAGGCAGGATTGCAGCTGGTGGGCCCGTTGGTGGCGTATCAGATGATGTCCCTTATATACAGAGCCCTTGGGCTCTTGCACAGTAGGTTACTGATCCTACTTGGGGTTCCAGCACGCCTGGAACTAGGTCTGTGCTCATTCCCCCTTGGTATGGTGGTTCATCTTGAGCTGATTATATCCAAGGACCTGGTCAGGGGGCACCACCTTCCTTGCATCTTCCTGTGAATGGTCGCCTTGGGTACCAAGTCTCGCGGGGGGGGGGGGGGGGGGGGGAATTTCTTCCAAAAACCCCCTGTGGCTCCTGGGTAGGGTCCCTTAGAGGGTCCATCTTACCTACTGGTTTGTTAAAACATGAGCCTTCCGTTGACTCTATGGCTGGACTTCTCCTATTTTAGGACCTGTCTATTTGGGGAATCTTGGCCTGTTGGAAGACAATGGCCTGTTTTATTACTGGTCTGGAGCTTGAAGCAGGATGATCCCTTTGGAGGGTTCCTGATCTGGGTGGGGGTCTACGCCCCCTGCTCCTCAACGGTATTCGCTCAAATGGATGTTTCTCAGTGGCAGGTTTTGCTATTCTGGTGTCACTCTGAAAACCAACTAGGGTGGCTCTGTTGGGTCTCGCTTATACCACAGGGGCTCCGCCCTTGTGTTTACTGTCTCAGAATATTCTGACTCTGGTCATGGGGGTTTAGTAAAATTATGCATGGATTTTATTATTTTTTGGATCTTATATGTCTTCTCTTCATTCACCCTACGATGTGGGGTTCTGCACACGGTTGTGCCGATTAAGAGACCCGTGAGTTTGTTGACCCCCGGGTGACCTAGTGAACTGTGGTTCGCAGATGCTTCTGCTAAGGTCAGCTGACCTGTTCGCTCTCTCAGGAGTGCGGTTCTGCCCTTGTCAGGCCCCTTCTTTGTCGTCCCAATCTACAGACTCTAGTCTGGGGCTTGACAGCTGCTTCATTCACCCCTTGGAGACGGGCTTATCTTCTGGGTGACCTGGTATATGGGGGGCTAGTAGCAAGCTTCCTCTTCCTCCGTCTATTGTGGGTTATTGTGTACCCATATTGATTGGCATGAGTCTTGGTCTCTTCCCTGTTAGGCGTTCTCGGTTCTCAGGGTTCTAGAGTCGTTACAGCATAGGTTGGGGTTGGCTCCCCATCTAGGTACTCTGAAGGTCTGTCTTCCTGTAGAAGTCTGGTTCAGTCTTCCTTGTGAGGAGCTCTCTTGGGGTTGCTCAAGGGCATCTCCCAAGTAGTTCTGTGGTTCCTGTTGGGATCCATTTTCATTCTGTTTGCCCTGCGGATTGTTCCCTTGGGACTTATGCTGGATGTTGTTTGAGCTGTCTTGTAGTCCAAGTCGCTTCAGTCAGACGTGTGCCTGAGCAGGTGGATCTGATTACTTAGCCTTAGCTCGATAAATATATAAATATATATATATATATATATATATATATATATATATATATATATATATATATATATATATATATAATATACCATGACGTGGTGGTATTCCGTCTTAAGCTGGACCCCTTTGTCCAAGTGGTGTTTTATGATCATTGTTTAAGTCTAACTATGGACCTTATTCTTAATAATGCTGAAGTAAAGGGTCTACATTCCCTCAACAGGTGTTGCAATTTTTCCTGGCGGTTTCTTGTCCCTTAGGTGGACTGATGCCCTTGGGGTCTGCGGGCGCCTCCTTATATATGCGCCTGTAATCGCTTGCTTCCAGGGCCTCTGCGCCGTTTGGATTGATCTTACTTGGATGCCGTCCTGGTCCTGAGCAAAGGATTCGGCCTCTTGCTAATGAAGGGGTCAGTATTCCCGCCTGTCTGACGGGAGACCAGTTCTCATTCCCCTTGGGGAGAGTTCTAAGTTTTCCACGAGGCTTCTGTTGCCTGTGGGCTGTTTGGGCCGTTACACTGGCCTATTCCTTTAAGGGGGAAGAATCTCCCTTTCTCATTTTATTCCGTTATATTGGTGTTTGGGTACCTTTTGGCCCTTCAGCACCAGGTTTTTCTGTTGAATAAGTTACTAGACTGTTGCTTGTCAAACCTTTCAAAGGTTTTGTTATGCCTCTGCTCATGTCGTACCTGGTTGCAAAGTTTTGCAGGTGACAGCGCTGTTACTGTCTGCTGTGCCTTGTTTTTGGGGATCCTACCCTACTTTATGGACACTGCTATTGGATGTCCCATGTGTAAGTATTATAGATGGAGCAGGACGTGCTGTATGCTTAGAATAATACAATTCTGTGAAATACTCACCTGTAGAATTGGTATCATACGCATACAGCACGTCCTGCTCCACCCCACCCTGGTTTTACATTTTTCTGGATCCCCTGTATGGTGATTGTTATCATTACTTTTGTTACCAGTTGGTGGTTGGTTTCTCCCGGCTTCTTTTCTCACTGCTTTTCAATACTGGGGATTTGTGGGAGGTCCCTGGGTATATGAAGGGCCGGGAGGAGCCTGTTTTGCATGTCTGCAGTGAACAGCGCCCTCTGGCGGAGGATTACCCATGTGTAAGTATTATAGATGGAGCAGGACGTGCTGTATGCGTATAATACCAATTCTACAGGTGAGTATTTCACAGAGTTGTATTTTTTTTTTTATCCCTTTGTCATTTCAATGTACTTATGGGGTGTCTTAGGTCTTTCAGGCAGGATAACTGTGTTTTTAGAGGTTTCTTCCGGTCCTGCCCCCTCTTAGTTATTGTAACTTTATTAGAGGCCTACACTGTAAAATCCTCCCACTTCCCTGCGGACATTTGGGGCATCCCGGGTTGCTTATACGGCTAATTCCTATTGGCCAGTTGTGCCACTTTAATCACCATATGGAGGCTTCACAGGATATTGTGCTCAGGGTTCCCTCAGGACAAGCCCGGCTGTGTGTAGTGTGTGGGGCATCCCCTGTGAGCGATTATGTGCGGGTCTGTGTACCCTGCGCCCAGAAGGCGCTTGCGCTGCATTCTGGGCTATCTGTGACTGGGCCTGCGCCCACTATGTTCTCACCCACACCCCCCTCCCTTGATTATGACTCCCAGTGAACTAAATACTAGTGGGGAGTCTCAGCCTGAAGTGTCGTCCAGGTTGGCTAACATTGAGAGGCTGATTGCTAGCTAAAAGGAGGCATGTAGCGCTGGGTGCGTCTGCCTTTCCTGTGGAGAATGAGAATTTCCTTGATTTGTCTGATTATACCCCACTTGAAGAGGGTGAATTATTCTCTGATTCAGTTATCTGATGATCAGCATTTCAGTGGTGCTGACTATGGCTCTGGTCACTGGGATGCGGATGATACCAATAGACTGTTAACTGAGATTTTTTGATGTGCTTTCTATCTCCCTTCCTGCTGCGGCTCCCAAGCCACAGGGGGAACTCTGCTAAACCACGTCTGGAATTTCCAGAACAGGCCCATTTCAATCTTGTTCTCAAAGAATGGGAGCCGGCCGGCTCCCTGGAATCCCTAAAGGCTGGGATAAAAGGTACCCTTTTCCCACTGATGTGGTTAAATGTTGGTCTACACCCCAAGAAGTGGATGCACCGGTATTGGGGCTGTCCAACACATCTGTGGTCCATTCCCCTGATTCCACTACCCTCAAGGATAGTGAGGACCAGCACATTGACCAGCTGGCCTCCCATGCCTTTGCCTGTGTGGGGTCTGCCTTACATCCTGTCTGTGCTTCTGCTATTACTGCTGTTGCTGTTAGGACTCTCCTCAAGGGTCTGTTGGAAGGTGCCCCTGATGAGACTTCTAGTGCCTTGTTGCAGTGTGAAATGTTCATTGCATATGTCCTTTCTGCCTTGGATGTGTAGTAGAGCATTTGCCTTGGTTGTTGCTATATGCCGCTCTGTTTGGCTGCGTCAGTGGGCAGCTAACGCTAAGAAGGTCGTCACGTGGCTTTCCTTTAAGGGTCTGCGCCTATTTGGTGATCGCTTGGACCTGTTTGCCAAGGGGGGTAAGTTGCCTCAGCGTAAGAAGCAGCTGCGGCCCTTTCGGGGTTAGGGTGCCTTTGTCCCCTCCTACTGTGGATCCAGGCCTGGGAGAGGGGTTTCCTTTGCAAGTCCTAGGGGGGACTTCTGGGGCAGAGGTCGTGCCCGCTCCGGATCTTCCTGGGGGTCCATCCGGGTGGGGGGAAGGCTGCGGCTTTTCGCTACTGTCTGGAGACAGCAGGTCTCAGACAGGTGGATTCTGGAGGTTGTGTTCTCCGGTTACAAGCTAGAGTTTGCTGCCTGGCCGCCTCCAAGATTCCTCAGGTCTCGGATTCCTCCAGAACCCCTGGCAGCTCAGGGTCTGTTTCTGGCTGTACAAAACCTATTTGACATGGGGGTCATTTGTCAGGTCCCTCCTGGGGAGAGAGGTTGGGGTTTTTATTCCAATCTCTTCACAGTACCCAAAAGGGATGGTTCCATCAGACCCATCCTGGATTTAAAGCTCCTCAACAAGTTCATCCAGGACCAGACACTTTCGCATGGAGACCCTGCGCTCCACGATCAGCTCTTTGCGCCGGGGGACTTCATGTACCAGTCTTCCCAGGGCATCAGAGATTCCTCAGGTTCGCATTGGAGGACCAACACTACCAATTTGTAGCACTGCCCTTCGGTCTCACCTCGGCCCCCAGAGTCTTCATTAAGGTGCTGGCAGGTGTTATGGCTCTCCTCAGAGCTCGGGGCATTCGTATTCTTCCTTATCTGGACGACCTCCTCATCACTTCTCATTCTTTCCAGCAGGCAGAAGTGGATACCCAGTAGGTGGTGACTGCTCTGGAAACATTCGGATGGGTGATCACCCCAAATCCTCTCTGTCTCTGGTGAACTCCTTCCTGGGCATGAATCTGGATACTGTTCAGGCCAGGATATTCTAAGTGTGCCATACACTCCACTCCGGCTCAGCAATGAAGGGGCGCCCTCACCCGCAAGGGTGGGGAGAAGGCTGCGGCTCTCCTTCCAGGTCTGGGCCCGGGAGGTCACAGACAATTGGATCTTGGAAGTGGTCTCCTCCGGGTACAAACTGGACTTCGAGTACTGGCCGCCCCCAAGATTCTTAAGGTCTCAAGTGCCCTCGGACCCTCAGGCTGCACAGGGGCTCCTGTTAGCAGTGAAAAACCTTCTGGACATGGGGGTTATATGCCCGGTGCCTCCGTCGGAGAGAGGCAGGGGTTACTACTCCAACCTTTTCACGGTTCCCAAAAATGAGGATTCGGTGAGACCCATTCTAGATCTCAAGGTTCTCAACAGGTTTATCAGAGCCAAAATGTTCCGCATGGAGACTCTGCGCTCGGCTATCAATTCCCTTCGCCAAGGGGATTTTATGACATCCATAGACATCAAGGATGCATATCTGCATGTTCCGATTTTTCAGGCACATCAGAGATTCCTCCGGTTTGCGGTGGAGGATCAACATTATCAGTTTGTAGCTCTTCCCTTCGGTCTGACCTCGGCGCCGAGGGTCTTCACCAAGGTCTTGGCGGGAATAATGGCTCTGCTCAGAGCTCAGGGCATTCGCATTGTGCCTTATCTGGACGACCTGTTGATCTCACCTTCTTCCCTCCGTCAGGCGGAGCTGGACACCCACCAGGTGGTGTCGACCCTGGAGAGGTTCGGGTGGGTGATCAACCACACCAAGTCTTCTCTCTCCCCGTCTCGTGTGATTTCATTTCTGGGCATGAATCTGGATACCATTCTGACCAGAGTGTTTCTGCCCCAGACCAAGGTGTAGGGGATTCAGGGTCTGATCTGCCTTCTTCTGGCCAATCCTTGTCCCTCTATACGACAGGAGATGAAACTGGTGGGCTTGATGGTATCCTCCTTCGAGGCGGTACAGTTTGCACAGTTTCACATGAGATCTCTTCAACGTCACCTATTGACGCATTGGGACAGGTGTCCGCAGTCATTGGATCAACCTTTCAGGATGTCTCCCAGGGTTCGGCAGTCCCTTCGGTGGTGGCTGGAATCGAGCAATCTGTGGAAGGGCAGATCTTTTCTGGTCCCTTGTTGGGAGACAGTCACCATGGATGCCAGCCTGTTAGGCTGGGAAGGTTATTGGAAAAGTCATCAGTTCAGCGGGGTGTGGGGTCCTCAGGAGGCTCACACCCCCATCAATGTCTTGAAGCTCAGAGCCATCCGGCTGGTTCTGGCTCGGCTGACCTCACATTTACGGGGTCTACCGGTTCAGGTTTGTTCGGACAACCGAACGGCGGTAGCTTACATCAATCACCAAGGAGGGACTCTCAGCAGGAGTGCCCTCAGGGAAGTCTCTCTGATCCTGCACTGGGCGGAGAGCAATGTTCCTTGCATTTCGGCAGTCTACATTCCGGGAGTGGAGAACATGGAGGCGGATTCCCTGAGCAGGGGATCCTCTCGCCAAGGATGTGTGGTCTCTCAACCCCGAGGTTTTTCTGGATCTTTGCCGCAAGTGGGGGACTCCGGAGGTGGATCTCTTTGCCTCGAGGCGCAATCACAAACTTCCGGCCTTTGTGTCTGTTTCTCAGGATCCTCTGTCTCTGGCAGTGGATGCCTTGTCACTGGCTTGGAAGGAGTTGGGTTTTCTGTACCTGTTTCCGCCCGTCTCCATGCTGGGCAAGGTAGTTCGCAAACTAGTTCTAGAAGGGGCACCAGCGATTCTGGTGGCTCCAAGGTGGCCAAGAAGGGTTTGGTACGCAGACGTTGTAAGGATGGCCGTAGGTCAGTACCGGCTTCCCTTGTTGCCGGATCTGCTATCTCAGGGTCATCTACTTTACCCCAATTTACAAACGCTGGCTTTGACGGCTTGGATGCTGAAACCTTCATCTTGAAAGATGAAGGTTTGTCTGAGGCTGTTGTTCAGACCTTGATTAGGGCTAGGAAGCGGTCCTCTTCTGGCATTTACTATAGGACTTAGAGGTCCTATATTGATTGGTGTGAGGCTAGGGCCTTGCCGGGTGTTTTCGATACCCAGGATTTTGGAGTTTTTTCAGCATAATCTGGATCTTGGGTTCCAGCTTAGTACTTTGAAAGGACAGGTTTCTGCTCTGTCAGTTTTCTTCCAGAGGTCTTTTGCCTTACACCCGCTGGTTAAGAAACATAGAAACATAGAAGGTTGACGGCAGAAGGAGACCATACGGTCCATCTAGTCTGCCCTTACCATCTAGTCTGCCCTTTTTTTCAGACTTTTTTCCAAGGGGTCGCGCATGTGCGGCCCCCTCGGAAGGCTGTGGTTCCTGTTTGGGATTTGAATTTGGTTCTTTTGGCTCTGCAGGGTCCTCCTTTTGAGCCGTTACAGGATATTGCTCTTTCGGTTCTCACTCAGAAGGTTGCTTTCATGGTGGCTATTACCTCTGTTCAGCGTGTCTCTGAGGTGGCGGCTCTGTCGATTCAGGCCCCTTACTTTGAGAGACACCAGGATAAGGTGGTTTTTCGTTTTAAGCCGGATTTCCTTCCTAAGGGGGTGTCTGCTTTCCACCTCAATCCGGATATTGTTCTCCCTTCCTTGTGTCCTAAGCCTAACAATGACAAGGAGAGGGTTCTGCACAATTTGGATGTGGTTCGCTGTGTGAAGTACTATTTGGTGACTACTTCTTCCTCCCGCAAGACGGACGCTTTTTTTGTGGTGCCCTGCGGGCCCAGGAAATGTTTGGCGCCTGCTAAGTCTACGATTAGCAAATGGATTCGTCAGGCCATTGTTGGGGCATATTCTGCTAAGGGGAGGACTCCTCCTTTTAGGGTCACTGCGCACTCTACTCGTGCGGTTGGTGCGTCCTGGGCTTTTCAGCACCAGGCTTCTGTTGAACAAGTTTGTAAGGCTGCTACTTGGTCTTCTGTTCATACTTATTCTAAGCATACAGCACGTCCTGCTCCAGAGATAGTAAGTGGGTAATCCTCCGCCTCCGGTGCCGTGCACTGCAGATATGTAGAAAACAAGCTCCTCCTGGCCCTACATATACCGAGGGACCTCCCACAAATCCCCAGATTTCTCTGCAGTGCTGGAACTGCGAAGACATGAAGTATCACGCTCTCGCAGGCGAGCGGGGCTTGACAGCCCGAGGCCCTGCGGGACTATTTCCACCCGTCCTTATTGTGAATTAATGCCTCCCAGCCTGGGCTGCGTTGGTCGGGTGAAGGTAGGCAGCACCTAGTGTGCTTACGGAGCTAGACTCCACCGCAATCCCCCACCATAGGGTAGGCGGTTAAGGCGAATGGTGAGCCTTCAGTTGAATGCCCCTCCCGCACCAGTGCCCCCCACGCCCCGTGTAACGGTGAACCCCGAATATTGGGTCACCTTCCTCCCTAGATTCCCTAGATTCCCCCGTTAGTGGGGGGAAAAAAAGAGGGGGGGGGGGTCGTGTGTACGTTGGCCTAACCTTGCTCTAATTACACTTGAGACCTATAACCTTTAACGGTTACCGGGTGTCAGAGCGCGCTTCACATTTAAGTTGTTAGTTAACCGCAGCGCTTTTTATTGTACTCTACTTGCCGCGTACGGCAGCTCTTTCGGGGACGCTACGGGCTTCTTTATCCCTGTATTCACCCTGTCAGATTTTTTTTCTCTGAGGTGATTTCTAGCATTACTACTTTTTCTTCTGATTGGCTGCGCGCCTTCGATCTTCGCGCTCTCCGGGGGGGGGGGGGGGGGGTTGGCACGTTCCGCGTCATTGCCCGCTCTGGCCCGCCCTTCGAGGTTCGCTGGGTGCCATTTCCTTCTCACATGCGCGTGGTGAAGACAGTCCTCCCCTCGCAGATCTGTAAGTGCCCTCATGGGCGACTTTTTCTCTAGCTTTGCTTCTTCGCGCTTGGCTCTGACATCCCTGTTCCCCTTGTGTCTTCCAGACCGCGGACTTCGGTGGCTTCTCTCGGCCCGGTCCAGACCATTTTAAGAAGTCACTCCCACTTCCCAGCGGGTTATTGGGGCATCCAGGGTTGCTTTATAGCGTCAATCCCTACTGGCATATTGACTTTACAGAGTTGTATTTTTCCAAGTTTTACAAGGTTGATGTGCGGGCTTCAGCGCATGCTGTTTTTGGCCGCAAGGTTCTGCAAGCTGCAGTGGTTTGAGTTGGTACATTCTTTACTGTTTCTGGTTCCCACCCATGATGGACACTGCTATTGGATGTCCCACATGTCATGAAGATCGAAGTGGAGTGTATGGCACACTTAGAATAATATCGTTTTGTGAGTACTCACCTTTAAAACGGGTATTATGAGTGTGCCATACACTCCACTTTGCCCCACCCTTGTTTTTTTCAGGTATTCTGGGGCTTTTATATGGTGAACCATTGGTTTTGATTGTTAAGGTTATAATTGGTTCTTCCTGGTCCCTTTTACTGCTTTTTTTACACTGGGAAATTGGTGGGAAGTCCCAGGTATATATGGACCGGGAGGGGCTTTCCTTTTTTGCATATTCATCTCTGCAGAATTTCGCCCTCTACTGGAGATTACCCAGATGTCATGAAGAAGGAAGTGGAGTGTAAGGCACACTCATAATACTCGTTTTAAAGGTGAGTACTCACAAAATGGTATTTTTTCTTCCTCAGCAAAAGGTGGATTCTCTTCAAGCTCTGGTTCATTTTCCTTCTGTCTTGTCCTCGCCCTTCCATCCGGCAAGGGATGCAGCTTGTGGGACAAATGGTGTCCTGCTTCGAGGCAGTTCCTTATGCTCAGTTCCACATGACACCTCTTCAGCTCCATCTATCTCTGGGACAAGAGTCCCCTGTCTCTGGATCAGGCCTTTGTTCTGTCTCCTCTGGCCCGGCGGTCCCTCTTGTGGTGGCTGGACTCGAAACCTGTTGGGGGCAGATCTTTTCTGGCCCCCTGTTGGGAGACGGTCACCACCGATGCCAGTCTGTTGGGTGGGGGGGCTTCTGGAGAACCCTTCAATTCCAGGGGCTGTGGGGCCCTCAGGAAGCCCATGCCCCCATCAACGTCCTGGAACTGAGGACGTTCGGTTAGTACTGGCCCAGTTGACTCCTCACGTTCTCAAGTTCGCTCAGACAACCAGACGGCAGTTGCCTACATCAATCATCAGGGAGGGACTCGGACCAAGAGTGCCCTCAAGGAGGTGTCCATGATTCTGTCCTGGGCGGAGGACAATGTTCCTTGCATCTCAGCAGTGTACATTCCGGGGGTGGAGAATCTGGAGGCGGACTCTCTGAGCAGGGGGACCTCTCGCCTGGGGGAATGGTCTCTCAGCAGCGAGGTCTTTCTGTACTTATCACCATTGGGGGGTACCAGAGGTGGATCTGTTTGCATCCCGCCACAATCACAAGCTCCCAGTCTTTGTCTCTCTGTCCCAGGATCCCCTGGCCGTTGCGGTGGATGCTCTGACTCCTGGCAGGGGTTCTGTCTCCTGTATCTTTTTCCTCCTTTTCCCCTGCTGGGCAGGGTTCTGCGCAAGCTGGCTCAAGAAAGGGTACCAGCAATCCTGGTGGCCAAGACAGGTGTGGTTCACGGATATCGTTCAGCTGGCAGTAGATCAGTGGATTAGTCAGGACGTTTTTAGGGCCTATTCTGCTAGGGGAAAGGATCCTCCTTTCTGTGTTACTGCTCATTCTACACGTGCTGTTGGGGCCTCCTGGGCCTTTCAGCACCAGGCTTCTGTTGAACAAGTTTGTAAGGCTGCTACTTGGTCTTCTGTTCATACCATAAGTTTTACAAGGGTGATGTTCGGGCCTCAGCAGATGCTGTTTTTGGCCGCAAGGTTCTGCAGGCGGCAGTGGTGTGAACTGCACGTTGTTGCTATTCTTAGTATACAGTATGTCCTGCTCCAGATAGATTACTTACACTTGGGTTATCCTCCGCCAGATGGCGCTGCACTGCAGAGACATGTAAAACAGGCTCCTCCCGGCCCCTCAAATACCCAGGGACCTCCCACAAATCCCCAGATTTATCTGCAGTACTTACTGCAAAGACATGAAACTTATCCCCAGATTTATCTGCAGTACTTACTGCAAAGACATGAAATTTATCACTCTGTCGCAGGTGAGCTGGGCTATCAGCCTGCGGCCCTGTTGGACTATTCCCACCCGTCCCACCTGTCCTTCGTGTGATGTTCCTCCCAGCCTGGGCTGCGCTGGTCGGGTGAAGGTAGGCGGCACCATGCGTGCTTATGGAGCGCTGCTCCACCGCAGTCTCCCACCAAAGGGTAGGCGGTATAGGCTGATGGTGAGCCTTTATGGGATGCCCCTCCCGCATCATTGTCCCATGCCCCGGTAGCGGTGGGCCCTGTACAAAGGGCCGCCATTCTCCCTGTAGCCTTCGGGAGGGTGTGTGGATGTTAGTGTATCGTGATTATGTGCATATGGCTTTTTGTAATTTCTGTTTGGACTAGCATGTGGTGTCAACCGCCGCGCTGACTCGTCTTTTTACACTTGCAAATGCCGCTGCGCGCGCCTTTTCCTTCATTTGGATGTTCCGCGCCAGGCGGCGATATCTCAGACGCTTCTGCGTCCTCATTGGCTGCTTGTCGGTTGGACTTCGCGCTCTTCAGGGGGGCGGGGCCTGGCCTGGCGCGCCCCGGCTCGCTCTGGCCTGCCCTTCGAGGTACTCGGCGCCGCGTTGTCTGGTCGCGCGCGCGTGTGTGACGTTCTTACTTTCCGTAAGTGCCCTCGCGGGCGGCTTTATACTCCATTGTAGTTTTTCGATTCTGACACCTTTTTCTTCTCATTGTGTCTTTCAGACGGGTGAATCCATTGGCTTCTCCCGGGCCGGTGTAATTGATAGTCGGGCCCCAATGACCCATTTCCCTAGCGGGTCATTGGGGCATCCAGGGCTGCTTTATAGCGTCAATCCCTACTGGCATATTGTGCCTAATAATCACCATATGGAGGCATATCAGGATAATGTGACCGGGGTCCTTTTGGGACAAGACCGGCTGTGTATGGCGTGTGGACAACCTCATGCTGACGCTGACAAGGCATGGGTCTGCCTACCCTACGCTGAGCAAGCGCTGGCTTTGCAATCCGGCTTGCCAGTGGCTGCACCACGTTTCACTTCACCTACTCGCCCAAGCTTAAATCTCACTCCTGCTGAGTTGCATACAAGTGGGGATTCTCAGCCTGAGGTGTCTTCTCGACTACCTACTGCTGAACAGATTATTGCGAGGTCCTTAGCGCGTAAGGGCCCTTGTAAGAAGCGGCACCTGACGCCTTATGATACTGTTTTCCCTATGGGATCTCAGGAGTTTATGAATCTGTGTGGCTATACCCCTTCTGATGAACGAGAGCTCTTTTCTGACTCAGGCTCATCTGATGAGAGACCAAGGGGTCATGACGATTCTGGCTCTGACCCCTGGGCCCGGATGACACTGACAGATTATTGACCCAGATCTTTGAGGTTCTATCTCTCTCTCTCCCTGGTGAGGCTCCCAGGCAAAGAGGGGAGCGTTTCCATACAGCAACATCACGTTTGGAATTTCTAGAGCAGGCACATTTCCATTCTCTTGTGCTCAAGGAATGGGAGTGCCCCAGTAAACTTCCCGGGGTTCCAAGGGATTGGGATAGAAAGTATCCTTTTCCACCTGAGGTGGTTAAATGTTGGTCATCCCCCTCCGAGGTGGAAGTCCCGATAATAGGGCTATCTAACACCCCTGTCATGCATCCCCATGATTCTACTACCCTGCGGGATGCTGAGGACTGGCGCATTGACCTGCTGGCCTCCCACACCTTTGCATGTGCGGGGACGGCGCTGCGCCCGGTCTGTGCCTCTGCCATTACTGCTGTGGCCACTAGAACCTTCATCAGAAATATGCTTGATAGTGCCCCTGATGATCTCCCTTGTGAGGTGTTTAATGCACTCTCCAGTTGTGATGTGTTTCTACATTTTGTCCTAGTAGCATTGGATGACAATGACAATGTGTGCAAGAACTTCTGTCCTCGTGGTGGCTATATGTCACTCGGTCTGGCTGCGACTGTGGCGTGCTGACAATGCTGCGAAGAAGGCCCTTACTGGGCTTCCCTTTAGGGGGCTACGTCTGTTTGTGGCCCGTCTAGACCTGTTTGGTAAGAAAGGTAAGTTACCCCAGCGCAGACGGCTGTCTCGGCCCCTTCGGGGGCCAGGGCCCCCCTTCCACCCCCCACCATGGTGTTAAACAGGAACCAGGGGTGTCCTTCGCGGGGGCTCGCGCAGATTCCTGTCCCAGGAGCAGACGACAATACCCTGGCTCCTCCGGGGGGGGGCTAAGCCCAAATCCTCTTCAAAGGCCCCTCAAGCATGATGGGGCTCCCTCACCCGTCAGGGTGAGGGGACGGCTGCGGCACCTTGCTCAAATCTGGAGGCATCACGCCTCAGACCGGTGGATTTAGGAGGTAGTGTCCTCCGGCTACAAGATGGTTTGCTGTGCGGCCTCCCCTAAGATTATCAGGTCCCGAGTACTCCTGGTCCCTGCCTCTGCTCAGGTGTTGGCGCAGGCCGTGCAAGGCCTGCTGGGTCTGGGGGTCATTTGCAGATTTCCCTTAACAGACAAAGGTAAGGGACTCTACACCAACCTTTTCACAGTTCCCAAAAAAGAATGGTCAGTCTGGCCCATTCTGGATTTACAGATCTTCAGCAAATTGTCAAGTACAGGCGCTTTCCGCATGGAAACTCTGCGCTCGGCCATCTGCTCCTTGTACCCCGGGGGCTTCATGCCGTCTGTGGATATCAAAGATGCTTACTTTCACATCCTTGTGTTTTCAGAACACCAAGGTTCCTCAGATTCGCGTTGGAAGATCAACACCGCCAATTTGTGGCCTTGCCATCTGGCCTCTCTTCAGCTCCCAGAGTTCTCACCAAGGTGCTGGCGTGGGTGATGTCTCTGATGAGGCCAAGGGGCATCCGCGTACCTGGACGTTCTCATCACTTCCCAGTCTCTACATCTGGCAAAGTTGGATACTCAGCTGGTGGTGTCCATTCTGGAGTCATCTGGATGGGTGATCAGCCACCCCAAGTCCTCACTGTCCCCTTCCTTGGTAACTTCATTCCTAGGAATGAATCTGGACACAGTTCAGGCAAGGATTTTCCTTCCACAGTAGAAGGTGGACAATCTGCTTACACAAGCTCCGTCCCTCCTAGCTGTCCCTGTCCCTCCACCAGGCAGGGGATGCAGCTGGTGGGCCTGATGGTGGCGTGCTTCGAAGCGGCCCCTTGTGCTCAGTCCCTCTTGGGGCTTCTGCAACTTCTCCTATTGTCTGTATGGGACAAGGACCTAGCATCCCTGGACAGGGTCTGTGTCTCTTCCCCCCCCCTGGTGAGGAGGTCCCTCTTGTAGTGGATGGACTCAAGGAACCTGTTGGGGGGCGGAACCTTTCTTGTCCCTTCCTGGGAGACGTTCACCACGGATGCCAGTCTTATCAGGTTGGGGGGGGGTTTCTGGAAGTCCCTGCGGTTCCAGGGGAGGTGGGGCCCTTAGGAGGCCCATACACCTATCAATGTCTTGAAGCTGTGAGCGATCAGCTTAGTTCTGGCTCGCTTGACTACTGATCTTCAGGGCCTGCTTGTTCAGGGGCGCACGGTCACTCTGATGGCAGTTACCTACATCAATCATCAGGGAGGGACCCGAAGCAAGAGGGCCCTCCAGGAAGTGTCTCTGATCCTGACCTGGGTGGAGGCCAATGTTCCCTGCATTTCAGCGGTATACATTCTGGGGGGGTGTCCCTCTGCAACAGGGTGTTCCAACCTCTGTATCACCGTTGGGGCCAACCAGATGTGGATCTGTTTGCGTTCCTTCACAATCACAAGCTCCCGGCCTTTGTCTCCCTGTCCCAGGATCCTCTGGCCGTGACCACGGATGCCTTAGTAATGTCATGGCAGGACATTCAGTTTCTGTATGTCTTTCCTCCATTCCCCCTGCTAGGCAGGGTTCTGCGCAAGATTGCTCTGGAAGGGGTGCCAGTGATTCTGGTGGCCCCCAGGTGGCCAAGAAGAGTGTGGTTCGCAGACGTGGTGCAGATGGCAGTAGATCAGTGCTTTCTGCCTGGAGTGCCAGATCTGCTCACTTAGGGCCCCTTACGCCATCCCAATTACAAACTCTGGCTTTGACGGCCTGGCTGCTGAAACCTCCATCTTGATGGAGAAAGGTTTGTCTGCCTCGATGGTTGAGTCTATGGTGAAGGCTAGGAAGATGACTTCTTCTTCCATCTGTTATAAGGTATGGCGTACCTACATTGACTGGTGTGAGTCTTGGTCTCTTCCCTGTTGGGTGTTCTCAGTTCCCAGGGTTCTGGAGTTTTACTGCATGGGTTGGAGTCGGGTCTCCAACTCAGTACTTTGAAGGGTCAGGTTTCTACCCTGTCTGTCTTCTTTCAGAAGTCTTTTGTTCAGCATTCCTTGATTAAGACTGCTTTTAGGGGGTTACTCATGTGCGTTCCCCACGACAAGCTATGGTCCCTGTTTTGGGATTTGGACTTGGTCTTGCCTGCCTTGCAGGATGTTCCCTTTGATCCTATTCAGGATGCTGCTCTCGCTGTACCTACCCTCACGGTTGTTCTTTCTGGGGCTATTATGTCGGTCAGGCGTGTGTCTGAGCTGGCGGCTCTGTCTATCCAGCCCCCATACTTTGAGAGACACCAGGATAAGGTGGTGTTCCGCTTTAAGCTGTTTTTTCTGCCTAGGTGGTGTCCGCCTTTCATTTGAATCTAGATATTGTTCTTCCTTGATTGTGCCCTAATCTTAGCAATGCTAAGGAAAGGGTTTTGCATTCCTTGGATGTGGTCAGGTGTCTGAAGTATTACCTAGTAGTAACTGCGTCCTTCAGGAAAACTGATGTTCTTTTTGTGGTCCCTTCTGGTCCTAGGAGGGGCTTGGCTTCTGCTAAGTCTACTATCAGCAAATGGATTTGTCAGGCTGTGATTCAGGCCTATTCTGCTAAGGGGGAGAATCTTCCCCTCCACCTTATTGTTCATTCTACTCGTGCTATTGGTGCCTCTTGGGCTTTCCAGCACCAGGCTTCTGTTGAACAAGTTTGCAAGGCCGCTACTTGGTCTTCTGTTCATACCTGAACAGCTGATGCTGTTTTTTGGCCGCAAGGTTTTGCAGGCGGCAGTGGTTTAAACTGTCTGCTGTTACCTTTTTTATTGGGGATCCCACCCTACTTTATGGACACTTCTATTGCTGGTTCTGGTCCGCGGAAGGCTCCTGCTAAGCGGCGGCATCTGGCACCCGGTGTTACTTTCTTTCCTATGGAAGCTGAGGAGTTATTCCAAGTATGTCTCACACCCTGCTTCGGAATGATTAATAACACGTGGGTTATAGTCCAGTAGAGGGCGAACTTCTGCAGAGATGACTAGAAAAAAAGAAGCCCCTCCCAGTCCATAAATACCTGGTAACTCCCACACATTCCCCAAATTAGTCTCTGCAGACGGCGAAGCAAGTCAAGAAGATGGCTGTCTCTTTCCTTTGCAGGTAAGCCGGGTGCGCCAATTTTTTCCTATTTCCGCCCGGACCTTGTTGTTTTTAAGTCCCTATGCCTCCCAGCCTTGGCTGTGGGTCCGGGCGAGGGTAGGGTACACCTTAGAGGTGTACTGCATAGGAGCCATGCTCCTCCGTGAGACCCCCTCCAAGGGGTAGGCGGCTGCCAGGTTGGTGATCCTGGTGTGGGATGCCCTGTCCGTCCGCGCTGGCCCGCCCTTCCTCTTAAGACTGGCCCTGTGAGACGCCATTATCCCTACGGTTGCTGTGAGTGGGGCCTTGGTTTTATTTTATACTGTTATTCATGCCTTGATTAATGACCACTAGCGCTGGGGGATACTTGTTAACCCTTGGGTTTTCTTAGCTCCGGGATTGTATTTTGTATTATATTGTGTTTTTGGCTTTTTATTAAGAATGAATGCTTTTACTTAAGGGTTCCTTAATTGTGTCTTCGGGGGGACTACCTTGCCTTGATTAACCCTTTAAGTGCCAAGCACGTAACACCTACGTGCTGGCTTGGCTGGGCCTTAAGAGCCAAGCCCGTAGGTGTTACATGCTTGACTTTCCCCGCTGCTAGTTAAAAAAATAAAAATAAAAAATACTCACCTGACCCCTCGTTGGATCCGGCCGGGTCTCCTCTTTAATTTGGTGTTATCCGATCCTCCGCGGGGGCTCGGATGGCTCCAGGAGAGCCCCCGGAATAGCCCCCCCCCTCGCTTCGGCAGCAGCAGCTGATAACTGTAAAAAAATAAAAATGACATTCACTTACCTGCGTGTGCGCTGGCTCCCGCTGTCCCTCCTCTTCCCCTGGGGGGCCTCCGATCCCCCCCAGGACTTACCGATCTTCAGGAGAGAGCACAGGAGGCTCTGTTCCCTCTGCTCCTCCGACGGGGCCGCCATCTTGCCGCTAAGCCCCAAAGGGGCGGGGCTAATGACGTCATCCCGGCCCCGATCACCAGCTTCAGCTTTCTCAGCTGTCAGATGCCGGTGATAGGTGCCCGGGGAAGGAGGTGGCAGGAGATCCTCTGATCATCTGTCAGCACAGCGGCGAGGGACAAGAGCTTACAATCGGAGGTAAGTACAGAAAAAAAAAATTTTTATAAAATACTTTTGTGTGGTGTGTTTTTTTTACAGTTAACCCTTTGTGAACTGGTAAGGGGTCCATGAGACCCCTTATACCAGTTCACAAGGCTCTGGGTCTGGCAAGTCACCTGCGGCTAGTGGGTGACTTGCCATTAACCCCCAGCCCCCCCATTACCTGCCTCCCCAACGGCCGGGGGGGCAGAAGGGCCCGGCCCACTTATTGGCTATGTGGGCTAGTAGCCTGCAGGGCCAGGGACCACCAACGCTGGCCCCTGCGCCCTGTTCTACAAGCCCCATAGCTGGCCCGGGTCGGTAATGCTGGGTAGGGGGGACCCTACGTAAATTTTTTTGGGGGATTTTTAAGGGTTTTTAACCCTTAAAATTCCAAAAAAAATGGGGTCCCCCCCCGGGAGGGGGGACACCGTCAATTTTTTTTTAAATTAACCGCTTATGTCCTGTTACACAGCAGGTATAAAATGCTTCCAGCATTTTGTGGTGTGTTTGTGTTTTTCTTTACATTTAAAGTGGACCAACACCCAGGATTTTGACTATCCTGGGTATTGGTCCTTTCCCCCCGATCGGGGATGCCCCGCTCTGTGAAACCCCCCCGATCGCCCACAATAATTCATCTCACCCCGATCCTATGGTGCATGCGCGGCCGCTCGTCCAATCAGCGCGCTCAGAGCGGCTGAGTTATGGACGTCTAAGAGACGTCTAAGCTCAGCCACTCTGAGCGCGCTGGAGACCGCATCCCCCACTTCCCTCTAACAGGGAGCGTGCTCGCGCCGGCCATTCATAAATAGCCAGCGCGGGCACGCGCCCTGCTAGAGGGATAGCGGGGATGCGGCCCGCGTATGCGCCGTAGGACCGGGATTCAGGTAAGTGGTAGCGGGTGTTCCGGGGGGTTTCACACAGAGGGGCATCCCGATTATTCTAAGCATACAGCACGTCCTGCTCCCGAATAGTAATAACATGTGGGTAATCCTCCGCCTCAGGCGCCGTGCACTGCAGACATGTAGAAAACAAGCTCCTCCCGGCCCCACACATCGAGGGACCTCCCACAAATCCCCAGATTTCTCTGCAGTGCTGGAACTGCGAAGACATGAAGTATCACGCTCTCGCAGGCGAGAGGGCCTTACAGCCCAAGGTCCTGTGGGACTATTTCCACCCGTCCTCTTCAGAAGAAATATGCCTCCCAGCCTAGGCTGCGCGAGTCGGGTGAAGGTAGGTAGCACCTGGTGTGCTGAACGGAGCCATGCTCCACCGCAATCCCCCTCCATAGGGTAGGCGGTCAGGCCGATGGTGAGCCTCTAGAGGATGCCCCTCCCGCAATTTTGCCCGTGCCCCTCACAGAATTAGTCCATGGACACCGTCAGCTTCCTCCCGTAACTTGGGGAAAAAAGAAGGGGGGGGTGGCAGCCCTAGTGCTAATTCGCCTTAGACCTTGGTTCTTGAATTAGGGGGTCAGTGTCGCGCCTCGCTATACAGCGTGAGCTGTCTTTTTTACTAACAATCTGCTGTTCGGCAGCATCATTTCAGCGTGTCAGCATTAGAGGTATGCTTATTCTCCGCTGTTCTACCTTTGCCGTTTGTTAGAGCCTCACGCTCTTTGGGGGAGGCGGAGACTCGGCATTACGCGCCTCGCGTCACAGCCCGGCCTGGCCCACCCCTCGAGGTTCGCTGGCGCCATTTTCTCTATCTTTGCGCGCGCGCGTAGTGTGGTTCGCCTCCTCCCTCGGTCATGTAAGTGCCCTCTGGGGCGGCATGGTTCTATGTTTTTTTCAGACAACGCATGGCACTGACCCCACCCTCCTTGTCCCATTATGTCTTTCAGACGCAAAACTTCGTTGCTTTTCCCGGCCCAACATATATTACAGCGGGTCCTCTTTACAAATTCTCCCACATTACTAGCGGGTTTGGGGCATCCAGGGTTGCCTATTGCATAAATCCCTGCGTCATACTGCTTAATAATCACCATATGGAGGCACTTCGGAATTATGGAACCGGGGTCCCTCCGGGACGTGACCGGCTGTGTGCAGTGTGTGGCCAGCCCTTGGCTGAGGCTGACAGGGCACAGGTCTGCGGACAGTGTGCAGAACAGGCAGGTTTGCTAACAGAGGAACCTCCCTTCCTTACTCCCGTCTCCCCGCTCCCAAATATCACTCATGACGAGTCCCACTCCAGCGGGGATGACCTGCAATCAGTGCCGCGGGCGTTGCCCATGGCGGAGCAGGTGCTTTCTGGATTGGCGGAGCCTATGGGCCCTGGTAAAAAGCGGTCCCTGACGCCTCCAGGCTTCCCGGTTCCTGACGATACCTATGACTCTGCTGATATGCAGGACCCTGACCCTTCTGAGGAAGGTGAGCTATTCTCAGACTCGGGCTCCTCACATGGGATGCCCGGGGGCTGTGATGATTCTGAGCCCGGGTCCTGGAGGCTGTGTGACACAGATGAAATCCTTATGAAGATTTTTGAGGTTTTGTCAATCTCCCCTCCTGGGGAGATCCCCAAGCCAAAAAGGGAAAGTTTCCATACAGCGCCGCCGCGCTTCGAGTTCCTGGAACAGGAACATTTCCAGAATCTTATATCCCAAGAATGGGAATCGCCTTGTAAGCTTAAAGGGATTCCAGGGGCCTGGGAATGGAAGTACCCTTTCCCTCCTGATGTGGTTAATTTATGGTCAGCTCCCCTGGTGGTGGACGCACCAGTTATAGGGGTCACAAACCCCCCTTTTATGACTGCTCCTTTTTATCGTACCCTTCGGGATGCCGAGGACCGGCGCATTGACAGACTGGCTTCACACGCCTTCTTGTGTGCTGGGACGGCCCTGCGCCCGGTTTGTGCCGCGGCCATCACTGCGGTGGCCGCCAGGACCTCCCTTGGGGGGTGTTTAATGCGCTATCAGACTGCGAAGCGTTTGTGAAGTTTATTCTATCGGCACTGGATGACACCATTAAGATGTGTTCTAGAAACTCAGCCCTTGCGGTTGCTATTCGCCGCCTGGTCTGGCTGCGACAGTGGGGTGCTGACGGAGCAACGAAAAAGGCTCTCACTTGCCTCCCCTTCAGAGGCCGACGGTTATTTGGGGCCCGCTTGGACCTTTTTGGAAAAAAGGCTATAGCACCCTTGCACAGAAGGCCGCTCCGGCCTCCACGAGGCAGGGTCACCCCTCCACCTCCCTACGTTAGTGTCAAACGTGAATCTGAGGTGTGTTTCCAGCTGTTCGGTGTGGATTTCCAACATGGGGCGGGCAGGCAGCGGCCTGGGCCTTCTGGCAGGGCCAAGTCCAAATCTGCCAAAACCTCTCAAGCATGAAGGACTACCGCATCTGTCTCACATCCAGGAAGATGACTTCTCCTTCTGGTGGTTCCGGGATGTAATCCCCCTGGACACAGGATGGGTTTTTGCTGGGCGGTCCCCCTCAGTGTTTGTCAGGGTGCTTCCAGTCCCTGTTTTGCCTTCTGAAACTGGCGCAGGCCGGACTGGGCCTACATTGTTGGGCGCACTTGCTGATTGCCCTTAACAGCATGGGGCTATGGCCTCTATATTATCTTTCCTCCCCCTTCCACAGTATGAGGTAGTATGGACCGCGTTGGCCTATGGCAGGCTTAGCAATTCTACCTTCACAGGTAGTCCAATATGACAACTCTGTCTTAGGTCACGGGCCCCCTGCGCGGGGGGGGGCTATCGGCCTCTTGCGAAGTACTAGATCTTCTTAGTCTCCCCCGGGTCTGCTGGACGCCAAAACTATTTCTAGACAGTGTCGCAGGATCAACCCTGCGGATTGAGGCATTACTTGGGGCCTCTCTCTCTCGTTCCCAGGCTACTCACCTGGCGCAACTGGGGACACGCCTGAGGGGGGGGGGGTGTGTCTGCGTTAGGACCTACCGGGTCGTCTTCCTTACTCCCCAGTCTCTGCATCAGACCAAAGTGGATCGGTTGGCCGGCAGTGTCCCCTGGGAGCTACTGGATGGTTACTCAGTCACCTCATTCCCTCATGTTCCCTTATCCGCTATCCCCCATCCCTGGGGATCGGTTCAGGCTTGCAGCCTTCTTCTCTGGCAATAGGGGACCCCTGGTTACGGGGGCTCTGCCCCCCTTTACTGACACCTTACCTTCACCAGGCGGGATGGCAGCTGGTGGGCCCTTTGGCGGCACATCAAGATGATGTCACGTATATACCGAGCCCTTGGGCTCTTCAGCGCAGTAGGTTACTGAACCTACATATGTCCCAGCACCCAGGTGCTTGGTCTGTGCTCATGCCTCCTTGGTAAGGTGGTTCCTTTTGAGCTTCCCATATGCAAGGGCCCCGTCAGGGGGGCACTCCCCTTCCTTACTAGCATCTTCTAGCGAATGCTCACCCTGGGTACCAAGTCTCGCAGGTTTGACGGGGGAAGGGAAAATTCTTCCACAATCCCCGTGGTTTCTAGGTAGGGCCCCCTAGAGGGCCCATCTTGCCTGCTGGGGTTATTGAAACGATGGGCCCCCGTTGACTCTATGGCTGGCATTCTCCTCCTTCAGGATCGGTCGGTTTATTGGGGGATTCCTGGTCTGTTGAATGACAGTGGCCTGTTTTTAATACTGGTCTAAAGATTGTGGCAGGTTGCTACCTCTGGAGGGTCCCTGATCCTGCCTTGGGCGGGGGTCTACTCCCCCTGCTTCTCAATAGATGCCCTTAGCGGCGGGTTATACTATCCCGGTGTTGCCCGGGGAGCCTAGCGTGGCTCTGTGGGGTCTCCCTCCTGACACAGGGGCTCTGCCCTTGTTCCTACTGTCTCAGAATATTCTGACTCCGGTCAGGGGGGCTGAGTATTTAGGCATAGCCTTGTTATTTAATATGCCTTCTCTTCATCACCCCACTTGTGGGTCCTGCGCACGGTTGGCCTGATAGAGAGTCCCATGGGGATCTATGGCCTGGGCGGCCTTGGGAGTAGTGGTTCGCAGATGCCTCTGCTGAATTGTGATATCTCCTTCTGGAGTGCGGTTCTGCCCTTATCAGACCTCTTCCTGTTTCCAATATAGGGTCTCCTGTTTGGGGTTTGACAGCTGATTCATTCACCCCTTGGTGAAGGCCCTTATCTTCTGGGTGACTTAGTATGAGAGGGGGCTGGGAGCTAGCTCCCCAGCTTCCCCTTCCTCCGTCTATGGGGGCTTTGTGGCATCCCATATTGATTGGCATGGGCCTTAGTCTCTTCCCTGTTAGATGTTCTCGGTTCCCAGGACCTTTAAGGTCATTACAGCGTAAGTTGGGGTTGGCTCCCCATTTTGGGACTCTGAAGGTGTAGGTTTTGTCCTGGCCTTCCTGCAGGAGTCTGGTCTTGTCGCCCTTGTAGGGAATTATGTTGGGGATTGCTTAGCCGCGTCTCCCCAGTAGTTCCATGGTCCCTGTGGGGACCAATTTTCAGTTTGTTTCCTGTGGACTTCCTGGGGACCCTGCCTGGATGCTGTCTCAGCTGCCCTGTAGTCCAGCTCGCTTCTCTGGGGCCTCCTGACTCCGTCAGGTATGTGCCTGAGACGATGGATCTGGTTACTTAACCCTGGCTCGTGGAGATATATAGATATAGATATATATATAGATATATAGATATATAGATATATAGATATAGATATATATATATATATATATACAGATATATAGATATATATATATATATATATAGATATATAGATATAGATATATAGATATATATATATATATATATATATATATATATATATATATATATATATATATATATATATATAGATATATACGGCTACAGGCACCCCATGCCTGGGGGTGTTCCTCTTACGCTGGGCCTCCGGTCCAGGTGGTCTATAGGATCTTTGCTTCAGTCCTTTAGTCTAGCCACGGGCTTATTCTTAATAATGCTAATATGAGGGCCTACATCCCTCTACAGGTATTGCACTTCTCCCCATGTGGGCCTTCTTGGCCTTTAGGGGGACTGCTGTTCTTGGAGTCTACAGGCGCCTCTTTATGTATGCGCCTGCTATCTATTTCCAGCGCCATTGTGCCTTTGGATTAATCCTTCTGTATGTCCCCTGATCCTGAGGAAGCCTTGGCTTCCTGATAATTAGAAGTCTGTATTCCCGCCCTTGGTCGGGTGACCTGTTTTCTGTTTCCTTTCGGGGGTGTTACAAGTGTTGCCACAAGGCTTCCTTGCCTTTGAGCTGGTTGGGTCATTACACTGACCTATGTTCCTTTCAGGGGAGCGAATCTTCCCTTTTTCTGTTTACTCCGTTATCTGGGTGCTTGGGTACCACTGGCCCTTCAGCACCAGAGTTTTTCTCTGTTAATTCAGTTACTAGTCTTATGGCCTGTCTCTATTCATACCTTCATGGTCCTGTTATGAGACTGACATTAGAGCCTTGCTCATGTCATGCCTGTTGCAAGTTTTGCAGGTGACAGCGCCTTTACTGTCCGCTGTGCCTTGTTTTTTTCTGGGGATCCCACCCTGCTTATGGACACTGCTATTGGATGTCCCACATGTTATTACTATTCGGGAGCAGGACGTGCTGTATGCTTAGAATAATACAACTCTGTGAAGTACTCACCTGTAGAGTTGGTATTATACGCATACAGCACGTCCTGCTCCACCCCACCCTGGTTTCACTTATTCTGGATCCCCTGTATGGTGATTGTTATCATTAGATATTGTTACCAGTTATTCTGGGTGGTTTGTTCCTCCCGGCTTCTCTTCTCACTGCTTTTCAATGCTGGGGATTTGTGGGAGGTCCCTCGGTGTGTGTGGGGCCGGGAGGAGCTTGTTTTCTACATGTCTGCAGTGCACGGCGCCTGAGGCGGAGGATTACCCACATGTTATTACTATTCGGGAGCAGGACGTGCTGTATGCGTATAATACCAACTCTACAGTACTTCACAGAGTTGTATTTTGGATGCCCCGGGGGGAGGGAATAGAACGGTCCGGGAATCTTATAGATTCCCGGGCCTATCAGCCCTGGGTGTTGGTCCAACTTAAAAACCCAAAGTGAACTTGTAAGGAGTTCATGAAAACCCCTATACCAGTTCACAAGGCTGGGGGGCTGTCAAGTCACCTGCAGCTAGCGGGTGACTTGCCATTAACCCCGGCCCCCCTATTACCTACCTCCCGGAAGCCCGGGGGGGCAGAAGGGCCTGGGCTGATTTAGGCTGTGCGGGCTTGTACTTGGCAGGGCGGGGGGCCACCAAAGCTGGCCCCTGCACCCTGTTCTACAAGCCCTGCATAGCTGATCCCCGGGCTGGTTATGCTGGGTAGGGGGGACCCCATGTCATTTTTATGGGAATTTTTAAGGGTTTTTAACCCTTAAAATTAAAAAAAAAAATGGGGATTACCCCCCCCCCCCCTTGGAAGGGGAACCCCATGCCAATTTTTTTCTTGATTTAACCCTTTATAGTGTGGATTGTAGTTGTATTTTGTTATGTTATAAAGTGTTCTTTTCAGTTTGGGGGGGTCTTCTGAACAGTAACGGGGGGATACCGATACATATGTGGTACCGTTGTAATCGGGAGAAATTGGGCTTTCACATGCAATATGGTTTTCTTTTAAAAAAAAAAAAAAGGTTTTATTTGAAATAAAGGAGACAATTTTCTAAAAAAATATTTTTTTTGTTTCATTTACTCAAAAATATTTTAAAAAACAGGAAAAAAATTACAAACAAGACATTTCATGTTAAAGCCTAAACTCTGCCGCAAAAATAAAATATAAAATTTTCCTGGAAATACCTGCAAAAATCACAGTTAAGCATAGTGCTAAATGGTTAAAAATGACCTGTCAAGAGAGGGTGACAAAACCTCAAGTAGGCTGGCTGTTAAAAGGGTTAAAAGTACCTATGCATGTTGGGTATCGTTCTGCTCGGGGGACCTTGCGCTTTTAGATTTAGCTTGTCTTTTGTTTGCATATTGATATTTTAGGAAAACTCAATTTTTATTCTGCTTTATTATACATTTTTTAAGGGAACCCTGTGCGACCAAAGAATTCTTTGGGGGATTACTTTCAGAAAGATGGGCCCACTACAACATGCTGGGTACACTTAGAAAGCTTATCATGTGTACTTTCAAGGAATGTGAATGTGAATGTGGAAAGCGCAAGGTGTGCACTTTGTCTGGAGAGCTGAAATGTTCAAGCAAAATTACCATTGTGCACATGCTTTACTTTTTGGTGTTTGGCAACTCTTCTTTTGACAGTAGCTATGCATGTTGGGTATCGTTCGGTTCGGGGGATGTTGCTTTTTCAGATTAATTTGTTTATTCTTGTTTGCATATAGTTTTTTTTTAGGAAAATGTGGCTTTGATCCTGCTTTTTTTTTATCCATTTTTAGGGAAGCTCTATGTAACCAAAGAATACATTGAGGGAGAACTTCCAGAAAACTGTGGCAACATCAACAAGCCTGGTACGCCTAGAAAGCTTGAAGTGTGTATTTCCAGAGAATATATAGTTTGTGGGGGTATTTCAAATGTAAAGGGTTGTTTTCATTAAAAAACTGCAAGGTGCACATAGCGCTTAGCATGGCTGCATTTGATCTAAAAATCTCTTAAAGTGCTGTTTCAGTTTGGGGGAGTCTCCTGGGCAGAAAAGGGTGTCTACCAATACATATGTGGTACCATTTTAATCGGGAGAAATTGGGATTTCACACGCAATAAGATTTTATTGACAAACTTACATTTTTTTATTACAAAAAACCACTACAAATTGTAAAAAATAGATTTTTTTTGTTCCACATATTTCACCCCAAAATATTAAGAATACACTTGACAAATGACAAACAAGACATTTTATGTTAAAGCCCAGACTCTGCTGAAAAAAAACAATATATAATTTTCCTGGGAAATCCCTGGAAATACTTTCAAAAATCACAGTTGAACATGTGTAGCGCAAAATAGTGAAACATGGTCTGGCAACAGAGGGTGACAAAAGCTGCAGGTAGGCTGGCAGCGAAAGGGTTAAAAAAGGGGCTTCTCCCGATCCTCAGGTCCCTTGCTTAGATTGGGGTTTCCTTTGGTCATTATTAAATCCTCCCACTAACGGACGCTGAGGGGCATCCTGGGTAGCTTCATAGCGTAATTCCCATTGGTCATTGCGACTACCCTAAAAAATCACCATGTGGAGGCTTCCCAGGATACCGGGCTCGGGATCCCTTCGGGGCAACCCCGGCAGTGTATGGTTTGTGGGGTATCCCTTGCGGGGGACAATGTGCAAATTTGTGTACCATGTGCACAGCAGGCCATTACACGGCAATCCGGGCCCCTGGCATCTGGATTGGCCACGCTGGCCTCATCACCTACAACCCCACGCCTGGCTTTGACCCCTAGTGACGTGGTCATTAGCGGGGAGTCGCAATCCGATGTCTGTGCCAGATTGGCCAACATTGAGAAGATGATTGCTAGCTCTGCGGCCAGGAAGGCCCCAGCTAAGAGACTGCATTTGGCGCCCGCTGCGCCGGCCTTTGACTATGATCAGTATGACTCTTTGGATTGGTCTGATTATTCCCTGCTTGAGGAAGGGGAATTGTTTCAGACTCTGAAGGCTCTGACGATCAGCAGTTTCTGGATGCTGATGCCGGTAAGGAACGTGGGGATACCATGGATACCCCCAGACTCCTGACCCATAGTTGAAGTGCTTGCTATTTCCCCTCCTGCGGAGGCCCCTCCGCAAAGGGAGGATTTTTTTGGGACCGCCAAACCTCGTTTGGAGTTCCCGAATCAGAAACAATTTAACAATCTGATCCTGAAAGAATGGGAAAAGCCCAGCCGGCTTCCTGGCATCCCTCAGGGGTGGGATAGGTAGTATCCCTTTCCTGTGGATGTGGTTAAGCGTTGGTCGTCACCCCCAGAGGTAGACGCTCCGGTTCTGGGATTGTCCAATACATCGGTTGTGCACTCCCCAGATTCCACTACCTTGAAAGATAGTGAGGACCGGCGTCTCGACCAAATGGCTTTGCATGCCTTTGCCTGTGTGGGTTCGGCCTTACGCCGGTTTGTGCCTCTGCTCTCACGGCCATGGCTTCTAGACCCTTAATCAGGGGACTGTTCGATGGTTCCCATCTGAGTCCTTCCAGTGAGGAATTTGCAGCATTGTCGCGTTGTGAGATGTTCATTGCATTTGTCTTGTCGGCCTTGGATGACACTATATGTATGTGTAGTAGGACCTCGGCATTGCTAGTGGCTATACGCTGATCTGTTTGGTTGCGCCAATGGGCGGCTGATATCGCTGCAAATAAGGTGCTCACAGGGCTACCCTTCGCGGGTATGTGCCTGTTTGGTGATAAATTGGACTCGGTGGCAAAAGGAGGTAATTTGCCGCAGCGCACAAAGCAGCGCCGACCCTTTCGGGGTTCAGGCTCTTTCAATCCCTCCTTTCGTGGCTCTCGAGCCAGCAGGGGAAGCTCTTATGCTGTGTTCAGAGGAGATTCCTGGGGTAGGGACAGAGGACGCGCCCGTCCCGGGACTGCCTGGGGTGCCAAACCCAAGGCTGCTGCCAAGCCCGCTCAGCAATGAGGGGGCGCCCTCACCCTCACGGGTGGGGGGACGGCTGCGGCTCTTCGCCCAGGTCAGGACCCTGGGGGTCACAGACAACTGGATCCTGGAGGTGGTCTCGTCTGGGTCTGGGTACAAGCTGGAGTTCGCATACAGGCCTCCTCCCAGATTCCTCAGGTCTTGGGTTCCTGCGGACCCCCGAGCCGTACAGGTATTTTTCATGGCGGTGCAAAACCTTCGGGACATGGGGGTCGTTTGTCCGGTTCCTCCCAAAGAGAGAGGTCAGGGTTTCTGCTCCAACCTCTTTACGGTGCCCAAAAAGGATGGCTCCATAAGATCCATTTTGGACTTAAAGGATCCGAAGAATCTTCTGGGGGGCAGATCCTTTCTGGCGCCCCGCTGAGAGATGGTCACCACAGATGCCAGCCTGTCGGGCTGGGGGGGTTTCTGGAAGGAACATCAGTTTCAGGGTCTGTGGGGTCCTCAGGAGGCTCACATCCCCAATGATATCCTGGAGCTGAGGGCGGTACGGTTGGTGCTGTCGCACCTGCCGCATCATCTCCAGGGATTACCGGTTCAGGTTCGATCGGACAATCGAACTGTGGTGGCTTACTTCAATCATCAAGGAGGGACTCGCAACAGGAGTGCCCTCCGGGAAGGGTCTCTGATTCTTGCATGGGCCGAGAGCAATGTTCCATGTATCTCGGCTGTCTGCATTCCAGGGGTGGAGAACCTGGAAGCGGACTCTGAGCAGGGGGGCTTCTCGCCGGGTGGATTGGTCCCTCAGCAACGAGGTCTTTCTATCCCTCTGTTGGAAGTGGGGGATGCCGGAGGTGGATCTGTTTGCCTCTCGTCACAATCACAAGCTTTTTGCATTTGTGTCTCTATCCCAGGACCCTCTGGCTCTGGCAGTGGATGCTCCGTCTCCTGTATCTGTTTCCTCCCTTTCCCATGGTGGGCAAGGTGGTACGCAAGCTGGTTCACGAGGACGTGCCAGCAATCCTGGTGGCTCCAAGGTGGCCGAGACAGGTGTGGTCGCAGACGTCGTGCGCCTGGCGGTCGATTAATACAGGCTGCCTCCAGGTCTGGATTTGATCACACAAGGTCAGCTTTGTTATCCCAATTTACAAACGCTGGCTTTGACGGCGTGGCTGCTGAAACCTTCATCTTAAAAGAAAAGGGTTTGTCTGAAGCTGGAGTTTTCTTCAGCATGGTCTGGACATGGGTTTTCAACTTAGCACTCTGTTTCTGCTCTGGCGGTTTTCTTTCAGAGGTCTTTCGCTCTTCAGCCTTTGGTTAAGACCTTTTTCTAGGGGGTCGCTCATGTGCGCCTTCCTCACAAACCCATGTTACCGGTTTTGGATTTAAATTTGGTGTTGTCTGCCCTTCAGGGTCCTCCATTTGAACCAGTGCAGGATGTTGCACTATCCATTTTCACCTTAAAAGTTGCCTTTTTGGTGGCTATCACCTCTGTTCGATGTGTTTCTGAGTTGGCGGCTCTGTCCATTCAGGCCCCCTGCTTTGAGGGACATCAGGACAAGGTGGTTTTCTGCTTTAACCCAGACTTTCTGCCAAAGGTTGTCTCTGCCTTTCAACTCAATTAGGACATTGTGCTTCCTTCCTTGTGTCCTAAGCCTAGCAACGACAAGGAGAGGGCCTTGCAATCTCTGGATGTCGTTAGAGTCGTGTAAAGTGCTATCTGGTGGCTACTTCACCATTCCGGAAGACGGATGCCTTTTGTGGTGCCCTCCGGGCCCAGTAAGGTTTTGCTGCCCGTCAAGTCTACCTTTAGTATTTGGATTCGTCAGGCCGTTATTAGGGCCTATGCTGCCAAGGGGAGGGATCCCCCTTTCCAGATCACTGCTCATTCTACTCGTGCTGTACTTGGTCTTCTGTTCATACTCTTTCCAAGTTTTATAAGGTTGATGTGCTGGCCTCAGTGGATGCTGTTTTTTGGCTGTAAAGTTCTGCAAGCTGCAGTGGTTTAATTTGTGCACTATTGCCTGTTGGGATCCCCACCCTTTTTGGACACTGCTATTGGATGTCCCATGTGTAATTAATCTTCCGAAGCAGGGTGTGAGACATACTTGGAATAACACCATTTTGTGATTACAAACCTGTAAAATGGGTATTATAAGTATGTCTCACACCCTGCTTCGTCCCACCCTGAGTTGTATCTTGGATCCTCTATATGGTGAAACTTTTTTCTCATAGATTTTATTGGCTCTTCCTGGTCCTCTTACTGCTTTCTTATACTGGGGAATGTGTGGGAGGTCCCAGGTATTTATAGGGGCTTCTTTTTCTTGTCATCTCTGCAGAAGTTCGCCCTCTACTGGACCATAACCCACGTGTAATTAATCATTCCGAAGCAGGGTGTGAGACATACTTATAATACCCATTTTACAGGTGAGTAATCACAAAATGGTATTTTTTGATGTTACTGGTTATACCCCCCCTGGAAGAAGGGGAATTATTCTCTGATTCAGAATCATCTGAGGATCAGCTTAGGGGTTATGCTGGGTCTGACCCATGGGCTTCAGATGATGCTGACAGACTTTTGGCTCAAATATTTGAAGTACTCTGTATCTCTCCACCTGCCGTGGCCCCAGGCAGCGGCAGCAGGGGGAGCTGTTTCATACTGTTAAGCCACGTTTGGTGTGGGAGTGGGAACTGCCTAGCCAGCTTCCCGGGGTACCAAAGAGTTGGGATAAGAAGTATCCCTTTCCTGCTGAAATGGTTAAACGTTTGTCATGTCCTCCCAGAGGTGGATGCACCAGTTCTGGGATTGTCCAACACATCTGTCCTGCATTCCCCTGGCACTACTACATTGAGGGATAAGGAAGACAGGCGCATGGATCAGCTCGCTTGCCATGCCTTTGCCTGTGTTGGGACCGCGCTCTGTCCGGTATGTGCCTCTGCTATCACGGCTGTTGCTATTAAAAGCCTGTTTAGGGGTCTCTTAGATGGGGCCCCTGATGATGCTGTTAGTGAAGAGTATAGAGCTCTTCTGCGTTGTGAGGAATTTGTTGCATATGTTCTCTCTGCCCTGGATGATACCATCAGAATGTGTGGCAGGGCATCTGCCTTGTTGGTGGCGATACGCCGCTCGGTCTGGCTGCGCCAGTGGGCAGCTGACAATGCTGCCAAAAAGGGCTTCACTGGGTTTCCCTTCAAGGGGCTGCGCCTTTTTGGGGAATGTTTGGACTTGTATGCTAAAGGTGGCAAATTACCTCAGCGTAGAAGGCAGCCCCGGTCATTTTGGGGTTCAGGTGCCTTTTCTCCTTCCTTCAGGGGCTCCAGAATTGGACGGGGAGCTTCCTTTGCTGGAGCCCGTGGAGATTTTTGGGGCAGGGGTAGAGGACGTGGCCACCCTGGGGTCCCAAGACCTAGTCCTCCCCCAAGCCCCCTCAGGCATGAAGGGGCGCCTTCATCCATCCGGGTGGGGGGACTGCTTCGGCTCTTGGCTCACATCTGGAGGCGTCATGTCTCAGACCGGTGGATTCAGGAGGTAGTTTCCTCCGGTTACATGATAGTTTGCAGCCTGGCCGCCCCCAAGATTCATCAAATCTCGCTTAGCTCAAAACCCCTTGTCAGCCCAATGTCTCTCTCTGGCTGTCCAAGGCCTTCTATACCTACGGTAGGTGTCATCTGTCAGGTGCCCTTGAAGGAAAGGGGCAAAGGCTATTATTCCAATCTTTTCATTGTGCCCAAAAAGGATGGGTCCATCAGACCTATCCTGGATTTAAAGCTTCTCAACAAGTTTTCAGATTCAGACACTTTCGCATGGAGACTCTGCGTTCAGCTGTGACCTTCTTACGCCCAGAGGACTTCATGACCTCCGTAGACATCAAGGATGCATACCTTCATGTTCCTATCTTTCCAGGTCATCAGAGGTTCCTCAGGTTTGCTCTGGAGGATCGGCACTACCAATTTGTGGCCTTGCCCTTCGGCCTCACCTCGGCCCCCAGGGTATTCACCAAGGTGCTGGCAGGAGTGATGGCCCTGCTGAGATCTCAAGGCATTCACATTCTTCCCTATCTGGATGACATGCTTATCGCTTCTCAGTCCTTCCATCAGGCAGAGCTGGACACTCAGAGGGTGGTGTCCACACTGGAGTCATTCAGCTGGGTGATCAATCACCCCAAAGCCTCCCTGTCTCCTTCCATGGTGAAGTCTTTTCTGGGCATGATTCTGGATTCAGCTCAGGTCAAGATCTTTCTTCCTCAGCAGAAGGTGGAGGTCCTTCAAGAGAAAGCTCAGCTCCTGCTGTCTTGTCCCCATCCATCCATCAGGCAGGGAATGTTTCTCCAACATGGTTTGGATCTGGGTCTTCAGCTCAGTACTCTGAAGGGTCATGTGTTTGCTTTGGCTATTTTCTTCCAAAGATCCTTTGCTCAGCATCCCCTGGTCAAGACCTTTTTCCAGGGGGTTACTCACGTGCGTCCCCCACGTAAGCTTATGTTACAAGTCTGGGACTTGAATTTGGTCTTGTCTTCCCTGCAGGGGTCTCCTTTTGAGCCCTTGCAAGGGGCTTCTTTGTCCATTCTTACGCTTAAGGTGGTCTTTTTGGTGGCTATCACTTCTGTTAGGTGTGTTTCTGAGTTGGCCGCGCTTTCCATCAAGCCTCCTTATTTTGAGAGACACCAGGACAAGGTGGCGTTTCGTTTTAAGCCAGATTTTCTGCCTAAGGTTGTTTCTGCTTTTCATCTCAATCAGAACATTGTTTTGCCTTCTCTGTGTCCTAATCCTAGTAACCCTAAGGAAAGGGTTTTGCATTCTTTGGACGTAGTCAGAACTCTGAAGTTCTATTTGGTGGCTACTGAATCCTTCAGGAAGACTGATGCTCTTTTTGTGCTTCCGTCTGGACCTAAGAAAGGCCTGGCTCCGGCTAAGTCCACTATCGGCAAGTGGATATGTCAGGCTGTGATGCAGGCCTACTTTAAGGGGAAGGAACCTCCCTTCCGCCTTACTGCTCATTCTACTCGTGCTATTGGTGCCTCTTGGGCTTTTCAGCACCAAGCTTCTGTTGAACAAGTTTGCAAGGCCGCCACTTGGCCTTCTGTTCATACCTTTTCAAAGTTTTACAAGGTTGATGTTAGGGCCTCAGCTGATGCTGCTTTTGGCCGCAAGGTTCTGCAGGCGGCAGTGGTTTAAACTGTCTGCTGTTACTTTTAGGGATCCCACCCTACCTTACGGACACTGCTATTGGATGTCCCAAGTGTAAGGAATATCTTCTGGAACACGACGTGCTGTATACTTAGAATAATACAATTCTGTAATTACTCACCTGTAGAATTGGTATTATATGTACAGTATACAGCACGTCCTGTTCCATCCCACCCTTATCATTATATTTAGTTACCTCTTTATGGTGATTGTTCTTATGTTCAAATCTTCATATAATGGTTATAGTTCTCCCGGTCTCGGTTGCTAACTGCTTTTCAATACTGGGGATTTTGTGGGAGGGTTGGGTATATATGGGGCCAGGAGGAGCCACTTTTCTGTCTCTGCAGTTCAGCGCCATCTACTGGAGTATATCCCAAGTGTAAGGAATATCTTCTGGAACAGGATGTGCTGTATACATATGATACCAATTCTACAGGTGAGTAATCACAGAATTGTATTTTTGTCATTCATTTTTCTAAAATTGAAAAAGGGCAAACTTTGGAGCCCTGCTACAGTTTCTGTGCTGCAAACAATGGAGAGGCACATGGGACAGGCATCAGGTGAGCTACTTACTGGCTAATTGTTGGGTTTAGAGACTTTAGAGAGATACTACTGTGGGCAGATGAGTTTTAGCCCTATTTATACATTTATGCCTTTTTTTCTCCCTTCATGACAACCCATAGAGAGGGGGGGAAACACAAACTGAACGGAGGTAAAAACGCCTCCCCTTCCACTCCACCACATTTCTTTGTGTTTCCTCCCTAGAAACCACTGGACAGTAGGCTGCATCCAATTTGTTACTTTAGATTTTTACTTTCCACTCCAGGAGCCCGTCGAAGCCTGCAACCTTTTATATACTGATGTAGCTCACCTGAAGTTTACAGTCCCTCATAGTTGGACAGCACATTAGTTGTGCGCTGTCCCTTTATAAAGCCGACTACAGCATTACAAGAACGCCCAGAGAATTCTGGGTTACTCACCTGAGCCTCTGGTTGCTGGGTTCCCTGTTCAGAAGGGTAGACTCACTGATGTAATTTTCTTCTGCCTCGCTACTAAGGGAGCAGAATGGAGGCCTGATCAGCAGCCCACAACAGGTCTATCTATTTTAAGTATACAGTACGTCCTGCTCCAGATATAATATTTACAATTGGGTAATCCTCCGCCAGAGGGTGCTGTGCACTGCAGACATGCAAAAAACAGGCTCCTCCCGGCCCTTCATATACCCACGGACCTCCCACAAATCCCCCCAGATTTCTCTGCAGTGCTGACTGCGAAGACATGAAGTATCACTCTCTCGCAGGTGAGCGGGGCTATTACAGCCTGCGGCCCTGTCGGACTATTCCCACCCGTCCTCCTTGATGATGTGCCTCCCAGCCTGGGCTGCGCTGGTCGGGTGAAGGTAGGCAGCACCATGTGTGCTTAACGGAGCCATGCTCTACCGCAGTCCCCCACCATGGGGTAGGCGGTTTAGGCTGATGGTGAGCCTTATAGTGGATGTCCCTCCCGCATTCTTCTCCCATGCCCCGTGTAGCGGTGGACCCTGTGTACAGGGTCGCCGTCCTCCCTCGTTTCCCCCTGTACTTCGGGAGAAAAGAAGGGGGTGTGTGTGTGTGTAGTCCGTTGGCGGTCTCATTGTACAGTATTGTCACGCTTATGCCCGTGCCTTTGCCCCTGATCTACAACTGGGTGTCAGAGCCGCACTGCCCTTCTAGTTTGACCCTCTTAAATTTACTTGCAATAGTCTACCGCACGTCCTGCGTTATTATGCTACATCTTGGGCAGGAAACTGATTTTTCGTGCGCCTACGGGCGTTAGAATGGTGGCGGTGTTTTGAGACTGCATGAGTATCACTAACGGATGTCCTTACTGGCACACTTGATGCTTAGCTTGCCGAGCCTTTACACGGCTGCTTCAGAGTTTCTCGCTCTTTGGGGGAGGCGGGGACCCGGCGTGGTGTGCTCCGCAGTTAGACCCGCCCTCCGAGGTTCGGTTGGCGCCATTTTGTTTATCCCCGCGTGCGTGTGTGTTGGCGGTCTCCCTCCCATCCCCAGGTCGGTGAGTGCCCTCGCTTGGCGTTTTCATTATTAGTACTCCTTTTGTGGCGCATGGCCCTCTCACCCCTTGTTCCCCTTATGTCTTTCAGACCTTGAAGATTCTGGTGGCTTCTCCCGGCCTAACATATATTGTAGCGGGCTTACAAATTCTCCCACATTAACCTAGCGGGTCTTGGGACATCCAGGGTGGCCTACTGCGTAAATACCTACTGGTATATTACATTAACAATCGCCATATGGAGGCATCTCAGAATTATGTGACCGGGGTCCCTCTGGGACAAGACCGGCTGTGTGCAGCGTGTGGACTGCCCCATGCTGATGCGGACAGAGCACGGGTCTGCGGACCATGTGCTGAACAAGTACTGGCCCTGCAATCAGGGTTGCCAGTGGCTGCGCCTCGTTTCAATACACCTCTCTCCCCGTGCTTAAATCTCACTCCTGATGAGTTGCACTCGAGCGGGAATGAACAGCAAGTCGTGCTGCGCAGACTGCCTACGGCCGAGCAGGTGATTTCGAGGTTGGCAGAGCGCTTGGGCCCCGCTACGAGAAGCAGTTCCTGACGCCTCCGGTTTCGCCCATTCCTTCTGAATCTGAAGAGTTCACTACTGAGCAGGGTTTTGCTCTTTATGATGGTCGGCTATTCTCTGACTCGGGCTCCTCGGACGAGGGGCTGAGGAGTCATGATGACCCGGGCCCCGGTTCTTGGGGCCTGTGTGACACCGATGAATTACTGATAAAGATCTTCGAGGTCTTGTCTCTTTCTATCCCTGGTGAGGCCTCCAGGCCTAGCAGGGAGAGTTTCCATACAGCGCCGCCGCGTTTGGAATTTCTGGAGCAGGATCACTTCCAGGCTCTTGTACTCAAAGAATGGCAATGCCCTAGCAAACTTCCAGGGGACTGGGATTGGAAATACCCTTTTCCCCCTGAGGTGGTTAACTGCTGGTCATCACCTCCTGTGGTGGATGCACCGATCATTGGGGTTCTTAACCCCCCCTTTATTGCGGCCCCCAGTCATTGTACCCTTCGGGATGCTGAGGACCGGCGCATTTATAGACTGGCTTCCCAAGCCTTTTCTTGTGCAGGGACGACTCTGCGCCCGGTCTGTGCCGCGGCCATTGCTGCAGTGGCCGCTAGGACCCTCATCAGAAAGCTGATTGATCATCAACCGGAGGATCTCCCCTGGGAGGTGTTTAATGCACTCTCCAGTTGTGATGTATTTGTAAGATTTATCCTTTTGGCGCTGGATGACACCATCAGCATGTGCGCTAGAACTTCCGCCCTTGCCGTGGCTATACGCCGACTGGTCTGGCTGCGGCAGTGGGGTGTTGATGATGCTACGAAAAAGATTCTTACTGTGCTTCCCTTTAGAGGGCGACGCCTATTCGGGGCCCGTCTGGACCTGTTTGGAAAAAAGGGCAAAACTCCCCTTTACAGAAGGTGGCCCCGGCCTTCTCGAGGCAGGGGCACCCCTCCACCCCCCTATGTTAGCGTCAAAACAGAACCAGTGGTGTCCTTCCAGCTTTTTGGTATAGATCCCTGCCCCAGGAGTGGCAGACAACGACCTGGTCCCTCCAGCAGGACTAAGTCCAAGCCTGTTACAAAAACCCCCCAAGCATGAGGGGATGGCCGCAGCACCTTGCCCCTATCAGGAGGCTGCATGCCTCGTTCAGATGGAGTCAGGAGGAAGTTTCCTCTGGATGCAGGATAATGTCTGCTGGGCGGCCCCTTCCCGAGATTTTCAGGATGCTTCTGGTCCCTGCCTCTCTTCTTGTGTTGGAGCAGGTCACGCATGATCTGCGAGGTCTGGGGTCACCTGCGGGTTGGGCACGGGTCTGCGGACCCTGTGCCGAGCAAGCACTGGCTCTGCAATCAGGTCTGCCAGTGGCTGCACCTCGCTCACCTGTTTCCCCACGCTTAAATCTCGCTCCTGCTGAGTCGCATATAAAGGGGGAGTCGCAGCCTGTTGCGTCTTCCAGACTGCCCACGGCTGAACAGATCATTGCGAGGTTGTCAGAGTGCAAGGGCCCTGGTAAGAAGCGGCACTAGACGTCTCCTGTTTCTGTCTTTCCTATGGGAACTGAGGAGTTTTCTATTCCGTGTGACTATTCCCCTTCTGATGAAGGAGAGCTATTCTCTGACTCAGGCTCATCTGATGAGAGGCCGAGGAGTCATGACGATTCTGGACCTGAATACTGGGCCCAGTATGACACTGGCGATTTGTTGATTAAGGTCTTTGAGGCTCTGTCTATCTCTCTCCCTGGTGAAGCTTCCAAGCCGAGAGGGGAGCATTTCCATACAGCAACAGCACGTTTGGAATTCCTAGAACAGGCTCACTTCCATGCTCTTGTTCTCAAGAAATGGGAATCCCCCAGTAGACTCTCAGGGATCCCAGGGGATTGGGATAGGAAATACCCCTTTCCCCCTGAGGTGGTTAATTGCTGGTCATCTCCCCCCGTGGTGGATGCCCCGATCATTGGGGTTCCTAACCCCCCCTTTATTACAGCCCCTGCTCATAATACCCTTCAGGATGCTGAGGACCAGCGCATTGAGCTGCTGGCCTCCCACGCCTTTTCTTGTGCAGGGACGGCGCTGCGCCCGGTCTATGCCGCAGCTATTACTGCGGTGGCCGCTAGAACCCTCATCAGAAAGATGCTTGATCATCAACCTGATAATCTCCCCTGGGAGGTGTTTAATGCACTCTCCAACTGTGATGTGTTTGTAAGATTCATCCTATTAGCGTTGGACGACACCATTAGAATGTGTGCAAGAACTTCTGCCCTTGCGGTGGCTATACATCGCTTGATTTGGCTGCGAAAGTGGGGTGCTGACGATGCTACTAAAAAGACTCTTACTGGGCTTCCCTTTAGAGGGCAACGCTTGTTTGGGGCCCGTCTAGACCTGTTTGGCAAAAAGGGTAAGTCACCCCAACGCAGGCGGCCGTCTAGGCCCCCTTGGGGCAGGGGCACCCCTATTTCCCCCTTCCTTAGAGTTAAACAAGAACCAGGGGTGTCCTTTGTGGGGGCTCGCGCAGACTCCGGCCCCGGGAGCAGCAGACAACACTCTGGCCCCTCCGGCGGGGCTAAGCCTAAATCTTCCATCAATCCCCCTCAGGCGTGATGGGGCGCCCTCGCCCGTCTGAGTGAGGGGATGGCTGCGGCACTTTGCTCTTGTCAGGAGGCTTTACGCCTCATACTGGTGGATTCAGGAGGTTGTGTCCTCCAGATACAAGTTAGAGTTTGCTGCGCGGCCTTCCCCAGTTTCATCAGGTCCCAGGTACTTCCGGTCCCTGCTGCTGTTCAGTTGTTGGCTCAGGCCATGACAGGCCTGCGAGGTCTGAGGGTCTCTTGCAGATTGCCCGTAACAGGTAGAGGCAGGGGCCGCTACACCAACCTTTCCACAGTCCCCCAAAAGGATGGGTCGGGCTGGCCCATTCTGGATTCACAGCAATTCTCTAATTACTGGCAGTTTCTGCATGGAAACTCTGAGATGGGCCATCAGCACCTTGCGCCCAGGGGGCTTCTTGCCATCTGGGGAGCTCTAAAATGCTTATGTTTACATCCCTGTGCCTTCAGGACACTGAGGCTCTTCAGGTTCGTGTTGGTAGTCCAACACTGCTAATTGTGGCCTTGTTATCTGGCCTCTCTTCAGCTCCCAGAGTGCCCACTCAGGTGCTGACGGTGGTGATGTCTCTGATGAGACCAAGGGGCGTCCGTGCGATGACCTACCTGGACGTCTTTTCTCACTTCCCAGCCTCTACGTCGGGCTAAGTTGGATACCCGGCTGGTGGTGTCCATTGGGAGTCATTTGGATGGGTGATCAATCACCCCAAGTCCTCATTGTCCCCTTAAAAGGTAACTCCATTACTGAGTATGAATCTGGATTAGGTTCAAACCAGAATCTCCCCTTCTCAGCAATAAAGTGGGCAATCTGGTCACATGGGCTCAGTCCCTCATTGCTGTCCCGGTCCCTTCACCAGGCAGGGATGCAGCTGGTGGGCCCGTTGGTAACTTGCTAGGAAGAGGTCCCTTATGCTTAGTTCCCCTTGGGCCCTTCTGCGACTTCTATAGTTAATACAGGACAGGGATCCAGCATCCCTGGTGCAGGGTCTGTGGGCCTTCCCACCTGGTAAGAAGGTTTCTCTTGGAGTGGATGTACTCAAGGAACCTGTCTGGGGGCAGTTCCTTCTTGCCCCTTCCTGCAAATGGTCGCCATGGATGCCAAACTATCTGCTTGAAGGGGGAGGGTTTCTTCTGAAATCCCTGCGATTCTGGGGGAGGTGGGGCCCTTAGAAGGTCCTTACGCCTATTGATGTTTGAAACAGTGAGCGTTTTCAGTTGGTTCTATCTCGCTTGACTACTTCCCTTCTGGGCTTGCCAGTTTGGGGGCACTCGGTCTGTCTGACGACAGTGTCTTGCATTAATTATTGGGAGGGGCCTGGAGCAGGAGGACCCTCCAGGAAGTGTATATGTTCCTTTCCTGGGTGGAGACAATGTTCCCTGCATATCAGTGATATTAGCTCTGGCGGAGCTCCTCTGCGACAGGATGTGCTAATCCCTGTGTCCCTATGGAATCCAACCAGTTGTGGATCTGTTGTGTTTCGTCACTATCACAGGCTCTCTGCCTTTGTTTCCCTGTCCCAGGATCCTCTGGTAGTGGTCCGGATGCCTTAGTAACGTCATGACAGGACGTTCGGCTCTGTATGTCTTTTCTCCATTCCCCCTGCTAGGCCGGGTTCTGCGCAAGATTGCTCTGGTAAGGGGACCAGTGATTCTGGTGGCCCCCAGGTGCCCTAGTAGAGTGTGGTTTGCAGACATGGTACCGAGGACAGTAGTTTTCTGTACCTTTTGCCAGGAGTGCTAGCTCTGCTCCCTCAGGGCCCCCTTTACGTAACTCCAATCTACAGTCTCTGGCCTAGTCGGCCTGACTGCTGAAACATACATCTTGACAGGCTTATCTGTCTCGGTGATTGAGACTATGGGAAGGCTAGGAGCAAGCTTCTTCCTCCTCTTCTTCTATCTGTTATAGGGTATGGCATACCCATATTGATTGGTGTGAGTCTAGGTCTCTTCCCTGTTGGCCGTTCTCGGTTTCCAGGGTTCTAGAGTTGGTTTCAGCATGATTTGGAGTTGGTTCTCCAACTCAGCACTTTGATGGGTCAGGTTCTGCCCTGCCCACCTTGCCTTAGTAGTCTCTGGTTCAGTCTTCCTTGGTTAAGACTTCTTTCAGGGGGTACTCATGTGCGTCCCCCATGTAATCCTATGGTCCCTGCTGGGATTTGATTTTGAATTTTCTGTCTGCTTGCAGGGTTTTGCTCCCTTGGCCATATTTAGGATGCTGTCTGGCTGTTCTTACCCTCAAGGTTGTCCTTCTGGTGACTGTTACCTTGATCAGGCGTGTGTTAGCGGGCGGCTCTGTCTATCTAGCCCCCATTCTTTGGGATGCACCAGGATAAGGTGGTGTTCCGTCTGAAGCCGGACTCTCCGCATCAGGTGGGGTCTTATGTTCATTGATTCGAGATATTATTCTTCCTGCTGTGCCTTTTTCCTAGCAACGCTGAGGAAAGGGTTCTGCATTCCTTGAACAGGTGTTGGAAGTTTTTTCCTTGGTAGTCACTGTGTCCCTTAGAAGAACTGATGTTCCTTGGGGCCTATGGTCATTATATCCTGAATGTGCCCAATCTCGTCTGATCTCGGGGAGTGGGGCGGCCTTGGCCCTGGTTATTTCCTTAATGGATGTTCCTTCTGGTACTTGGAAGGGTCTTTTGGCTTCTGCCAAGTCTTCTGTTAACGATTGGATTCGTCAGGCTGTTACTCAGGCCAATTCCAACAAGGGGAAGAATCTTCCTTTCGCTTTAATTCTTATTCTACTCGTGCTTTGATGCCTCTTGGGCTTTTCTGCATCTGGCTTCTGTTGAACTGGTTCGCTAGGCCACTACCTTGGCCTTCTGTTCATACCCTTGCAAAGCTTTACAAGGTTGATGTTAGGGCCTCAGCTCATGCTGTCTTGGCCGTATGGTTGCAGGTGACAGTGGTTTTTAAACTGTCTGCTGTGGTCTTTTTGTTGGGGATCCCACCCTACTTTATGGATACTGCTATTGGATGTCCCAAGTGTAAGTACTATATCTGGAGCAGGACGTACTGTATACTAAGAATAATACAATTCTGTGAAGTACTCACCTGTAGAATTGATATTATTTGTATACAGTACGCCCTGCTCCACCCCACCCTGTTTTTTTGCATTATTCTGGATCCCCTGTATGGTGATTGTTACCATTGTTATAGTTACAAGTGTTTTGGTGGTTAATTCTCCCGACTTCTTGTTCACTGCTTTTCAATGCTGGGGATTTGTGGGAGGTCCCCGGGTATTTGAGGGCCGGGAGGAGCCTGTTTTGCATGTCTCTGAAGTGCACAGCGCCATCTGGCGGAGGATAACCCAAGTGTAAGTACTATATCTGGAGCAGGACGTACTGTATACAAATAATATCAATTCTACAGGTGAGTACTTCACAGAATTGTATTTTTCTATTCCAGGCGGACCCTTGTTGGATCTTAAAGGGTCCTCCCGGTCCTAGGGTCCCTGGTTCAGTTTAAGATCTCCCTATAAATCCTCCCACTCGGGACACAGAAGGGGCATCCCGGGTCGCTTATATTGCATAATTCCCTTGGGTATTGCGACTACCGATAAAATCACCATATGGAGGCTTCCCAGGATACCGGGCTCGGGCTCCCCTCGGGGCAACCCCGGCAGTGTTTGGGGTGTGGGGCATCCCTTACAGGGGATGATGTTTTCCTTTGCATATCATGTGCACAGCAGACTATTACGCGGCAGTCCGGATCCCATGCGTCTGGTTCTGCGCCGCCGGTCCCTTCTCCTACCCCTCCCCGCCTGATCCGTACCTCGTGTGATGTTGTCATGAGTGGGGAGTCGAAATCTGAGGTGTGTGCCAGATTGTCCAATCTTGAAAATACAATTCTGTGAAATACTCACCTGTAGAATTGGTATTATAAGTATACAGTACGTCCTGCTCCAGATAGATTACTTACACTTGGGTTATCCTCCGCCAGATGGCACTGCACTGCAGAGACATGTAAAACAGGCTCCTCCCGGCCCCTCAAATCCCCGGGGACCTCCCACAAATCCCCAGCATTGAAAAGCAGTGAAAAAGAAGCCGGGAGAATTTAACAACCAAAAACTGGTAACTATAACAATGATAACAATCACCATACAGGGGATCCAGAATAATGCAAAACAAAGGGTGGGGTGGAGCAGGGCGTACTGTATACTTATAATACCAATTCTACAGGTGAGTATTTCACAGAATTGTATTATTCTTAGTATACAGTACGTCCTGCTCCAGATAGATTACTTACACTTGGGACATCCAATAGCAGTGTCCATAAAGTAGGGTGGGATCCCCAATAAAAAAGAAACAGCAGACAGTTTAAACCACTGCCACCTGCAAAACCTTGCGGCCAAAAACAGCAACAGCTGAGGCCCTAACATCAACCTTGTAAAACTTTGAAAAGGTATGAACAGAAGACCAAGTAGCGGCCATGCAAACTTGTTCAACAGAAGCCTGGTGCTGGAAGGCCCAAGAGGCACCAATAGCACGAGTAAAATGAGCAGTAAGGCGGAAGGGAGGACTCTTCCCCTTAGCAGAGTAGGCCTGAATCACAGCCTGACTAATCCACTTGCTGATAGTAGACTTGGCAGGAGCCAAAACCCTTCCTAGGACCAGAAGGGACCACAAGAAGAGCATCAGTGTTCTTGAAAGGTGCAGTAGCCACCAGATAGTACTTCAGACACCTAACCACATCCAAAGAGTGCAAAACTCTCTCCTTAGCATTGCTAGGGTTAGGACACAAAGAAGGAAGAACAATATCCTGATTCAAATGAAAGGCAGACACTACCTTTAGGCAGAAAGTCAGGTTTGAACGAAACAACACCTTGTCCTGGTGCCTCTCAAAGTAGGGGGGCTGAATGGACAGCACCGCCAACTCAGACACACGCCTGACAGAAGTGATAGCTACCAGAAACACAACCTTGAGCGTAAGAATGGCCAAGGCAGCATCCTGCACAGATTCAAAAGGAGCACCCTGCAAAGCAGGCAAGACCAATTCCAAATCCCAAAAACAGGGACCAAAGGTTGTCGTAGGGAACGCACATGAGCACCCCCCTAAAAGCAGTCTTAATCAAGGAATGCTGAACAAAAGACTTCTGAAAGAAGACAGACAGGGTAGAAACCTGACCCTTCAAAGTACTGAGTTAGAGACCGACTCCAACCCATGCAGTAAAACTCCAGATCCCTGGGAACTGAGAACACCCAACAGGGAAGAGACCAAGACTCAACCAGTCAATGTAGGTACGCCATACCAAATAACAGATGGATGAAGAAGTCATCTTCCTAGCCTTCACTATGGACTCAACCAACGAGGTAGACAAACCTTTCTCCATCAAGATGGAGGTTTCAGCAGTCAGGCCATCAAGGCCAGAGTTTGTAATTGGGATGGCGTAAGTGGTCCAAAGTGAGTAGGTCTGGCACTCCAGGCAGAAAGCACTGCTCTACTGCCATCTGCACCACGTCTGCGAACCACACTCTTCTTGGCCACCTAAGGCCACCAGAACCACTGGCACCCCTTCCAGAGCAATCTTGCGCAGAACCCTGCCTAGGGGGAATGTAGAAAGACATACAGAAACTGAATGTCATGCCATGACATTGCTAAGGCATCCATGGGCACAGCCAGAGGATCCTGGGACAGGGAGACAAAGGCCGGGAGCTTGTGATTGTGACGGAACGCAAACAGATCCACATTAGGTTGGCCCCAACGGTGATACAGAAATTGGAACACCCTGTTGCAGAGGTACCCCCCCCCCCCCCGGAATGTATACCGCTGAAATGCAAGGAACATTGGCCTCCACCCAGATCAGAATCAGAGACACTTCCTGGAGGACCCTCTTGCTCTGGGTCCCTCCCTGATGATTGATGTAGGCAACTGCCATCAGAGTGACCATGCGCCCCTGAGCAGGCAGGCCCTGAAATGAGTAGTCAAATGAATCAGAACTAACCTGATCACTCACAACTTCAAGACATTGATAGGTGAATAGGCCTCCTAAGGGCCCCACCTCCCCTGGAACCGCAGGGACCTTCAGAAGAACCCCTGATAGTGGTGACCTTCTCCCAGGAAGGAGCAAGAAGGTTCCGCCCCCCAATAGGTTCCTTGACTCCATCCATTATAAGAGGGACCTCCTCACCAGGGGGGGAAGACACCCAGACCCTGTCCAGGGATGCTGGGTCCTTGTCCCATACAGACAATAGGAGAAGTTGCAGAAGCCCCAAGAGGGACTGAGCACAAGGGGCCGCTTCGAAGCCCGCCACCATCAGGCCCACCAGCTGCATCCCCTGCCTGGTGAAGGGACGGGGACAGCTAGGAGGAACTGAACTTGTGCAAGCAGATTATCCACCTTCTGCTGAGGAAGGAATATCCTTGCCTGAACTGTGTCCAGATTCATTCCTAGGAATGAAGTTACCAAGGAAGGGGACAGTGAGGACTTGGGGTGGCTGATCACCCATCCAGATGACTCAAGGGACACCACCAGCTGAGTATCCAACTTTGCCAGATGTAGAGGCTGGGAAGTGATGAGGACGTCCAGGTAGTGCAGCACACGGACGCCCCTTGGCCTCATCAGAGACATCACCCCCGCCAGCACCTTGGTGAGCACTCTGGGAGCTGAAGAGAGGCCAGATGGCAAGGCCACAAATTGGCAGTGTTGATCTTCCAACGTGGATCTAAGGAATCTTGGTGTCCTGAAAACACAAGGACGTGAAAGTAAGCCTCATTGATATCCACAAACGGCCTGAAGCCCCCGGGTCGCAAGGAGCAGATGGCGAGCGCAGAGTTTCCATGAGAAAAGCGCCTGTACTTGACAATTTGCTGAAGATCTGTACATCCAGAATGGGCCAGACTGACCCATCTTTTTTGGGAACTGTGAAAAGGTTGGTGTAGGGTCCCTTGCCTCTGTCTGTTAAGGGAAATCTGCAAATGACCCCCAAACCCAGCAGACCTTGCACGGCCTGCGCCAGCACCTGAGCAGAAGCAGGGACCAGGAGTACCCGGGACCAGATAATCTTAGGGGAGGGCGCACAGCAAACACCATCTTGTAGCCGGAGGACACTACCTCCTAAATCCACCGGTCTGAGGCATGATGCCTCCAGACTTAAGCAAGGTGCCGCAGCCATCCCCTCACCCAGGCGGGTGAGGGCGCCCCATCATGCTTGAGGGGACTTGGGAGAGGATTTGGGCATAGCCCCCCCAGAGGAGCCAGGGTGCTGTCTTCTGCTCCTGGGACAGGGAGCTGCACGAGCCCCAGCGAAGGACACCCCTGGTTCCTGTTTAACACCATGGTGGGGGGTGGAAGGGGGGCCCTGGCCCGAAGAGCCCGAGACAGCCGTCTGCGCTGGGGTAACTTACCTCTCCTACCAAACAGGTCTAGACGGGCTCCAAACAGACGTAGCCCCTTAAAGGGGAGCCCATTAAGGGCCTTCTTTGCAGCATTGTCAGCACCCCACTGTCGCAGCCAGACCAAGCCACGTATAGCCACCACGAGGGCAGAAGTTCTTGCACACATTCTGATGGTGTCATCTAATGCTACTAGAACAAATTTTATAAACACATAGAAACATAGACATAGAAGGTTGACGGCAGAAGGAGACCATACGGTCCATCTAGTCTGCCCTTATGTGTATACTGTATGTACTCTTTATCTTAGGATAGATGTGTGCTTATCCCAGGCATGTTTAAATTCAGTGACTGTTGATGTTTCAACTACCTCTGCTGGAAGTTTGTTCCAAGCACCTACTACTCTTTCTGTAAAATAATATTTTCTAACATTGCTCCTGATCTTCCCCCCGACTAGCTTCAGGTTGTGCCCCCTTGTTCTATCGTTAAGTTTCTTCTTAAAAACACTTCCCTCCTGAACCTTATTCAATCCTTTCACATATTTAAAGGTCTCAATCATGTCCCCCTCTCCCTTCTTTCCTCCAGACTGTACAAATTAAGTTCTTTAAGTCTCTCCTGATAAGTTTTAAGTTTAAGTCCTTCCACCATTTTCGTTGCCCGCCTTTGGACACGTTCTATTTGAATAATGTCTTTTTGCAGGTAAGGTCTCCAGAACTGCACACAGTATTCTAGCTGTGGCCTTACCAGGGCTCTATACAGCGGCATCACAACCTCCCTCTTCCTACTGGTGATGCCTCGAGCTATGCAGCCGAGCATCCTGCTTGCTTTTCCCACTGCCTGGCTACACTGTCCACTCATCTTGCAGCTATCAGTAATCAGTACCCCTAAATCTCTCTCCTCCGAGGTCCTGGCTAACACAGTACTGCCCATACGGTACTCAGAGCAGGGATTCCTTCTACCCAAGTGCATGATTTTACATTTAGAGACATTAAACTCTAGTTTCCACAGTTTTGACCATCTATCCAGTAAAGCTAAATCATTTTCCATGTTGCAGACACCTCCAGGAATATCCACCCTATTACTAACCTTTGTATCATCAGCAAACAGACAAACTTTTCCTACCAAGCCTTCTCCTATGTCACTTACAAATATATTAAAAAGAATGGGGCCCAGGACAGAGCCTTGCGGCACACCACTTGTAACTCGCCTTTGTTCAGATTGCACGCCATTTACAACAACGCTCTGATACCGATCCCTCAGCCAACTGGAAATCCACTGAACTATCCAGGGATTGAGTCCTACCTTCAATAACTTATCTATGAGCTCCTTATGTGGTACAGTGTCAAAGGCTTTGCTAAAATCCAGATAGGCGATATCCACAGCACCACCTTCATCTAACACTTTAGTGACATTGTCAAAGAAATCAATAAGATTGGTCTGACATGATCTGCCCTCAGTAAAGCCGTGCTGTTTTGGGTCCAATAGGTCATTAATTTTTAGATGGGAAATTATCTGTTTTTTTAAGAGTGTTTCCATTAATTTGACCACTATAGATGTTAAACTAACTGGCCTGTAATTACTGGCTTCTTCTCTACTCCCCTTTTTATGGATTGGTACGACATTGGCCATTCTCCAATCATCTGGAACCTCACCAGTTGAAAGGGAATGGTTAAGTAAATCAGTTAGAGGGGCTGCAATCACAAACCTAAGTTCCCTTAGAACTCTGGGGTGGATTCCATCTGGACCGATTGCCTTACTTACCTTTAGATGTGCCAGCTCGGCTAAGACATCAGCCTCCAGAAACTCCGGAGCTGTACTCTCCCAGCTGGATGTTGTGCTATGACCATGCCTGCTACTATCTGAAAATACCGAACAAAAGTAGCTATTCAAATGGTCAGCCACAGCCTTATCTCCGTCAATATATTTATTTTCCCTATTTCTAATTTTTGAGACTGCATTGTTTTTCTTCTTTCTGTCACCAATATATCGGAAAAAGGTTTTATCTCCCCTCTTCATAGATTTGGCCATTTCTTCCTCTTTTTGCCCTTTAGCAGTCCTTATAATTAGTTTTGCTTCCCTCTGTTTAATTTTATACGCCTCTGTCAGCTACACTTCCACTTACTTTATACTTCTTATAGGCAGACTTCTTATCTTTTATGATAGTGCTGACTTCCCTAGTAAACCATAATGGTTTCTTCTTCCTTTTATTCTTGCTAGTTTGTTTCACATATTGCTTAGTTGCCTTTAAGATGGCCATTTTTAATAGTGACCTCTGGGCTCTCACTTCTGCTACTCTGTTCCACTCGCCTAATTTTCTTTCTACATACTCCGCCATTTCCTTGAAGTTTGTCTTCCTAAAGTCTAGCACTTTGGTTCTGGTGTGTGATTGCACAATGTCTGTTTTTATTCTGAACCATAAGCATTGATGGTCACTGGAACCCAGATTTTATTCAACCCTGACCTCGGACACCAGATCCCCATTGGTCAGAACTAAGTCCAGAATGTTATCTCCTCTAGTTGGCAATGTCACAAGTTGTTTTAGAGACACTCCATTAAGTGCCTCTAATATAGTCCTGGAGAGTGCATTAAACACCTCACAAGGAAGATCATCAGAGGCACTATCAAGCATATTTCTGATGAGGGTTCTAGTGGCCACAGCAGTAATGGCAGAGGAACAGACCGGGCGCAGCGCCGTCCCCGCACATGCAAAGGCGTGGGAGGCCAGAAGGTCAATGCGCCGGTCTTCAGCATCCCGCAGGGTAGTAGAATCAGGGGGATGTATGACAGGGGCGTTAGCCCAATTATCGGGACTTCCACCTCGGGGAGGAATGACCAACATTTAACCACCTCAGGTGGAAAGGGATACTTCCTATCCCAATCCCTTGGGCCCCCGGGAAGTTTACTAGGGCTCTCCCATTCCTTGAGCACCAGGGAATGGAAGTGAGCCTGCTCTAGGAATTCCAAACGTGGTGTTGCTGTATGGAAGCGCTCCCCTCTTTGCCTGGGAGCCTCACCAGGGAGAGAGATAGACAGAACCTCAAAGATCTGGGTCAATAATCTGTCAGTGTCATCCGGGGCCCAGGGGTCAGAGCCAGAATCGTCATGACCCCTTGGTCTCTCATCAGATGAGCCTGAGTCAGAAAAGAGCTCTCCTTCATCAGAAGGGGTATAGCCACACAGATTCATAAACTCCTGAGATCCCATAAGGAAAACAGTATCATAAGGCATCAGGTGCCGCTTCTTACCAGGGCCTTTACGCGCTAAGGACCTCGCAATAATCTGTTCAGCAGTAGGTAGTCGAGAAGACACCTCAGGCTGAGAATCCCCACTTGTATGCAACTCAGCAGGAGTGAGATTTAAGCTTGGGGGAGAAGGTGAAGTGAAACGAGGTGCAGCCACTGGCAGGCCAGATTGCAAAGCCAGCGCTTGCTCAGCACAGGGTACGCAGACCCATGCCTTGTCAGCATCAGCATGAGGTTGTCCACACGCCATACACCGCCGGTCTTGTCCCAAAGGGACCCCGGTCACATTATCCTTAGATGCCTCCATATGGTGATTATTAGGCACAATATGCCAGTAGGGATTGACGCTATAAAGCAACCCTGGATGCCCCAATGACCCGCTAGGGAGTGGGAGTAATTTTACAAGGCCCGCTATCAATTACACCGGGCCGGGAGAAGCCAATGGATTCACCCTTTGAAAGACACAATGAGAAGAAGGGTGTCAGAACCGAAACACACTACAGTGAATTAAAAAGCTGCCCGCGAGGGCACTTACAGACCACGGTAAGTAAGAACGTCACACGCGCGCGCGACCAGACAATATGGCGCCGAGTACCTCGAAGGGCGGGCCAGAGCAAGCCGTGACGCGGGGCACGCTATGCCAGGCCCCGCCCCCCAGAAGAGCGCGAAGTCCAACAGACCAGCAGCCAATGAGGACGCAGAAGCGTCTGAGGTAATGCCGCCACCCGGCGCGGAACATCCAAATGAAGGAAAAGGCGCACGCGGCGGCGGCATTTACAGTGTAAAAAGACAAGTCAGCGCGACGGTTGACACCACATATACCAGTCCAAGCAGACATTACAAAGAGGGCCATATGCATGTAATCACAATACACTGACATCCACACCCCCCCCCTTCTTTTCCTCCCGAGGGCTACGGGGAGAATGAGGGAGGATGGCGGCCCTTTGTACAGGACCCACCGCTACCGGGGCAAGGGACAATAATGCGGGAGGGGCATCCCATAAAGGCTCACCATCAGCCTATACCGCCTACCCTTTGATGGGGGACTGCGGTGGAGCAGCGCTCCTTAAGCACGCATGGTGCTGCCTACCTTCACCCGACCAGCGCAGCCCAGGCTGGGAGGCACATCACATCAAGTACGGGTGGGAATAGTCCAACAGGGCCGCAGGCTTTAATAGCCCCGCTCACCTGCGACAGAGTGATAATTTGTCTTCGCAGTAAGCACTGCAGAGAAATCTGGGGATTTGTGGGAGGTCCCCGGGTATTTGAGGGGCCAGGAGGAGCCTGTTTTACATGTCTCTGCAGTGCAGCGCCATCTGGCGGAGGATAACCCAAGTGTAAGTAATCTATCTGGAGCAGGACGTACTGTATACTAAGAATAAATTATTTTCTAGCGCTGTTGCCAGAAAGGCCCCGGCTAAGAGAAAGCACTTGTCCCCAGCAACGCAGGCTTCTGATTTTGAGGAGTTTGATTCACTGGACTGGTCTGATTACCCCCCGCTAGAGGAAGGGGAGCTATTTGAGGAGTCGGATGGTTCTGACGATCAGCAGTTTGTTGGCACCGATGCCGAGCGGGGTCAGGGGGATTCTTTGGATACCCCTAAGGTCCTGGCTCATATGTTTGAGGTTCTGGCAATTTCTCCTCCTGAAGTGACTCTTCCGCAGAAGGGGGAGTTCTTTGAGGAAGCTAAGCCGTGCTTGGAATTCCCTAATCAAAGGCATTTCGATGGCATTATTCTTAAGGAATGGGAGAGGCCTACTTGGCTTCCAGGTGTTCCTCCGGGTTGGGATAAGAAATATCCCTTTCCGGTGGATGCGGTGAAGCGCTGGTTGTCCCCTCCCGAGGTGGACGCCCCTGTTTTGGGGTTGTCTAGCACCTGTTTTGCATTCTCCTGACTGTTCTACTCTCAAGGATGGGGAGGACAAACGCATCGACCAGATGGCTTGTCACGGTTTTGCCAGTGTCGGGTCGGCTTTGTGGCCTGTTTGTGCTTCAGTGCTTTTAATAGTGGCTTCTAGGTCGGTTGTTAGGGACCTGTTGTCTACTTCCAGGCTTGACCCGGCTAGTGATGAGTTCACCGCCCTTAAGCAATGCGAATTGTTTTTGTCATTTGTGCTAGCCGCCCTGGATGACACCATGGTTATGTGTAGTAGAACTTCGGCCTTGCTGGTGGCTATTCGGCGGTCGGTTTGGTTGCGCCAGTGGGCGGCTGATTTTGTGTCCAAAAAGTCGCTTACGGCTCTTCCCTTTCTGGGCTTGCGGCTCTTTGGAGAAAAATTGGATTCGGTCGCAAAAGGAAGTAGGTTACCTCAGTGAAAGAAGCAACGTCGTCCCTTTCGGGGGGGGGGGGCTTCCTTTACCCCTTCGTTTCGTGGGGTTAGAGCTGGACGGGGATTGGCTGTCTTCTCCTCCAGAGGTGATTTCTGGAACAGGGGAAGAGGACGTGCCCGTCCAGGTCACAGCTGGGGCTCCAAGCCCAAAGCCGCTGCCAATCCGGCCCAGCAATGAGGGGGCGCCCTCACCTCGCGGGTGGGGGGACGGCTGCGACACTTCTCCCAGGTCTGGGACCAGGAGGTCTCGGACAGATGGATTCGGGAAGTGGTGTCTTCCGGTTACAAGCTGGAGTTCGTGATCCGGCCTCCTCCCAGATTCTTCAGGTCTCGGGTGCCCTTGGATCCTCTGGCCGCGCAGGGGCTCCGGGCGGCAGTAAAAGATCACCTGGACATGGCTGTCATCTGCCCGGTGCCTTCCTCGGACCGGGGCCTGGGATACTATTCCAATCTGTTCACGGTACCCAAGAAGGACGGCTCCGTTCGTCCCATCCTGGATCTGAAGTTTCTCAACAGGTTTATCCGTCCCAGGAAGTTCCGCATGGAAACTCTGCGCTCAGCCATAAATTCGCTTTGTCAGGGGGACTTCATGACGTCCATAGACATCAAGGATGCTTATCTGCATGTTCCAATCTTCCCGGCACATCAGAGATTTCTCAGGTTTGTGGTAGAAGATCGGCATTTTCAGTTTGTGGCTCTTCCGTTTGGCCTTACCTCGGCTCCAAGGGTTTTCACCAAGGTGCTGGCGGGGGTGATGGCCCTCCTCAGAGCCCAGGGTATCAGTATCATGCCTTATCTGGCTGATCTTCTCATTATGGCATCCTCTCAGCCAGGCAGAGCTAGATACCAGGACTGTGGTATCCACTCTGGAGAGATTCGGCTGGGTGATCAACTATCCCAAGTCCTTTCTCTCTCCGTCCATTGTGGTGTCATTTCTGGGAATGTCTCTGGATACTTCTCAGTCCAGGGTGTTCCTTCCCCGGCCCTAGGTTCTTTTGATTCAGGAATCGACTCAGCTTCTTCTGTCCATCCCTCATCCGTCCATCCGGCTGGGGATGAGACTGGTGGGATTGATGGTGGCTTCTTTCGAGGCGGTTCCCTTTGCTCAGTTTCACACAAGGACGCTCCAGCTCCATCTCTTGGCGGCCTGGGACAGGTCTCCGCTGTCATTGGATCAGCCTTTTCTGATGCCCCCCCCCGGGTTCGGCATTCCCTTCGGTGGTGGCTGGAACCAAGCAATCTGATGAGGGGCAGATCCTTTCTGACCCCTTGTTGGGAGACGGTCACCACGGATGCCAGCCTGTCAGGTTGGGGGGGGGTTGGAAGGATTTTCAGGGTATGTGGGGGCCTCAGGAGGCTCACGATCCCATCAATGTTCTGGAGCTGAGAGCCATCAGGTTGGTTCTGGTTCACTTGACTCATCAGTTACAGGGTTTGCCGGTTCAAGTTCGGTCGGACAATCGGACGGCGGTCGCCTACATCAATCACCAGGGAGGGACTTGCTTGATCCTGGCCTGGGCAGAGAGCAATGTCCCATGCATCTCGGCGGTGTACATTCCGGGAGTGGAGAACACGGAGGCGGACTCCCTGAGCAGGTGCTCATCTCGCCGGGGGGAATGGTCTCTCAGCCCCAAGGTGTTTCGGTCACTTTGCCACCGATGGGGGACTCCGGAGGTGGACCTCTTTGCCTCTCGTCACAATCACAAGCTTCCGGCATTTGTGTCTCTCTCGCGGGATCCGCTGGCTCTGGCAGTGGATGCGATGTCTCTGAACTGGAGGGATCTGGGGTTTCTGTACCTGTTCCCTCCGTTTCCCATGGTGGGCAAGGTGGTGCGCAAGCTGGCCCTAGAGGGTGCGTCAGCAATCTTGGTGGCTCCAAGATGGCCAAGACAGGTTTGGTTCGCAGACGTGGTACGGTTGGCAGCGGATCAGTTAGATCTGCCCCTTCTGCCGGATCTGCTCACTCAGGGTCAACTGCTTTACCCCAATTTACCAACGCTGGCTTTGACGGCGTGGCTGCTGAAACCTCCATCTTGAAGGAGGAAGGTCTTTCTGATGCTGTTATTCAGACTCTGGTTAGGGCTAGAAAGAAGTCTTCCTCTTCCATCTACTATAGGATTTGGAGGTCTTATATTGATTGGTGTGAGGTCCAGGCCTTGCCTTGCAGGGTGTTTTCTATCCCTAGGGTTTTGGAACTTTTACAACATGGTCTGGACCTGGGTTTTCAGCTTAGTACGTTGAAAGGGCACGTTTCTGCCCTGGCAGTTTTCTTTCAAAGGTCTTTTGCTCTTCATCCTCTGGTTAAGACCTTTTTTTCCAGGGGGTCACGCATGTGCGGCCTCCTAGGAAGCCTTTGCTCCCAGTTTGGGATTTGAATTTGGTTCTTTCTGCTTTTCAGGGTCCTCCTTTTGAACCTTTGCAGGATATTGCTCTTTCTACGCTTACTCAGAAGGTTGCGTTTTTGGTTGCCATCAGTTCCGTTCAGCGTGTATCGGAGTTGGCGGCTTTGTCCATTAAGGCCCCGTACTTTGAGAGGCATCAGGACAAGGTTGTTTTCCGCTTCAAGCCAGATTTCCTTCCTAAGGTGGTTTCTGCCTTTCATCTTAATCAGGACATTGTTCTACCCTCCTTGTGTCCTAAGCCCAGCAATGACAAGGAGTGGGTCTTGCATTCTCTGGATGTGGTTCACTGTGTGAAGTACTATTTGGTGGCTACTTCTTCTTTTCGTAAGACTGACCGCCAAGTCTTCCATTAGTAAATGGATTCGCCAGGCCATTGTTGGGGCCTATTCTGCCAAGGGGAAGATGAGTGGGAATGAGTGGGAGGTCCCAGGTATTTATGGACTGGGAGGGGCTACCTTTTTTTCATGACATCTCTGCAAGATCGCCCTCTACAGGTCGGTATAACCCAAGTGTAATGACTAGTCTGAAGCGGGGTGTGTGACATACTTATAATACCCATTTTACAGGTGAGTAATCACAAAATGGTATTTTTGCAGCCTATGCTGTACAGGTGTATGTATACATAACGTTATTGTAATTTATCTCTTAGCCTAATTCACCAAATGTAAAGGAGAAATATAGAGACAAGGATCCCCCCCTTAAGAAAAGCCTAATACCCACTAGACACTATGGGGTCGATTCAAAGAAACATGTAACAGCTTTGATTTGGGTGCCGATCATCCTATTTTTCCCGAACGCTCGTGCGCTCGTATGAACTTGCGAGTGATTCTATAAGCTAATACGTTTCTATCCTAAAATTTAGGTCCGTTCGTATGGCAGTTCGCGAATCAGACCTATGTCAGTTTCCATCCTGAATTTTCCGTTTCATTTCTCAGGTTGCAACATTGGTTTTGCCCTTTTTCCTTTTTTGTCTGGACGTAAATCCTTCTGATCTTTCGCCTGCGCACTACAAACTTACCTCATTAAAGTGCATTCTAAATATTTGGGTTTTTTTTTTTCTTTATTTCATTCATTTTGTAGTAACCAACCATTAATGAATGCATTTGCATAAGTAAATCTTACTTTGTTTAATTTTTAGTTAACTTGCATTTTTTACTTGTGGATTTAATTTTAATATTTTGGCTTCAAATGGTACAACTTAAAATTTTTGGTGTGGTTACCCGCACACCCTCTACATACAGATTGCTCTCAAAAATTAAAAAACACCCAGCAACTTCTGCATGTTATGAGCCTAGAAACAGCCAAGATGGCGGGTCAGGTATTCTCGGGCAGCCTGCAAACAGAAAGGCCTTGTGACTGTGTTGCTCTGCATTCTTTGATTTCTGACCTTTCCGTGCCCCCAGCTCTGCTGTGTCTGTGCAAAATACAGCAGTAACCCACATCCTGCACTTTATCCCGCTCTCCTCTCCTCAGTAAGTGTGATGCATCTGACCAAAGATGAGCTAAAATAATTTAAACAAAGCAAAGGTAAACAACTACACCAATAAATTCAAATTAAAAATATTATTCTAGTACATCAATTTAAAAACAAATAACAAAGGACATAAGTTTCTTTAATTAACGCAAATATATGGATGTATTGCAAAATAAAGGTTTACATGCAAAGGACTAATTAAGGTCCACATTAAAATGCTTTTATAAGGCATACATGAAATGTATTGAATCAGGTATGCATTGCCATACAATTTATGGCCTCGGCCATGCTGATACATGCAGTTCATTGGAGCTCAAGATGCGCAGACTCCTCCACATAGCCAAAAAACCTGTTCAAGAACAGCAATCCGACTGCTAAAAGGTGTCGGAAGTGGCTTTCTTTTAAAATGTATTTAGAGGTTGGAAAACTGTTCTCTGAATCACACCTAAACACATCCGATTATCCTAAGTTTTAGGTTTTGATCCTAAGTTTTAGGTTTTGATCCTAAGTTTTAGGTTTTGATCCTAAGTTTTAGGATTTGATCCTAAAATTTAGGAACGAACTTCCGATGATCGTAAGAGCATATACGAAATCGTACGTAGGCTCGTGCGAGTCGGAAATGGCCAGAAAAACAGGAAAAAATGACAAACACCCACCCAAACTTAGGATTCTAGATCCGAAATCAATTAACTTTTGCTCTTTGAATCGAGGGGTATGAATCCTGCAGCGCAACACATTTGGTTACCTGGCAGAAGTCTGCTTGTCCGACATGCCTTCAATTAAAAGTGGGAGAAGAGACTTCAGCTATGTACAGACTGCCTCATTGTTTGAGACTCCTCCTCCTGGTTCGCTCTCTAGGGTATTTACTGCTGATGCACTCACTCCCTAGTCGTGTCACCCCACTCTTGTGTGTTAGACCTCTGGTCTCCCTTACACATCTGTCCCTGCCACTAGTCCATAAAGTTCGGGACCTGTTCATATCTGAAGCAGGATCTGAAATTAGTGGTGAGAGTGATGGTAAACTCTCTTCTGAGGACTCTCTTAATGAGGGTATACAGAGTAATAGGAGCAGAGGGGCAATAGGAGTGGTTTATTAGAGGATGTCTACGAAATTTGGGAATTAAATGCGAGAATTTTTGGAGAAAGAAAAATCCAAAGCATTTCCTGTTCATTCAGCCCTCAATGATATCATTAAATCTGAGTGGGATTGCCCAAAGAATAATTTTTTTGCATCAAATACAAAAAGTTCAGAATGGAATTAATGTATTCAGTAAGGAACATTCTCAAACAGCAGGCCCTTGTGGTCAATTTAGTTCTACAGGATGCCTACCCGCACATTCCAGGTTTGCAATTCAAACAGACCAGAGGCTTTATCATTACCAGTGCAGGGCCCTGCCTTTTGGGCTGTCGTCAGCCCACGTGGACGATATATCAGAACTCAGAGATTCCTCCTATCTTGTTGGAACAAATGCCCAGACTCCCTGGATCAGATAATCTGGATGGGGAAAAGGTCCTAGGATGTTTCCATTGGTGGACGGATCCAGAGCTACTAGGGAAAGGAAGACGGTGGAAACAAAAGAAGGCAGTAGTTTTAACAGACGCCAGATCCTGAGGTTGGGGAGCCCACTGGGAAAGCCAGTGTGTCCAGGGGAGATGGCCACGACACATAGCACACCAATCCTCCATCTTCAGGGAACTGATGGTGGTCAAGCACTGGATCATTTCTTGCCAGTAATTTTGGGCTGAAATGTACAGATCTGCTGACAATGCCTCTGCCTGCCATTTTCCAAGTTGAAAAGGATGGTGAAAAAGGGGCCATGGCACCTACCAAACATTCTGAATTTAATTCATCAGGGTCCCATTTTGCATCCAGAAGCAGAAAAAACTTCAGCTAACAGAACGGATTTTGAGGGGGCCATCTTAAAGAAAGGCTGTTCGGCCAGAGTGATTGAAACTCTATTGGACAGTTTGGAAATGTTTTTCTTCATTTGTGAGACTAACAGACTGAAATAAGAAATACCAGCAGTCCTAGAATTCCTGCAGGAGGGGTTTGAGAAAGGTCTTGCAGTAAGTACACTAAAGGCACACACGTCCGTTTTTCTCTAGATAGCCAGTTAATGATTGATTAGTTGATCCTGCTAATATAAAATCACTTATCCGTAAAAGGCCAGCATCTTTTTAAGGTATTTCCAACATGGGACTTATCCTCAGTGTTGAAAGGACTACTGGAACCTCCATTTGAGCCTTTGCAGGAAGTGCTAGAACCATACCCTACAAGAAGGGTCAACCTGTTCCGAGACCTTCTCGGATAAAAGCTGGGACAGGCCATTGACCAGGCAGACCAAGAGTCCCCAAAAGACAAGGCCTAAGGGAAACAGACCAGCAAGCTAGGGCCCGACAAGGCACAATGTGATGACCTACCAATGGTATGAAAATGGGCCCCCCTAAAGGGGCCCCCCTTAGGTACCTCAGGGAATTTCCTAAGGAATAGAACCCTTTTAGTGACCCTGCCAGCCTGGTCCCCATGGCGACCATCTACAGGGATAGCAAGAAGGAAGTGATGTCGTCAACGACTTCCATGAGTAGACCAACCAGAAGGGAACCCCCATAAAAACCGGGGGAACGTACTGATCTATTTCCAGGGGTGTTGGAACCCCATCCAGGATAAGTAACCCAAGGTTACTTGAGCCTCCATTCTTTCAAAAACCACGTCCAGGAAGGCCATCACCTGCCATTGCCCGAACGAAGCATGGCATCCTGCCATAAGAGCCAAGTGCTGTGGCAGTTCCCTCGCCGCAGGGCGAGGGCGTCCCTTCATGCTTGTGAGGTTTTGGCAGACTTTGGTTTTGACCTGCCAGAGGTCCCAGGGTGATGCCTGCCTCCCCTGGAACGAGCTTCCACTCCAAAAAGTTGGAAGCACACTTCTGGTTCTCCTTTAACAGAAACATAAGGAGGGGGCGAGGGGTCACTGCCCCTGGGCTGCCTGGCTGACCGTCTGCGCGAGGGCGCCTTACCCTTTTTGCCAAAAAGGTCCAACCTGGCCCCGAATAAGCGACGTCCTCGAAAGGGGATAGCAGTAAGAACCTTTTTAGTGTCACTGTCAGCCCCCCACTGTCGCAGCCAAAGCAGTCGGCGAATGGCCACCACAAGGGCCGAGGTTTTAGCACTTATTTTAATGGTGTCATCCATAGCTGAGAGGATAAATCTCACAAAAACGTCACAATCTGACAGTGCATTGAAGACCTCACAAGGGAGATCCTCCGGCTGTTGGTCAATTATCTTCCTGATCAGCGTCCTGGCGGCCACCGAGGTAACAGCCGCAGCACAGACCGGGCGCAGCGCCGTCCCTACACTAGAGAAGGCATGGGAGGCCAATCTGTCCATGCGCCGGTCCTCGGCATCCCGAAGGGTGCGAGAGGGGGAGGCCGCCATGAAGGGAGGGTTAACAACCCCAATAATTGGAGCATCCACCTCTGGAGGAACTGACCATCGTTCAACCAAATCTTGGGGAAAGGGGTACTTCCAGTCCCAAACCCCCGGGACCCCTGTGAGTTTACAAGGGGATTCCCATTCCTTAGATATAAGATACTGGAAATGATCCTGATCCAAGAATTCCAGGCGTGGCGTCGCCGTGTGGAAACTCTCCCTCTTAGGCTTGGGAGACTCTCCCGGGGGAGAGATAGACAGCACTTCAAAAATCTTAATGAGTAACTCATCAGTTTCACACAGGCCCCAGGACTCCGGGCCAGAACCGTTGCGGTTCCAAGACAACTCATCTGAAGAACTGGACCCTGAGAACAGATCACCGTCCTCGGACTGATCAAGATCCTGCATAGCAGCAGGTTCTTCGGTTTCAGTGGAAAACCTATAGTTAGGTTGCGTCAGGGATCGTTTCTTCCCAGCGCCCAAGCGCTCTGCCAAGCCTGACATAATATGCTCCGCGGTGGGAAGCTTGCGCGGCACTACTTGCTGGTCATCCCCGCTCGAGTGCGACTCATCAGGAGTGAGATTCAAGTCCGGGGAGACAGGTGTATTGAAGCGAGGTGCAGGTACAGGCAAGCCTGATTGCAGGGCCAGCGCTTGTTCAGCACACGGTCCGCAGACCAGTGCTCTGTCAGCATCAGCGTGGGGTTGTCTGCACATGGTACACAGCCGGTCTTGTCCCCGTGGACCGGACACCAAATTCTGAGATGCCTCCATATGGTGATTAATCTAGGTAATATGCCGGAAGGGATTTATGCAATAAGCAACCCTGGATGCCCCAATACCCGCTGGGAATGTGGGAGATTCTAATATAACCCCGTGAGATATAAATATATCAGGTCGGGAGAAGCCACTGGAAGCTTGGCGTCTGAAAGACATAAGGGGAAAAGAGGGTGTCATGCGCAGCACAAGAAGAAAATTAAACGAACGCCCGTGAGGGCACTTACAGCAACCAAGGGAGAAGGAGGATCGTGACCACACGCGCGCGGGAGACCGACAAAATGGCGCCAGCGAACCTCGAAGGGCGGGCCAGAGCTATAGGTGACGCGGAACGCACCAAACCAGGCCACGCCCACCCCGGAGTGTGCGAAGCTCCGCGGAACAAGACGGGAAAGGAACAGAATTAAACTCCATGGCGTCGTGAGACGGAGCCGCCTTATGCGCCAAGTCACATATTTTAAAGACGCTGCGGAAAACATAAAAATAAAGTTTAAAGCGCGGCTCTGAACCCCGGAAGCCGATAGGGCTAAGGCAAGGCGTGTGATATGGCAAGATTAGGCCAACGTACACAGCCCCCCCCCCCTAATGGGGGGAACTAAGGAATAAGGTGACCCAGCACTCGGGGTTCAACGCTACATGGGGCAAGTTGCGGGAGGGGCATCCACTATGAGGCTCACCATTAGTCTAAACCGCCTACCCCATGGATGGGGATTGCGGTGGAGCATGGCTCCGTAAGCACCCTAGGTGCTGCCTACCTTCACCCGACCAACGCAGCCCAGGCTGGGAGGCATTAATTCACAATAAGGACGGGTGGAAATAGTCCCGCAGGGCATCGGGCTGTTAAGCCCCGCTCGCCTGCGAGAGCGTGATACTTCATGTCTTTGCAGTTTCAGCACTGCAGAGGAATCTGGGGATTGGTGGGAGGTCCCTCGGTATATGTAGGGCCGGGAGGAGCTTGTTTTCTTCATGATTCTGCAGTGCACGGCGCTGAAGGCGGGGGTATACCCACATGTAAGGACTATGTCTGGAGCAGGACGTGCTGTCTGCTTAGAATAACAGAATTATGTACAAGCATATATTTCAAGAGGGGAATCTCCTCCACTCAACCACTGCACTCAACCAGAGCCATATTTGCTTCCTGGGCAGAAAGGACAGGTGCTTCCTATAGAAGAGATCTGTAAAATGGCAATATGGTCATCACCCCACACCTTCCTCAAACACTACAGACTAGATCTCCTGCCTGCTAAGCATCAAGCCTTGGTAGAAGGGTCTTACTTGCAGCTTCCCATCCCTAAGGCATAATTACTTGCCTAATCATCTCTGTGAGTGGCCATGAAGGGAGAAAATCCCCCTTACACTTACTGGTAATGTTTTTTTCTACGAATCCTTCATGATGGATGGAGGTGGAGCCTCGCTTTCTCTCCGTGGGTTGTCATGAAGTATTTGTAGAAAAGCCATTACTGGTAAGGGCTTCCCCTAAGTATGTTGGCCCTTTCCATCCAGACCATTTTCTAAAGCATGGGGCGCTCCACCATTGGCGGCGCGGGCACGCGCGCGTCAAGAGGGACGCGCGGGAGGCGGCGGCAGCGGAGCCGCTCGTCCGTGGCTTGTCCGTCGGCGCGGGGAGAGGTGAGTTCGGGGGGTTCGGGGGGGTTTCACACAGCGGGGCGCCCCACCGAAGTGGACCAAGACCCAGGATAGTCAAAATCCTGGGCGTTGGTCCACTTTAAATAGGCTCTAGGTGGGCAATATTAATGGGGCAAAGTGTTAAACTATCCTGCTTTCTGCTCTCCACATATTGGCTGTCAGGAACAGCAACTTTCATTCAGCCTGCTTTATATTTCTTAACTCCCAGTGAATGCTTTCCCTTCTGCAGGGCCTCCCCAGCAGCAGATGATGACTCCATACATACATGTTTCAATGTGAGGGTTCCCTAAGATGTCAAATCAGGATCAAGTTCTATATGGTTCAAAGTAATGAGACAAGGAGAAAGCAGACTCATTTAACCCTTTGTCTGGAATGTCCCCCAGACATGTATGGAGTGGCAATCATGCTGCTGTGGGTGGGGAGCTCAGCATGATGCCGGTTTTCAGAACAGGTGTGTGTCCCAGAGGTGGGACCCGCAGCTATAATACATTGGGTGGCATATCCTATTGATTTGACAAAAAGTGAGCCCCCTAGCCTTTGCAAATGTCCATTTTACACTAGCAAAGTTTAGGTGAACATTGCCTAATTTTTCACTAACCTCAAAGTGCTACCACAGGCAAAGGTAATTGTGACACCATTGTGTCTGCTACATTTGGCACTGTTCTAAACGGTTTTCTGTTTTTAAACTGAAGGGTTTACAAGTTCAACTTATGATTTCTCTTCCGAAAAAAAGTGCGGCCCTTGGATCTGTAATGCTGTATAATCTGTGATGAATCCAGAAGAGGGAGGGGCCAGCAATCCTGTCCTGCTCTGATGAGCTGATTGGGGGACCAGCTGAAAAAGAGTGTCATTGGCTGAACCTGTAAACCCCGATATCTCGGCCATTTCTGCTTCAATTTAAAAACGGAAAAAAGTTTAAGACCGTGCTAATGTAGCCCGACGCAATGGTGTAACAGTTACTATTGCCTGCAGTATAATTTTAATTGTGAATAATTTACAGCTAATGTGCTATTACAGCGAAGTGCTGTTTGGTGTGTATGAGCTAATAGATTAATGCAAGCTAATTGTATCTGATTGTTGGACAGCAGAATCAATCAGACTCTTCCAGTGGTAAGTGTTTCTGATGTTATGTATCCATGCTGGAACGAACCTGCACACATGTCATAGATTGTGAACAATTGATTTTTATGGGATGATCGGTGGAAGCCTAAGGTATGGAGACCAGTATTTTTCAGATGACCGCACTGTGCAAACCTTAATGGCTGCCTGTGGTCATGCAGGGCTATGAAAGTTGAAGATATGGGGGACAGGGTTGAGAGTGATGCTTTCCTCCTTGGGTACCCTTGTTCAGGGACCCTTTGGTTTTCTTTAGCTGAAAGTCTCTCTTAGAGAGTGCCTAGGGTGGCAAGAACCCTAAATTTAGCCTTGCAGGCTCTAAGTTTATGTTCAGGGGCAGGCTGGCTATAGGAAAACCCAGAAGAATTCCCGGTGGGCCGCACTGCTTTGGGACCAGTTAGGCTTATGCTTCTGGCATACCCATCTAATTTATGCTTCCCTAGTCCTCCCTCCCAACACTCCTGTATCTGGCCCCACTGTACCCTCCTAGCCAAGAAACTCATGTTCAGCCCCCAATTCTATAACCTCAGATTTATGGCATATCCTCAGCATTAGAGGACATTCAGGCTATGTGGAAATACCACTGGCTGGTCATGGGCTGGTGGGGCGGGTAAAATCTTGGGCTAATTTTTGGCTCCAGTTCGCCACTGTTTATGTGGGTCTTTTGGCAAGAGGCACACTGAGTCATGTTGCAACTTGTCTCACCACATGCTACAACATGTTTTATTACCCATCAGCTCCAATAGCATGATGGGTCTTTCTCTGCCCTCCAATTCTTGCTCCCTTCTGCACTGCTAGCAGTTGTCCTCTGGTCCTTGCCACCTTTTCTTTTGATGGTCCTCGCCACCTTCTCTGCATTAGCTGATGGTCCTCTGGTCCTACTTACCCTCTCTGCTGTCGCTGATGGTCCTCGCCACCACCTCTGCTGTGACTGATGGTCCTCGCCACCACCTCTGCTGTGACTGATGGTCCTCGCCACCACCTCTGCTGTGACTGATGGTCCTTGCCACCACCTCTGCTGTGACTGATGGTCCTCGCCACCACCTCTGCTGTGACTGATGGTCCTCACCACCACCTCTGCTGTCGCTGATGGTCCTCGCCACCTTCTCTGCTGCTGGTCCTAACCACCTTCTCTGCTGTCCCTGATGGTCCTCACCACCTTCTCTGATGGTCCTCGACACCTTCTCTGCTGTCCCTGATGGTCCTCGACACCTTCTCTGCTGTCCCTGATTGTCCTCTGGTCCTTGCCACCTTCTCTGCTGCCTTTGATGGTCCTCGACACCTTCTCTGCTGTCCCTGATGGTCCTCGACACCTTCTCTGCTGTCCCTGATTGTCCTCTGGTCCTTGCCACCTTCTCTGCTGCCTTTGATGGACCTTGCCACCTTCTCTGCTGTCCCTGATGGTCCTCTGGACCTTGCCACCTTCTCTGCTGTCTCTGATAATCCTCTGGGCCTTACCACCTTTAACACTACTCACTACTACAGTTGGGACACAACTAAACCACAACACAGTGCTGCAAGAGGGAAGTAATAACCACTGAACAATAGCCCACATTCCCCAAAAATGTGTGCACCACCACTGGATATACAGAACAATCCAAAAAGCTCTATTATACAAAAACACATACAAATATACTAACTTAATATAAATAGAATAGGAATAATGTGCATATTTGACTCATCCCAGGTGGCATTCACTTGCCCTGGCCGATTCCTATAGCTGGTGGTCGGGCCTCGGTCACCGGAAGAGTTAGTGAATAGCATTTGGGTGTTATAAGGAATGGTGGCATAAAGGCAGATAGGTGTCCAGGGCCTTGTACGTCATAGGAAAGTTCAAGCCTGTGGAGTAGTGAGAGTTGGCGCCTCTCAGTCAGTGAGGGCAGGGTGAGGGGAAGGAAGGCGGCGGCCCCGGAGCTGCGGCTTTGCCAGGCTCATTCCATGCTCATATTTGGTGCTGGCTGCTGTGGAATTTCCCGGCATCCCCCTCACGCCTGTCTGTCACCCCGGCCGGCCTGACGTGAGGCAGACAAGCGAGAGGGGAGGGGCGGCTGGCTGGCAGCTGAGGGAAGGTGCGAGCAGGAGACGAGACTGCAGCCGGGTCCCCGGACAGGTAGCGGAGCCGCATGCCCTCCCTCCTTCCCCTGTGTCTCTTCCTGCTATTGCTGTGCACTGTGCTGCCTCTGCCCGCTGCAGGTAAGAGCGTGCCCCTCTGCCATGGCTGCGCTGGCGGGTAACAGGCGCCCTCTGCCTCAGGTGCTGTGACATTACATAGACATGCTGCGCACTAGCCGCTAAGTGGCCATTAGTCAGCAGAAATGGCATCCGCTAGATACACGCAAGACACTGAGCCTCTCAGGGGGTGTAACTTGGGGGGGCGGCATTGTTTTTCCTCCACCTCATTTATCATATTTTTTCATATTTATCTAGCTGCATCCAATTGAGTTAAAAGACAGAAAATAGTTTGTTATGAGCTGTGAAAGAACCCTATTTAATGTTTGCACCAGGGCCCTGTCATATTTAATTACTCCATTGGGAGTGGTGGAACTACAGCTCTCAGCATTGCTTACTGGTCCACTAGGGACCTGAGCCCCTGATGGCTGTGCAGGTAAGTGCAAAGGGCTTCTCATTTGATGAAAGGTTGCTAAATGTCCTGGGCAGAGGGTAAGGCCACACAGGGGAAGGGGTTTGCCACTTCCCTCTTCACCTGGTACAAAGTAATGTATTGCATTCCCATCCCCCCCCCCCCCCCCCCCCCCGCTATTAGAATAACACTACTTTGTGCTCTCCTGCTGCTCTGCAAAACCCACGGAGGAATCTATACGTTCCCCGGGCCGATCGATTACCTCCCCTCGAACAGGGGTGCTCCACTGTGTGGAACCCCCCAGGTTGCCTATAGACTCACCTTCTTTTCTGTGTAGGCTCGAGCCGCGTCCACATCCCCACTATCCCTCTAGCAAGGCGCGTGAATGGCCGGTTAGAGAGTAGCGATGGATGCGGCCGCCAGAGCGCTCTGATCTGCTTGTCTTAGACAAGCAGACATGAGTGCCCGCGCATGCCACGTAGCACAGGGAAGGGGTGAGTTTGTTTCTGCGACCTGGGGGGGGGGGGGATTACACAGCGGGGCACCCCTGATCAGGGCGCCCCGGGGGCAAGAACCAAAAACCAGGATAGTAAAAATCCTGGGTTTTGGGACACTTTAATAAATGGACTGGACAGCCCGAACCGTAGTATCATAGTGTTGCTTATGGCTACCTAGTTTCCATTATAAGACAGGGCCGAAACCAAGAATCAGCCGACGTTGTTGTTCCCAGGTGCTGCAAGAGGATCAACAGCCTGTTTGGCCGTCCCTCGAGTCCTTTCAGTTCTTTATCCCTGGGGCACCCCTTTGGGCTGCCCTGCTGTGGGAAGCCCCAACAATTGCCTTCCATACTTGCATATCTGGCAATCCCACGGCACATGCGTAGGCCGCGGCTGCATCTCCTAAAACTTCATCTGAGATGTGTACCTGCGACATTTTATTGTGAATGGCTGGCACAAGAGTAGCAGCGGTGACGCGCGCTCCATTTACAAATCCTAGCCATCCTGATGTCAGATCCGCGAAGGAAGCTGTGAATGGAGATAAGCACAGATTATCCAGGGACTCACACATGCACCGTGGGATCACTAGGAAGTGAGTTTTTACTGGCGATCTGTGGGGGTACACACAACAGGGCATCTCAAATCGGGATTCCCTGCCAGAGAGGATCAGCACACAGAAGATGCACTGTGGGATTGCCAGGAGGTGAGTTTTGTACCACAAATCTGTGGGGGTACACACAGCAGGCCTCCTCAAATCGGGATGCACCAGCAGAGAGGAACCTCAACCGGAAGTGTGAAAATCACAGCCAGAGTTCCTCTTTAAAGATTTACAAAACACTGGCTTTTCATCCCCAGTTTTGTTCCTCCTACCTGGAGTATCCTGATTTGGGATGTTCCATTGTGTGAAACCCCCTAGTAAACTCCCTATTTCCTGCGATCCCATGGCACATGTGTGCTCAGAGCAGGTGAATGGAGTGTGCGCCCTTGGCTGCACCCCCTCCTCAGTGTACCCGTGTCAGCCATTGGACCAAAACCCACCTTTGAGTCTATGAGACTTGAGGGCAGGCATACTCGCTCCACCCGGGCCATCCAGACTCAGGATCCAGATTCAGGATTGGGGTGTCAAACCCCCAGGTCAACTCGCCTTCTTTCCCGGTCCAACAGCGCATGCACAAGCAGCAGCCGCATCCCTGCTATCCCTTTATCAGGGCGCATGCCCGTGCCAGGCATTTGTGAAGGGCTGACACGGGCAAGCTCCCCATTAAAGGGTAGTGGGGGATGCAGCCACCACCGAGCATGCTGACTGGAGGAGAAGCTGCACATGCGTCGTAGGACTGAAGAAGTGTGGGTGAGATTGGGCATTCATGGAAATGATGAGGTCAACACAACGCTCCAACACCCTGTTTTATATTGATTGCAGTTGAGTTCCTAGGGGGGCATTCAGAGGCAGTGAGGTGCAGGTAAAGTAAAACCAGGGGGGGGCTCAGCTATATGGATTCCCCCACCCGGTGCTCCTCTCCGCTGCAATCCACACTCATTCTGTTAAAAAAAAAAATGGCTTGAAGTGACACCTCCAAAATGGCTCCCGGGCAACAAAAGGAACACATCGTATGGCAAGGGGAAGCCTGTCCTGTAAAAAGAGACCTCCCTTTGTGGATGTGGGTGCAATTATTGTTTTGCAATTTAACACTCTAGCTTCATATGTCTAAGTTTTGCATTATTAATAGTATGATAAAGTGTATGTGTGTGGGTTGTGATGGGGGTTATTTTTGTACACTGGCATGCAGTCTCACCATGTAGTGACACTATTAAAGGTCAAACATGTGTTACTTGTCAAGACCTCATGTATAATAGATGCGGGCTACGGTCCAATATTAGTAACAACTATATTATCTATTGTAGTGACATGCACAAAGTCACAAATATAGATATTCTTTTTTCCATGTCACATTGCAGCAAAACTGTCTCCACTGTACCCACATCTGCCAGCGTGTTAATTTGTTAAAGCAGACCAAAACCCCTTTAAATATATTTACCCAGTATGGAAGGGCCTCTGATTAGGGATGTCTGCTCTGTGAAACCTTGTGGAATTGCCATATGCTCACCTTGTTGTTCAGTTAGCCCTGCCATTCTTTCTGTCTGCACAGCAGGCTTAAAGGGCCACTCCAGCCCGGTGTAAAATATTAAAATACCCCCCGCCCTGCCCCTTCCAATTAGTGCTAAAGTATGTGTAATAGAGGAAATAAAAAAGACATTCACCTTCACCCAGAATCCTGCATCGAAGCCGGTGGTGCCGCAGATTCCGCAGCAATCTCCCGCCGCCGACTTTTCTTGACGTCCCTGCTGGGCACCAGCGCTCTCTGCATCACATGCTTGCCGCCAGCCCATCCTCGTGTATGGTCAGATGGAAGCGTGTGTCAGACGGGAGCATACTTTTTCTTGACCACTAAACCCCTCTGTGTAGATGCAGTCTTAACTCTAATCTAGGAGAGCCCCATTTGGCACATACAATGCAATGGATAAATTGGGACCTATGGTTGCCCTATAACCCCGAGTGCAGCACACGGGGGTAAGGGCCGAAAGCCTCCCCATAGAGCTGAAGACCCCCCACTCCTCTCTTGTCTTGTGTGTCAACCCCAAATAAATGCTGACAAGCTTGTGGGTTTCTTCTGCTGGTAGGAATAAACAGGTGTACCATTCCACGTTTACAGGGGTGATCTGCACTCTTCCAATACCTGTCTTTTGATCCATTTTGAAAGGAACAGCAGCATTAACCACTTTCATAGCGCTGTCCAAAGCATTGCATGATGGGTTAAATCATCTACAATCATTGGAAGAATTACAACATGATAAGCTCTGGGGACAGGCCATCAGAGTTGCTCAGATCTCCCCTGTAAAATCAGAATGGCATGTTAAAAACATGTCACCTCTATTTCTTCTTATTCCAGTAGATCAGAGAGAGAAACAAGCTTGGCTGGAATTCTTTTGTTGCAGGGTGTATAAGCGGGGCGAACTGGCCATAGGGCATACCAGGACAATGCCTGGTAGGCCACCACATCCCTTGCACTGGCCGGCTGGCTAGGCTCCAGCTTCTTGCGGCAGGCTGGATGAATGGGAGCCACTGCGGGCCACCCAGAGTATCTGGCGGCCTGCTGGTGGCAGCTCCCATTCACCTGCCCAAGGCTAGAAGACAAAGTAGTGTGCAGTTGGCCATTGCAGGAGAGGTGGCTGCCCTGACGTCATAGGCCACTGCACAGAGCCTCGGACGGCAGACCGGCAGCCCTAGCTCAGCCGCATCACTCGGCTCGCGGCAGCCATATATCCGGCCCCCAGAGGTGGCTTCCCTGGGCTTACAGCGATGGCAGGACAGCGGGGGTAGAGGGGGGAATGGGTTTGGTAGCAGTGGGATTAATACTTAAAAAACAGTGGAAAAATTACAGAAAAGACATTTCATGTTAAAGCCTAAATAAAATATGTAATTTTCTTGCAAAAATCACAGTTAGCAAAATGGTGAAAAATTACCTGTCACCAGAGGGTGACAAAATCTCGAGTCGGCCGGCAGCTAAAAAGGTTAAAAGGGGTATTGTTCTGTTCAGGGGATGTTGCTAACTTGTTTTGTTTTGTTTTTTCTTGTTTGAATATTGTTTTTTAAGAAAAATTTGATCCTGCTTTTTTATTTTTTTTTTTAGGGAAACCCTGTGCAACCAAAGAAATAATTGAGGGATTACTTCCAGAAAACCGCCCCCACATCAACAAGCCTGGTAACACCTAGAAAGCTTGAGGTGTGTACTTCCAGAGAATATGGAGTTTTTGCATGAAATAAGATTTCATTGAAAAACTTAAATGTTTTATTACAAAAAACTGTACAAATTGTAAAAAACTGATTTTTTTATTTTTTGCACATGTTTCACCAAAAAATATTGACCTTACCTGCAGCAGGCCAGCAGAATCTTCGGCCACAGTCTGAAATCTGTGGCAGGGGGAATCCAGGTGCCTAGCCACTGCTAGCAAAACACCACAGGTGAAGCCAGTAATGTAAAAATTCTGTTGAAATATTTTGCTGTTTATTCTGCTGATTCCCTGGGGGTATGTATGCATTGCTTAAGTACGTTTGTTTTTTTCCTTCCCTAGTCTAATCCTCCCAATGTGAAGAAGGAAAAGGATAGGGAACCCCCAAAAGAAAAGCCCAAGAACTCTATACCCATTAGATGCTGTGGTTCTTGTAGTGCTACGCTTCCAGACTCATGGCAGAAGTCTGTTTATCAGATTTGTCTGTAGCTGAAGGTGGGGTAGGAGACTTCGGCTATGTATAGAGAAATGCTAGCCATGAGGAATTAGATGGCTTCTGTTTTTGAAGTCTATATGACTTGGTTCACTGCCTGGGTGTCCACTTCTGGCCCTAGGCCCTTTGTTTCCTTAATGGCCAATGTTTCTTCCTTGGTTGAGGCTTACAGCCCTGGATCATTTCAGTCTGAAACAGGTTCAAAGGTGGCAGGAGAGATTGATGGCAAACTTTCCTCTATTGGTAGGGAGGGGGCCTTGCCAGATGACCTGACAGGTCTATTAGATGACATCTATGACACATGGGGGCATCACTGGTGAGGATAGCGCTTTATCCATCCAGGATGCCATGTTTAGGCAATTTTTGGAGAAAAAATCCAAGACCTTTCTGGCACATGCAGATTTAAAGGAGGTGATCAAATCAGAGTTGAAGTGTCCAGAGAAGAAGTTCTTCATCCCTGTTTCACGCAAACGCAGATTTCTTTTCCAGGAAGAGGACATAGTGCCTTTGGCCAAATGCCCAAGCTGGATGCCCCCCCTGCCAGGTCTCTAGATCAGGGAACTTGAGGTACGAGCGTATGGGTGCAATGCGTGATCCAATGGACCGTAGAGTAGAGGGTATTCTGAAACGTGCATGGTATGCCATGTCCTTCACTTTCAAGCCTACTCTGGCGTCCAACTGTGTTGTTAGGAGTATGGAGACATGCCTCAATCACGTAAAGGGTTATTTGGAAAATGATATACCCAGGAAGAGTATTTTGCAAATCCTATCTATTTTTAACCTGTGCCAGAAGGGCACTTTGGCTTGAGGCGTGGTCTGGTGTCCAAGGCCAAATTATGTGGTATCCCTTTTCATGGTAGTCTCTTTTTTGTTGAAGACCTTGATACTATTTTAGCTCATTCTAATAAAAGGGGTAAGAAGTTCCTGACAAAATGGGCCCACACCCTCTGCGGCAAGGGTGTCGGTAGCCCGCTGACGCTGCTGCTATATGACAGGCTGGGGGGGGGGCATCTAGAATGCTGGAGAACCCCCACACATAACCCCCCAGGATGCTCATAAATCTTACCTTATACTTGCTTCTCCACCGCTAATCCTGCACCACAATTGACTGCCCGGCGTTCATGCGGGCAGTGCCGTTCCGGCCCGCCGGATCTTCTGCCTACGTGAACTCCGGGCAGCCAATCGCGCCGCTGTATTCCCAGCATGGGAGCGAGGTTAAGGTAAGGCTTACGGTCGTCTTGGGGGGTTTATGTGCTGGGGGGCTCCAGCATTTTGGATGCCCCTCCCCCAGTCTGTCAGATAGCGGCAGCGTGGCCAACCACCATGGTCCACTTTAATAGCACCATTTTGGCCGAGGAGGTTTTGGTTCTTGGAACCAAGAAGGATGGCAAAGAAGGGTTCTTGGGAACTGCTGAAAGTACCAAACTTTATCAAGGCCCAATTCTGCATCCAGACCACAGCATGGATCTTGGGGGGGGGGGGGGGGGGAGGGGAGGTGTATCTAAGAGGAAAGCTTTTCAGTTAGAGTCATTAAAACTCTACTGGATAGTCACAAATTATTTACTAGCCACATTTATGCGAAAGTGAGGAAGTGTTTTTCTTCTTTCTATGAATTAAACAAGCTGAAGAAAGATAATATTCATTCAGCCTGGGAACTTCTGCAGGACCGATTTGATATAGGTCTGGCAGTTAACCCTTAAAACTTAGACCAGAAAGACTGATAACGCCGAAGTCTATCAGTTGAGACAAGATCTGCTGATCAATCGTTTCTTCAAGGCCAGTACCTTTTTGGAGAGGTCTTGTGAGTGGCGAAAACGGGATCACCTTCTGATAAGCTTAAATGGTAAAAGAAGGGGCTTAGCAGCCTCCAGGTGCACCATTTCCAAGTGGCGTAAACAAGCTATTGCACAAGCTTATACATCAAGAGGACTTTCTCCTCTGAGGGTCTTGGGACATTTAACAAGAGCAATGTCGACTCACTGGACAGAGAAGCATGTCGCTTCTATAGAGGAAATTTGTAAGACGGCTACCTTCAGTAAACACTATAGATTAGGCCTTCTATTAGCAAAACATCAGTCATTTGGTAGGATGGTCTTACATCTTTGCCTAGAAGAGTATTGTGAGTACGCGCAAGGAGGGTACCATTTATAAATGTTACCATAATAAGTAGGTCATGGGTCTCGTAGAACTTTTAAAGTAAGAAGGAATCATTTATTACTACTAAAATTATACACCAGACCAGACCTGGGCATTGTAAGGCCCCAGGGCGACATACGGCCCTTTGATTGGCTCTGACCGGCCTGCAACCAGCGTTCCCTGCAAGGTGCGCGGCCACACCCTGCCGATACCCCCGCCTCTCAGTCCCGCCCACTGTTAGCGCAGTCTTGCCAGAAAAGATAGTGGCTCTGACTGGCCCGCAACCAGTGTTCCCTGTAAGGTGCGCTGCCGATGCCCCCGCCGCTCAATCCCGCCCACTGTTAGTGCAGTCTTGCCAGAAAAGATAGTGCCGGGTTTGGACAGCAATTTTGCCCCTCTGTAGAGTCTAATGTAGCGGGGGAGTGTGTGGATTAGAGCCTGCTGTCCTATTGGACAGCTCCCTCCTGCAGGTTTGGCTGTGGGCGGAGTTTCTCTTCCCGTCCTTGGCCTGTACTGTGTGGCATGTGTCAGTCGCTGTGGAGCTGACGCTGAAGATGAAGGTACTCTGCTGGCACTTGTAGTCCACACCAAATGTGTTACATGCTGTACGCAGCGCCTGATGGTGCACTGGCTCTTGTAGTCCATTTCTGGCCAGACCAATGCCTTTGGGAGGGCGGGGGGACCATGCTGCAAGGTGGGAAGGGTTTCACACAGCCTTTTATCCAAGGCCCCCCGGGCATCCTAAATTGGGATGCTCCACTTTTTAAAACCTTTTTTACTCAGTAGTAACGTAAAAAAAGGCAGACTCCTTCTCTGAAAGCAGAACAAAGCCCAGAGCGGCTAGTGGTCTTCCCCCCCTGGGTATCCCAGATCAGGATGCCCCACTTTGTGAAACCCTTGTTACTTAGTAGCAACTTGACAAATGGTGGACTCCTCCTTAAAGTGGAAATGAACCCAGAGCGGCCGCTGGTCTTCCATCTGGGCATCCCAGATCGGGGCTTTGTTCCGCTTTAAGGGAGGGAGTCTGCCATTTTTCATGTTGCTACTGAGTAAAAAGGGTTTCACACAGTGGGGCATCCCGATCTGGGATTTCCAGGGGGAAAAACAGTGGCCGCTCTGGGTTTTGTTCGGCTTTATGTGAGGGAATCCGCAATTGCTACTGAGTAAAAAGTGTGAGCAGCGCTGTGTTACTTTAATAATAATGTAAAGGAAGGGGGTTATTCCATCCTAACCTGATTTAGTCATGATGTTTTAAAGCAGACCAAAACCCATGTAACCCAGCCCTTTGGAATGTGAAGGAATCCAGGGCTGGGTTACAGGCACCAATTTGGGATGCCCTGCTGTGTGAGACCTCACTGGACACACAAAATGTGGTTTATTTAATAAATTACATTTTTTTTTTTAAGGCAGCCTCACTTTTTCATTGTTTAAAGTGGACCAACACCGAGTGGGGATCAGCCCGGGAATCTATAAGATTCCCGGGCCGATCAGATCCCTCCCCGTGGGGCATCCGAAACCCGGATGCCCTGCTGTGTGAAACCCCGCAGGACGCCCAGAAACCTTACCTTATCCCCGTTCGAACGCCGCATTCGCGAGCCGCGGCCGCATCTCACGCTTCTCTCTAGCAGGGCGCGCACCCGCGCCGGCCGTTTGTGAATGGCCGGCGCGGGCGCGCTCCCTGTTAGAGGAAAGCGCGAGATGTGGCCTCCAGCGCTCAGAGCTGCTGTGGTTGTTCGTCACTTGTCCGTACATACCACAGCAGCTCTGAGCTCTCTGATTGGACGAGCGTTTGCATAGGAGCGGGGTGAGGTGAGTTTTTTAGGGCGATCGGGGTGCCCCGCGGAAGTGTACCAAAACCCAAGATAGTGAAAATCCTGGGTGTTGGTCCACTTTAACTATAACATATACTCGTACCAGCTTGTCACAACAAGGCTATTTACTGCTTGTTATAAAGAAATACAATTATATTATGCAGAATTGAGTTCAGCCTTTTGGCCCGGCCCTCCACAAAATTTTTAGTTTCTCATGTGGCCCCATGGAAAACAGAATTGCCCACCCCTGCACCAGACACATCGGACTCCCTCTGTTGGTGCGCCACTGAATATTTCTTTGTACCCCTTCAACCTGCTGGGTTACCCCCCTGGGGTACACATAACATAGGTTGTTATAATACACCAAAAGTCACAATGGAAACAATCAGCTAAAACCACAAAATATTATGACTAAATAGGTTAAAGAAACAAAAATACATTTCCATTTTTGCCTACAGCTGTCAGTAAAAACAAAATAATCTCCTTGTCTTATAAACATAAAATATTTCATCAACTTCCATAGTATGCAACCCTACAACCCCCCTCCCCCCCGTTTCCCCCCTTAACGAGGAAGCATTATAGTTTGTTGGGTAATGTACAGTAAAGTACAGGGTCTTCTGATTTATAGAAACAGACAAAAGCAAAGATATTCACAGAGACTTGTTAAAGAGCAGCAACAACCCCCTTGACTCTTGGGGGTGTTAATTTAACTCTTAATGGCATCTCATTACAAGCCCGTAAGATCCACTCACCTCTTTGAGTCCTCATCGCAGCCACATAGGGAACACTGTTTGTTGTGTTGGTCTGATTTTAAGTCATGTTTGACTGTTGGTCCACTTTAAATTACAGTTGAAAAGTAAAGCAGTAGGGTTTTGAATCCACAATTTTTGAAAAAACAAGATTTTTGAATCCTCTTTCTCTCAGGACATTAATGCTAATTTACTGGGGGGCAACAGATAATTGTGCATTAAGAGGTGACTAAGTGACTTTAGTGGTGCAACTGAAAAATAATTCCTGAAGGAAAGCTGCATTCCTTCCCACAGATGGTGTATTACTTATTTATCTGCAAACCTTGGTGTTAATAACAATAGTAAGAGCCTGTTGAGAGCCCTCATATGGAGACAATTGCCTTTAATAATTTTAGAAGCCATTGTTCTTTGCCTGACCTAGTGAGTGACATCTGTGCTTGTCCTGCTACACAGTGGCTGGATGGTTTGCAGGCTTTGACACAAGCCAGATGTAGAAGTAGTTGGAAGGCACATGTGCTCCTACCGTGTTTCTGCGGATAAGCTGATGAAATAAAAAGTTGTTCTAATTTGGAATGGATTGCTACTAGCATTGCCAGATGACCATTGCAGGTATGTTTTGTATTGCATTAAACAATTTGGTTACCTATGTAATATTCTAAGTATACAGCACGTCCTGTTCGAGAATATTCCTTACTCCTGGGTAATACATCCACAAGATGGCACTGGACTGCAGAAAACAGCTTGTGGCTCCTCCTGGCCCTATATAAGTCAGGGACCTCCCACAAATTCCCCAGTTTATTTCTGCAGTCTGCGCTGAGAAGATAGAAGATGGCTCTCTTGTGGCGCAGGTGAGCGGGGCTTATTGCCTGTGGCCCTGCAGGACTATTCCCACCCGTTCCGTCCCATTTACTGCCTCCCAGCCTCGGCTGATAAGGTTCGGGTGAAGGTAGGTTAGCAAGCACCAATGGTGCTGAGGAGCTAGGCTCCTACCGCAGTCCCTACTCTAACAGGGTAGGCGGTTTAGGCTAATGGTGAGCCCCTACTGCCTCATGGGTTTTGCCAGGTTTATCCGGTGCAGTTAAACCCTATTCCCATTTTCCCCCTCCACCCTCATATTAGTCTACTAAGGGGGGTGGGGGTTTCTATAGTGGTTTAAAACTGTTGACATGTGTTGTCTTGCCGCTTTATTAAAAACGCGCCGCCGCGCGTTTGTACTGCGCTCCACAGCTGGCAGCCCCATTCACCTCACCGCTGCCGGGCCGCTACTGGCCGGCCGGTTCACGTGGGCGCGTTTCGCGCTCTTCGGGGGGGGGGGGGGGGGGGGGACGGCCTCTGTGGATGATGCATTTTACCTCATGTCTCCACGGCCCGCCCCTCGAGGTTGCGGACGCCATTTTGTCTTCTTGCTGTTGCTGCTGGCTCCTTGTGGTCCGTGAGTACCCCTGGTGGGGTGATCTTTGTCTGTTTTTTTTCTTATGCCTTATTCTCGTGGGAATGTTTGATTTTGTCTTTCAGGCGGGTTAAAGCTTCAGTCCTGTGGTTTCTCCCGGCCTTCCCCCCTCATTATCTCCCACTTCCCTAGCGGTTTATTGGGGCATCCCAGGTAGCTACTTAGCGTTAACCCTTACTGGCCTACTGTGCCATTCAAATCACCATATGGAGGCTTCTGGGGATAATGGGCCTGGGGTTCCTTCGGGACAAGCCCAGCTATGTGTTGCGTGTAGGGTATCTCCAATCGGTGATGATGTCAGGGTATGTGTATCCTGCTAAAGACTTAAAGGAGCCGCAGCACTCAACCCTGTTAGCTTGCAGACCAACCTATTTTCTGACTCTAAATCTGGTAAAAACAGAGGCTCGGTCACACACATCTGCAGAAGTATGCTAAGCTGCACCACCACGCCAAGGTGCCTCTATGGGTGCAGTCCTAACTCTAATCTGTGAGAGCCCCATTTGGGACATACAATGCAAGAGATAAAATGGGAGCAGCTTACCTGAGGTTGCCCTAAGGTTGGTCTGCAAGCTAACAGGGTTGAGTGCTGCGGCTCCTTTAAGTCTTTAGCAACCTAATTGCCCTGCTGACTTGCACCTCCCAGGTTAGTTATAAAATGGTCTGAGCAGCTGCCACTCCCCTCTTGTTCACTATGTGTATCCTGCGCCCAGCAGGTACTTGCACTGCAGTCTGGGTTACCTGTTGCTGGGCCTGCGCCCCCTTGGGCTTCGCCTACCCCCCCACACTTACATCTGACCCCCTGTGAGGAGTATACTAGCGGGGAGTCTCAGCCTTACCTGGCTGCACGAGTGGCCAGCATTGAAAAACATATTGCTGGGTCTGCCTCACGTAAGGCTTCTGCTAAGAAGTGGCATTTATCTCCCGCTGTTTCCCTCTTTCCTTTGGAAGCTGAGGAAAATGTTTACATTACTGGTTATGCCCCCCCTGGAGGAGGGGGAATTGTTCTCTGATTCAGAATCATCTGAGGAGCAGCCTAGGGTTTATGGTGGTACAGGGTCTCCCTTTAGGGAAGATCCATGGTCCTCAGATGACACTGACAGGCTTTTGGCTCATATTTTTTAAGTGCTCTGTATCTCCCCTCCTGCCGTGGCTCCGCAGCAGCAGGGTGAGCTTTTTCATATGGTTAAACCACATTTGGAATTCCCAGAGCAGTCCCACTTTAATAATCTGGTGCTTAAAGAATGGGAGCGGCCTAGCAAGCTGCCAGGGGTGCCCAAGAGTTGGGACAAGAGGTATCCCTTTCCTGCTCATGTGATTAAGCGTTGGTCATGTCCTCCTGAGGTGGACGCGCCCGTTCTGGGGCTGTCCAATACATCTGTCATGCATTCTCCTGACACTACTACCCTGAGGGATAATGAGGACTGGCACATGGACCAACTGGCTTGCCATACTTTTGCCTGTGTGGGGACTGCGCTACACCCGGTTTGTGCCTCTGCCATTACAGCTATTGCTATTAAGGGTTTGCTTAAGAGTATCCTAGAGGGGGCCTCTGATGCCGCGGGAGGAGAAGAGTATAGATCTCCCCTGCTTTGCTATGAATTTGTTGCATATGTTCTGTCTGCCATGGATGATGCCATTAGAATGTGTGGTAGGACTTCTGCCCTGTTGGTGGCTATACGCCGCTCTGTCTGGCTACATCAGTGGGTAGCTGATAATGCTGCTAAGAAGGCTCTCACTGGTTTCCCTTTCAAGGGCTTGCGCCTCTTTGGGGAACGCTTGGATTTGTTTGCCAGGAGCGGTAGGTTACCAACGTAGGAGGCCGTCCCGGTCCTTTTGGGGGATTGGTGCCTTTCTCCCATCCTTCCGTGGTTCCAGAACTACCCGAGGAGTCTCCTTTACTGGGGCCTGCGGAGATCACTGGGGAAGGGGCAGAGGACGTGGCCATCCTGGCCTCTCCTGGGGTCCCAAGCCAAAATCCTCACCCAAGCCTCCTCAGGCATGAAGGGGCGCCCTCACCCATCCGGGTGGGGGGGACGGCTTTGGCTCTTTGCTTACGTCTGGAGGCTTCACGTCTCATACCGGTGGATCCAGGAGGTAGTGTCCTCTGGTTTCAAGATAGAGTTTGCAGCCTGGCCGCCCCCAAGATTCATCAAATCCCGGATGGCTCAAAACCCCCTGTCAGCTATGGGTCTGTGCCTTGCTGTCCAAAACCTTCTGGAGTTGGGGGTCATCTGCCAGGTGCATTTGAGGGAAAGGGGCAGAGGCTACTATTCCAATCTTTTCACTGTTCCCAAAAAAGACCGGTCCATCAGACCTATCCTGGATTTAAAGTGCCTCAACAGATTTGTCAGATTCAAACACTTTCGCATGGAGACTCTGCGCTCGGCTGTCAATTCACTACACCCAGGGGACTTCATGACCTCTGTAGACATCAAGGATGCTTACCTTCATGTACCAATCTTTCCAGGTCATCAGAGATTCCTCAGGTTCGCTCTGGAGGATCAGCACTGTCAATTTGTGGCCTTGCCTTTTGGTATCACCTCGGCTCCCAGGGTATTCACCAAGGTGCTGGCGGGTGTACTAGCTCTGAGATCTCAGGGCATTCGCATCCTTCCTTACATAGACGACATTCTCATCACGTCTCAGTCCCTCCAGCAGGCCGAGCTGGATACTCGGTTGGTGCAGCTGGTGGGCCTGATGGTGTCTTGCTTCGAGGTGGTTCCATACGCTCAGTTTCACATGAGACCTCTTCAACTTCACCTCTTGTCAGTTTGGGATTGGGACCTTCGGTCCCTGGATCAGGTATTTCCCCTCTGGCCAGACGGTCTCTCTCGTGGCGGCTGGACTCAAGAAACCTGTTGGTGGGCAGATCCTTTCTGGCCCCGTGCTGGAAGACAGTCACCACAGATGCCAGTCTGACAGGTTGGGGGGGCTTCTGGAAATTCCTGAAATTCCAGGGTCAGTGGGGCCCTCAGGAGGCCCACACCCCTATCAATTTTCTGGAATTGAGGGCGATAAGGTTGGTTGTTGCCCAATTGACTCCACACCTTCCGGGTCGGGCAGTTCAGGTCCACTCGGACAACCAGACGGCGATTGCCTACATCAATCATCAGGGAGGACCCGGAACAAGTCTTGGGCGGAGGAGAAAGTTCCCTGCATCTCAGCTGTGTACATCCCGGGGGTGGAGAATCTGGAGGCAGGCTTCCTCAGCAGGGGGACCTCTCATCTGGGAGAATGGTCCCTCAGCAGCAGGGTGTTTCGCTCTCTGTGCCACCGCTGGGGTCAGCCAGATGTGGATCTGTTTGTGTCCCGTCACAATCACAAGCTTCCAGTCTTTGTCTCTCTGTCCCAGGACCCTCTGGCCTTGGCCATGGATGCACTAGCAATGTCTTGGAAGAGCTTTCAGCTTCTCTATGTGTTCCCTCCTTTTCCTCTGCTGGGCAAGGTGTTGCGCAAGATTTCTCAGGAAGGGGTGCCCCCTGTTGGCCAAGAAGGGTGTGGTTCGCAGACGTCGTGCATTTGGCAGTAGATCAGTATGCTCTGCCCAAGGATCCAGACCTGTTCACTCAGGCAGCTACGCCATCCCAATTTACAAACGCTGGCTTTAACGACCTGGCTGCTGAAACCTCCATCTTGATGGAAAAGGGGCTGCCTGCCTCTGTTGTTAATACTATGATTCTGTTGAACAAGTTTGCAAGGCTGCTACTTGTTCTGCTGTTCATAATTTTTCTAAGTTTTACAAGGTTGATGTTAGGGCCTCAGCTGATGCTGCTTTTAGTCGCAAAGTTCTGCAGGCGGCAGTGGTTTAAACTGCCCGCTGTTACTTTTTGGGCCCACCCTACCTTATGGACACTGCTATTGGATGTCCCAGGAGTAAGGAATATTCTGTGGAACAGGACATGCTGTATACTTAGAATAATACAATTCTGTGATTACTCACCTGTAGAATTGGTATTATACGTATACAGCACGTCCTGTTCCATCCCACCCTTGTTATCATTATTCTTAGTTACCTCTGTATGGTGATTGTTCATATGTTCATTTTTGAATTCTGGTTATTATTGTTCTCCCGGCTTCTTGTTTACTGCTTGTCAATACTGGGGAATTTGTGGGAGTTCCCTGACTTTTATATAGGGCCGGGAGGAGCCACAAGCTGTTTTCTGCAGTCCAGCGCCATCTTGTGGATGTATTACCCAGGAGTAAGGAATATTCTGGAACAGGACGTGCTGTATTCGTATAATACCAATTCTACAGGTGAGTAATCACAGAATTGTATTTTTGCTACATCCATTGAGCATGCATCCTTTTTTTTGGGGGGGGGGCCTTCTTCTCTGCGGTAGCCTCGCCCAGCTGGCAGATTTGAGATCACAGATTGGCTCATCTAATGTGCTGTCTGATGTGACGAGCCCGCTGGCTGCATCCCCTGCCTTCTATCTAGTGTGAGGTGGTTCTCTACTCCATCCTATCTGAATGACTGGGCTATCGAGTAGCTAAAGGGAAGCCAGGGATGTGGGCACTAAAGCACTGTTGGTGCCCTGGCAAAAATATTTGAGCAATTGACAGGATTTCACACAGAGGAAAGTCCCAGATCAGAATGCCCGGGGGCAACCAAGCGGGCCTGCCCTGGAATCGTTTAGACTTTAATGGACAGCTACCATTAACACAAAGTGCAAAGTTAAAGAGCAAGAACACAGCTTATTCTATAGACTTCATAACTGCTCCGTCTATATAAAAATAAATTTTGAGCTCTTTCTGCTGTGTAATGAATTTGTGTAAAAGTTTGGAAGTGAGACCTGATTCATAAGAATCAATAGCAGCTGGCACATAATTTCAGTTTGCTGCACAGAAAGGCAGGCCTGTCCTACCTGTAAAAACTGCATTATTTTGTTGACATGGTAATTTACATTCTAGTACTACATTCATGCAAACAATATTTTTTTTTAGGGGGACTAAGCAATGAAACCTCTTTTATATGTTCTGTTGTATATGTATTAAAACATTTAATTACACAGACTGGCCTGTAGTTTTGCTTTTGGATGCTGCATTTAATTGAGTTTGACTTATAGAGATCAACACCACTGTTTTACACTTGGTACAAAGCATCAACCTCTTGCTGCAGCACCTTAACTCTACTGGAGCCCATTTGTTAAAGAAGACCTAAATAAAACAAAACGCCCCCACCCCTTGGTACTCTACTTTTCACTAACCCCTGTGTGGCAAAAAATTCCCTTCTGATCCGCCTGTATTCTTGGCTTCCAAGATGGAGCTGATCGTGGATAACCCTTTCCCCAAGAATGCAGAATGGGATTCTCTGAGGGTGTTCCCCAGTTGAGGGTTTTTCTTTTTTAAACTTTATTTGTATTTAGACTGTATCTAGAATAGTTATTTGTTAATTCATTTCTTGTTCTTAAAAATTGAAAAAAAGTATTGTTGGGATTCCAGGTGCTCCCGGATGTTATTTGGATGCTTTCTGGTGGGATCTTTGTTGAATGAAAAACAATACCTTGGACTGGACATCCAAAATCCCTGGTTGCACCTACACATATACAAAACAGCCAGATAGCCCTGTTTTCGAGAGACCTTTCTAAGCATCTGACTTAGAAGCTGATCCAGGTGTCCTCAGCCAGTTTTATATACTACTTATGTGTTTTGTGAATTGTTGGAAATCGTTTTCAAATGTTGTCTGATGCCCACAACTCCTGTAGAACATATTAGGTCCATGATTTCTAGTCTAGCCATTGTGTTTCATTTGTGCCATTTGTCATGCTGATGATAATCTCTCTTTTTTTTTCTCACCACCCAGCTCTTGTTCTTGTTCCTTGCCCCTTCGTTTTGTTGGTGAGGATATCACAGTGATGTCTGCATTCAACCTGCTCCATTTGATGACAAAGAGCCAGCCAGTGGCCCTACGGGCCTGTGGGCTTCCCTCAGGTTGACTGGGTGCTGCTTGTTGTGACATGCATACCGAGAGCCCTTAACCTTAACTGGGGTCTCTGCTGCAGGAAATTAATGCCTTTTAAAAATGTTGTATTTATTATTAGTAAACCAAGAAAAGGGAGGCAATACAAGATCTAAGACTAGTTAGGGAAGTTTTTGAAAGATATCAAAACATACCTGGAATGGATGGACGTAAGTGGGCAAGTATTTCGCTTATAAAAGAAATGTCCTAAAGAGTGGCTTTAAATCAGAAGAGAACAATAACCACTGTTAGCGAACCGCATTGGCTACCGCTGCCACTGGTTGGTCAACTAACAAAGTAAGCCCAAGCGTGTCGTGTTTGGAATAAATCACCTAGTTTCCGGTATTTCTAAAGGGTCTATCTGGCATTCCTAATTAGGATGTCCAATGATGGGGGTCATATTCTGAACTTTTTAGGTTTTGTGTAAAAATCTGCTGTAGTTTTAGTTCAAATGTATATAAAAATATTGGAAAATCTGAAAGGTTGCAAACTGTCCAACAGCTATTTCAATGACATAATCTGCTAATAATAAACTAAAATAAGCCATAGATGGGGCCCAGTGGGAAAAGCATCCGTTTCAGAAAATAATTATCAGGCTTCTTATATTTTCATTTTTTGTCAGCCAATATATAGCGTATAATTAATTCGTAACCTTGATTCATTGTATTAAAACAACTTGCCACTAGATGGCACCAGAAGCCAGGTTTATCTTCTCTCCTGCAGTCTGTCATTGTGTACATACTTTTCCACTCCTGCGCCCTGAGGGTTAAATCTTTCATGCACACAAAGTTTTGCTCACAAATAGACTATTTCCTGATATATTGCAGACCCTTTCCAACATTAGAAACAATGAAAGTGGTTAAGCAGGTCTTTAATGCATTCCAGATATTAGAAAGAGGCGAGGAATTCCCGCAGCCACACCGGGCCACAGAACATGGGGTGTACTGGAAATACCCCATTTCTAATTCATTAAAAGCTCTACTTTGCACCAAAGCACAAAGCTTATTTTAAGATGAGCCTGTTTGGCATCATTGTGCCTATATCTACTTAGTAGGGTAAATAAAAAGGTAAATTTGCTGCAGCAGACCACCCAGGTATGGAAAATCCTAATAATGTATGCACTTTTCCGCTAATTTGTAGTTAAGGGCTCTTTGCTTTCACGTATTATCTGTGTATCACATTGATTGTTACCTGCATCATCTATGCTTTGCATGAAATGACTGGCTTCATACACAAACTGTGTGCTATTAGACAATGTTAGATCATAATAAACTCCTAGCTGTATTCTAATTTGTGTGATAAATCCTTGCTTGCCTGTGTTATATTGCATGCACAATGTAAGCCATTCCCTACATACTAGCAGTTGACCTTTCAATTTTATTGTGCATAGAGCCAGTCTTCTTTTATTATTAAATAGATTTATGTACATTTTTCCTAAAGCAGACCTACATTTTGGCTGCAGCAAGTTGGGAACTGAACGATGGCCTGCTTCTGTGCCCACCCCTGCATTCAGTCATAACTAGAAGCACATGCTGCACCCATTTTGGGGCTTTCTATGGAACCTCCAGCTGATTGAATCCCAGTTTATAATTTTTTGGGGGTGGGAGATGCAGCGTTTACATTGCTTGAAGGTCTGCTTTAAAAAGGAAATATAGTCTATGTAGTTAATAATGTTCCATAGGGCCTTAGATATGGAACAGATAGGTATATGTCTTTTGATTTGAGTCCCTCTTTTCTTGTAAAGGGAAGTTAAGCTCTGAATGGCCAGCAGTATTTCCTCAATATATAGAAAGGAATACATTTTTTAGTCCTGTAGAGACTCTAACCCCCCTAAAACAAACACACACACACACACACACACACACACACACACACACACACACACAGTAAAAATTATATACCTAGTCTTCCACTGTATATACTCATGTATATCATATAGAAAATTTACCTAAACGCTCCAGGTAACTCGGGTAAGGGCAAACTGCAGAGAAGTGTGACTTGTGCAGGGAGTCTAAATGTCATGCTTCTTTTCGATGCAAGGGTCACTGAGGGGATAGCTTTTAGTCTCCCTGTGGACTGGGACCCTGCCAGGTATAACATTTCAAGGATGGGTTTAGGGCCAACTTAATAGTTATTACAAGATTGTACTTTTTTAATAGGTCTATATACCCTCTTATTTCTGAGCCTTTGCATAGCTTTTATAGCTGTGTTTAGAACTCAGCTGTGTTAAATTGATATTTTAGGCAAAGCCAGTTGTAAGACCATTGTGTTCTGCTCCTAAACCAGTGGTTCTCAACCTTTCTAATGCCGTGACCCCGCAATACAGTTCCTCATGTTGCGGTGACCCCAAACAAAAAAATAATTTTCACTATATCCAGTCCAGATCGTCCCAGAAGTAATGACAGTTGGGTAATCCACCGCTAGGTGGCGCCTGACGGCAGGATCAAAAGCTGTCGCTCCTCCCGGCCTCCTATAAAACAGGTGTCTCTATGATTCCCAAGTGTTCTTCCTGCAGTCTGCTGCATAAGGATCATATGGATACTCTCTCCTGGATACTGCAGCTGAGCGGGGCCTCCTAGCCCGTCGGCCGCTGCATCCTTATTGCCACCGTTCCCGTGGACCCACTACTGCCTCCCAGCTTCGGCTGACCGGGTCGGTGAAAGTAGGATGAACGCCGGGGTCAGGCGTCGACAGAGCTAGGCTCTGGGCCGCAGACCCTGCCCAAAGGGTAGCCGGCCATAGGCTGATGGTGAGCCTATCTAGGGGGGAGAGGAACCACCTTATGCCCACGAATTCATTCCCTCCCTGCCCCACAAGCTTTATTGTTGTATTGTGCTGGTGTTTATTGACTGGACTTGCTGTCCCTTGCGTGCTGGTGTATGTATTCTAAGTATACAGCACGTCCTGTTCCAGAAGATATTCCTTACACTTGGGTTATACATCCAGTAGATGGCGCTGGACTGCAGAGACAGAAAAGTGGCTCCGCCCGGCCCCATGTATACTAGGGACCTCCCACAAAATCCCCAGTTCTTCTTTGCAATCTGGGCTGCGATGACTAGAAGATGGCGGTGGCGTTACCTCAGGCGCCAGTGCGCCATCATTGGCTGCTTGTCACATGTTGGCTTCGCGCTCTTCAGGGGGGCGGGGCCTGTATTTGGCACGTTCCGCGTCATTGCTCAGGCGGGCCTGCCCCTCGAGGTATACCGACGCCATTTTTTTTTTTTTTTGCATGGTTCAGACTGCTATGTGACGGGCTTTACCTACCGCGGTCCGGGAGTGCCCTCGGGGGCGGCTTTATTACCGCTGTTTATTACTGTGTACTTACGGCTCCCCTTTGATTATGTCTTTCAGACGGGCGAACCCCTTTGGCTTTTCCCGGCCCTACTCCCTCTATTTAGTTGGTTAAGTTGTGAGGCCTAGTGTTAATTACTCCCACTTCCCTAGCGGGTTACTGGGGCATCCCGGGTTGCTATATAGCGTTAATCCCTATCGGCCTATTGTGCCGCTATAATCACCATATGGAGGCGTCTCAGGATAATGTGACCGGGGTTCCTTCGGGACAAGCCCGGCTGTGTGTAGCTTGTGGGGAGTCCCATGTTGACACGGACAAGGCGTGGGTCTGTGTACCCTGTGCCAAACAGGTGCTTGAACTGCAATCCGACCTTCCAGTGGCTGAGTCTACTATTCATTTCGCCTCACCTACTCCCCCAAGCTTAAATCTCACTCCCATTGAATTGCATACAAGTGGGGATTCTCAGCCTGATGTGTCCTCTAGACTGGCTAGTGTTGAGAAGTTAATTGCTAATACCTTGGCGCGTAAGGCCTCTGCAAAAAAGTGGCACTTAACGCCTGATGTCACTCACTGTTTCCCTATGGAAGCTGATGAGTTTTTGCAACCTTCTGGCTATACCCCTTTGGAGGGAGGGGAGCTATTCTCCGACTCTGGGTCATCTGATGAGAGGCCCAGGGGTCATGACGATTCTGGCTCTGATCCCTGGGCCCCGGATGATACTGATAGACTGTTGGCTCAGTGGATGCCCCGGTCCTAGGGTTATCTAACACCTTTGTCATACACTCCCCTGACTCTACTACCCTGCGGGATGCTGAGGACTGGCGCATTGACCAGCTGGCGTCCCATGCTTTTGCATGTGTGGGGACGGCGCTGCGCCCGGTCTGTGCCTCTGCCATTTCGGCTGTGGCTATTAGGACCCTGCTCAGAAGTATCCTTGATGGTGCCCCTGATGATTGGCCTTGTGAGGAGTTTAATGCACTCTCTAGTTGTGATGTCTTTGTGAATTTTGTGCTCTCTGCCTTGGATGACACCATTAGAATGTGTGGCAGAACCTCTGCCCTTGCGGTGGCTATACTCTGTTTGGCTGTGCCAGTGGGCTGCTGACAACGCTGCCAAAAAGGCCCTCATTGGTTTTCCCTTCAAAGGACTACGCCTGTTTGGGGACCTCCTGGACCTATTTGCTAAGGGAGGCAGGTTACCCCAGCGCAGGCGGCAGTCTCGGCCCTTTCAGGGTCAGGGCTCCTTTTCCTCCCCCTACCGTGGTGCTAGACAAGGGAGGGGGCTTCCTTTACTGGTCCCCGAGGAGACTTCTGGGGTAGGGGCAGAGGACGGGGACGCCCTGGCTCCTCCTGGGGCTCCAAGCTTAAGTCCTCTCCCAAGCCCCCTCAGGCATGATGGGGGTGGGGGGACTGCTTCAGCACTTTGCTCACGTCTGGAGTCGTCATGTCTCAGACCGGTGGATTCAGGAGGTAGTGTCCTCCGGTTACAAGATGGAGTTTGCTGTCTGCCCCCCCAAGGTTCATCAGCTCCCGGATTCCTCAGGACCCTGTGTCAGCTCAGGATCTAGTGCAGGCAGTGCAAAGCCTTCTGGAGCTGGGGGTCATCTGCAAGGTCCCTTTAAGAGAAAAAGGCAAGGGCTTCTATTCCAACCTCTTCACAGTGCCCAAAAAGATGGGTCAGTCAGGCCCATCCTGGACTTGAAGATCCTCAACAAATTTGTCAGGTGCAGGCGCTTTCGCATGGAAACTCTGCGCTCTGCCATCAGTTCCCTGCGCCCAGGGGATTTCATGACGTCTGTGGACATCAAAGATACTTACCTTAATATTCCTGTGTTTCCAGGTCATCAAAGGTTCCTCCGGTTCGCTCTGGAGGATTAACACTACCAATTTGTGGCATTGCCCTTCGGTCTCACTTCAGCTCCCAGGGTGTTCACCAAGGTGCTGGCAGGAGTGATGTCTCTGCTCAGATTTCAGGGCATCCGTGTGCTGCCCTATCTGGACGACATTCTCATCACTTCCCAGTCTCTACATCAGGCAGAGCTGGATACTCAGCTGGTGGTGTCCACTCTGGAGTCATTTGGCTGGGTGATCAACCACCCCAAGTCTTCTCTGTCCCCCTCCTTGGTGACTTCATTCCTGGGAATGAATCTGGATACAGTTCAGGCAAGGATTTTTCTTCCTCAGCGGAAGGTGGACAGTCTGATTGCGCAGGTCCAGTTCCTGCTATCTTGTCATCATCCCTCCATCAGGCAGGGAATGCAGCTGGTGGGCCTGATGGTGGCGTGTTTCGAGGCGGTCACCTATGCTCAGTTCCACTTGAGGCCTCTGCAACTCCACCTATTGTCAGTGTGGGACAAGGACCCCGCGTCCCTGGACCGGGTCTTTGCGCTTTCCCCCCTGGTCAGGGGGTCCCTCTCGTGGTGGCTGAACACCAGGAACCTGTTGGGGGGCAGATCCTTTCTGACCCCCTCCTGGGAGATGGTCACCACGGATGCCAGTCTGTCAGGTTGGGGGGGTTTCTGGAAGTCACTGCAGTGCCATGGGAGGTGGGGCCCTCAGGAGGCCCACACACCTATCAATGTCTTGGAGCTGCGGGCGATCAGGTTGGTTCTGGCTCAGTTGACTCATCACCTTCGAGGCCTGCCTGTTCAGTTGCGCTTGGACAACCAGACGCCAGTTGCCAACATCAATCATCAGGGAGGGACCCGGAGCAAGAGGGCCCTCCAGGAAGTGTCTCTGATCCTGACCTGGGCGGAGGCCAATGTTCCCTGCATATAAGCGGTGTACATTCCGGGGGTGGAAAATCTGCTGGCAGACTCTCTGAGCAGGGGGACCTCTCGCCAGGGAGAATGGTCCCTCTGCAACAGGGTGTTCCAATCTCTGTGTCACCGTTGGGGTCAACCAGATGTGGATCTGTTTGCGTCCTGTCACAATCACAAGCTCCCGGCCTTTGTCTCCCTGTCCCAGGATCCTCTGGCCTTGACCATGGATGCTCTAGCAATGTCATGGCAGGACTTTCAGTTCCTGTATGTCTTTCCTCCATTCCCCCTGCTGGGCAGGGTTCTGCGCAAGATTGCTCTGGAGGGGGGTGCCAGCAATTCTGGTGGCCCCAGGTGGCCAAGAGGAGTGTGGTTTGCAGACGTGGTGCAGCTGGCAGTAGATCAGTACGTTCTGCCCAGGGTCCAAGACCTGCTCACTCAGGGTCCCTTACGCCATCCCAATTTACAAACTCTGGCTTTGACGGCCTAGCTGCTAAAACCTCCATCTTGATGGAGAAGGGGCTGTCTACCTCGGTTGTTGATACCATGATAAGGGCTAGAAAGAAGTCGTCTTCTTCCATTTATTACAGGATTTGGCGTGCCTACATTGACTGGTGTGAGTCTAAGTCTCTTCCCTGTCGTGTGTTCTCTATTCCCAGGATTCTGGAGTTCCTGCAGCATGGGTTGGAGATGGGGCTCCAACTCAGTACTCTGAAGGGTCATGTCTTTGCCCTGGCTGTTTTGCCCAGCATTCTCTGATCAGGACTTTTTTCCAGGGGGTTACTCGTGTGTCCCCCACGTAAGCCTATGGTGCCTGTTTGGGATTTGAACTTGGTTTTGTCAGCCTTGCAGGGTGCTCCCTTTGAACCTGTGCAGGATGCTGCCCTGGCCATTCTTACTCTCAAAGTTGTCTTTTTGGTGGCTATCACCTCTGTTAGGCGTGTGTCTGAGTTGGCGGCGCTTTCCATTCAGCCCCCCTACTATGAGAGACACCAGGACAAGGTGGTGTTTCGCTTCAAGCCAGATTTTCTGCCTAAGGTGGTGTCTGCCTTTCATTTGAATCAGGACGTTGTTCTTCCTTCATTGTGCCCTAATCCTAGTAATGCTAAGGAGAGGGTTTTGCATTCTTTGGATGTGGTTAGGTGTCTGAAGTACTATCTGGTGGCTACTGCGCCTTTCAGAAAAACTGATGCTCTTTTTGTGGTCCCTTCTGGTCCTAGGAAGAGTTTGGCTCCTGCCAAGTCTACTATTAGCAAATTGATCCGTCAGGCTGTGATTCAGGCCTACTCTGCTAAGGGGAAGAATTCTCCCTTCCGCCTTACTGCTCATTCTACTTGTGCTATTGGTGCCTCTTGGGCTTTTCAGCACCAGGCTTCTGTTGAACAAGTTTGCAAGGCTGCTACTTGGTCTTCTGTTCATACCTTTTCAAAGTTTTACAAGGTTGATGTTAGGGCCTCAGCTGATGCTGCTTTTGGCCGCAAGGTTCTGCAGGCGGCAGTGGTTTAAACTGTCTGCTGTTACCGTTGGGGATCCCACCCTACTTTATGGACACTGCTATTGGATGTCCCGAATGTAAGTATTCTATCTGGAGCAGGACGTACTGTATACTAAGAATAATACAATTCTGTGATTACTCACCTGTAGAATTGGTATTATGAGTATACAGTACGTCCTGCTCCACCCCACCCTTGGTTTTTGCATTATCTTGGATCCCCTGTATGGTGATTGTTATAGTTACCAGTTTGGGTCGTTTCAATTCTCCCGGCTTCTCGTTAACTGCTTTTCAATGCTGGGGATTGTGGGAGGTCCCTGGGTATTTGGGGGGCCGGGAGGAGCCTGTTTTTGATGTCTCTGCAGTCCAGCGCCATCTGGCGGAGTAATACCCGAATGTAAGTATTCTATCTGGAGCAGGACGTACTGTATACTCATAATACCAATTCTACAGGTGAGTAATCACAGAAATGTATTTTTAGCTCTCTGCTGCGTGTGTCTGGCGTCTCCCTATCGCGGTCCGTAAGTGCCCCTGCGGGCAGATTTATTTTGTATTTCTCTGTATTGCATATTGCTTATGGGATCTTTTTGCTTATGCCTTGCAGGCGGGTCAAACTTTTGTGGTTTCTCCCAGTCCTGCCCCCTCTGACCCATGGGCTTCAGATGATACTGAAAGGCTTTTAGTTCATATTTTTGAAGTACTCTGTATCTTTCCTCCTGCCGTGGCTCCGCGGCAGCAGGGGCAGCTGTTTCATACTGTTAAACCACGCTTGGAATTTACTCAACAAACTCATTTTAATAATCTATTGCTCAAGGAGTGCGAACGGCCTAGCCGGCTCCCTGGGGTGCCAAAGAGTTGGGATAAGAGGTATCCCTTTCCTGCTGAAATGCTTAAACTGTGGTCATGTCCTCCCGAGGTGGATGCACCAGTTCTGGGATTGTCCAACACATCCGTCATTCATTCCCCTGACTCTACTACACTGAGGGATGGGGAGGACAGGCGCATTGATCAGCTGGCTTGCCATGCCTTTGCCTGTGTGAGGACCGCGCTGCGTCCGGTCTGTGCCTCTGCCATTACGGCTGTTGCTATTAAAAGCCTGCTCAGGAGTCTCTTAGATGGGGCTCCTGATGATGCTGGTAGTGAAGAGTATAGAGCTCTTCTGCATTGTGAGGAATTTGTTGCATATGTCCTCTCTGTCTTGGATGATACCATCAGAATGTGTGGTAGGGCATCTGCCTTGTTGGTGGCGATACACTGCTCGGTCTGGCTGCGCTAGTGGGCAGCTGACAACGCTGCTAAGAGGCTCTCACTGGGTTTCCCTTCAAGGGGCTGCGCCTCTTTGGGGAACGTCTGGACTTGTTTGCTAAGGGAAGCAAGTTACCTCAGCGTAGAAGGCAGCCCCGGTCCTTTCGGGGTTCAGGTGCCTTTTCTCCTTCCTTCAGGGGCTCCAGAATTGGACCGGGAGCTTCCTTCGCGGGAGCCCGTGGATATTTTTGGGGCAGGAGCAGAGTACGTGGCTGCCCTGGCCCCTCCTGGGGTCCCAAGCCTAAGTCCTCTCCCAAGCCCCCTCAGGCATGAAGGGACGCCCTCACCCATCCGGGTGGGGGGACGGCTTCAGCTCTTGACTCATGTCTGGAGGCGTCATGTCTCAGACCGGTGGATTCAGGAGGTAGTATCCTCCCGTTACAAGATAGAGTTTGCAGCCTGGACGCTCCCAAGATTCATCAAATCTCGGTTAGCTCAAAACCCCCTGTCAGCTCAGGGTCTGTCCCTGGCTGTCCAAGGCCTTCTGGAACTTGGAGTCATCTGCCGGGTGCCCTTGAGGGAAAGGGGCAAAGGCTATTACTCCAATCTTTTCATCGTCCCCAAAAAAAGATTGGTCCATCAGACCCATCCTGGATTTGAAACACCTCAACAAATTTTGTCAGATTCAGACACTTTCACATGGAGACTCTGCGCTCAGCTGTGACTTACCTATGCCCAGGGGACTTCATGACCTCTGTGGATATCAAGGATGCTTACCTTCACGTACCTATCCTTCCAGGTCATCAGAGATTCCTCAGGTTTGCTCTGGAGGATCAGCACTACCAATTTGTGGCCTTGCCCTTTGGTCTCACCTCGGCTGCCAGGGTATTCACCAAGGTGCTGGCAGGAGTTATGGCTCTGCTGAGATCTCAGAGCATTCGCATTCTTCCCTACTTGGACGACATGCTCATCGCTTCTCAGTCCTTCCATCAGGCAGAGCTGGATACTCAGAGGGTAGTGTCCACACTGGAGTCATTCAGCTGGGTGATCAACCACCCCAAATCTTCCCTGTCTCCTTCCATGGTGAAGTCCTTTCTGATGACGATTCTGGATTCATGTCAGGTCAAGATCTTTCTTCCTCAGCAGAAGGTGGAGAGTCTTCAAGAGAAAGCTCAGCTCCTTCTTTCTTGTCTTCATCCATCCATCAGGCAGGGAATGCAGCTGGTGGGCCTGATGGTGTCCTGCTTCGAGGCGGCTCCATATGCTCAGTTTCACATGGGGCCTCTTCAGCTTCTCCTCCTGTCAGTATGGGATCGGGACCCAGTGTCCTTGGATCAGGTGTTTGTCCTGTCCCCTCTGGTCAGGCGGTCTCTATCGTGGTGGCTGGACTCAAGGAACCTGCTGGTGGGCAGATCTTTTCTGGCCCCCTGCTGGGAAACTGTCACCACGGATGCCAGTCTGACAGACGGCGGTTGCCTACATCAATCATCAGGGAGGGTCCCGGAGCAAGAGGGCCCTCAAGGAAGTGTCCCTGATACTGTCCTGGGCAGAGGAAAATGTTCCCTGCATCTCGGCTGTGTACATCCCGGGGGTGGAGAATCTGGAGGCAGACTCTCTGAGCAGGGGGACCTCTCGTCTGGGAGAATGGTCCCTCAGCAGCAGGGTGTTTCGCTCCCTGTGCCACCGCTGGGGTCAGCCGGATGTGGATCTGTTTGCGTCCCGTCACAATCACAAGCTTCCAGTCTGTCTCTCTGTCCCAGGATCCTCTGGCCTTGGTCATGGATGCCCTGGCAATGTCTTGGAAGGGGTTTCAGCTTCTGTATGTCTGTTGGGCACGGTGCTGCGCAAGATATCTCAGGAAGCGGTGCCAGCCATACTGGTGGCCCCGTTGGCCAAGAAGAGTGTGGTTCGCAGACATCGTGCAGCTGGCAGTAGATCATTACGCCCTGCCCCGGGTTCCAGATCTGCTCGCTCAGGTGCACCTACGCCACCCCAATTTACAAATGCTGGTTTTGACGGCCTGGCTGGATGGAAAAAGGGCTGCCTTCCTCGGTTGTAAATACCGTGATCAGGGCTAGGAAGAGGTCCTCTTCTTCCATATACTACAGGGTTTGGCGTACTTACATTGACTGGTGCGAGTCTAACTCGCTTCCCTGTCGTGTGTTTTCCATTCCTAGGATTCTGGAGTTTTTGCAACATGGTTTGGATCTGGGTCTTCAGCTCAGTACTCTGAAAGGCCATTTTTCTGCTTTGGCTATTTTTTTTTTTTTTTTTTATTCCAAAGATCCTTTGCTCAGCATCCCCTGGTCAAGACCTTCTTCCAGGGGGTTACTCACGTGCGTCCCCCACGTAAGCCTGTTACCAGTCTGGGACTTGAACTTGATCTTATCTGCCCTGCAGGGGTCTCCCTTTGAGCCCTTGAAAGGAGCCTCTTTGTCCATTCTTACGCTTAAGGTGGTCTTTGGTGGCTATCACTTCTGTTAGGCGTGTTTCTGAGTTGGCGGCGCTTACCATCAAGCCTCCTTATTTTGAGAGACACCAGGACAAGGTGGTGTTTCGTTTTAAGCCAGATTTTCTGCCTAAGGTTGTTTCTGCCTTTCATCTCAATCAGGGCATTGTTTTGCCTTCTCTGTGTCCTAATCCTAGTACTTCTAAGGAGAGGGTTTTACACTCTCTGGATGTGGTCAGGACTCTGAAGTTCTATCTGGTGGCTACTGAACCCTTCAGGAAGACTGACGCTCTCTTTGTACTCCCGTCTGGACCTAAGAAGGGTCTGGCTCCGGCTAAGTCCACTATCAGCAAGTGGATCCGTCAGGCTGTGACACAGGCCTACTCTGCTAAGGGGAAGGAGCCTCCCTTCCGCCTTACTGCTCATTCTACTCGTGCTATTGGTGCCTTTTGGGCTTTTCAGCACCAAGCTTCTGTTGAACAAGTTTGCAAGGCCGCCACTTGGTCTTCTGTTCATACTTTTTCTAAGTTTTACAAGGTTGATGTTAGGGCCTCAACTGATGCTGCTTTTGGCCGCAAGGTTCTGCAGGCGGCAGTGGTTTAAACTGTCTGCTGTTACTTTTGGGGATCCCACCCTACCTTACGGACACTGCTATTGGATGTCCCAAGTGTAAGGAATATCTTCTGGAACAGGACGTGCTGTATACTTAGAATAATACAATTCTGTGATTACTCACCTGTAGAATTTGTATTATACGTATACAGCACGTCCTGTTCCACCCCACCCTTGTTATCACTAACTTTAGTTACCTCTTTATGGTGATTGTTCTTATGTTCAAATTTTTATATATTGGTTATAGTTCTCCCGGTCTCATTTAACTGCTTTTCAATACTGGGGATTTTTTGGGAGGTCCCTGGTATATATGGGGCCTGGAGGAGCCACTTTTCTGTCTCTGCAGTCCAGCGCCATCTACTGGATGTATAAACCAAGTGTAATGAATATCTTCTGGAACAGGACGTGCTGTATACATATAATACCAATTCTACAGGTGAGTAATCACAGAATTGTATTTTTACTGACTTTTTACCTCACATATTTACTCTCCTGTGATTTTTACTGACTTTTTACCTCACATGCTCACCCTCCTCGCTCCGCTCTCTCCCCTCTCCTTCATGCTGCCGCGCTGTGAGAGGGGGGGAGGACCTCGGTGCTGCACGGGCGAAGTATGTCTGGGGCTGTGGGCCCCGCCGCCAGGTGCGCGCGTGCTGCCGTCCGGCCCGGCTGGCGATTCTGCTGGGCTCCTTCGTGGGCCGCCATCTTGGGGACTGGCGCGATTTTCGCGCCGTTCGGGGGGGGGGGGGCGGTGCCGCACAATGCCAATTTTCGCGTCACGGTCGGGCGGCCCACCTCTCGAGGAACGTGTGCTGCTGGCAGATCTGCGCCATCTTCCCCTCCTGCACGCTGCTGTCGTCTCTGTCGGCCCTTAGAACGGTGATGCGAGTCCCTCTTGACATATTGTCTTTTATGCGCTGGGCATGTGCTGTGGGATGCTTATATGTTCACTTTGTGTCTTCCAGGTGGGCCCCTTGATATTAAGGGTTGTGGTTCCTCTCGGCCTCCGGCCGCCCAACCCCCTCTCTACGAGCCCTCTCCCTGTAAAGAGGGATCATTTCTTGCGGGCTGGCCAGGTTGGATCGTTAGTGCCTTGTACCTGTTAACATAACTCAAATCACCATAATGAAGGCTCCTGGGGATAGTGAGCTTAGGACCCCATATGGGCGAGAGAAGCTCTGCCCCATGTGCGGTGCTAGCCCTCTGGGCGGACTCGGCACGATTGTGTCACTTGCGCCAGAAGTGTTATCTCAGAGCATGATCGGGCAGGGGCGTGTCTGCCTCTAGCCAGTTATTGCCTGCGGCCTCTCCAGAACCCCCGCACTTGCTCTCAGCCCCCAGCGAGGGGGAAGCCAGTAGGGGGTCCCAATCTGATCTGGTGTATCGAGTGGCCAGCCTTGAGAGACAGATCTCTCGCTCGGCTCCTAAGAAGGCAACAAGTAAGAGGCTGCATATTGAGCCGGTCTATTCTGATAATGATGGAGATGATGATGACGATCTCTTTGGAAGTGTTGGCCTTGATAGTGTGCCCGGTTCTTCCTCGGATGAGGATACATGGCTCCCTGACAATATGGAGCGGTTTCTGACTGCGATCTTTGAGGCGCTGCACATTGTCCCTCCTAGAGTGGCTAAGAGGAATTTGATCACATCTGGAGACGGCGCGTCTCGGATCGGTGGATTCAGGAGGTGGTTTCCTCCGGTTACAAAATAGAGCTGGCAGTCTGGCCGCCCTCAAGATTTCTTCAGTCACGGATATCCCAGAACCCATTGACGGCACAAGGCCTGTGATTGGCCGTCCAACACCTGCTGTCAGGTGTGATTTGTCCCGTGCCTCGGCAGGAACAGGGTCAGGGCTTTTACTCCAATTTGTTCATGGTGCCCAGGAAGAACGGAACGCTGAGACCCATCCTGGACCTAAAGGGTCTCAACAGGTTTTTTAGAGACATTTCCGCATGGAGACCTTACGGTCCGCAGTGAGCTTGCTTCGACCTGGCGACTTCTTGACCACGGTGGACATCAAGGATGCTTATCTGCACATCCTTATATTCCAGGGGTATCGGAAGTTCCTGAGGTTTGCGCTGGAGGATCAGCACTACCAGTTTGTGGCGTTGCCATTCGGGATATTCTCAGCCCCCCGTGTGTTCACCAAGGTGCTGGCGGGCGTCAGGCTATCCTGAGTATCCATGGCATTCGAGTGCTGCCTTATCTGAACGATTTACTGATTGCGGCTCAGTCTCTTCTTCAGGCCGAGAGCGACACCCAGACCGCGTTGTCCACTCTCGAGGATTTTGGTTGGGTAGTCAATTATTCCAAGTCTTCAACCACTCCCTCGATAGTGGGGTCTTTTCTGGGCATGACATTGGACATCTGCTGTGGCAGGAATATCCTGGCCAGAGAGAAGGTGGTGGGTCTTCAGAAGCAGGTGCAGGCCTTGCTGTCTTGTCAGCAACCATCTGTCTGTCTGGGGATGAAACTGTGGGCCTGATGGTGATTTGCTTCGAGGCAGTGCCCTTTGCTCAGTTCCACATGAGAATCTGTTGACCGGTTGGGATCGGACGCAGGAGTCACTGGAACGGGAGTTTTCACTGTCTCCCCTGGCCAGGCAGTCCCTTTTGTGGTGGCTGGACTCCAGAAATCTGCTGGGAGGCAGGCCATTTCTGCCTCCACGGTGGGAGATTGTCACCACGGATGCCAGCCTGACCGGCTGGGGAGGCTTTTGGCTGACTCAGAAGATCCAGGGTCAGTGGGGGCCACAGGAGGCCCACTTACCTATAAATATCTTGCTGAGAGTTGAGAGTGATCCGCTGGTGCTTCTTCACTTCCCCATCTAAGGGGTCGTGCGATTCAGGTTCGCTCCGGCAATCAGACGGCGGTCGCCTACATAAATCACCGAGGCGGGACTCGGAGCAAGGCGAGCCCTCAAGGAGGTGACCCAGATGCTGACTTGGGCAGAGAGTGTTCCCTGCATCTCGGCGGTTTATATTCCTGAGATAGAGACCCAGGAGGCAGACTCCCTGAGCTGAAGCGCCTCGCGCCTGGGGGAATGGTCTCTAAGCAACAAGATTTTTCACGCTCTTGTCTCCGCTGGGGTTAGCCGGGCATGGACCTATTTGCGTCCAGACACAATCACAAGCTCCCGAGATTCGTCTCCCTGTCGAGACATCCTCTGGCTTTTGCCACAGACGCTCTAGCAATTCCTTGGACGGAGTTCAGGCTCCTTTTATGCGTTCCCTCCGTTTCCACTCCTGTGCCGAGTGATGCGCAAGATAGCCCAGGAGGGGGTACCAACCATCCTGGTGGCTCCTCGCTGGCCGAGGTGGAGTTGGTTCGCGGACATAATTCAGATGTCAGTCGTTCGATACGTCTTGCCCGACGATCCAGGGCTTCTCACGCAGGGGTTGCTGCGGCACCCCAATTTACAGACACTGGCTTGACGGCCTGGCTATTGAAACCTCAATCCTGACGGACAAGGGGCTGTCAGCCACGGTTGTTCAGACCATGATTAAGACGCAGAAGAAGTTTTCTACCATGATATATTACAGAGTTTGGCATGCCTACATTGCTTGGTGTGAATCCAAGAGCCTTCCTTGTCGTACTTTCCCTATCTCTAGAATTTTGGAGTTTTTTACAACACGGCTTAGACTTGGGTCTCCAGCTGAGCACCCTCAAGGGCCAGGTCTCGGCCTTAGCCATATTCTTCCAGAGATCCATTGCCAATCATAGACTGGTCAAGACCTTCTTCCAAGGGGTTACCCATGTACGCCCACCGCGTAAGACTGTATTACCAGTGTGAGACTTGAATCTGGTGCTTTCTGCTCTCCAGGGTCCCCCCTTTGAGCCCTTGTGCGATGCTGCATTGTCTATTTTGCTAGAGGTGGTATTTTTGGTACGTATTGCCTTGGTACGTCGCTTATCAGAGCTGGCCGCGATTGGTGTGAGGCCTCCTTACTTTGGACGGCATAGGGATAAGGTGGTGTTTCGCTTACACCTGATTTTTTGCTTAAGGTCGTGTCTCCTTTTCACCTTAATGAGGAAATTGTCTTGCCTTCCTTGTGTCCAGCTCCGACTAACTCTAAGGAAAGGACCCTCCATTACCTGGATGTGGTCAGAGCCATTAAGTACTCCTGGTTGCGACGGAGTCCTTCAGGAAGTCGGATTGTCTTTTTGTCCTCTCCGAGAGGTCTAGGAAGGGCTTGCCTCCGGCCAAGTCCACTCTCAGTAAGTGGATCAGACAGGTGGTGGTGCAAGCATATTCTGCCAAGGGGAAGGAACCCCCTAATTCGTGGTACTGCTCATTCTACTAGAGCTATTGGTGCTCCCTGGGCTTTTCAGCACCAGGTCTCTGTTGAACAAGTTTGTAAGGCCGCCACTTGGTCTTCAGTTCATACCTTTACAAAGTTTTTACAAGGTTGATGTTAGGGCCTCAGCTGATGCTGTCTTTGGCCGAAAAGTGCTTCAGGCGGTAGTGAAATGAACTACATGCTGTTTCGCACTGGGGATACCACCCTAATGGACACTGCTTTTGGATGTCCCAACTGTCATTACTGCTGGGACGACCTGGACTGGATATAGTGAAAAATACAGTTCTGTGAAACTCGCCTGTAGAATTTTTTTGAATATATCCAGTCCAGGTCGTCCCACCCCGCCCTTATTCATTATATCTGGATTGCCTGTTATGGTGATTACCATTTTTATATTGGACCGTTGTCCTTAGTTTGATGGAGAGAGTACATGCTGAAGCTACGTGAAGTAACATGGTTTCCTGGCCTCCCTGTTTAACCACTGGGGAATCATAGAGAGACACCTGTTTTATAGGAGGCCGGGAGGAGCGACAGCCTTTGATCCTGCAGTCAGGCGCCACCTAGCGGTGGATTACCCAACTGTCATTACTTCTGGGAAGACCTGGACTGGATATATTCAAAAACAATTCTACAGGTGAGTTTCACAGAATTGTATTTTTGGTATATGGGAATATGGGAAAATAGTGGGCGATATGGGCGATAATTATACATTGGGGAGCAGTGTGAACTACATTGTCCTAGTATAAGACCGATTTAGTTCACACTGTGTAAATGTATGGTGCTTTGTGTAAGCTGCTTTGTGTACAGTGTAATGATTGCACACAAAGCACCTTACACTTACACAGTAGTGTTTCTAGGCTTCTGTCCTCCGGCGATTGCTGCATCCGCCCACTGATGACGTCAGCAAGCGCCGGACACACGTAATGCGCTGCTATGGACTGTGGAGCGCTTCCCCTGCCCCTTAGGCCCTGGACGGATGATGCAATCATGTCTGCACATGCGCGCAGGCATTCAGTTTGGAACGTGCATCCATAACGGCGCGTATTCCAGCTGAATAGCGCTGCTTCAGACAGTAGCGCGACTTCTCAGTGGCTAAAGCCATCAGAAATATGTATTTTCTGATGGCTTTAGGTTTTTGGTTGTTCGACCCCCGCTGGGGTCCTGACCTACAGGTTGAGAACGGCTGTTCTAAACTGTTTTCCGTTTGGAAATGATATCAAGGTTTACAGTTTTACCCCATGATTTTCCTTCTGAAGTAAGTGGGCGTGGCCCTTGAAGTTTTGATGTGTCATAATAATCAGTATAATGTGCTGGGAGTGAGAGCGCTGGCTAGGAGATGGCTGGGTGGGGAGAAAGGAGTGAGGGGTTAACTGGGCTTGAATAGCAGCTCTGAGAGTGTCATTCAAGCCATTAATACAGAGGGGAGGTGGTCTGGACTAGCTCCTTGAGCTAGTATAGGTGGCCCACATCAGCTGGGTGGCACTGGAGGGGCAGAGAAAGATGTGTATTTCCTCATTTACAGTGCCAAGTTGAGGGTGGCACAGCACTGGAGGAACACTTGGTGAGGTAAGATGCTGTTTATTTTTTTAACCTTTTGGAAAATCCATTATAGACAAAAGCCATTTTAGCAGTTCTTATTGAATCATCTGTAGTAGCTGAACGTGCAATAAAGAGTTTAGGAAGTTTGAAAATTGCTCTTGAAAGAAGAGTTCTTGGCCTTGGCACCACGATAAGTTGTTTGTCCAAGGTCTCCATCTTTGTTTCCTTGGTGATCACTTGTGTCCCATGTTGTAGTATGACATACTATGCCTCACTTTAGGCTTCTTTGATGTTGCCTGGTTCAACACTTTCACAGTAAAAAAAAATGAATTATTTGCTGTTTTTTGTTATTGTTGAGAGCGAAGAATTGCGTTCGAGAGCGGCTGCATGGTGGAACTGGGAGCTGTCCTAGGTAAAGGTCTCCGCCTCTGTTGCACTATGGAAACCAACTGATCAGCCAGTTGGCTGATTTAAATCATTTAACCTTAGAGAGCCCTGCACATCTAAAAATCAAACAGAGTTTCATAAGAAATTTGTTCAGGGCATGGGGTATAGAGAATATGGAAAGGTCAGAGAAGTCCTCCTTTGGTGGTAGCTTTGCCCAGTGATTATCAGATTCTGGTTCGAAATTGCTGCCCAAATTTTGGGTACCTGGACTCACATACAAATAAACTGGCTACCAAGCAGTCCATAGCAAAGATGTGGGAAAGACTTTTCCCTTTGCAAAGTTGAAGGCAAGACTCTTGCTTCACCAATTTTCTATAAATGAAAAGCTCTCCAGTATTTTCTGTGGCTCACATCAATTGTTTTCTTTATTGCATGGCACGGCCTGCTTCGGTATTCATAACAGTTGGGTTATTCCTCCACAAGGTGGCGCAGTGGTACTGCAGAAGCCTGTGGCATCTCCCGGCTCCCTATAAAAAAGGGATTAACCATAGAGTTCCCCAGTGTTTCCTCTGCAGTGATACTGCAAAGTTAGAAGATGGCTCTCTCTTTTGCATAGGTGAGTGGGGCAACCAAGCCTGCGGCCCTGCATGTCTATTTCCATTCGTTTCTGGACCCTCACTGCCTCCCAGCCTCGGCTGACAGATCGGGTGAAGGTAGAAGAGCACTAGGGTCAAGTGCTCCTGGAGCGCAGCTCCAAGCCGCAGACCCTGTGACACAAAGGGTAGCCGGCCATAGGCTTTATGGTGAGCCTAATAGGGATGCGAAGTGTCTGTCCTGGCTTCTGAGGGGGTAAGTAGTTTGGGGACTGTGTCCCCTTATTTTCCTTTTTGGGTCCCCCCCGCGCCCCCCCTCCCTGGCCATGGCTGCTCGCCGCTGCCTTCTCGTCTTTCTCTCTCCCCCCCCCCTCTGACTTTGTTGGGGGGGAGGTGAGTGGTGATATCTGTGGTGTTTTGACGTTTTTTGTGTATTTTGTGGTGTTTTTAGCTGCCATTCCCCTTTGTACTGTGTTCCGCGGCTGTGGGCGCTATAGCCTGAGGTGATTTTGCTTTTTCATGGCGCCGGCCGAGTCACGTGAGCGCCGTTTTTCGCACTCTTCGGTGGGGCGGAGCCAGGTGATGACGCGTATCGCGCCGTTCCCCCCGTGGCCCGCCTCTCAAGGTACCTTTGCCGGCGCCATTTTCGACAAGCTGCGCGTCTGGATCTTTCCCTTCCTGGCTGCAGCGCTGCTTCCTCCGGTGGGTCGCCTTATCCATCGGTCTGTGCCTGTGTGACCCCGCGGTGTCTTTGGTCCGTGAGTCCTCCTTGGGGTTTTTTCTTATTGAATTGGGGTGTATTTGCTGCAGGATGCTCATGTGTGTTTTTACTTATGTCTTTCAGGCGGGATACCATTGGGTTGTGGTTTCTCCCGGCTCCACTCCTTCCTCCCCCTCATTCCCCCTTGATTCTTAGTATACAGTACGTCCTGCTCCAAATCTAATACTTACAGTTGGGATATACTCCGCCATATGGCGCTGGACTGCAGAGACATCGAAAATAGGCTCCTCCCGGCCCCTCAAATACACAGGGACCTCCCACAAATCCCCAGAATTTCTCTGCAGTCTGGCTGCGAAGGACAAGAAATTGGCTCTCTACTCGCAGGTGGATTGGGTTATTAACCTGCGGCCCTGTAGGACTATTCCCACCCATTCCACTTGTAATATGCCTCCCAGCCTTGGCTGCGCTGGTCGGGTGAAGGTAGGGGTGTACGTCTATAGATATGTAGGTTATGCAGTCTGTGCTTTCACATGTCTTTATTCTTGTGTCAGCCGCCGCTGTCTTTATTGTCTTTATTGCTTGTCTTTATTGCTTTTAAATTTACCGCCGCCACGCGCTGACTTGGTTCCGCGCTTGGCGGCGGCATTACCTCAGGCGCTGGTGCGCCATCATTCGCTGTTGGCCTCCTGGCTTCGCGCTCTTCGGGGGGGCGGGGCCCGTCTTTGGCGCCTTCCGCGTCATCGCTGTTACTGGCCCGCCCCTCGAGGTATACCGACGCCATCTTTTCTGACTTGGTTGGCCTATGCGCGACGGACTCCTACCTACCGCGGTCCGTAAGTGGCCTCACGGGCGGCTTTATCTGCTTCAATTTTGTTACGATGTACTTAAGGTCTTGTCTGCTTATGTCTTTCAGGCGGGACGAACCCTTCTTGGCTTCTCCCGGCCCTGCCTTTAGTATATTACTTGTAGGCCTTGTAAAAATGATACTCCCACGTCCCTAGCGGGTTATTGGGGCATCCAGGGTTGCTATATAGCGTTATTCCCTTTCGGCGTATAGCGCCGCTATAATCGCCATATGAAGGCATCTCAAGATAATGTTACCGGGGCCCCTTTGGGACAAGACCGGCTGTTTGTAGCGTGTGGGCAGCCTCATGCTGACAAAGCACGGGTCTGTGTACCCTATGCTGAGCAGGTGCTTGCATTGCAATCTGGCCTGCCAGTGGCTGCACCTCGTTTCACTTCACCTACTCCCCCAAGCTTAAATCTCACTCCTACGGAGTTGCATAATAGTGGGGATTCTCAGCCGGATGAGTCTGCTAGACTGGCTACTGTTGAACAGATTATTGCTAAGTCCTTAGCGCGTAAGGCCCCTGCTAAGAAGCGGCACTTGACGCCTAATGTCACTGTTTTCCCTATGGGAACTGAGGAGTTTATGAATCTGTGTGACTATACCCCGTCTGATGAAGGGGAGCTCTTTTCTGATTCAGGCTCATCTGATGAGAGACCAAGGGGTCATGACGATTCTGGCTCTGACCCCTGGGCCCCGGATGACACTGACAGATTATTGACCCAGATTTTTGAGGTTCTGTCTATCTCTCTCCCTGTTGAGGCTCCCAGGCAAAGAGGGGAGCTTTTCCATACAGCAAAATCACGTTTGGAATTTCCAGAGCAGGCACATTTCCATAACCTTGTGCTCAAGGAATGGGAGCGCCCCAGTAAACTTCCCGGGGTTCCAAAGAGTTGGTATAGGAAGTATCCCTTTCCTGCTGAGGTGGTTAAATGTTGGTTGGACACCCCCCCCCCCCCAGGTGGATGCCCCGATCCTAGGGCTATCTAACACCTCTGTCATGCATTCCCCTGATTCTACTACCCTGCGGGATGCTGAGGACTGGCGCATTGACCAGCTGGCATCCCACGCCTTTGCATGTGTGGGGACGGCGCTGCGCCCGGTCTGTGCCTCTGCCATTACTGCTTTGGCCACTAGAACCCTTATCAGAAATATGCTTGATAGTGCCCCTGATGATTTGCCTTGTGAGGTGTTTAATGTACTCTCCAGTTGTGATGTTTTTGTAAATTTTGTCCTATCAGCATTAGATGACACCATCAGAATGTGTGCCAGAACTTCTGCCCTCGTGGTGGCTATACGCCGCTCGGTTTGGCTGAGCCAGTGGGCTGCTGACAATGCTGCCAAGAAGGCCCTCACTGGGTTTCCCTTTAAAGGACTGCATCTGTTTGGAGACCACCTGGACCTTTTTGCTAAGGGAGGCAGGTTACCCCAGCCCATGCGGCAACTTCGGCCCTTTCGGGGTCAGGGTTCCTTCTCCTCTCCTTACCGTGGTGCAAGACAGGGAAGGGGGGTGTCTTTCCCTGGGGCCCGGGGAGATTTCTGGGGTAGAGGCAGAGGACGTGGGCGTCCTGGCTCCTCCTGGGGTCCCAAAGCTAAATCCTCTCCCAAGCCCCCTCAGGCATGGGAGCACTTCGCTCACGTCTGGAGGCTTAATGTCTCAGACCGGTGGATTCAGGAGGTTGTGTCCTCCGGTTACAAGTTGGAGTTTGCTGCCGATCCCCCTCCAAGATTCATCAGATCCCGGATTCCTCAGGACCCTGTGTCAGCTCAGGAGCTAGTGCAAGCAGTGCAAGGCCTCCTGGAGCTGGGGGTCATCTGCCAGGTCCCTTTTAAGAGAAAAAGGCAAGGGCTTTTATTCCAACCTATTCACAGTACCCAAAAAGGATGGTTCTGTCAGGCCCATCCTGGACTTGAAGATTCTCAACAAGTTTGTCAGGGGCAGGCGCTTTCGCATGGAGACTCTGCGCTCTGCCATCAGTTCCCTGCGCCAAGGGGATTTCATGACTTCTGTGGACATCAAAGATGCTTACCTTCATATTCCTGTGTTCCCAGGTCATCAAAGGTTCCTCAGGTTCGCTCTGATGGATCAACATTACCAATTTGTGGCCTTGCCCTTCGGCCTCACTTCAGTTCCCAGGGTGTTCACCAAGGTGCTGGCTGGCGTGATGTCTCTGCTCAGATGTCAGGGTGTCCGCGTGCTTCCCTATCTGGACGACATCCTCATCACTTTCCAGTCTCTACATCAGGCAGAGTTGGATACTCAGCTGGTGGTGTCCACTCTGGAGTCATTTGGATGGGTGATCAACCACTCCAAGTCCTCACTGTCCCCTTCCTTGGTAACTCCATTCCTAGGAATGATTCTGGATACAGTTCAGGCAAGGATCTTCCTTCCTCAGCAGAAGGTGGACAGTCTGATTGCACAGGCTCAGTTCCTCCTAGCTTGTCCCCATCCCTCCATCAGGCAGGGGATGCAGCTGGTGGGCCTGATGGTGGCCTGCTTCGAAGCGGTCCCTTATGCTCAGTTCCACTTGAGGCCTCTGCAACTTCACCTATTGTCTGTATGGGACAAGGACCCAGCGTCCTTGGACAGGGTCTGTGTGCTCTCCCCCCTGGTCAGGAGGTCCCTCTTGTGGTGGATGGACTCCAAGAACCTGTTGGGGGGCAGATCCTTTCTTGCCCCTTCCTGGGAGACGGTCACCACGGATGCCAGTCTGTCAGGTTGGGGGGGTTTCTGGAAGTCCCTGTGGTTCCAGGGGAGGTGGGGCCCTCAGGAGGCCCACACACCTATCAATGTCTTGGAGCTGCGAGCGATCAGGTTAGTTTTGGCTCGCTTGACTACTCATCTTCAGGGCCTGCCTGTTCAGGTGCGCTTGGACAACCAGACGTCAGTTGCCTACATCAATCATCACGGAGGGACCCCGAGCAAGGGGGCCCTCCAGGAAGCGTCCCTGATCTTGACTTGGGCGGAGGCCAATGTCCCCTGCATATCAGCTGTGTACATCCCGGGGGTGGAAAATCACCTGGCGGACTCTCTGAGCAGGGGGACCTTTCGCCAGGGAGAATGGTCCTTATGCAGCAGGGTGTTTCAATCTCTGTGTCACCATTGGGGCCAACCAGATGTGGATCTGTTTGCATCCCGCCACAATCACAAGCTTCCAGCTTTTGTCTCTCTGTCCAGGGATCCTCTAGCCCTGACCTCAGATGCACTAGCAATGTCATGGCAGGACTTTCAGTTTCTGTATGTCTTCCCTCCATTCCCCCTGCTGGGCAGGGTTCTGCACAAGATTGCTCTGGAAGGGGTGCCAGCAATTCTGGTGGCCCCCAGGTGGCCAAGAAGAGTGTGGTTCGCAGACGTGGTACAGCTGGCAGTAGATCAGTACGCTCTGCCCTTGGTGCCAGATCTGCTCACTCAGGGCTCACTACGCCATCCCAATTTCCAAACTCTGGCTTTGACGGCTTGGCTGCTGAAACCTCCATCTTGATGGAGAAGGGGCTGTCTTCCTCAGTTGTGGATACTTTGATTAAAGCTAGGAAGAAGTCTTCCTCTTCCATTTTATTACAGGGTTTGGCGTGCCTACATTGACTGGTGTGAGTCTAAGTCTCTTCCTTGTCGTGTCTTCTCTATTCCCAGGATTCTGGAGTTCCTGCAGCATGGGTTGGAGATGGGGCTCCAACTCAGTACTCTGAAGGGTCAGGTTTCTGCCCTGGCTATCTTTTTCCAGAAGTCCTTTGCTCAGCACCCTCTGATCAGGACTTTTTTCCAGGGGGTCACTCATGTGCGTCCCCCACATAAACCTATGGTGCCTGTTTGGGATTTGAACTTGGTTCTGTCAGCCTTGCAGGGTGCTCCCTTTGAACCTGTGCAGGATGCTGCCTTGGCCATTCTTACGCTCAAAGTTGTGTTTCTGGTGGCCATCACTTCTGTCAGGCGTGTGTCTGAGTTGGCGGCACTGTCCATTCAGCCCCCCCCCCCCCCCCCCTGCTATGAGAGGCACCAGGACAAGGTGGTGTTTTGTTTCAAACCTGACTTTCTGCCTAAGGTAGTGTCTGCTTTTCATTTGAATCAGGATATTGTTCTTCCTGCTTTGTGCCCTAATCCTAGCAATGCTAAGGAGAGGGTTTTGCACTCTTTGGATGTGGTTAGGTGTCTGAAGTACTATCTGGTGGCTACTGCACCTTTCAGGAAAACTGATGCTCTTTTTGTGGTCCCTTCTGGTCCTAGGAAGGGTTTGGCTCCTGCCAAGTCTACTATCAGCAAGTGGATTTGTCAGGCTGTGATTCAGGCCTACTCTGCTAAGGGGAAGAATCCTCCCTTCCGCCTTACTGCTCATTCCACTCGTGCTATTGGTGCCTCTTGGGCTTCTCAGCACCAGGCTTCTGTTGAACAAGTTTGCAAGGCCGCTACTTGGTCTTCTGTTCATACCTTTTCAAAGTTTTACAAGGTTGATGTTAGGGCCTCAGCTGATGCTGTTTTTGGCCGAAAGGTTCTGCAGGCGGCAGTGGTTTAAACTGCCCACTGCTGATTTTCTTGGGGATTCCACCCTACTTTATGGACACTGCTATATGATGTCCTGACTGTAAGTATTAGATTTGGAGCAGGACGTACTGTATACTTAGAATAATACAATTCTGTGATTACTCACCTGTAGAATTGGTATTATGAGTATACAGTACGTCCTGCTCCAACCCACCCTTGGTTTGCATTTTCTTGGATCCCCTGTATGGTGATTGTTATCATTGTTATAGTTGATAGTTTGGATTGTTTAATTTTCCCGGCTTCTCTTTAACTGCTTTTAAATGCTGGGGATTTGTGGGAGGTCCCTGGGTATTTGAGGGTCCGGGAGGAGCTTATTTTCGATGTCCCTGCAGTCCAGCGCTATCTGGCGGAGTATATCCCAACTGTAAGTATTAGATTTGGAGCAGGACGTACTGTATACTCATAATACCAATTCTACAGGTGACTTCTGGGGGCATCCCGTGGGAGGGCACCCCGGGTGGCTTCTGTCTTAAGCCTGTACCCACTGCTGGCGTATTGCGCCTGTGTTAATCACCATATGGAGGCTTCTGGGGATAGCGTGCTTGGGGGCCCCTCGGGGCAAGCCCGGCTGTGTTCCATGTGTGGGGTATCCCCTGTGAGTAACAGTGTCACAGTGTGCGTGCCGTGCACTGTATGTGTCCTTGCGCTTCAAGCTGGTTTGCCTGCTTCGCTTCCCAGCTCTGCGCCTCACTCGGCTTCACCTACTCCCCCGCTCCTGCAATTGGGCCCCAGTGAGGGGAATGTTGGCAGGGAGTCACATTCTGATTTGGCTCTGCGGGTGGCTAAAATTGAAAACCAGCTTGCCAGGACTGTTCCTACGAGGGCCTCTGGCAAGAAGAGACACCTGGATCCCAGGCCCACTCCCCTTACTGAGATGTATGTGGGGATTGATGATCTTGGTAGCTGTCACCCCCTTGAGATGGGCGAGCTCTCCCAGGATTCTGACTCCTCTGGGAACCAGCAGGAGGGTTGCGATAGTGACTCTGGGGCTGCGTCCGGAGAGGAATCATGGTACCCTGAGGACACTGATAATCTGCTGTCACATATTTTTGAAATTTTGCACATTGCTGCCCCTGAGGTAGCTAAGAGAAAGCAGGGGGAGCTTTTTCGCCCTGGTAAACGGCGTCTAGAGTTCCCTGAGCAGGAACATTTTACCACCTTGGTGCTTAAAGAATGGGAACAACCTAACAAGATGCCAGTTGTGCCCAAGGGTTTGGATAAAAGGTATCCCTTTCCTGCTGAAGTTTTTAAGAGGTGGTCATTTCCCCCTGAAGTGGACGCTCCCGTGGTAGGCTTGTCCAATACTTCCCCTGACACTACCACTCGGAGGGACGGAGAGGACCGGCGCATGGATCAATTGGCCTGCCATGCTTTTGCCTGTGTGGGGGCTGGCTTGCGCCCGGTATGTGCTATTGCCCTTAAGAAGCTGCTCAAGCATCTCATTGATGGCGCAACAGCTGGTAGTGTGGGGGAGGAATATAGGACTCTCTTACTTTGCTCTGATTTTGTGACCTTTATACTTACTGCTATGGATGATGCTATGCGGCTGTGTGGTAGGGCCTCTGCGCTCTTGGTGGCTATGCTCCGCTCTGTCTGGTTCCGCCAGTGGGCAGCTGACGCTGCGGCTAAGAAAGCTCTCACTGGCCTCCCCTTCGTGGGGCTGCGGCCATTTGTGGAACGGTAAGTACCGAAATTGTAGGACCAGGTCTAGTCCTGCCGTGCAACAATCAGACCCAGCATCTCCACCACGCCTCAATACAATTATCATTTCATACTAATTCATGCTTTATTATAGAAAAAATATATATATGATAAAAACACCTCAGTACATCATTATTCAAAATTTCATAGTTGTGTGATTAATCCATTCATATAATCATCATCATCATCAAATTACATTAAATCCCTCCTATACATGATTGTTTCCCCATGTAGTACATTCAAGATATAATAACCAAACACTATGGGATCTTAATGCCTTATTTGCTAATTTACTCTTACTGGTCCGGTAGTTGGCCAGAAGGGGCAGACATGTTTCGCCATGTAGGCTTCCTCAGTGCCCTGATTGCTGGTAAATTGCCAGAGAGGGTCGGGTTTTGCGGGTGGAAGTGAAAAGCTCCCTCCTATCTTTCTCATTATCTTTAGTCTGTGTCTAAAAGGTTTAGTGCATCACATGGGAAGTGAACTCACAGTGCAGCCATCATATAGAAATAAAGCACTAAACCTTTTAGACACAGACTAAAGATACTGAGAGAGATAGGAGGGAGCTTTTCACTTCCACCCGCAAAACCCGACCCTCTCTGGCAATTTACCAGCAATCAGGGCACTGAGGAAGCCTACATGGTGAAACATGTCTGCCCCTTCTGGCCAACTACCGGACCAGTAAGAGTAAATTAGCAAATAAGGCATTAAGATCCCATAGTGTTTGGTTATTATATCTTGAATGTACTACATGGGGAAGCAATCATGTATAGGAGGGATTTAATGTAATTTGATGATGATGATTATATGAATGGATTAATCACACAACTATGAAATTTTGAATAATGATGTACTGAGGTGTTTTTATCATATATATATATTTTTTCTATAATAAAGCATGAATTAGTATGAAATAATAATTGTATTGAGGCGTGGTGGAGATGCTGGGTCTGATTGTTGCACGGCAGGACTAGACCTGGTCCTACAATTTCGGTACTTACTGTTCCTAGACGGACCAGCAAATATCAAACCCCCTCATTGCTTAATTGGGAGGGTCACCCATTGCTAGGGGGGATCAACCTGTGGTTGAATCAACCCTAACATTCCAGTTTTATTTGTGGAACGTCTTGATGTTCTAGCCAAGGATGGAAGGCTGCCTCAGCGTAGGAGGCAGTATCGGCCCTTTCGGGGTTCCTCTGCCCCCTCCCTTCCTTTTGCATTCCCAGAGGGGGCCGTGGCTACCTCCTCTCCAGTGGTCGCAGAGATTCTTGGGGCCGTGGCAGACCCCGTGGTCGTCCCGGTCTCTCCTGGAATCCTAAGCCCAAACCCTCTCCCAAGCCCCCTCAGGCATGAAGGGGCGCCCTCACCCATCCGGGTGGGGGGACGGCTTCGGCTCTTTGCTCACGTATGGAGGCTTCATGTTTCAGACCGGTGGATTCAGGAGGTAGTGTCCTCCGGTTACAAGATAGAGTTTGCAGCCTGCCCCCCCCCCCAAGATTCATCAGATCCCGGATGTCTTTAAACCCCCTGTCCACCCAAGGGTTGCTTCTGGCGGTCCATTGCCTGTTAGAGTTCGGAGTCATTTGTTTGGTGCCTCATCAAGAAAGGGGTCAGGGGTACTATTCCAATTTTCAAAAAGGATGGCTCTCTGAGGCCAATTCTGGATCTGAAGGGCCTCAACAAATGTTTTCAGATTCAAGCATTTTCACATGGAGATGCTGCGCTCTGCTGTCAGTACCCTTCGCCGGGCGACTTTATGACCACTGTGGACATCAAGGATGCTTATCTTCATGTGCCTATCTTCCCAGGTCATCAGAGATTTCTAAGGTTCAAGCTGCAGGATCAGCATTACCAGTTTGGGGCTCTACCCTTCGGTATCACCTCGGCACCTCGGGTGTTCACCAAGGTGCTGGCGGGATTAATGGCTCTGCTAAGGAACCAGGGCATCCACATCATTCCTTACCTGGACGACATCCTGATTGTGGCCGAGCGGGACACTCAAACGGTGACATCCACTCTGGAGTCTTTCGGCTGGGTGATCAACTATCCCAAATCTTCTCTGTGTCCGTCCTTGGTGAGGTCCTTTCTGGGCATGACTCTGGATACCGCTCAGGTCAAGGTGTTCCTTCCTCAGCAGAAGGTGCAGGGTCTTCAGCTGCAGGCTCGGGCTTTGCTGTCATGTCCTCATCCCTCCATCCGTCAGGGGATGCAGTTGGTGGGCCTGATGGTGTCCTGCTTCGAGGCAGTCCCCTTTGCTCAGTTTCACATGAGATCTCTTCAGTTGCACTTCTTGTCAGTGTGGGATCGGGACCCTGTGTCTCTGGATCAGGAATTTGTTCCGTCTCCCCTGGCCAGACAGTCTCTCTCGTGGTGGCTGGACTCATGGAACCTTCTGGGGGGCAAGATAGCCCAGGAGCGGGTACCAGCCATCCTGGTGGCCCCTTGTTGGCCAAGAAGTGTTTGGTTCGCAGACGTCAAGCAGTTGGCAGTAGACCGGCGCATCTTGCCCAAGGATCCAGATTTTCTCACTCAGGGGCAACTACGCCATCCCAATTTACAAACTCTGGCTTTAACGGCTTGGCTGCTGAAACCTCCATATTGATGGAAAAGGGGTTGCCTGCCTCTGTTGTTGATACCATGATTTGGGCTAGGAAGAATTCCTCGTCCTTTATCTATTACAGGGTCTGGCATGCTTACATTGCCTGGTGTGAGTCCAAGTCTCTTCCCTGTCGGGTGTTTTCTATTCCCAGGATTCTGGAATTCTTACAACATGGTTTGGATCTGGGCCTTCAACTTAGTACCCTAAAAGGCCATGTTTCAGCTTTGGCAATTTTTTTCCAAAGATCTTTTGCCAATTACCGGTTGGTTAAAACTTTTTTCCAGGGTGTTTCTCATGTGTGTCGTAAGCCTTTGCTACTAGTCTGGGATTTGAATCTGGTTTTGTCTGCTCTGCAAGGGCCTCCCTGTGAGCCTATCCGTGAGGTTGCCTTGCCTATTTTGACTTTTAGGGTAGCCTTTCTGGTGGCTATCACTTCTGTAAGGCGAGTTTCTGAGCTAGCGGCTCTTTCCATCAAACCTCCTTATTTTGAGAGACATAGGTGGTAAGCCGGATTTCTTGCCAAAGGTTGTGTCTGCCTTTCATCTCAATCAGGACATTGTCTTGTCTTCATTGTGTCCTAATCCTGCTAATTCCAAGGAGCGGAATCTGCATTCTCTGGATGTGGTCAGGGCTCTGAAGTTTTATTTGGTCGCTACTGAGACTTTTTGTTGCTCTTTTTGTTCTCACTTCTGGACCTAGAAAGGGTTTGCCTCCAGCTAAATCCTCTTATCAGCAAGTGGATCCGTCAGGCGGTGGTTCAAGCCTATTCTGCTAAGGGAAAGGAACCTCCCTTTAGGATTACTGCTCATTCCACTCGTGCTATTGGTGCCTCTTGGACTTTTCAGCACCAAGCTTCTGTTGAACAAGTTTGCAAGGCCGCTACTTGGTCTTCTGTTCATACTTTTTCAAAGTTTTACAAGGTTGATGTTAAGGCCTCAGGGGATGCTGCTTTTGGCCGCAAGGTGCTTGAACTACTGGCCGCTACTCTTTGGGGATTCCATCCTACTTTGGACACTGCTTTTGGATGTCCCAACTGTTATGAATACCGAAGCGGGCCGTGCCATGCAATAAAGAAAAAAGCAATTCTGTAAGTACTCATCTATAGAATTGTTTTTGTTCTTGCATGGCACGGCCCGCTTCACCCCACCCTTATCATTATTCTTGGTTGCCTCTTAATGGTGATAGTTCCAAGTTAATTGGGTTTTTTTTTTTTTTTTTTACCTTTTTCACATTTTTTTACTTTATTCTCTCCCGGCTTCTTGTCTCACTGCTTGTCTACGCTGGGGAATTCCTATGGTTAATCCCGTTTTTATAGAGAGCCGGGAGATGCCACAGCTTTCTGCAGTACCACTGCGCCACCTTGTGGTGGAATAACCCAACTGTTTGTAGAATACCGAAGCGGGCCGTGCCATGCAAGAACAAAAACAATTCTGCAGGTGAGTACTCACAGAATTGTTTTTTTGCAGTGAGGGAGCCTTGCAGACTATTTATCTTCCAACTGTTGATTACTTTTATGTTGATTAGCTCAAATCAAGCTGCCCCTGATCCAGCTAATCAGTTAACACCCCTATTACTCCCTTACGCCCTAAATGTCCATTTTTTTAGGTTGTTTATTCTAGATTTGTCTTAATTCTCATGTATATCTAAATGTAATATGAACATTGATGTACTAGAGCAAGCTGCCCTGCATGAGGCAATTGTATTTAGGTATTGAATAAATCCTGAACCAATTTCTTTTGCCTCTTTAATAAAAAAATAAAAGTGAAAGGGGTGATCAGATAACAACATAAATGGCTGGCCTAGCAAATAATATTAGACGGCCTTTATTGCCAACTTGATGGTGAGATGCTCACTCCCCAGTTGAATATTTATTTTCAGAGGCAGACAACCTGTGAAGATACAGTCCTCAGACTTAGTTTTGGCTTTGGTCTGCACTAGGAACATTTTAGAAAAGAATAGAGTAACTAGGACAAGTGATTAAGCTGGCAGAATGGCCTGGGATTCCAACTAACCGTTGTGGATTTTTTTTTTTTTCCTTTGAGGTCCAGGGAAGAATCTACTGATGCATTTTGTAAAGCTTTATTTTAGAGAGCAAGTGTACCTTTTATAATTAACCCTTCCTGCCTAGGCTGAACACAAGAGCATGACTATATGCAGGAACATGATCGGGTCCATGGACGGGGTGGAACACAAAATCCTGACTCAATGCAGGGAAAACAATGGATATTGGAAAATTAACATGATGTGATGACTTTCTGTCCGTTCTGAGAATAAAACTCTCCTCACAAAACTTTAAGCAGGAATGTGGCGTGAGGCTGTCTGTACACAGCTTTGATGTTTCCAAACTTCAAATGTCCACTGAAGACCCATGCCTGGGATGTAACAATTTTAACATTCCACTGTGAATGGTTTGGCAGAAAGTAAGACAATGCAGTGACCAGTATAGTTTTGAGTTGCCATTTAAAGCTGTGTTGTGGCAGATGTGGTGTTTTTTGGACCAAATGTACCATAGGTGCAATGGCATACCTGCCATGCCCAATCGCTGTGGTGTTGGAATGTGATTCTGACTCTTCAATAAACTGCTGAATGACCTATCATTTTATTGCCATCCTAAGCTCTGTTCTTTTGCTTGATCCCCTCCCAGCAAGCTCTGGGATTCACCTTTCATTGTGAGGTATTTTTTCTATCTCCTCTTGCAAACAATAAAATCTTTATTTTGCTTATAATATGACTACTGCAGGATTTAAAGGCCAGAGAATCTAGGCAGTGAATTGCATAGGGTCTAAGGGCCTATTCTTAAACAATTCACTGTGTTCAGTTACCTGTCTTAGAACAAATAGTTGTAAATGACACATGCTGTATTGGCTATTAGTGAGTAGGCATTTATTTAGTAGCAGTCAGGAGCACACTGACTATTGACAAGAAAAACTTTTTCAATATTAAACCTTCTTGGAGGGTGTTATACCCCACTGTTACTGTACTGTTCAGAATTTAAAAACAACAACTTCAATGTTCTTTCAGTGGTGGCTGTAAGAGCATGACTGGCTTAGTGCATAACATGTGTACTATAAAATAATGCTTCAAGCAGAAGGTGAAATAATCCCATTCTCATCGTTTCTTTTTAAACATCCATTTACATTACAGAAGAAACAAAGAATGTCTTGTGTTTCTTGTTTTACATGACTGTGGCATGGTTCCAAGCACAGTCTTGTACGCTTGAGTAATTACTCTGTAAAGCCAAGGTTACCTGATAAATGTCAGTACATTCTCCAGATAAAAATATGTTATTACAGGCTCTAGGGCCAACTTTGCTTTGAAATCAGAAAAAAACTGAAATTTACTTTCAAGGGAGGATTTGGTTAACCTAAAAACACCTTTCTGGATGAAAATAAAGCTTAGAAAGTAATGTGCTGTGTACCTGATCTTCCTCCAGCTGCCCTGAAAACACCCATTAATGTTAGTCTGGTTGGCTGAATTCAAAACTGAAGATATAAAGTATAGTAAATTACACCATGGTTGTTAGATTATGAAAGAAATAGTTTTGTTTCTTTGACATTGGTTGTTATAAAACACCAGATCAGTACACCAACAGTGGGAACTTACCATTGATGCTTACACATTCTGGGGAATTCTTTGTGAATTTACCACCTCTATAGCTATAATGCTAGTAAAAAGCCATTCCTGACAAGTTATATATTGTTTGTCTTTTCAGTCATTTGATAACTGGTAATTTCATAGTATTAAAATGTTGTTTTTTAAGTTTGGATGAGAAAAAATCTAAAGTCTGCTGAGAGTGATTATACCACATATGGTATGACCTCATATTGTAGGGAAGAATGACAAATCACAAATATCTTTTTAATTTTTTTTCCTTTTGGTGGCTGTATATCATTAAAGACGGCAACCCATGTACCCATCGTACAACTTTGTTTTAGGGGTTTCTTCCAACATTCTGAAAATGCTAAACATTTGGTTTATACACTTGGCCTGGTTTATAGATTGAACTGTAGCGTATGCTCTATTAATGCTTCATCTAAAAACTGGATAACTATCTTCTCAGGTATCTGAAGGGTAGGAGGAGAAGGTCCTCTTTTAAAGCGGAACAAAACCCAGGAATTTGACTTTTCCAGGTTCCGTTCCCTCAGGCCATCCTAAATTGGCATGCCCTGCTGTGTGCGCATGCACAACCCATTGTAAACTATGAGAGCCGCCTGGACAAGAGCCTGTGCATGCGTCAGCGGCTAAAACCATAAACAATAAGATTACATGATATAGAAGAATACTGAATAGCAATAAAGTGCATACAGTACACTGACCTAGTCACCGAATTATGTCAAGAAAAAAAGTGGGAGACAAAACTCCCACATATGTTCTGATGCAACCACCTGCCACTTAATAAAGGGTAAAATCAACCAGTCAATCTTTAGAATCTACCATCAAACAATCTTTAGAGAAATGCAAAAAAAAAGAAATGTAGAACCCAGACCATCATTAAAAGATTTGTTTTCATGAGTTTAAATAAGCATTCAAAATCAAAAGCATAAAATGCACCCATTAAATATTATCAATTTCATATGGACAATCCTTTTTTTAGATAAATGTGACCAAGCTAGAGGAGCACTTTCCCTCCATGATAGAGGGTTGGGTTGTCGTTAAACTTGAACATTTGAATGTTATAATGTATAAATATGGGAGAAATATATGGCCCAGTGTCACACATATTGGAGTCCAGTCTGCTTGTATGTGTGCTAACTAGTATTCTCCAGTACTCACACCGTGATTACCCTTACATCACTTTTGGGTAATTCTAAGTATACAGCACGTCCTGTTCCAGAATATTCCTTACTCCTGGGTAATAAATCCACAAGATGGGGCTGGACTGCAGAAAACAGCTTGTGGCTCCTCCCGGCCCTATATAAGTCAGAGACCTCCCACAAATTCCCCAGTTTATTTCTGCAGTCTGCGCTGAGAAGATAGAAGATAGCTCTTTTGTGGCGCAGGTGAGCGGGGCTTATTGCCTGCGGCCCTGCAGGACTATTCCCACCCGTTCCGTCCCATTTACTGCCTCCCAGCCTCGGCTGATAAGGTTCGGGTGAAGGTAGGCTATTGAAGCACTATGGTGCTGAGGAGCTAGGCTCCTACCGCAGTCCCTGCTCTAACAGGGTAGGCGGTTTAGGCTAATGGTGAGCCTTTTGGGATGCCCCCACTGCCTCATGGGTTTTACCAAGTTTATCCGGTGCAGTTAAACCCTATTCCCATTTTCCCCCTCCACCCTCACTCCTCATATTAGTCTATTGGGGGGGGGGGGTTGTATAGTGGTTTAAAACTGTTGACATGTGTTGTGTCTTGTCACTTTATTAAAAACGCGCCTCCGCGCGTTTGTACTGCGCTGTGGATGATGCATTTTACCTCATGTCTCCATGGCCCGCCCCTCGAGGTTGCGGATGCCATTTTGTCTTCTTGCTGTTGCTGCTGGCTCCTTGCGGTCTGTGAGTACCCCTGGTGGGGTGAGCTTTGTCTGTTTTTTTCTTATGCCTTATTCTCATGGGAATGTTTGATTATGTTTTTCAGGCGGGTTAAAGCTTCGGTCCTGTGGTTTCTCCCGGCCTTCCCCCCTCATTATCTCCCACTTCCCTAGTGGTTTATTGGGGCATCCCAGGTAGCTACTTAGCGTTAACCCATACTGGCCTACTGTGCCATTCAAATCACCATATGGTGCCTTCTGGGGATAATGGGTCTGGGTTTCCTTCGGGACAAGCCCGGCTATGTGTTGTGGGTGGGGTATCCCCAATCTGTGATGTCAGGGTATGTGTATCCTGCGCCCAGCAGGTACTTGCACTGCAGTCTGGGTTACATGTTGCTGGGCCTGCGCCCCCTCGGGCTTCGCCTACCCCCCTACGCTTACATCTGACCCCCTGCGAGTAGTATACTAGCGGGGAGTCTCAGCCTGACCTGGCTGCACGGGTGGCCACCATTGAAAAACATATTGCTGGGTCTGCCTCGCGTAAGGCTTCTGCTAAGAAGCCGCATTTATCTCCCGCTGTTTCCCTCTTTCCTTTGGAAGCTGAGGAAAATTTTGACACTACTGGTTATGCCCCCCTGGAGGAGGGGGAATTGTTCTCTGATTCAGAATCATCTGAGGAGCCGCCTAGGGTTTATGGTGGTACAGGGTCTCCCTTTGGGGAAGATCCATGGTCCTCAGATGACACTGACAGGCTTTTGGCTCATATTTTTTGAAGTGCTCTGTATCTCCCCTCCTGCCGTGGCTCCGCAGCAGCAGAGTGAGCTTTTTCATACGGTTAAACCACGTTTGGAATTCCCGGAGCAGTCATACTTTAATAATCTGGTTCTTAAAGAATGGGAGCGGCCTAGCAAGCTGCCAGGGGTGCCCAAGAGTTGGGACAAGAGGTATTCGTTTCCTGCTGATGTGATTAAGCGTTCAGCTCCTGAGGTGGACGCGCCCATTCTGGGGCTGTCCAATACATCTGTCATGCATTCTCCTGACACTACTACCCTGAGGGATGGTGAGGATCGGCGGATGGACCAACTGGCTTGCCATGCTTTTGCCTGTGTGGGGACCGCGCTACACCTGTTTTGTGCCTCTGCCATTACAGCTATTGCTATTAAGGGTTTGCTTAAGAGTCTCCTAGAGGGGGCCTCTGATGCCGCGGGAGTATAGATCTCTCCTGCTTTGCTATGAATTTGTTGCATATGGTCTGTCTGCCATGGATGATGCCATTAGAATGTGTGGTAGGACTTCTGCCCTGTTGGTGGCTATATGCCGCTCTGTCTGGCTACGTCAGTGGGTAGCTGATAATGCTGCTAAGAAGGCTCTCACTGGTTTCCCTTTCAAGGGCTTGCGCCTCTTTGGTGAACGCTTGGATTTGTTTGCCAGGGGCTGTAGGTTACCTCAACATGAGAGGCCGTCCTGGTCCTTTCGGGGGATGAGTGCCTTTCTCCCATCCTTCCGTGGTTCCAGAACAAGCCAAGGAGTCTCCTTTACTGGGGCCCGCGGAGATCACTGGGGAAGGGGCAGAGAACGTGGCCGTCCTGGCCTCTCCTGGGGTCCCAAGCCAAAATCCTCACCCAAGCCGGCTGAGTGCCTTTCTCCCATCCTTCCGTGGTTCCAGAACAAGCCAAGGAGTCTCCTTTACTGGGGCCCGCGGAGATCACTGGGGAAGGGGCAGAGAACGTGGCCGTCCTGGCCTCTCCTGGGGTCCCAAGCCAAAATCCTCACCCAAGCCTCCTCGGGCATGAACGGGCGCCCTCACCCATCCGGGTGGGGGGACGGCTTCGGCTCTTTGCTCACGTCTGGAGGCTTCACTTCTCAGACCGGTGGATCCAGGAGGTAGTGTCCTCCGGTTACAAGATAGAGTTTGCAGCCTGGCCACCCCCAAGATTCATCAAATCCCGGATGGCTCAAAACCCCCTGTCAGCTCGGGGTCTGTGCCTTGCTGTCCAAAACTTTCTGGAGTTGGCGGTCATCTGCCAGGTGCCTTTGAGGGAAAGGGGCAGAGGCTACTATTCCAATCTTTTCACTGTTCCCCAAAAACACGGGCCCATCAGACCTATCCTGGATTTAAAGTGCCTCAACAGATTTGTCAGATTCAAACACTTTCGCATGGAGACTCTGCGCTCGGTTGTCAATTCACTGCGCCCAGGGGACTTCATGACCTCTGTAGACATCAAGGATGCTTACCTTCATGTACCAATCTTTCCAGGTCATCAGAGATTCCTCAGGTTTGCTCTGGAGGATCAGCACTATCAATTTGTGGCCTTGCCTTTCGGTATCACCTCGGCTCCCAGGGTATTCACCAAGGTGCTGGCGGCGTACTAGCTCTGCTGAGATCTCAGGGCATTCGCATCCTTCCTTACTTAGACAACATTCTCATCATGTCTCAGTCCCTCCAGCAGGCCGAGAGGGATACCCAGCTGGTAGTGTCCACGCTGGAGTCCTTTGGCTGGGTGATCAACCACCCCAAGTCTTTCCTGTCACTGTCAATGGTGAGGTCCTTTCTGGGCATGACTCTGGATACATCTCAGGTCAAGATTTTTCTCCCTCAGCAGAAGGTGGAGAGTCTTCAAGCCCAAGCCAGGCTTCTTATGTCTTGCCCTCATCCCTCCATCCGGCAGGGGATGCAGCTGGTGGGCCTGATGGTGTCTTGCTTCGAGGCGGTTCCATACGCTCAGTTTCACATGAGACCTCTTCAACTTCACCTCTTGTCAGTATGGGATCGGGACCCTCGGTCCCTGGATCAGGTGTTGGTTCTGTCCCCTCTGGCCAGACGGTTTCTCTCGTGGTGGCTGGACTCAAGAAACCTGTTGGTGGGCAGATCCTTTCTGGCCCCGTGCTGGGAGACGGTCACCACAGATGCCAGTCTGACAGGTTGGGGGGGCTTCTGGAAATCCCTGAAATTCCACGGTCAGTGGGGCCCTCGGGAGGCCCACACCCCTATCAACATTCTGGAACTGAGGGCGATAAGGTTGGTTCTTGCCCAATTGACTCCACACCTTGGGGTCGGGCGGTTCAGGTCCGCTCGGACAACCAGACGGCGATTGCCTACATCAATCATCAGGGAGGGACCCGGAGTAAGAGGGCCCTCAAGGAAGTGTCCATAATACTGTCTTGGGCGGAGGAGAATGTTCCCTGCATCTCAGCTGTGTACATCCCGGGGGTGGAGAATCTGGAGGCAGACTCCCTCAGCAGGGGGACCTCTCGTCTGGGAGAATGGTCCCTCAGCAGCAGGGTGTTTCACTCCCTGTGCCATCACTGGGGTCAGCCAGATGTGAATCTGTTTGCGTCCCGTCACAATCACAAGCTTCCAGTCTTTGTCTCTTTGTCCCAGGATCATCTGGCCTTGGCCACGGATGCCCTGGCAATGTCTTGGATGAGGTTCCAGCTCCTGTATGTGTTTCCCCCGTTTCCACTGCTGGGCAGGGTGCTGCGCAAGATAGTTCAGGAAGGAGTGCCAACCATCCTGGTGGCCCCCTGTTGGCCAAGAAGAGTGTGGTTCGCAGACATCGTGCAGTTGGCAGTAGATCAGTTCGCCCTGCCACTGGTTCCAGATCTGCTCACTCAGGGACACCTACGCCACCCCAATTTACAAACGCTGGCTTTAACGGCCTGGCTGTTGAAACCTCCATCTTGATGGAAAAGGGGCTGCCTGCCTCTGTTGTTAATTCTATGATTCGGGCTAGGAAGAAGTCCTCGTCATCCATCTACTATAGGGTCTGGTATGCTTACATTGACTGGTGTGAGTCTAAGTCGCTTCCCTGTTGGGTGTTTTCTATCCCTATGATTCTGGAATTCCTGCAACATGGTTTGGATTTGGGTCTTCAACTTAGTACCCTCAAAGGTCATGTTTCTGCTTTGGCCATTTTCTTCCAGAGATCCTTTGCTCACCATCGTCTTCCAGGGGGTTACTTGCGTGTGTCCTCCACATAAGCCTATGTTACCAGTCTGGGATTTGAACTTGGTCTTATCTGCCTTGCAGTGGTCTCGCTTTAAACCTTTGCGTGAGGCCTCTTTGTTTGACTCTTAAGGTAGTCTTTTGGTGGCTATCACTTCTGTTAGGCGTGTTTCTGAGTTGGCGGCGCTTTCTATCAAACCCCCTTACTTTGAAAGACACCAGGACAATGTGGTGTTTCGTTTTAAGACAGATTTTCATTTTTAAATAAATCTCAGGTCCTTTTTACTGGCAGTTAGCAATTCCTTATTACGGTTCTTTTGACTGCCCTAAACGTTAAGGTTCACTATTCTAACGTGTAGACTATAAGACTGGTGCATATAATGTTTTTGTTGGCCTGTAGAGGTATTAGAGAGCATCATAGAATTGGTCGTTGATGCCTCTGTTTGTGTCTAGTTGAATTTCTAACCTAAGTTGGTGTAAGTACCAAAATGAGTGCACTGTGCCCTATATGTGTGTGTAATACCTTACAGAACATAGGTATTTGTGGGGTAGTGTGACATCAGTTTGGGTGGATGGATGGTGTTTGGGATTCATCAGCCTGAAACTTAAAGCGGAGCTCCAGTCAAAATAATCAAGAGTTTAGTAAATGACGACTCTGCTCTCACAATCAGTGAGGGAAACTTAGAGGGCTTGACTCAATGCAGATGTTGTGGAATAGCAGGCAGATTCTATGCTGCTGAACTTGCATGGTAGCGCCCATTTTGCCCATGTTGAAAAACCCAGTCCCACTGTCAAAATTAGTCCAGTGTGTTGTCCAGCCAAAGATAGTATAAAAATTAACTTTTAATTTTGATACTTAAAAATGAAAACAGCCCATATATAGTAAATGCATAATAATCCATTCCTAATGGCTAGTTATAGCAGATAAAAAATCCTGTGTGACGCGTTTCAAGCCGCTGCGGGCTCTTAATCGTACAATGTATCCTGTATGCGTCACACAGGATTTTTTATCTGCTATAGCTAGCCATTAGGAATGGATTATCATGCATTTACTATATATGGGCTGTTTTCATTTTTAAGTATCAAAATTAAAAGTTAATTTTTATACTGGACAACACACTGGACTGTATCTGTTGATGCTGGGAGTTCTGCCCGGGATCTCCCTGGTCCGTGCCGTTTTGGATGGTTGGTGAGCTGGCAACTTTGTTTTTTTGTATGCCACTGTCAAAATTACACTAAATACCATAATGCTTTAGCTCTAGCCGTAAGTAAAAAGCTATCAGCTGCAATAACTCATCAATTGTTAGAAAGCTTTTGAAACGTTGTATTAACATTGTAAACAACTATTGCAATGCTCTTCGCAGTGGAGGCCATTGACCTACATTTATACTTAGTTACACTCATCCCCTCTAGCAGCTGTTGACTCATAGTGTGTATAACATAACCCATGCTGATCCCTTTTTGGAGGAAAATCTCTCTCTGGATTTGTCCTATTACATCTAAATCCCAGCTGCTATCAGCCTGCCTTGTAAGGAGAAACAATATCCCACAGGCACAATGCAGTCAGATAGAGAAGAATTGTATTGCCTTTTAACACTTTGTCTGAAAACAGAAAAAATCTCTCTCTGGATGTTTGGGCTCATCATAAGGAAGCCTGTGTACTGGAAAAGGCTTTCCCCAATCCCTCCACTCATGTTCATGTGTAAGCAGGGCTCTTGGGTGTAATCCAAGATTACCACTACCATGTTATTCTAGGGCTACAGCTATTCCGCAACATTTGCCTGGGGTGAAGCCCTTTTAAAAAGAATATGCCAAAGGGGGGCATTAGGGGAGCAAATTACTTTTTTAGTTTTTTTTTTACAACACACGTGATGCTGTGAAAAGATTGTCATGGTCTGTGCATGGCCTGTCCATGCTTATGAACATACCTCGGTAAAGCGAACTCCTTTGACTCAAGCTTGTGAACATCTGATTGAAGTCATAATGATCTGTGATAAATTGTGCTAAACTGGTATTAGAAAGCCAATAGATTATGTGGGGTTATAGTTAGGATGGTGGTCTTGTTAAGAAATATTTGCTGGTCATGACCTTGTGGCCAAATACACCAGCCCTTCCTTCAGAAGCCCATTGTCTTGGTCCTCTCCAACCCACTGTATGCAGTGATGTATCAGGTTGATTCCTCCCAAATTTGAAATAGCTTAACCCCTGTTAGAGAAATATGGGGAATTTCCTTCAGTTTTTTTCCACTTGCAGAACATAGTGAGATAATGACCTATAGCAAGCATGCTACCTGTGAATAATAAAGTGGCATACCTACTGCCCAGCTCCATGTTTACTGGGCTCCCGACAGCTAGTCTGGTGTAGGGTCACCTCACACTCTCTAGAATCTTTATATCCCAGCATCTCTGAAGCAGTGATTAACATATGTTACCTTGGTCATAGGTGTGTATGTTTGGAGGTAATGCTCCCTGTGGCTGCCACAAATTGGTGGGGGAGTGGGCAGCCAGCAATGGTAAGGGAAGCTTTGTTCATTTTTATTTAACCAAATCCACATGGGTGGGGGCCTCCACAGCAGAGGCTGGACTTCTGCTTAAAGTCTGACTGATAAAGAATCTATGAATATATAATCATTTGATTTTATAATAATTGTGTGTGGCAAACCAGAAGTTCGAGTGAGGACATATTAAATGAACTATGATATAATCAAAATGTGTTCTTTAAGGGCTAATTGCTTAAAAAATGTGCTTTCCTACATATTGGGTTTGTCCTGTAGTCAGACTTTTTAAATGTCCAACATTCTCTATCCAAAAAACTACAGTATTTAGTTTCGAAACAGAGTATAGTCCTGTTTGTGATAAGAAATCATCAGAAGGTAGTAAGGTCAGGTATGTTGAACTTCCTTCTGATGACTGTGGAAGCCAAGCATAAAATAAAAATAAGCGATACTAAAAGAATATAAACTAAGGTTTTAGTAATTACAGCAAATAAAAACATGACCTGCAGTAACTTGTTTAATTTTCATAGACATATTTAGTCTTGTATGTGATTTGTTGCTGGCCAAACTTTGAGCACACAGTCTTTTATTTCAAGTATTCTAGTGCTCTTTTTTTATGGACCAGACATTTATTTACTTGTTTTTATTGCTGCTGACTATACTCTGCATATTACAAGAGTATTTTGAACCAAAATTACTTAATTAACGAATAAAAGTAGATATGTGTTTTTACATGTCATGTACTGTATACTTTACTAATACTGCTATGTGAGCTTTTTAATTTTTTCGTGTTATACCTATTTTGATAGGGATTTGGACTCTTGTGTTTTGAAATATAAAAATGAAAACTTTCTGTTGTGAATATGTAACCAGGAAGGTTCAGGATGGCTGTTAGATGCCTCTGGACATACATCCTTTTTGGATTTGACAAAATTGCTACTGAAAGAAGTTGAGGTATTTATGCATCTATCACTGGGGTTGGACCCTCATTTGAAAACAAACAGAAGTATTAGCTATGGAGGACACTAGGAAAATAGAAGGTATATATTTTGTGCTGTTTATGGGGAGTGTCATAGTAATTAACAGAGGTACTTGAAACAAAAAGTGCACCTGCAAAATTTGCATGTGAGTGTGGTTCTGCAGTTTCTTGACGCCTGTTTATCCACTATGCTGGCACATGATTTTTGTACCCAATATATGGCAGTGGTGGTGAACCTGTGGCATGTGTTCCAGATACAGCACTCAGTGCCTCCTCGGCATCTGCCGTCCCCTCAGCACACCCCATTTTAATTATGAATGGTGATTCAGCAGGCCGTGCCCTGCTGGTGAAGGGGATGTGTATGTGTAAAGGGTGTGGCTTACAGACTGATGTTTGTGCAAAGGGGCGCTTTGTGGAAATGATGGCTGGAAGATTGTTGTGTGTGTGTGTGTGCGCAGGCCACAGTGGTGATTTCTGGTATATTGGTGTGTTTGTCCACACATGCTTAGTGCTTACACAAGCCCAATACCGCTCGTTAATATCCCTTCTAGGGCCTTCTGCTTTCAGCAGCCAGGAGCTGACTGCAGTCACATGGGGTCAGCTTCTACTGGGGGCCAAAAGGTGAGGTCCCAGAAATAACAGTGTATTGGTCTTGTAGGGGCACTATAGGGTCGGTTCATGGTCAGTGTGCCGTGCCATGAGTTTACTATTTGGAGCGCCAAGTTGCACTCTGCCTTATTCATAGTCGTCAAATTGGTATGCGCTTTCATTTTAATGTCAGTTTGGGCACTAGTGTTCATCATTGCTCCAATTTGCACCTGAAATTTTCCGCTAGCATCCTTTTTGCGCACCAAACTGTCTCTGGCGCCAGATTTATGGCATCTTTAGAAAGCTGAAAAGCGTGCACAAATGTGGCGTACATTTTCTCCAGGAAATAGGTGCTGCTGATTCCAATGAGTAACATGCTTATATCATTCCCAAAACATGTTTATGAACAAGTGTCAGCCGCAAGTTCTTTTTAGGGATTGAACCCTTTTTTTGGTTTGGGTTCTTACAAAAAATAAGTTTTCATAAAACACAAAAATTAAGGACCAAACAACAAAAATGTGGATATTGTGCCCCCAAGTTTAGCAAAAACAATAAAAATATGTATAGTTAAATTATTAAGCATTACTATGGAAACCAAACAGGGAGGGTTAAAGAGAACACCTGGGACAAAACATTGGGCAAAAAAAAAATGGAGAGCACAGGTTCTCCAGAGATTACACTCCAAAATGTTGAATAGATCTTCGCATAAGAACACAGAATCTGGAGAGGTCAAATTGCTGAATGGAGAAACAGTAGAGGAGAGGGGAGAAACATGGGGGACCATCGAGAGCAGTTAATGCTCTTAGCCAGCCAAATGCGCATGGGGCAGGGCAGCAGATTTTCTTTGCAGAAGGCATAAATTGGCGCAAGAAGCCGCTATTTGCACTTCTCCTGTGCGCTTTACATTTGGTGCACTTCGCACATGCGCACACATCCATGAATCATACGCCTAGGTGCATGCGGAATACTTTGCACTCCATCTGAGCATTTTTGCACAACAACCATGAATCCACCCTTATATGCGGGTACATTCTCAGGTGCATGCGGAATACTTTGCACTCCATCTGAGCATTTTTGCGCAACAACCATGAATCCACCCTTATATGCGGGTACATTCTCAATTGTTTTTTCTAAACTCAAACCTCAGTATTCAGGGTCGGTTTCTATCTTGACACTTGACACACTGTGAGAATTAAGTGGGATTTGATTTGTAGTGTGTGCACCCAGTCTATGAACGTTCATCATTACTAGACTAGAGTTAATCCCTACTCAAAGTATAAAATTCTGTGTTACCCTGAAGAGAAACAAATGAAGACCTGCACCCTGCAATCAATCAGAGGATGGCAGGTCCCTCTAAGAATTACGGGTAGAAAGCTGCAGTAAACTTTGCATGTAGCCATTAAAGGTGCATTCGATGTTCCGATTAAACATATGTATTTTGCATGGTGGCGGTCCTATCGTTCAGGTCCTGCAAGCTTTTCAGCAAGTGCTGAATTAAACCAAAATGTTACACTGGTCGCATTTATCTCCTTGGCCTTGGGGTGGAAAATCAACTGACATGACAATACGAGATATTTTAACCTAAGGGGGTCTATCCCAAAGTTCAAGGTTTCCATTGGATGTTGCCATTTCATAATGGGTTGTTCACAGCACAACCGCACCTGTCACTCACCCCTCCTGTACATCTTTTACAAATTTAGGCCTGTTTTTTTTTTTAAACATTTATTAATTCAACCAGCACAAACTCCAAGTCACATTTATGTAAAATCAAGCTGTTCAGTTTTTAAGTAATTTTTCCTGTTATGCAATTAGACAACCCCTATAAAGTATGGGTCTGCAGGTGGTGACCACAAACCATTTCATGTCATTGCTCTCACCCCCTTGAGGTATCAAGAGGAGGCGTCTACAACCACTAGGGTTGGTTCAGCACAGCTCATCCAGGATGGCACATCAATGCGGGCTGTAGCACAAAGGTTAGCTGCGTCTGCCTGCCAGTGTCCAGAGCATGGAGCAGACACCGGGATACAGGTACACCAGAGACGTGAGGGGGGCCGTAGGAGGGCAATAACCTAGCAGCAGGATGGCTACTTCCTCCTCTGCAAGGAAGAGCAGGGCCAGAGCACTAGAAATGACCTCCAGCAGGCCATTAATATCCATGTGTTTGCTAAATCTGTCCAAAACAGACACGAGGCCCCGACATCCACAAGTACAGGGTAATTGTTATATTCTTAGTATACAGTACGTCCTGCTCCAGATAGATTACTTACACTTGGGTTATCCTCTGCCAGATGGCGCTGCACGGCAGAGACATGCAAAACGGGCTCCTCCCAGCCCCTCAAATACCCGGGGACCTCCCACAAATCCCCAGATTTCTCTGCAGTGCTGACTGCGAAGACATGAAATTATCACTCTGTCGCAGGTGAGCGGGGCTATTAAAGCCTGCGGCCCTGTTGGACTATTCCCACCCGTCCTTGATGTGATGTGCCTCCCAGCCTGGGCTGTGCTGGTCGGGTGAAGGTAGGCAGCACCATGTGTGCTTAAGGAGCGTTGCTCCACCGCAGTCCCCCACCAAAGGGTAGGCGGTATAGGCTGATAGTGAGCCTTATGGGATGCCCCTCCCGCCTTTTCCTTCATTTGGATGTTCCGCGGCGGCATTACCTCAGACGCTTCTGCGTCCTCATTGGCTGCTGGTCTGTTGGACTTCGCGCTCTTCGGGGAGGCGGGGCATGGCATGGCGCGCCTCGTGTCACGGCTCGCGCTGGCCCGCCCTTCGAGGTTCTCGCCACCATATTGTCTGGTCGGTCGTGTGTGTGTGTGACGTTCTTACTTACCGTGGTCCGTAAGTGCCCTCGCGGGCGGCTTTATAATTCACTGTAGTGTGTTTCGGTTCTGACACCCTTCTTCTCATTGTGTCTTTCAGAGAGTGAATCCATTGGCTTCTCCCGGCCCGGTGTAATTGATAGCGGGCCTTGTAAATTTACTCCCACTCCCTAGCGGGTCATTGGGGCATCCAGGGTTGCTTTATATCATCAATCCCTACTGGCATATTGTGCCTAATAATCACCATATGGAGGCATCTAAGGATAATGTGACCGGGGTCCCTCTGGGACATGACCAGCGGTGTAGGGCATGTGGACAACCCCATGCTGATGCTGACAAGACACGGGTCTGCGTACCCTGTGCTGAGCAAGCGCTGGCTTTGCAATCTGGCCTGCCAGTGGCGGTACCTCGCCTCACTTCACCTAATCCCCCTGGCTTAAATCTCACTCCTGCACACAAGTGGGGATTCTCAGCCTGAATTGGCATCTAGACTGCCTACGGCTGAACAGATTTTTGCAAGGTCCTTAGCGTGTAAGGGCCCTGGTAAGAAGCGGCTCTTGACGCCTAATGTTACTGTTTTCCCTATGGGAACTGAGGAGTTTCTGACTCTGTGTGGCTATACCCCTTCTGATGAAGGAGAGCTCTTTTCTGACTCAGGCTCATCTGATGAGAGACCGGAGGCCCTGACCCCTGGATCCAGGATGACACTGACAGATTATTGATCAAGATCTTTGAGGTTCTGTCTATCTCTCCCCCTGGTGAGGCTCCCAGGCAAAGAGGGGAGTGTTTCCATACAGCATCATCACGCTTGGAATTTCTAGAGCAGGCACATTTCCATACCCTTGTGCTCAAGGAATGGGAGTGCACAGTAAACTTCCAGGGGTTCCAGGAGATTGGGATAGTAAGTACCCTTTTCCCCCTGACGTGGTTAAATGTTGGTCCTTCCCCCCTGAGGTGGATGTCCCAATCATAGGGCCATCTAACACTCCTTTCTTGCATCCCCCCGACTATACTACCCTTCGGGATGCTGAGGACCGGCGCATTGACCTGCTGGCCTCCCACGCCTTTGCATGTGCGGGGACGGCGCTACGCCCCGTCTGTGCCTCTGCCATTACTGCTGTGGCCACTAGAACCCTCATCAGGAAAATGCTTGATCGTGCCCCTGATGATCTCCCTTGGGATGTGTTTAATGCACTCTCCAATTGTGATGTGTTTGTAAAATTTATCCTATTAGCATTGGATGACACCATTAGAATGTGTGCAGGAACTTCTGCCCTTGTGGTGGCTATACGTCGCTTACTCTGGCTGCGACAGTGGGGTGCTGATATTGCTGTGAAGAAGGCCCTTACTGGGCTCTCTTTAAAGGGCTGCGTCTGTTTGGGGCCCGCCTAGACCTGTTTGGTAGGAGAGGTAAGCTACCCCAGTGTAGACGGCTGTCTCGGGCCCGCCAGGGCCCCCCTTCCACCCCCCACCATGGTGTTAAAAAGGAACCAGGGGCGTCCTTCGTGGGGGCTCCCGCAACTCCCTGTCCCAGGAGCAGAAGACAACACCCCTGCTCCTCTGGGGGGGCTATGCTCAAATCCTCTCCCAAGTCCCCTCAAGCATGATGGGGCGCCCTCACCCGCCTGGGTGAGGGAACGGCTGCGGCACCTTGCTTAAGTCTGGAGGCACCACGCCTCAGACCGGTGGATTTAGGAGGTAGTGTCCTCTGGCTACAAGATGGTGTTTGCTGTGTGCCCCCCCCCCCCCCCATGATTACCGGGTCCCGGGTACTCCTGATCCCTGCTTCTGCTCAGATGCTGGCGCAGGCCGTGCAAGGTCTGCTGGGTATGGGGGTCATTTGCAGATTTCCCTTAACAGATAGAGGCAAGGGACCCTACTCCCAACCTTCTCACAGTTCCCAAAAAAGATGGGTCAGTCTGGCCCATTCTGGATGCACAGATCTTCAGCAATTTGTCAAGTACAGGTGCCTTCCTCATGGAAACTCTGCGCTCGGCCATTTGCTCCTTGCGAACCGTGGGCTTCATGCCATTTGTGGATATCAAAGATGCTTACTTTTCACATCCTTGTGTTTTCAGGACACCAAGATTCCTTAGATCCGCGTTGGAGGATCAACACTGCCAATTTGTGGCCTTGCCATCTGGTCTCTCTTCAGCTCCCAGAGTGCTCACCAAGGTGCTGGCGGGGGTGATGTCTCTGATGAGGCCAAGGGACGTCCGCGTGCTGCACTACCTGGACGTCCTCATCACTTCCCAGCCTTTACATCGGGCATAGTTGGATACTCAGCTGGTGGTGTCCATCCTGGAGTCATCTGGATGGGTGATCAGCCACCACCAAGTTCTTGCTGTCCCCTTCTTTGGTCATTTCATTCCTAGGAATGAATCTGGACACTGTTCAGGCAAGGATACTCTTTCCTCAGCAGAAGGTGGACATCTGCTTGCACAAGTTCAGTTTCTCCTAGCTGTCCCCGTTCCTTCACCAAGGCAGGGGATGCAACTGATGGGCCTGATGGTGGCGTGCTTTGCAGCGGCCCTTTGTGCTCAGTCCCTCTTGGGGCTTCTGCAACTTCCCCTATTGTCTGTATGGGACAAGGACCCAGCTTCCCTGGACAGGTTCTGGGTGTCTTCCCCCCCCTGGTGAAGAGGTCCCTCTTGTAGTGGATGGACTCAAGGAACCTATTGGGGGGCGGAACCTTCTTGCTCCTTCCTGGGAGACGGTCACCATGGATGCCGGTCTATCAGGTTGGGGGGGTTTCTCCTGGCCCTGCGGTTCCAGGGGAGGTGGGGTCCTTAGGAGGCCTATTCACCTATCAATGTCCTGCAGCTGTGAGCGATCAGGTTAGTTCTGATTCGTTTGACTGCTCATTTCAGGGCCTGCCTGCTCGGGGTCGCATGGTCACTCTGATGGCAGTTGCCTACATCAATCGTCAGGGAGGGACCCGGTCCAAGAGGGTCCTCCAGGAAGTGTCTCTGATTCTGATCTGGTGGAGGCCAATGTTCCTTGCCTTTCAGCGGTATACATTCCCGGGGGGGGGGGGGGGGGAGTCCCTCTGCAACATGGAGTTCCAATCTCTGTATCACCGTTGGGGCCAACCTATGTGGATCTGTTTGCGTTCCGTCACAATCACAAACTCCCGGCCTTTGTCTCCCCGTACCAGGATCCTCTGCCCGTGCCCATGGATACCTTAGTGCTGTCATGGCGGGACATTCAGTTTCTGTATGTCTTTCTACATTCCCCCTGCTAGGCAGGGTTGCTCTGAAAGGGGCGCCAGTTGTTCTGGTGGCCTCAGGTGGCCAAGAAGAGTGTGGTTCACAGACGTGGTGCAGATGGCAGTAGATCTGTGCTTTCTGCCTAGATTGCCAGATCTGCTCACTTAGGACCACTTACGCCATCCCATTTACTAACTCTGGCCTTGACGGCCTGACTGCTGAAACCTCCATCTTGATGGAGAATGGTTGTCTACCTCGTTGGTTGAGTCCATGGTGAAGGCTAGGAAGATGATTTCTTCTTCTATCTGTTATATGGTATGAAGTACCTTCTTTACCTTCTCTTCCCTGTTGGGTGTTCTCAGTTCCCAGGGATCTGGAGTTTTATTGCATGGGTTGGAGTTTTTCACTAACTCAGTACTATGAAGGGTCAGGTTTCTATCCTGTCTGTCTTCTTTCAGAAGTCTTTTGTTCAGCATTCCTTGATTGAGACTGCCTTTAGGGGGTTGCTCATGTGCGTTCCCCACTACAACCTATGGGCCCTGTTTTTTGGGATTTGAAAATGGTCTTGCCTGTTGGCAGGGTGCTCCCTTTGAATCTGTGCAGGTTGCTGCCTTGGCTATTCTTACACTCAAGGTCGTGTTTCTGGTAGCTATCACTTCTGTCAGGCATGTGTCTGAGTTGGCGGTGCTGTCCATTCAGTCCCCCTACTTTGAGAGGCACCAGGACAAGGTGTTGTTTTGTTCAATCCAGAATTTCTGCCTAAGGGTAGTGTCTGCCTTTCCTTGAATCAGGATATTGTTCTTCCTTCTTTGTGCCCTAACCCTTGCAATGTTAAGGAGAGAGTTTTGCACTCTTTGGATGTGGTTAGGTGTCTGAAGTACTATCTGGTGGCTACTGCACCTTTCAAGAACACTGATGCTCTTCTTATGGTCCCTTCTGGTCCTAGGAAGGGTTTTTGGCTTCTGCCAAGTCTACTATCAGCATGTGGATTCGTCAGGCTGTGATTCAGGCCTGCTCTGCTAAGGGGAAGAGTCCTCCCTTCGCGTTATTGCTCTTTCTTCTCGTGTTATTGGTGCCCCCTTGGGCCTTCCAGCACCAGGCTTCTATTGCACCAGTGTGCAAGGCCGCTACTTGGTCTTTTGTTCATACCTTTTCAAAGTTTTACAAGGTTGATGTTAAGGCCTCAGCAGTTGCTGTTTTTTGGCCACAAGGTTTTGCAGGCGGCAGTGGTTTAAACTGTCTGCTGTTACCTTTTTATTGGGGATCCCACCCTACCTTACGGACACTGCTATTGGATGTCCCAAGTGTAAGTAATCTATCTGGAGCAGGACATACTGTATACTAAGAATAATACAATTCTGGGAAATACTCACCTGTAGAATTGGTATTATAAGTATACAGTACGTCCTGCTCCACCCCACCCTCGTTTCTGCTTTATTCTGGATCCCCTGTATGGTGATTGTTATCATTGTTATAGTTACCAGTTTTTGGTTGTTAAATTCTCCCGGCTTCTTTTTCACTGCTTTTCAATGCTGGGGATTTGGGGGAAGTCCCCGGGTATTTGAGGGGCCGGGAGGAGCCTGTTTTTCATGTCTCTGCAGTGCAGTGCCATCTGGCGGAGGATAACCCAAGTGTAAGTAATCTATCTGGAGCAGGACGTACTGTATACTTATAATACCAATTCTACAGGTGAGTATTTCACAGAATTGTATTTTTCCAGGGAACACCAAGATTCGGCATTGACACCCTGTGCTCACACTGAGCAGGCTCACACTGAGCACATGTAACAGAGTCTGGAGACACCATAGGGAACGTTCTACTGCCTGAAACATCTCCAGCATGACTGATTTGGCAGTGGGTCATTAATGGTGTGGGGAGGCATTTCTTTGGAGGGCCACGCAGCCCTACACTGCCATTATCCCTGGGATGAGATCATCATACCCATTGTGAGAACATATACAGGTGCAGTGGGCCCTGGGTTCCTTCTGATGCATGACAGTGCTAGGCCTCATGGGGCTGAGGTGTGTCAGCATGATCAAGGCATTGATGCTACGGCTATGGCCTCGTTCCATCCACCAACGACATGTTGCACCACAGGCTGGTTGACTGATGCTTTAATCCAGGTCTGGGAGGATATCTCTCAGGAGAACATCTGTCGCCTCATTAGGTTCATGTCCAGACATTGTAGGGAGGTCACACAGGCATGTGGAGGCCACACACACTACTAAGCCTCATTTCCTTGCCTTGTTTTTTTGATTTGTTTGTGTCATTGTGTTATCTTAAATCCATACCGCCACTGGATATTAATTTTGATTTACGGTGATCATTTTTATGTTTTTTTTTCTCAGTGCATTCCACTACGTAATGAATAAAGATTTTACAACTGGAATATTTCATTCATTGAGATCTAGGATGGGGTATTTTAGTGTTTCCTTTATTTTCTGAGCAGTGTATTAACATGTTGTCACTTGCATCATGCTGCACACATGTATGATTCCTGGAGTTATTATAATGAAACATGACAACTGTTAAACTGGTGTGTATTTCATTGGTCCCAAAATGGCTAAACGTATTTGATGTTCTTTAGTATAAATTATTAATTTTACATTGAGTGATTTATAGCTTATCACTTAGAAGACATGGCCTGCTTAATGTCTGTGCATTTCACATGTTTACCATGCTTCTTAATGTAGTGTTGCCCTAGTTATTTATATTACCTTTCCTCTAGCTGTTAGCTGTACTTTTAAAAGCTTATTAGTTTAAGAACAGACTACACCCAAATAATGAGGCTCTCTAAAACTTGACATCTTAAAATAAGCAATTGAACTTTATAAAGCACAAACCTTGCTTGCAATTAGGAAAGCAATATTTATACTTCAGGTTGAAAAGGCAGGATGTTGGGAAATTTAACTAATTTAGATAGTGACCTTTAGGTGCACCAAACCCAAATAATTTGTAGGTTGTGGCACAGGGCACATTCCTGCAAATTTTGTAAGAATGCTGTTCACGATGATCCTTGAATAGATGAACCAGGATTGAATACCCCTTGAAATCAAACATCTTTTCTGTAATGCACTTGAATGCCTCATACTAAAGAAAAAAATGAATACTTTTTACGTTGATTTCAGTATATGTTTATATACATCCTTAACAAAGAAAATTATATATAATATATATATATATATATACCTGTACACCTGCAGAGTCACCCTATATTGACCTACGTGTCATGAGCTGGCTTGTTGAGTATAGGGTGGGCCAAAAGCTGTCTGCACACATATCCCATGTGCCATCCTAGGTAAAAGTGACAATATATTCTTGGTATACAGTACGTCTTGCTCCAGATATAGCACTTACTATCGGGTATTACTCCGCCAGATGGAGCTGGACTGCAGAGACATCGAAAATAGGCTCCTCCCGGCCCCTCAAATACCCAGGGACCTCCCACAGACCCCCAGATTTTCTCTGCAGTCTGGACTGCGAAGGAGGTGAGCGGGGCTATTAACCTGCGGCCCTGTAGGACTATTCCCACCGTTCCATTAGTAATATGCTTCCCAGCCTTGGCTGTGCTGGTCGGGTGATGGTAGGCAGCACTGCTGTTAGGTGCTTAGAATCGCTGCTCCACCGCAATCCCCCACCAAAGGGTAGGCGGTTCAGGCTTATGGTGAGCCTCTATGGGATGCCCCTCCCGCACTATTGCCCCTGCCTATCGGTGGGCCCTGTTTAAGTGGCCGCTGTCCTCCCTCATTCTCCATGTAGCCTTCGGGGGGAAAGAGGGGGGGTTGTGTCTGTGTGTATGCTATGTATTTACGTGTATTGGCCTTATGCTTTATTTCATTCATGCTTTGTGTCAGCCGCCGCGCTGAATTGCTTTACTATGTCTATATTTAAAATTGCCCGCGCTTGGCGGCAGCATTGCCTCAGGCGCCGGCGTGCTGTCATTGGCTGCTTGTCACGTGTTGGCTTCGCGCTCTTCGGGGGGGGTGGGGCCCGTCTCTGGCGCGTTCCGCGTCATTGCTGTTGCCGGCCCGCCCCTCGAGGTATACCGACGCCATTTTGTCTGCTTGGTCGGCTTATGCATGACGGACCTCTACCTACCGCAGCCCATAAGTGCCCTCGCGGGAGGCTTTATTACCACCTTTTATATTACTGTCTGCTTACGGCCCCTTTTATTATGTCTTTCAGACGGGCGAATCCATTGGCTTCTCCCAGCCCTCTATTAGTTGGTTAACTTGTGAGGCCTAGTGTAATTACTCCCACTTCCCTAGCGGGTTATCGGGGCATCCAGGGTTGCTGTATAGCGTTAATCCCTATCGGCCTATAGTGCCGCTATAATCACCATATGGAGGCATCTCAGTATAATGTGACTGGGGTTCCTTCGGGACAACCCCGGCTGTGTGTAGTGTGTGGGGAGTCTCATGTTGACGCTGACAAGGCGCGGGTCTGCGTACCCTGTGCTGAGCAAGTGCTTGCACTGCAATCTGGCCTTCCAGCGGCTGGCCCTGCGCCCCGTTTCACTTCACCTACCCCCCCAAGCTTAAATCTCACTCCTACTGAGTTGCATACAAGTGGGGATTCTCAGCCTGATGTGTCTCCTAGACTGGCTACTGTTGAGAAGTTGATTGCTAATACCTTGGCGCGTAAGGCCCCTGCTAAAAAGCGGCATTTAACTCCTAATGTCACTCTTTTCCCTATGGAAACTGAGGAGTTTTGGAATCTTTGTGGCTTGTGGGAGCTTTTCTCTGACTCAGGGTCATCTGATGAGAGGCCAAGGGGTCATGACGATTCTGGCTCTGACCCCTGGGCCCCAGATGACACTGACAGATTGCTGACCCAGATTTTTGAGGTTCTGTCCATTTCTCCCCCTGTTGCGGCTCCCAGGCATAGGAGGGAACTTTTCCATACCGCTAAGTCACGTTTGGAATTTCCTGAGCAAGCACATTTCAATAACCTTGTGCTCAAGGAATGGGAGCACCCCAGCAGACTTCCCGGTGTACCTAAAAGTTGGGATAGGAAGTATCCCTTTCCTGCTGATGTGGTAAGTGTTGGTCATCCCCTCCCGAGGTGGATGCCCCGGTCCCAGGGCTATCTAACACCTCTGTCATGCATTCCCCTGACTCTACTACCCTGCGGGATGCTGAGGACTGGCGCATTGACCAGCTGGCATCCGATGCTTTTGCATGTGCGGGGACGGTGCTGCGCCCGGTCTGTGCCTCTGCCATTACCGCTGTGGCCACTAGGACCCTGATCAGAAGTATACTTTATGATTTGCCTTGTGAGGTGTTTAATGCACTCTCCAGTTGTGATGTTTTTGTAAATTTTGTCCTCTCTGCCTTGGATGACACCATTAGAATGTGTGCCAGGACATCTGCCCTTGTGGTGGCTATACGCCGCTCGGTTTGGCTACGCCAGTGGGCTGCTGCCAAGAAGGCCCTCACTGGTTTTCCCTTCAAAGGACTACGCCTGTTTGGGGACCGCCTGGACCTTTTTGCTAAGGGAGGCAGGTTACCCCAGCACAGGCGGCAGTCTCGGCCCTTTCGGGGTCAGGGCTCATTCTCCTCCCCTTACCGTGGTGCTAGACAAGAGAGGGGGGTTTCTTTTACTGGGGCCCGGGGAGATTTCTGGGATAGGGGCAGAGGACGTGGACGTCCTGGCTCCTACTGGGGTCCCAAGGCTAAATCCTCTCCCAAGCCCCCTCAGGCATGATGGGGCGCCCTCACCCATCCGGGTGGGGGGACGGCTTCAGCACTTCGCTCACGTCTGGAGGCTTCATGTCTCAGACCGGTGGATTCAGGAGGTAGTGTCCTCCGGTTACAAGATAGAGTTTGCTGCCTGCCCGCCCCCAAGATTCATCAGATCCCGGATTCCTATGGACCCTGTGTTAGCTCAGGAGCTAGTGCAGGCAGTGCAAGGCCTCCTGGAGCTGGGTATCATCTGCACGGTCCCTTTAAGAGAAATAGGCAAGGGCTTCTATTTAAACCTATTCACAGTCCCCAAAAAAGATGGTTCAGTCAGGCCCATCCTGGACTTAAAGATCCTCAACAAATTTGTCAGGAACAGGCGCTTTCGCATGGAAACTCTGCACTCTGCCATCAGTTTCCTGCGCCCAGGGGATTTCATGACTTCTGTGGACATCAAGGATGCTTACCTTCATATTCCTGTATTTCCAGGTCATCAAAGGTTCCTCAGGTTCGCTCTGGAGGATCAACACTACCAGTTTGTGGCATTGCCCTTTGGTCTTACCTCAGCTCCCAGGGTGTTCACCAAGGTGCTGGCTGGTGTGATGTCTCTGCTCAGGTATCAGGGCGTCCGTGTGCTGCCTTATCTGGACGACATTCTCATCACCTCCCAATCTCTACATCAGGCAGAATTGGATACTCAGCTGGTGGTGTCCACCCTGGAGTAATTTGGATGGGTGATCAACCACCCCAAGTCCTCACTGTCCCCCTCCTTGGTGACTCCATTCCTAGGAATGAATCTGGATACAGTTCAGGCAAGGATTTTTCTTCCTCAATAGAAGGTGGACAGGTCCAGTTCCTGCTATCTTGTCATCATCCCTCCATCAGGCAGGGAATGCAGCTGGTGGGTCTGATGGTGGCGTGCTTCGAGGCGGTCCCTTATGCTCAGTTCCACTTGAGGCCTCTGCAACTCCACCTCTTGTCAGTGTGGGACAAGGATCCGGCGTCCCTGGACAGGGTCTGTGTGCTCTCCCCCCTGGTCAGGAGGTCCCTCTCATGGTGGATGGGCTTAAGGAACCTGTTGGGGGGCAGATCCTTTCTTACCCCTTCCTGGGAGACGGTCACCACGGATGCCAGTCTGTCAGGTTGGGGGGGTTTCTGGAAGTCCCTCCGGGTTCCAGGGGAGTTGGGGCCCTCAGGAGGCCCACACACCTATCAATGTCTTGGAACTGCGGGCGATCAGGTTAGTTCTGGCTCAGTTGACTACTCACCTTTGGGGCCTGCCTGTTCAGGTGCGCTCAGACAACCAGACGGCAGTTGCCTACATCAATCATCAGGGAGGGACCCGGAGCAAGGGGGTCCTCCAGGAAGTGTCTCTGATCCTGTCCTGGGCGGAGACCAATGTTCCCTGCATATCAGCTGTGTACATCCCGGGGGTGGAAAATCTCCTGGCAGACTCTCTGAGCAGGGGGACCTCTCGCCAGGGAGAATGGTCCCTATGCAGCAGGGTGTTCCAATCTCTGTGTCACCGTTGGGGCCAACCAGATGTGGATCGGTTTGCATCCTGTCACAATCACAAGCTACCGACCCTTGTCTCCCTGTCCCAGGATCCTCTGGCCTTGACCACGTATGCTCTAGCAATGTCATGGCAGGACTTTCAGTTTCTGTATGTCTTCCCTCCATTCCCCCTGCTGGGCAGGGTTCTGCGCAAGATTGCTCTGGAAGGGGTGCCAGCAATTCTGGTGGCCCCCAGGTGGCCAAGAAGAGTGTGGTTCGCAGACGTGTTGCAGTTGGCAGTAGATCAGTACACTCTGCCCGTGGTGCCAGATCTGCTCATCCAGGGCTCACTACGCCATCCCAATTTACAAACTGGCTTTGACGGCCTGGCTGTTGAAACCTCCATCTTGATGGAGAAGGGGCTGTCTTCCTCGGTTGTGGATACCTTGATAAAGGCTAGGAAGAAGTCTTCTCCTTCTATTTACTACAGGGTTTGGCGTGCCTACATTGACTGGTGTGAGTCTAAGTCTCTTCCCTGTCGTGTGTTTTCTATTCCCAGGATCCTGGAATTCCTACAGCATGGGTTGGAGATGGGGCTCCAACTTAGTACTCTAAAAGGTCAGGTTTCTGCCCTGGCTGTTTTCTTCCAGAAGTCCTTTGCTCAGCATTCTCTGATTTGGACTTTTTTCCAGGGGGTGACTCATGTGCGTCCCCCGCGTAAGACTATGGTGCCTGTTTGGGATTTGAACTTGGTTTTGTCAGCCTTGCAGGGTGCTCCTTTTGAACCTGTGCAGGATGCTTCCTTGGCCATTCTTACTCTCAAGGTTGTCTTTCTGGTGGCTATCACCTCTGTTAGGCGTGTGTCTGAGTTGGCGGCGCTTTTCATTCAGCCCCCCTACTATGAGAGACACCAGGACAAGGTGGTGTTTCGCTTCAAGCCAGATTTTCTGCCTAAGGTAGTGTCTGCCTTTCATTTGAATCAGGACATTGTTCTCCCTTCATTGTGCCCTAATCCTAGTAATGCTAAGGAGAGGGTCTTTCATTCTTTGGATGTGGTTAGGTGTCTGAAGTACTATCTGGTGGCTACTTCACCTTTCAGAAAGACTGATGCTCTTTTTGTGGTCCCTTATGGTCCTAGGAAGGGTTTGGCTCCTGCCAAGTCTATTATCAGCAAGTGGATTAGTCAGGCTGTGATTCAGGCCTACTCTGCTAAGGGGAAGAGTCCTCCCTTCCGCCTTACTGCTCATTTTACTCGTGCTGTTGGTGCCTCTTGGGCCTTCCAGCACCAGGCTTCTGTTGAACAAGTTTGCATGGCCGCTACTTGGTCTTCTGTTCATACCTTTTCAAAGTTTTACAAGGTTGATGTTAGGGCCTCAGCTGATGCTGCTTTTGGCCGCAAGGTTCTGCAGGCTTGTTTGAACTGTCTGCTGTTAACTTTGGGGATCCCACCCTACTTTATGGACACTGCTATTGGATGTCCCGATAGTAAGTACTATATCTGGAGCAGGACGTACTGTATACTAAGAATAATACAATTCTGTGATTACTCACCCGTAGAATTGGTATTATGAGTATACAGTACGTCCTGCTCCACCCCACCCTTGGTTTTGCATTATCTTGGATCCCCTGTATGGTGATTGTTATCATTGTTATAGTTACTAGTTTGCGTTGTTTTAATTCTCCCAGCTTCTCGTTAACTGCTTTTCAATGCTGGGGATTTGTGGGAGGTCCCTGGGTATTTGAGGGGCCGGGAGGAGCCTATTTTCGATGTATCTGCAGTCCAGCGCCATCTGGCGGAGTAATACCCGATAGTAAGTACTATATCTGAAGCAGGACGTACTGTATACTCATAATACCAATTCTACAGGTGAGTAATCACAGAATTGTATTTTCCTAAACTGAGTACGGTGTGAACTGTTCATGTGCCACTGTGGTGAGAAGGCTTCAATTTTCAGGGCAGCATCAGAATTGAACCACCTCCAATTGGCAAAAGCTTGTCTTTCCCAATGAGTCATGTTTCAAACTGCAAGGGTGAGGAAAGTATTAGCAGAGGCTCTTGGTTAATGCGGACCCCCAGTCAAATATTCAAAGTTTATTAAACTGCTCCCCTAAACCCCCTCTTTGTTGGACTAGTGCTGGCTGGTGTGATGTCTCTGCTCAGGTATCAGGGCGTCCGTGTGCTGCCTTATCTGGACGACATTCTCATCACCTCCCAATCTCTACATCAGGCAGAATTGGATACTCAGCTGGTGGTGTCCACCCTGGAGTAATTTGGATGGGTGATCAACCACCCCAAGTCCTCACTGTCCCCCTCCTTGGTGACTCCATTCCTAGGAATGAATCTGGATACAGTTCAGGCAAGGATTTTTCTTCCTCAATAGAAGGTGGACAGGTCCAGTTCCTGCTATCTTGTCATCATCCCTCCATCAGGCAGGGAATGCAGCTGGTGGGTCTGATGGTGGCGTGCTTCGAGGCGGTCCCTTATGCTCAGTTCCACTTGAGGCCTCTGCAACTCCACCTCTTGTCAGTGTGAGACAAGGATCCGGCGTCCCTGGACAGGGTCTGTGTGCTCTCCCCCCTGGTCAGGAGGTCCCTCTCATGGTGGATGGGCTTAAGGAACCTGTTGGGGGGCAGATCCTTTCTTACCCCTTCCTGGGAGACGGTCACCACGGATGCCAGTCTGTCAGGTTGGGGGGGTTTCTGGAAGTCCCTCCGGGTTCCAGGGGAGTTGGGGCCCTCAGGAGGCCCACACACCTATCAATGTCTTGGAACTGTGGGCGATCAGGTTAGTTCTGGCTCAGTTGACTACTCACCTTTGGGGCCTGCCTGTTCAGGTGCGCTCAGACAACCAGACGGCAGTTGCCTACATCAATCATCAGGGAGGGACCCGGAGCAAGGGGGTCCTCCAGGAAGTGTCTCTGATCCTGTCCTGGGCGGAGACCAATGTTCCCTGCATATCAGCTGTGTACATCCCGGGGGTGGAAAATCTCCTGGCAGACTCTCTGAGCAGGGGGACCTCTCGCCAGGGAGAATGGTCCCTATGCAGCAGGGTGTTCCAATCTCTGTGTCACCGTTGGGGCCAACCAGATGTGGATCGGTTTGCATCCTGTCACAATCACAAGCTACCGACCCTTGTCTCCCTGTCCCAGGATCCTCTGGCCTTGACCACATATGCTCTAGCAATGTCATGGCAGGACTTTCAGTTTCTGTATGTCTTCCCTCCATTCCCCCTGCTGGGCAGGGTTCTGCGCAAGATTGCTCTGGAAGGGGTGTCAGCAATTCTGGTGGCCCCCAGGTGGCCAAGAAGAGTGTGGTTCGCAGACGTGTTGCAGTTGGCAGTAGATCAGTACACTCTGCCCGTGGTGCCAGATCTGCTCATCCAGGGCTCACTACGCCATCCCAATTTACAAACTGGCTTTGACGGCCTGGCTGTTGAAACCTCCATCTTGATGGAGAAGGGGCTGTCTTCCTCGGTTGTGGATACCTTGATAAAGGCTAGGAAGAAGTCTTCTCCTTCTATTTACTACAGGGTTTGGCGTGCCTACATTGACTGGTGTGAGTCTAAGTCTCTTCCCTGTCGTGTGTTTTCTATTCCCAGGATCCTGGAATTCCTACAGCATGGGTTGGAGATGGGGCTCCAACTTAGTACTCTAAAAGGTCAGGTTTCTGCCCTGGCTGTTTTCTTCCAGAAGTCCTTTGCTCAGCATTCTCTGATTTGGACTTTTTTCCAGGGGGTGACTCATGTGCGTCCCCCGCGTAAGACTATGGTGCCTGTTTGGGATTTGAACTTGGTTTTGTCAGCCTTGCAGGGTGCTCCTTTTGAACCTGTGCAGGATGCTTCCTTGGCCATTCTTACTCTCAAGGTTGTCTTTCTGGTGGCTATCACCTCTGTTAGGCGTGTGTCTGAGTTGGCGGCGCTTTTCATTCAGCCCCCCTACTATGAGAGACACCAGGACAAGGTGGTGTTTCGCTTCAAGCCAGATTTTCTGCCTAAGGTAGTGTCTGCCTTTCATTTGAATCAGGACATTGTTCTCCCTTCATTGTGCCCTAATCCTAGTAATGCTAAGGAGAGGGTCTTTCATTCTTTGGATGTGGTTAGGTGTCTGAAGTACTATCTGGTGGCTACTTCACCTTTCAGAAAGACTGATGCTCTTTTTGTGGTCCCTTATGGTCCTAGGAAGGGTTTGGCTCCTGCCAAGTCTATTATCAGCAAGTGGATTAGTCAGGCTGTGATTCAGGCCTACTCTGCTAAGGGGAAGAGTCCTCCCTTCCGCCTTACTGCTCATTTTACTCGTGCTGTTGGTGCCTCTTGGGCCTTCCAGCACCAGGCTTCTGTTGAACAAGTTTGCATGGCCGCTACTTGGTCTTCTGTTCATACCTTTTCAAAGTTTTACAAGGTTGATGTTAGGGCCTCAGCTGATGCTGCTTTTGGCCGCAAGGTTCTGCAGGCTTGTTTGAACTGTCTGCTGTTAACTTTGGGGATCCCACCCTACTTTATGGACACTGCTATTGGATGTCCCGATAGTAAGTACTATATCTGGAGCAGGACGTACTGTATACTAAGAATAATACAATTCTGTGATTACTCACCTGTAGAATTGGTATTATGAGTATACAGTACGTCCTGCTCCACCCCACCCTTGGTTTTGCATTATCTTGGATCCCCTGTATGGTGATTGTTATCATTGTTATAGTTACTAGTTTGCGTTGTTTTAATTCTCCCAGCTTCTCGTTAACTGCTTTTCAATGCTGGGGATTTGTGGGAGGTCCCTGGGTATTTGAGGGGCCGGGAGGAGCCTATTTTCGATGTATCTGCAGTCCAGCGCCATCTGGCGGAGTAATACCCGATAGTAAGTACTATATCTGAAGCAGGACGTACTGTATACTCATAATACCAATTCTACAGGTGAGTAATCACAGAATTGTATTTTCCTAAACTGAGTACGGTGTGAACTGTTCATGTGCCACTGTGGTGAGAAGGCTTCAATTTTCAGGGCAGCATCAGAATTGAACCACCTCCAATTGGCAAAAGCTTGTCTTTCCCAATGAGTCATGTTTCAAACTGCAAGGGTGAGGAAAGTATTAGCAGAGGCTCTTGGTTAATGCGGACCCCCAGTCAAATATTCAAAGTTTATTAAACTGCTCCCCTAAACCCCCTCTTTTGCAATTAGTGATATTGATGAAAGTTATTTGAGAGGGCTTAACTCCATGCAGATGTTGTGGAATAGCAAACAGATACTATGGTAATGAACTGCATAGGGACAGTCATCTTTCCACAATTTTGACAGTCCTGCTTCTGAAAAAACTGTTGTCACTGTTTTTTTTTTTTTTTGCAAAATCCCCCTAAAGCTCATTGAAATAATGCTTTATTAACCAGAAGTAAGACCTCAGTTGTAATATCTCTTCACTGCTCAGAAAACTCCTAAAACATTGCATCAACATTGTAAACAACTGTGTGGCAGCCAGGGCCATTGACTTACACTGATACACAGTTGCATTAATCCCCTCCAGCAGTTGGCGATTCAGTGAGTGTAACATGAGAGACATGCTGGTCTCTTTTCTGAGGTCAATCTCTGTTTGGTGTGGGCTGCTTATAGCACGATCCCAAGAACCAGTCTGTACAGTGTGGAGAAACAATATCACACAGGCACAATGCATCAATGCTATGTCAATGCACCCAGATTGAGAATGATTTTATCTCCTTCCAACATTCTGTGTGTAAACAGATAAAATATCTGGTTGGTTGGGCTGGTCCTATAGAAGTTCCCGGCTAAACTGCTGTGTGTGTGCTAGCAAAGGCTCTCCCCAACCCCACATTCATGCTTATGTGTAAGCAGGGTTCTCAAGTGTAATTCAAGATGTCCGCTACCATGTAATTCTAGGAGTGCAGCTATTCCACATCTGTGATTTAATTAGTCTCATCATACGCCACTGATCGTGAGGGTCTTTAGGCAAGATAACTACTAAACTTTATTTTCTTGACTGGAGGTCTGCTTTAAGAGTAGAGATGGATTAGAGTATGTACAAATGTGCATCTTTTGTGCAATTCAAACCATTCAGTTCTCAAATGGGAGGCTGTATATAGTAGGTTATAAAAATGTCTTCCTATTACAGGTGAAAAATAGAATAGTATATATTTGTGCTGTTGAGAAATATATTTAAACTATGGATGAAGCTTTGGATAGAAAATGTTTTAACTAGTCACGGGTACATGTATGATTCCGTGAACCACAATACAGACCAAGAACAGGCTATACCTATTCTCAGTGAGTAGATGGTTGTTCTTGGTCTGTAGTTGTCATGTAAATAATTTCTATTTTGAGAAAGAGCCTTTTACCTTGTAGCCTTAGGTATGGGTATGTTTTGTTTCTTTTAGCCCTCTACCATGTTTCCCTGAAAATAAGACAGTCTTATATTAATTGTTGCTCCAAATATCCTGGCAAATAACCTGCTCTCAGTATTGCAAGTGTTGCTGTTTGCTGCCCCTGGTAACCAGAAGTGCTCTCATATATTCAGGAGTTAAGTGACTTCAGTGGAACTATTTGATCTGTGTGTCAATCATGCTTATATTCTAAGTATACAGTACGTCCTGCTCCAGATATAATACTTACACTTGGGTTATCCTCCGCCAGAGGGCGCTGTGCACTGCAGACATGCAAAAAACAGGCTCCTCCCGGCCCTTCATATACCCAGGGACCTCCCACAAATCCCCAGATTTCTCTGCAGTGCTGACTGCGAAGACATGAAGTATCACTCTCTCGCAGGTGAGCGGGGCTATTACAGCCTGCGGCCCTGTTGGACTATTCCCACCCGTCCTCCTTGATGATGTGCCTCCCAGCCTGGGCTGCGCTGGTCGGGTGAAGGTAGGCAGCACCATGTGTGCTTGACGGAGCCATGCTCCACCGCAGTCCCCCACCATAGGGTAGGCGGTTTAGGCTGATGGTGGGCCTTATAGTGGATGTCCCTCCCGCATTCTTGTCCCATGCCCCGTGTAGAGGTGGACCCTGTGTAAAGGGTCGCCATCCTCCCTCGTTTCCCCCCCGTACTTCGGGGGAAAAGAAGGGGGGGGTGTGTGTGTGTGCAGTCCGTTGGCGGTCTCAGTGTACAGTATTGTCACGCTTATGGCCGTGCTTTTGCCCCTGATCGGCAACTGGGTGTCAGAGCCGCGCTGCCTTTCTAGTTTGACCCTCTCAATTTTTACTTGCAATAGTCTACCGCACGTCCTGCGTTATTATGCTACATCTTGGGCAGGAAACTGATTTTTCGTACGCCTACGGGCGTTAGAATGGTGGCGGTGTATTGAGACTTCACGAGTATCCACTAGCAGACGGCCTTACTGGCACACTCTATGCTTAGCTTGCCGAGCCTTTACACGGCTGCTTCAGAGTTTCGCGCTCTTTGGCGGAGGCGGGGACCCAGTGTGGTGCGCTCCGCGTCACGCCCAGTTTAGACCCGCCCTCCGAGGTTCGGTTGGCGCCGTTTTGTTTATCCCCGCACGCACGCGTGTTGGCGGTCTCTCTCTCCTCCCCAGGTCGGTGGCGCATGGCCCTGACACCCCTTGTTCCCCTTCTGTCTTTCAAACCTTGAAGATTCCGGTGGCTTCTCCCGGCCTAACATATATTGTAGCGGGCTTACAAATTCTCCCACATTAACCTAGCGGGTCTTTGGGAAATCCAGGGTGGCCTATTGCGTAAATCCCTACTGGTATATTACATTAACAATCGCCATATGGAGGCATCTCAGAATTATGTGACCGGGGTCCCTCTGGGACAAGACCGGCTGTGTGCAGCGTGTGGACTGCCCCACGCTGATGCGGACAGAGCACGGGTCTGCGGACCATGTGCTGAACAAGCACTGGCCCTGCAATCGGTTGCCAGTGGCTGCTCCTCGTTTCAATACACCTCTCTCCCCGTGCTTAAATCTCACTCCTGATGAGTCGCACTCGAGCGGGAATGAACAGCAAGTCGTGCCGCACAGACTACGGCCGAGCAGGTGATTTCGAGGTTGGCAGAGCACTTGGGCCCTGGTAAGAAGCGGTCCCTGACGCCTCCGGTTTCGCCCATTCCTTCTGAAACTGAAAGTTCACTACTGAGCAGGGTTTTGCTCTTTATGATGAAGGTCGGCTATTCTCTGACTCGGGCTCATCGGACGAAGGGCTGAGGAGTCATGATGATCCGGGCCCCGGTTCTTGGGGCCTGTGTGACACAGACGAATTACTGATAAATATCTTCGAGGTCTTGTCTATCTCTATCCCTGGTGAGGCCTCTAGGCCTAGAAGGGAGAGTTTCCATACAGCGCCGCCGCGTTTGGAATTTCTGGAGCAGGATCACTTCCAGGCTCTTGTACTCAAAGAATGGTAATGCCCTAGCAAACTTCCAGGGGTTCCAGGGGACTGGGATTGGAAATACCCTTTCCCCCTGAGGTGGTTAACTGCTGGTCATCACCTCCCATGGTGGATGCACCAATCCTTGGGGTTCTTAACCCCCCCTTTATTGCAGCTCCTAGTTATCGTACCCTTCGGGATGCTGAGGACCGGCGCATTTATAGACTGGCTTCCCACGCCTTTTCTTGTACAGGGACGACTCTGCGCCCGGTCTGTGCCGCGGCCATCGGTGCAGTGGCCGCTAGGACCCTCATCAGAAAGCTGATTGCTCATCAACCTGAGGATCTCCCCTGGGAGGTGTTTAATGCACTCTCCAGTTGTGATGTATTTGTAAGATTTATCCTTTTGGCGCTGGATGACACCATCAGCATGTGCGCTAGAACTTCCGCCCTTGCCGTAGCTATACGCCGACTGGTCTGGCTGCGACAGTGGGGTGTTGATGATGCTACAAAAAAGATTCTTACTGGGCTTCCCTTTAGAGGGGGACGCCTATTCAGGGCCCATCTGGACCTGTTTGGAAAAAAGGGCAAAACACCCCTTTACAGAAGGCGGCTCTGGCCTTCTCGAGCCAGGGGCACCCCTCCACCTCCCTATTTTAGCGTCAAACCAGAACCAGTGGTGTCCTTCCAGCTTTTTGGTATAGATCCCTGCCCCAGGAGTGGCAGACAACGCCCTGGTCCCTCCGGCAGGACTAAGTCCAAGCGTGTTACCAAAACCTAAGCCTGTTACCAAGCATGAGGGGATGGCCGCTGCACCTTGCCCCTATCAGGAGGTTGCATGCCTCGTTCTGATGGAGTCAGGAGGAAGTTTCCTCTGGATGCAGGATAATGTCTGCTGGGCGGCCCATTCCCGAGATATTCAGGATGCTTCTGGTCCCTGCCTCTCTTCTTGTGTTGGAGCAGGTCACGCGCGATCTGCGAGGTCTGGGGTCACCTACTGGTTGCCCTTAACAGACAGTGGCAGGGACCTCTACACTAACCTTTCCACATTCCTCCAAACGGATGAGACACTCTGTCTATTATGGCCTTCCATAGGTGAGGCAACTTACATTCACAGACGGTTTTACTGCATGGTTCCTCTGCGTTGGGCCGCCAGTGCCCTGTGTCCAGGGATCTCTTGCCGTCGGTAGGGTCCTAAAACGCTTATTTCATGGCCATTGTGCCTTCCGCGCTCCAAGGACCTTACAGGTTAGTTGTTGGTGCTCCAACACTGCTGCTGTGGCCTTATTATCTGGCCTTGGCTCTGCTCCCGGAGTGATCGCCTAGGCAATGACGGGGGGGTGATATCTCTACTGAGACCTAGGGGGCGTCCGCGCGAGGATCTGCCGGGCCGTCCCTCTTTGCTTCCCAATTCCTGCGTCAGACTGAGTTGTTACTCGGTTGGTGGTGTCCTTTGGGAGTCTTTGGATGGGTGCTCAATCACCTCAATTCCTCTTTTTCCCCTAGTGGTATCTCCGTTCCTAGGGTTGGACCTGGATTCGGTTCAGACAGGAACCTGCCTCCTTGCCTATACTGGGACAATCTGGTTGCATGGGCTCGGTCCCTCTTGCTGTTCCCGTCTCTTCACCAGGCTGGATCGTAGCTGGTGGGCCCGCTGGTGGCTGTTCCAAGGTTGTCCCTTGTGCTCAGAGCCCTTGGGCTCTTCTGCTACTCATTGTAAATGCTGGACTGGGTTCCAGCTTCCCTGGAGATGGGTCTGTGTACCCTTCCACCTTGGCACGGTGGTTTCCCCTGAGACTGTTGTACTAGGGGTACCAGTCAGGGGGTGCCCCCTTTCATTGCGTCTTCCTGCAGTTGGATATCAAATCTATCAGGTCGACAGAGGGTGGTCTTTTTTTCTTCTAAATCCCCCTGTGGTTCCGGGGGAGGTGGGACCTTTAGGGGCTCATCCACCTGTCTAATTTTGAAGCAGCAGGCCTTCAGGTTGGCTCTATATCGCTGGACTCCTCCCTTGCGGGATCAGGCTATTTGGGGGCCCCTTGGTCTGTCTGACGACAGTGGCCTGTATTAATTATCTTTGTGGGCTAGGAAGCAGGATGATCCCCCAGGAAGGTATCTGATCCTGATCCGGGTGAAGGACAGTGTTCCCTGCATATCTAAGATATTCACTCCTTTGGAGGTCCTTCTGCGATAAGATGTGCTTGTTCTTGGGTCTCCTTGTGATCCGTCTAGTGTGGATCATTTATGGGCCCGTCCCTATCTTGGGTCCTAGGCCCTTGTTTCCCTGTCTCAGATTGTTCTGACCTTGGTCTCGAGGCTTCATAACTTCATGCTGAACATTCTGTTCCATATGTCTTACCTTCCTTCACCCTGCTTCACAGGGTTCTGTGCAAGTTGCTCTGGAAGGGGGAACCTGTGATACTGACGGCCCTTGGGTGGCCTAGGGGAGTGTGGTTTGCAGATGTGGTTCTGTGTACAGTGGACCTGTACGTCCTGTCAGGAGTGTTGGCCTGTTCACTCGGGCCCCCCGTCTCTATTTCACCCCTATCTACAGACTCTGGTCTGGATGGTCTGACGGTTGATTCATCCACCTTGATGGAAGTGGGTGTACCTTTTTAGTGTCTATGACTTTTGGAAGACTGGGTTTTTGGCTTCTTTTGCCTCTTCTTCCATCTATTGTGGGGTATTGTTTACCCATATTGATTGATTTGAGTTTTTGGCTCTCCCCCGTGGGCGAGCTCTGTTTCCAGGGTTTTTCAGTTATTACAGCATGGGTTGGAGTTGGCTTTCCTACTCGGTGCCCTGGTGGTTCAGGCTCTGCCCTGTCCGTCTTATGCAGAAGTCTTTACTCAGTTCCTTGCCTGGGTTGACTTTTCTTTCAGGGATTGCTCAGTGACATCCCCCTCATAGTTCTAGGGTCCCTGTCGGGATTGATTTCTATTAGGTTTGCCTTGTGGGGTGTTCCCCTTTGGCTCTACTCCGGATGCTGTCTGGCTGTTCTTATCCTTAAGGTTGCCCTTCTGGGGCTGTTACCTCAGTCGGCTGTGTGCCTGAGCGAGTGGCTCTGTCTAGCTAGCCCTCGTTTCTTTACTGTATATTCACCGAGATGAGGCGGTGTTCTGCCTTACGCCGGTTCTTCTGCCTAAGGTGGTGTCTTAGGTTCAGGTATTAAGACATCATCTTTCTTTGGGATTCGTTCCTTGTAATGCTGAGGCAAGGGACCCTATTTCCCTCAATAGGTGCGGGAATTTTCTTCCCGGATTGTCTCTTGTCCCTTAGGGGACTGATGCTCCTTGGGGTTGTGGGCACCTACATCTGGATGTGCCTGATCTCGTCTGCCTCTAGGGGTTTTTACAATAAATTTATTCATATACAATATGTTGTTCTTGTCAAAGAGAGTAAAATATATATCATGTGTACCATAGGGACATGCACATTTAAAATTACTATTCTGATCTAGATATTTGTGAAGAGTAAATGATCGAATTAGATATATGTAAAAATACTATTATAACAAGAATTCATTTGAGCCATGAGTAATTACATTGTAAATATTTTGGATATCCACTGATCTAGTTGTATTGTATACATTGTTTATTATAGAGTAATGATACTTGTATTTGTTTAGGTATTTACATGTTATTTGTAACACAGGGTGTAATTGGTTAATACTTGGAGGTGCTGTGATCTGAGCCCTGTGCAGCAGGTGATTTCATCTGCTGCGTGTGTCATGAGCGTGGCTCTGTCCCGCCCCGCCCCCTCCGCACGCCTGGCCGTTGCCATGACTGCGCATTGCTGTGCGATGACGCTGGGTGGGGCGTGCTGGGGGTGTGGTTTGGGGGGCGTGGCGGGACAGTATGACCACATTCCTTTGTTATGACCAGGGAGGATGGGGGCGTGCACGGGCGCTGTTATGCTTCCGGCGCGAGGGCGGCTGCCGACCGGGGCCGCCACGTGTGCGGGAGGGCGGGGGTTTGGTGTACGCTTCCGTTCCCCTTTCTTTAAAAACTGGAGCTCAGTGCACAGCACCTCATGGCACCTTGAGAAAGTAGCACAGAGCTACGGAACGCGTGGGTGATTTGATTGGCCCAGCAGGAGTTTTTGCTTCACATACAGAGGTGAATTATTATTAACTTGAATAATTTGTTTATAGATTATATTTTGCACTGGTCACTTTAGAGATTGGCACTTTAATTAGGAATAGGTTTCTCTTAACATAGGGTCATATTTGGATATATATGGTGAACATGGGATATAGGGCTCGCTCCTGCTGGTGCTATATATTGTAGATATGTTGTATATATATGTTTTTAAATGTATGGTATGATGTTGTATAGATTTGTTGTATGTCTTTTTTATTGTAGATGAATTGACTAATTAAAATGAATATTTAGATCATTTGGCATTATTGATTGATTTACTGTGGGTTGAAGTGGTGCCTCTTAAGTAACTGTGTCTGTAGTAGGCTGGAACTATAGAAATCGTGTATATGTATTGTGGTAGCAACTTGGGTTACAGATTTGGCACACTACTTATCCCTTTATTAATTAATTAACTAGGTGGTGCTTTATAGGGTGTTTCTCTTGCTTTTATACATGCCTCTAGGGGTTAGGCGGCCTTGGGCCTAGCCTTTACTTGGATAAGATGTCCCTTCTGGTCCTGGGGAAGGCTTGGCTTCTTCCTGGGCTACTTTTAGTTTTGGCTCTTGTTAGGCTTCCACTCAAGCCTATTCCTTAAGGGGAAGAGTTCTTCTCATTCTATTCTGATTACACTGGTGCCTTGGTATCTTTGGGACTTTCAGCACCAAGTCGTGTTGAACAGGTTGCTTGAACGCTACTTCCCAAGTGTAAGTATTATATCTGGAGCAGGACGTACTGTATACTTAGAATAATACAATTCTGTGAAATACTCACCTGTAGAATTGCTATTATACGTATACAGTACGTCCTGCTCCACCCCACCCTGATTTGCATTATTCTGGATCCCCTGTACGGTGATTGTTGTTGTTGTTATAATTACCAGTTGTTTTGGTGGTTGGTTTCTCCCGGCTTCTGGTTCACTGCATTTCAATGCTGGGGATTTGTGGGAGGTCCCTGGGTATATGAAGGGCCGGGAGGAGCCTGTTTTTTGCATGTCTGCAGTGCACAGCGCCCTCTGGCGGAGGATAACCCAAGTGTAAGTATTATATCTGGAGCAGGACGTACTGTATACGTAAAATAACAATTCTACAGGTGAGTATTTCACAGAATTGTATTTTTTGGGGTAAGTCTTATTTTCAGGAAAACAGGGTATATTAGGCCTAAAGTGGCTTCCTGTTCTGTTAAAATTCATATGAAATTGCTGGTCTGCTAAAATACTTGGTAAATAATACTTGAATATTATTTGATAGACCATACACCCTGGCTACGATGCGCAACCTGTACATGCAACATGCATAGATATAATAAAAACATGTTTATTTAAAACATCTTTATACTATAAACTTCAATTTGCAGATCTTTCATATTATTTGCAACCTTCTCTATACCAATCTCACTTTACTGCTGCCTTGGGAATGACAGAAGGTAGAACAAAAAACAGAAAAGGTATTTAAAAGTTAGGAAATTGCAATCTGAGACCATGTAATTTAAACCTGAGGTCTCTTCTCTTGTAGTAAATGACATGCAGATGGTCAGCCGCCTTCTTAAAGCTTTGCAAACACAATTGGCCTTTTTATAGTTGCACACAATATTTGTGTCAGAACCATTTATTTCTATTTGTGTGTTGCCTACTAGTACCAGTAATGATGAATCATGGTGGTTTGTCAAACCGGATTAACAAATATGCAAGCCAACAACAAAATTAAGTGAGAATATAGAAAACAGCAACAAATTCTTGGTCAATATTTATGAGGATGTAATTTTTGTTTTAGGTTTACGTGTTCATTTAAAAGGGTTGTGCATGCTTTGTTTTAAATATTTTTCTACTCTAGTGGTGATTTGTGGGGGTTTGTTTGGTGCATTAATACTTTATTGTCTGCACAGTAAACTTTTTTAAGATTAGAAGAATTGTGTGGACTTGATTTGTCCAAGTACAGATGTCCCTGTTGGCAGATTTGAGACCAATGCTTTGTTTTCTTTACAATATTGATTACATGAATAATTACAATTTACCATAATAATAATCTAATCTAGTAAACCCTCATTTACATTTCTTTTTTCAAAGCTTTTTCCAAATGCTTCATGTATAATATAAATTAAAATCACAGTTTAATGAGTGCTTATTGGTACATAGGTTAAGTCATTTTAAACATGAGATGTTGCTGTCCAAATCCCTGTGGCTATTTCTGAAATGAACATGGCCAGTCAAGGGGTGGGAAACTTTGAACACTATTCATAGATATTTTTGCATTTTTTTTTTTTTTAGACATGACCATTGAATATTTACATTTTAAATGCTTTGTACAGGCAAAGCCAAGCATTATTCCATTGTATAGGGCTACACTTGGCAATGCCCTAAACTGCTCTTGGGTTTTAAAATTGAAGCCTTAATTACAGAGAAATTAAGGTTTAAACTTTTACCTTGATTTCCAGGCTGTGATTTAAACTGGACCAACAGCCTGTCACAGTTGGAAAAGAAAGGTAGCGGCCATTTTGGAGCTTCCTCTACCAGCATCTAAGCCATGCTGCAGTGGCTGGATTCAGCTGATATAACTGACAATGCACAGTGACAGGAAGCCCAGCAGCACTTCCTGTTTGCAGGTGGCCCGCCATTGCATGAGCCGCCGTTTTGTTTTTTGGAGGGATACATATGACCACTGTTTGTTGTGTTGGTCTGCTTTAAGTCATTTTTGACCTCTTAAAGTGGGGGGGAGGGGCAGCACACTGCATGCCTTGCCTAGTCTATAGTGTATGTATGTGTAAAATATACCTCATGAAAACATTGGCATAATTTATGCTTATGCTATATACAAATCTTTTATCACATGCTTTTATAATCAACTATTTACAGTGTTCAAATACATTTGATTGTTTAAATCATTTTTATACACCAGCAGAATAACTTATGATCCAAATCCAAAGTCTGAACTATGTAGAAGGGTGGGGTTGCAGGCTCTCAAGAGCACAATGCTCACAGTTGTGATTAGACCACACGGAGCCGTTGACTATTCAGATGCTAATCAGGTGTGATGGTGCCTGGGGTGAAAGGCACGAGCAGGGGATGAGGACGACTGAGGTGGCACATAATATAAGACTTTGAAGTAGACAAATGGGTGAAGCTATAGACTACCTATTGAGCCATATGATTGATGGCCTATTGCAAGGGAAATCAGGAGGATTGAAGGCAAGCTACAGTCCTTTTAAACTTACCTGAACCAACAGCTTGGCACAGTTGGAAAAGAAAGTTATCAGCCATTCTGGAGCTTCCTCTCCCAGCTGACATAACTGAAATGCACAGTAACAGGAAGCCCAGCATGACTTCCTGTTTGCAGGTGGCCTGCAAGCCCATGAGCGGCCATCTTGTTTTAAAAATGAATCCCAGCAGGCGTTATAAAAAGGTATATGAATTTTTATGTGCAGCTATCTAAATTGCCTGATTTAATCAATTCTTGACTGTTGGTCCACTTTAAAGTGGACATAAGCCATGGTCTTTCTTGGCAACTTAAACTTAGCAGAGCCTAAACTATCTTGCCTACTTGACAGAGCTGTTGAATAGATGTTTACACCCCTGGAAAGTACATGCTTTAAAACAATGCTCCTTGAGTTGGCAGAGCAAGGTGGATGGTAGTGCTCACTGTGCATCTGCAAAGCACTCTCTTCCAAGTGCCTCCCCCCAGACATTTCCTGGCCCGACTTAAATGATGGAATAGAGATAAGCTATTGCATCTGGCAAGAAGAAAGTGGGTTGAAAACTGCTGTGTCCCACTTTTAGGGGTTGTTAATTGATTTACAAAAGTAAAAAGAAACATTCATGGAAGTGAAGGGTAGTGAGGTCCAATAATGTGCTATGCCGTAGCATAAAGAGTTGTGAACGGTGGTATGACATATTAAGGTTGATTCAACACCAGGTGAGAAAACTCTATACTACTTTTTAGGAGAGAAAACGGCCATTCACTTTCATTGTCTACCATGGGAGTGATTCAGCAACTAGATGTACATTTTCACCTGGTGCTGAATCGGCCCCAAGGTAGCCAATTAAAGTGGATAACAGTTGTCCCTCCTAAAAAGTAGTAGTTTTCTCACCTGGTGCTGAATTGACCATATTGTATTGATCCAGGTCAGTGGATTGGTTGGATGTGAGACCATAAAACCAAGCCTGGTGAGCGATTTCTGTTTGAAGGACTCTTGATCAGTGGCCCTTCTCCTGCTGGAAGAGTTCCCTTCTCTGCTGTTCAGCCTGTGGATGCTTCCAGATTGAAAATAATTGTTCAAACTTACTTTATTTAGACTTTTTTCACTAAAACTATAGTTTTTATGTTTGACAAACTCGAACCTACTTTGAAAGCGGACCAACAGTCAAAATTACTTTAACCAGACCAAACAACAAACAGTGGTCATATGTATCCCTCCCCAGGTCAATTTAGATCACTGCAAATAAAAATTCATTTACCCTTTTCTAACTCCTGTGTGATAAATTTTAGAAACAGAATGGCTGCTCATGCATTTGCAGGCTGCCTGCAAACAGGAAGTGCTGCTGGCTTTTCTGTCACTGTGCACTTGTATCCTATAGGGCGAAAAATATGGCAACTCTGTGTTTCATAGCATATAAACAAATGTATTTTGGTTGCCTGCTTATCTGTCACAGTAAAACCACATGAAAGGCCAACATGCTTAATTTTGGAGTGAATATTATAGTAAGGTGCTGACCCTTCTTTTCAGATATTGCCGGGGATCCATATAAAATTCTGTGGGTTATCAGTATACAGCACAGAAGATAGGAACACCTTTGGTATAAAGCTCCTACTCTGATAAACTGCCTCTTGTCAGCGAGCACACAGAAATGGATTCAACCAAATCTATTTAGTCTTGAAAGGAGACGACTAAGGGGGACATGATTAATTTGTATAAATATATAAATGGCCAATACCAAAAATATGGTGGTAAACTATTTAATATAAAATTCTAAAGGCAAGGGGCAGTCCCTCCATCTGGATAAAAATACGATTCAATCTCCGGAGACGACAATCATTTTTTTTCTATAGGAACTATAAATCTGTGGATTAGCCTCCCACAGAAACTTGTAACACCATCAACAGCTGACCACTTCAAAAATGGATTAGATACATTTTTAGAAGAAAATAACATAACAGTTACTATTAGCTGTTATTGGTAAATAATAAAAATTACTTTACCCAACCCCAACCCTTGGCTGAACTTAATGGACATATGTCTATTTTAAACCGTAACTATGTAACCATAGCGTTCTTTAACCATTTCTGGTGCCAAGAATAATCCTGGATTTAAGGTCCAAATTTTGCCAGATTGGGTGTGGCTCCCTCTGCGGGATCTAAAAAAAAAATAGATCTAAGTACTAAAATCCTTTTTTTCATTATCCCACAAGGGAATCAATGAAAATTATTCAGATCAATGAATAAAGGCAGGCAAGGCAAAATAACTGGCAACCGTGAACCTGAGTAAACTACAAAAGTGTCCTTAGGACCCACAGACTGCATTGACTAGTGTGTCAGAATGTTAGAGAAGGATCTTGTATAACTTAAAGTATCACTTGCAGAATATTGTGCACAAAGGCAGCATCAGCCAATACCAGCATTTCTATCTTGTAAAACGTGGTAAATTTGTAAACCAGAGAACAGGTAGCAGTTTTGCAGAGCTGAGACTACCCTGGTATCCATCTGATCCCTTTGTGCGGAACCCCATCACATCCAAATGATGCAATTATCTCCCCATTAGATAGGAAGGGGTCAGACAAAAATATGGAACCCCATATTTTGTGTCCCTATATTTTATGTCCTGGTAAGATGGTTCTCCTTGCTGCCACCCCCCTCATCCAGTGCTGAAGAAGATTTGGGGATAAAAATACGCTTAACTTACCAGTGTTAGATGCCTGTACCTCCAGTGGGAGCAGCACTGCCACATTCTAAGCTGTTGTCATATGTGAGAATCGGGCTAGCACCAGTAAGGTAAGTTTCTGTTTATATTTTAAATGGCAAAATTTACTTCAGCACTGGGGGTGCGGCTGACAGCAGAATGGACAGCAGCTTTAAGAAGGAAGGCAAAAAAACAGGTTTCAGATGAAATACTACTTTGTCCTTATGGAAAACCATATAGTATGGATCCACGGAAAGACCAGTAATTCCTAAACCCTACACATTGACATAAAGGAATCCAGGAGGTTGACTTTTCTGGACAGGATAACTTGGGAGACAGTGACCAGAAAGATCATCTGAGATCCATGTTATGGAATCTGACTGGAGGAAGGTCGGGACCAGGGACCTGAAACTCACCGCCAGTCAGAGCAGGGAGTAGACAACAACGTAGTCTGAGGTGGAGAAGGGCACCACCTGAGGGGTCACAGGGCGCTCACCTGGTGCGGCCAGAGGAGAGGGGCACACACGCGTTGCAGGTGGAGAGGGGCGACGCACGCGTTGCAGGTGGAGAGAAGCCAGTGCATGCCTTGCCGTTGGTAGCGGCGATGTCCAGCATCCCAGAGGGAAGGAGGCGTCATGGCTAGGTAAGTATGTCAGCCAGTACATACCGCAGAGCCACTGTGCGCCTGGCCCCCTTGTTCCGGGGGCACGTGCCTGCACTGCCCCTATGGTATGTATGTCCCTGGTCAGGAGCCTTGCAAAAGAGAAAATGCATGCCGAGGCCTTTATTTTTTGGAGGGGCATATGTGGCCATTATAAATGAGTGCACTCATGTCTGGAGTGGTGGGCTAACCTAGCAACAGGGCCCACAGAGCAGTTTGGGGGTTAGGTGCCCTGCTCAAGAGCACTTCAGTCATGTCTCGGTTGATAGTCAAACTTGCAACCCTCCGTTCTCAATATTGCTTCCATACCTCTAGGCTATGACTGCCCCTTACACCAATTGAAGTAAGCCATCCAATTTTTCTGATAGACCAGGGCACATGATGTCCTGCAATCACTCTGACGTGTTTATGCCACAGCCAGACAAAAACCCCTGCCAGCTAGGATAGCAATTTTAAAGGCCACGCCATCAAAGCCAGCTATTGTAAATAGAGCTGCCTGACTGGGCCCTGGGGATTCCATCCTGATTTTTTTCACTCATACAGTCTTGTTTGGGCTATTTTGGTTGACGATTTGAAGGGGAACAACCAGAGGGATGATGTTGATCATCTTGTAATTTGAAGTGGCTCATTTCTTACACAGGCATCTTGAACCAGGGTACCCAAACACTTGCAAATTCCAGCAAGCCCCCCCCCCCCCAACCATGAAGGCATCCCCAGAGTAAGTCTTCAGCCACAAAGTGTGCATCTTGGTGATGTCTAAAGAAGATTCGAGATATCAAGAAGACTTCATGAGAGACTCTGCACTGTCTACAAGGGGGGCGATTCAGAGCCAGGTGAGAAAACACTCCTTTTTAGGAGAGAAAATTGCCATTCACATTCATTATCTACCATGGAGCTGATTCAACAACCAAGTGTAAATTGTCGCCTGGTGTTGAATCAGCCCCATGGTTGACAATGAAAGTGAATGGAAGTTTTCTCTCCTAAAAAGTGAGTTGTCTATCTGGCTCTGAATCGACTCCAATATGTTAAGCTGACTCAGAGGCAGTGGCCTAATGACAAATAGACTTATCCCAGGCTTTCCATGCTCAGACTATCAGCCACTATCATCCTTAAGGGGAATTCCTGGTCTAGTGGTTAAGGCCTTGTGACAGAAGGATGGAAGGTCTGATTCTCAACAGGAGCTGCTGATAGGGCAGCCTACCACAAGCATGTGTGCACTCATTGCTTGTGTTTGTCTCACTGCACGGATGGGTTAAATGCATAGGAAAAATTCCTAATTACAATGGCCGTATATATCTAAAAATCCCCCCTCCAAAAAAATCTATATTTTAAAGTTACCTGATTCCCCAGTGAATAGGGTAGTCCCTTTAGATAAGATTTAATGTTCCTCCTTGGGGACCTCCAGACTCTTCCGCAGTGAGTGGGTACCAATAATTTCTCATGGTCTGGGAGAGACTGACTGGGGTTCCATACCCTCACTGGGCCAAGCTTACTGATGGAAGTCAGTGTTTGTTGCACCAATGGGAGGGCACTGCAGAATGCAACAAAAATTTGGGATACCCTCAACCAATCACAGGGCATCAGCTGTGGTGGGACAGCATTCCCGGGGACCAACAAGAGGCATGCAAAAAAGGCTTTCAAATGAAGAAGTGGAAAGGGGCTGATTTATATAAAAGAGACAGTCTCCTACGCTGGACACTAATAAACCACATGTAAGAATCTTTGTTGGTCCCCTTTGATATTTAGAATAAAACATGTTTATGACTTCACTGTTATATGTGGCATTGGGTTGGGGTGCGGAGGGTTGGTTTAGATACAGGCAAATAAAACTGTGCTCAAACTATGGTTGGACAGGGGTATTGAAAAAACAACCCTGGCCTAGAAATTATCTTTAGGTGAATTCACTGTGCACTAGTTTTGAAACTAAAATACTTCTTGCCATTGGTTCAGTCAGAAATGCCTCACACTGAAACTCACTGGCAGCTGTTGCATTACTAACTGGCAAAAACACAATAATTGTGTAAAAGAGAAACTAAGTTGTCTGAATTCTTTCCCAGGGACACGTAAAACAAAGAAGACATGCAAGGTGCTTTTTACTGAGCAAGAATTAAGAAAACGCCTAACGCCCAAGCAATATCATGTCACGCAAGAAAAAGGGACAGAGAGGTGAAAAATCTTTGCCATCAAATACACTATATAGTATTTCAACCAGAATATTCCACTGAATGTACATGAACATCTGTCATTTCTGTTTTTAAAATTGTTAGTTGTCTTTGAAGCTGAGGAATGCTAAAATAATTCAGCAAAATAAGCTAGGGCCTGGATTAACAAACGTTAGAATAAGGGGGAAGAATTTTTACACCCATCTACCAAATACAAATCTACCACTGCACTTAGTGATGAAGAACAATCCATTTTTTTATTTTCTCATATATAGAATAGATTTTGCAGATTATGTGCTCCTGGACTGCATGGGAGTGGCCATCCTGCTACACACTTGGGAACCCTTCTTACACATGTGCATAAGGGAGAGAGCTCTGCCAGACAAGCTGCAGCTGAGCTGATCAGCACATCCAGCCAGATATGTTATTTGTTTCCACACAAAATATTAGACGGAGATACATTCCTTCTCTAGTTGGCTCAATCAATCAAAAGAAAGTTCCCAGCTAGGCTGCAGTGTGCCTGTGTGATGCTGGGATGAAATGCCACAGTCAGTGGTGTCCAGTGAGTCTATGCCAGCCAGTGTCTCAGCAGTGGCCATCATCTGTGCAGGGAAGGACAGTGAGCTCTGATATCAGTAGGTCCAGTCACCCCTGGATGTTAAAGACCCTTAGTAAGCCAAAATAAAGCAATTATGAATCATGTCTCTTTTTGGAGGAGATGTGGCTGCCATGTGTGTGTGTGGCTATTTTCTGCCCCCTCTCTAATGCAGGGCAAATTAAAGGTGCTAGGGTGTAGGTTGGGTTCATTTAGTGACCCTGAGTACTAGGACCTACCCTGCCACAAAGTTGCAAGTTATAGGTCTGCTTTAACTGGTCCTCTTTGTGATGTTACCTGAACTCAAAGTTCAGGAAACAAATGTTGCTTCACTGGCTACTGGTGGAGAGGAATTGTTGTTCTCTAGAATGGTTCTTTAAAACCCCTCCTTCTCCTTTTTTGGACCTTCGATCAAGGGGATAGGATATCTTTACTATTCAGATCCAGAAGACCCAATCCTGTAACTCTAATGTCCTTGGCTCACAGGGATCCCTCTCCTTTCTTCATAGCAGTTGGTACCTGTGGGAGAATTGTCCTATAAGCCACAGTAGTTGTTTTATTAGCTTGTTTGCTTTCATTATTGCGAGGTACCAAGAGTTGTCTGCAGTTAAATTGTATTAGCCAGGACATGCTACTTGAGATGCAGCTTGCCCCCCCCCCCCCCGGATTTTTACTGCCTGTCCTTTGATCCAGGCTGAGGGATTAGTCTGTGGTGTCCAGTGCAGGTACCTTCTACTAGGAATCGTGTCACAGCACTGCTGGAGATACCAAGAGTTTCCTAGTTTCCAGTGAGGGTTGCTTTCGTTTTCTTCTCCTAGACCGGAGAGTTCTTTGCCCAACAGGACTGCCTGTTTGGGTAGTCATCTCATGTGTGCCTTAAATTCCATGCCATGTGAACAATGTGCCAGACTGATCATGGGTTGTTCCTGCCTAACATGGCCTAATTAAGCAATGTTTGATCTCTGCTTACCCCTTTTTTCTCTTTTGGTAAAAGTATATGGCTCACATATAACACCATTTTTAGGGCTGAACTCTCATTCACGACTTTAGCCTATGGAGGCCTGCAGATTAGGGATTAAAGATACCGCAACTAGGTCTGTTCCAATTGCCGGTGCTCAGCATGGTGTTGGGTTGCTGCCTTGTTTTGATGGTGCTGAGTTTTCTGTAATGCTTTTGGTGGGTATATTTTACATAAGTGAGTGTTCCTGAGTTGAGGGGTCATGTTTGGTTATAGTACCACTTCCATTTTCCACACTTATGGAGGGTATCCCATATGCAAATCAATGTACTCACCCTAACATTCTTTTTTTGAATCCAAGAACACAGCCTGAGCTTGATTTGTCTTGAGATTTGCTACACTTGAGTAACACATCCCAATAGTGTCCAACCCCCTGGAAGACATATACTATAAATGCATATGTAAATGAATAAAAAGAGCTGTGTTCCCAGATGTGTTTTGAGAAAAGGATTATATGCAAAGTCCAATACATTTACTTTAATTTGCCCACTGCATGCCACATCCAAGTCCTGTACTGTGTTACAGAATGTGTGCTAGTGAGGAAGATTTGGGCACTTAGTTTAGAAGGCAGAACCAAGAGCATAGTGGCTGTGTGTCAGAGAATTTGATTCTGAAGGTGGTTATTGTAAGCATAGGCATTTTGGATGAGAGAGAAGGTAGCATAATTTAGTTCCTTTCCACTCCACTCCAATTTCTTTTTGAAGCACATGTGGAGAAAATATTTATTGGCTCATTTGTGGTTGGAATGTCAAAAATGTTCAATAACTGCCCTCACATGGCTTTAGTCCTTGGCCGTTAGCCTTGTGTCCTTAAAAAAAAAAAAAAAAAAAAAAAAAAAGAGTTCCCTTCCAAAAGTGTTTTTTGTGAATAAATTCTGTCTCAGCTGATTCCAGTATGAGGCCTTGCTTGCCAGGAACTAACCATTTTGTTGTCTAATTTATACCATGCAGCTTGGCAGTCAGCCCTGGCCTACCTCTATTCCAAATGTATTAATGATGTAACTGCCTGTTTCCATTCTTGACCTGAAAAGGCTCTTTACCACACATGGGGTTTCACTTAATAGGGAGCATTCTCTTCTTGGATAACAGACTGTTTGCCGAATGTGAATCACTGGCACAACAGCACATCAAATGCATTGGCAGCAGATCATAACCTAGACTCTGAGAACTTGCCATCTCAATCACATACAAACAAAATGATTTAGTGCATACCAGCAATAAGAGATTAGATCATTTTCACAAATCCCATGTAAAATGAGATTTTGCACTGGCTTCTGAGTAGACACTGCGTCGTGTTGGTAGACACTAGACAGATTTTCATTGTATGAATGTGTAGTACTATAATTTTTCAGCACTAATATTTGCACTAATACTAAACATGATTTGTTTCAGTGCCTTCACTGGAGAGTTCACACATAGCACAGCACATGGAACATACACATGTGTGGTCTGCGGAGCAGTTCTTTTTAAGTAAGTAAACATGCAAGAAATGAAAGTAATGCATCTGTTGTGTGGAAATTAAATGATAGAGTTTATTAGAGGTCATTGTCATTGCAAAAAAATAATAGGCTAGTTGGGAATCTAGGCAACAGTTTTTTGCAAGCATTGTGTCCCATTTTCTTTTCCACATCCTAACTATTCCAATTAGAGACAAGTTCGCCCATAAAAACCTACCTCTTCATGCTCCAATGCATCACATGCATGGGCTCTCATTCAATGAGAGCCGCCTGCTGTGGCCATGTAATTCGGCAGGCGACTCTCTTTGACTTGAATGGGGAGCGTGCGCGGCCACATCCCTGGCCGTGCGCATGCTTCCGTCCCAGCACATCTGAATGTATACAATGCGAGCCGCTTGCCAAATTACATAGTCACAACAGGCATTTCTCATTGGACGGGAGGCTGCACAACTGCTGTTGGCGTGTGGAAAGGTACGTTTTTACGGGCAAACTGGGGGGTTCACACACTCTGGGATGCCTCAGGGAGAAGCCAGCAGATGGCCCTAGAATCTTTTAGATTCCAGGCCGACTGATGGGGGGTTTTGCTCTGCTTTAAAGGCGCAAGTAAGGCCTGCTTGCCTATACTGTGAAAAATGAGAAGGAAGTGAAAAGTGTTGTGGCACATATTTTGGCAGAACCTAAAGCATGTTGTCTGTGTTTTAGTAGGGTGGCATTCAGCTCTAATAATGGGAATGATAGAGAAATAAAAATGTTATCCCAGCCAGCTAAAGGCTCTGCATATGGGCAGCTCAGCCACAACAAATTGCCAGATTGGCCCAGATCTGTATACAAGCCTAAACTGGACCTAAACCTTCAATGGGTTCCATGCTGTTAGTTTGTCCAAGAGGATGAGTTCATCTAAGCAAATAATCATAATGTTAAGATGTTCCTCTGATGCATTTCCCCTTGATGCCATTAATCTATTGTGGTTTTACAGCTGTGTTGACAGCATAGGATTAGGTCCTCTGCCTTGCTCACCCAGGTTTAGAGGGGTTAACATCTGCAGGTTATTCAGAGCAGGTCTCTTTAGGGCAATGTGGGTAGTCACTAACATCAAATAGGTTTACAATGATATTTCCCCAGTTATTTGGTCTCAGAGGATACTTCTTGTCATCTGTCAGTATTGGCTATCAAGGTAACCCATATCCAATGTTACATTATATGAATCTCCAGTACTACTAGTAAAATGGCTAAAGAGGCCCTAAAACCCCTTGGTGTTCAAGAGTCTGCACAAATAAGTGTAACCAACAGCAATTTCCCTTTTTCTATTTAGATTTACTCAGTGTTCTGCATGCCAATTATATGGACTTATTGAAATATTTAAAATTATTATTCTATTTCGAATTGTGATTCAACTTTCTTTCTCTTCTAGGTCAGAAAAAAAGTTTGACTCCAACTCAGGTAAGTAGAGCAGCATGGTATGCTAATCTAACATTTTTGTGCTAGTTAAAGTGGAAATCCAGTCATGGACTGGGGGGGGTGTTGTTACAAAAATGGCTTACCTCACCCGTGGTTTTTTGTTGTAACCCCCCCCCCCCCGCCTCATTGCCACTTATAGTGCTGAATACATTAAGGTTTTAATAATCTTGGTATTAGTTACAACTCTTGAACATGTACAGAGATGCAAATATAGAAACTTCAAAAGCAAGTTAATAATCTATACTGTTTAAATACAAGTGGTAAACATTTAGGTTGTCTTTTTCATGCAGCCTGCTTCAAGCCTACTAAGGCTGGCCCCATGGTGTATAATAAGCTTTGTCTTGCTATCCTGGTGATTGGTCCTTGTCCCTGGGCCATCTCCATTTGGGGTGCCCCAAAGTGTGAAACCCCCTAGATCGTCCACCTTACTTTTCCTGCACATGTGTGGTCTCATGTCAAATCAGCACTTTATGCCATGCCTACTAATGCACATCATAAAGCCGTTGTTTTGGACTGAACGCCTGTACAGGGAGAGGTGGTAGCCACATCCCCACTTACTTGCAGAGTGCGCACGCTTCCACACCTAGCCTACCAAGAGCACACAGAGATGCTGGGGGTGTGACTGTTGCCTGCGATCACGGTGAGGGACCAGCTGAAAGGTAAGGGGGTTGTGGGCCATTGCAGTGGGTTCTCACAGTGGGGCATTCTGAATCGAGATGCCCCAGGGGCATAACCAGATTCCAAACCATGGTAATTTTAGTAGTCTAGTGCTATTTATCTTTCACATGCAATTTGACGGGAGGTTAGCTTTATTTGCTTAGCACATATTATACATAGAATATGAAAAAAATGTACTTCGTTGCAACCTTTACACTATTTAGTTCTGGATTGTACCTTATAATGCAGGGCCGGATTATGAGGGGGGGGTGCAAGGGGCGCGTGCAACCAGGACCTCCACCACTTGCCCTGCAAAGGGGGCCTGCACCAACCTTTGGGTTATGGCGTGGTCCAGGAGGCTTTTCAGTCTTTGGTCTGGCGGGCCGCTGGACCAGCAACAAAGTTATTGATGGGAAGTCTTTTTTTTGTTTTTGCCAACCTGCAGCCAAAGCCACCACAGGGCAGGATGGAGAGTCTAGAGCAACAAAGCCGACCCGGTGATGGGTGTGTGCAGAGCTGTCAATTGGTGGCCGCTCACATAAGCCACCAAGAACAGCCGCCTGCAGCTCAATGCAGGACCAGCTGGGCAACTGCACTACCCCCTGCCAACAATGGCAAAGCAGGAGTTCCTGAGCAGCACGCAACCGCACAAGGGTGGCACAAGGGACTCGATCTGACATTCCAGTAAGTAGACAGGTGCCAGACAAACACCAATTAGTAACTTGGCTGGACTATTATTTTATAGGGAAAAAAATACTGTATCCACCAGATTTTGTGCCCAGGGGCCTCCACCACACTTTATCCTGCCCTGACTGTACCGACTACTTAAGCCAGTTTTTGAACATTTCTATTTACACTTTAGGCACAAAAGCATTTTGTAAGGTTCTTGTGTTTTAGCTTAAATGATTCTTTTGTTACAGTTGTCAAAAATGTAGACCAGAAAATTACAAGCATTAATGACACTAATATAAATAACCATTAACTAACTGTGTAATTTAGGATAAAAGGAGAACTATCCAAAAATGCCCCAATGATGAAAAACCATATAAATATCCTGTATGGGGGAAAGATGGGTCACTTACACACACAGGCATCAAGAAATATCCAGCCAGGCGTGTTTGTTTCTGGGTTCTGTCACCCCTGAAACACCCCTGGCTTTTATTCCTACCAGGAGAATAAACCACAAGCTTGGCGTGAGTTTTTTTCAGTTTGGGTGTATACGTGACCCCTCCTCTCATTAGCTGATGTGTTTATATGTATTCTAAGTATACAGCACGTCCAGAATATTCCTTACTCCTGGGTAACACATCCACAAGATGACGCTGGACTGCAGAAAACATCTTGTGGCTCCTCCCGGCCCTATATAAGTCAGGGACCTCCCACAAATTCCCCAGTTTTAATCTGCAGTCTGGACTGCGAAGATAGAAGATGGCTCTCTATATACGCAGGCGAGCGGGGCTTACCAGCCTGCGACCCTGCAGGACTATTTCCACCCGTTCAGGACCCACTGCCTCCCAGCCTCGGCTGACTGGTTCGGGTGAAGGTAGGACAGCACCGGGTCAGATGCTTGAGGAGCGCTGCTCCGACCGCAGTCCCTGCTTTGACATGGGTAGGCGGTATAGGCCTGTAGTGAGCCTTGTGGGATGCCCCCTCCCGCCTTCGGGGTTCCCCCTTAATCCCTATCCCCTTTAGGTGTCTGCCCCCTCCTCTCCTTTTTATTTCACTTTGGACGTTATGCAACTGCTGCGCTCTTGCCTCGCTCTCCCTGGGGAGATCTCAGAGGGGGGGGGTGCGGTATGTCAAGCAGCCTGAGTTGCTTACTTTACTTGTGCTTAATGTGTTTTACTGTGAGCCACCGCCGCGCGCTTGTACAGCACTCTGCGGACTGTGACGACATTACCTCAGGCGCTACCGCGCCATCATTGGACGGCGGGATCACGTGGGCGCGTTTCGCGCTCTTCGGGGGGGCGAGCTCTGCGGATTTCCGCATCACTTCTCTGCAGCCCTTCGAGGTATATGCAGACGCCATTTTTGCCTTCCCTGTGCTGCGTGTCGGCTGTTTCCTATCGTGGTCCGTGAGGGTGGCTTTATTATTTATCTTTTATTTATATATTTTATTGTTATATTCTTATGGGAATGTATTCTTATGTCTTTCAGGCGGGTAGACCTTTTTGTGGTTTCTCCCGGTTCTCCCCCTTTTTTGTTAAGGCTATTGCTATTATATCTCCCACTCCCCTAGCGGGCTTTTGGGGCATCCCGGGTCGCTATCATTAGCGTTAACCCTATATTGGCCTGTTGTGCCACTCTAATCACCATATGGAGGCTTCTGGGGATAATGTGCTTGGGGTTTCTTCGGGACAAGCCCGGCTATGTGTTGTGTGTGAGGTATCCCCCATAAGTGATGATGTCAGGGTATGTGTACCCTGTGCCCAGCAAGTGCTTGCGCTGCAGTCTGGGTTTGCTTGTTACTGGGCCTGGTGCTGCACCCCCTCTGGCTTCGCCTACCCCCCCACGCTTACATCTGACCCCCACCAAGGGGCATACTAGCGGGGAGTCTCAACCTGATTTAGCTGCACGGGTGGCCAGCATTGAAAAACATCTTGCTGGGCATTTATCACCCGCGGTTTCGCTCTTCCCTGTAGAAGATGAGGGCCCTTTCTCACTCTCAGGCCCCTACTCCCTTGAGGAGGGGGAATTATTTTCTAAATCAGAATCCTCTGAGGAACAACCTAAGATTTACGGTGGTACTGGGACCCCCTTTGGGGAAGACCCGTGGTCCCCTAATGACACTGACTGATTGCTGAGTCATATTTTTTAAGTGCTTTGTATTTCTCCCCTGGCAGCGGCTCCGAAGCACCAGGGTGAGCTTTTTCATACGGTTAAGCCACGCTGGGAGTTCCCTGAACAGTCTCACTTTAATAATCTAGTGCTCAAGGAATGGGAACTACTAAGAAGGCTCTCGCTGGTTTCCCTTTCAAGGGCCTGCGCCTTTTTGGTGAACGTTTGAATTTGTTTGCCAGGGGTGGTAGGTTACCTCAACGTAGGAGGCCGTCACGGTCCTTTTGGGGGATGGGTGCCTTTCTCCCATTCTTCTGTGGTTCCAGAACTGGCCAAGGAGTCTCCTTTACTGGGGCCCGCGGAGATCACTGGGGAAGGGGCAGAGGACATGGCCGTCCTGCCCTCTCCTGGGGTCCCAAGCCAAAATCCTCTCCCAAGCCCCCTCAAGCATGAAGGGACGCCCTTACCCATCTGGGTGGGGGGACGGCTCCGGCTCTTTGCTCACGTCTGGAGGCTTCACGTCTCAGACCAGTGGATTCAGGAGGCAGTGTCCGATTACAAGATAGAGTTTGCAGCCTGGCCCCCCCAAGATTCATCAAATCCCGGATGGCTCAAAACCTCCTGTCAGCTCAGGGCCTGTGCCTTGCTGTCCAAAACCTTCTGGAGTTGGGGGTCATCTGCCAGGTTCCTTTGAGGGAAAGGGGCAGAGGCTACTATTCCAATCTTTTCACTGTTCCCAAAAAAGACGGGCCCATCAGACTTATCCTGGATTTAAAGTGCCTCAACAAATATTTGTCAGATTCAAACACTTTCGCATGGAGACTCTGCACTCAGCAATTCACTACGCCCGGGCGACTTCATGACCTCTGTAGACATCAAGGATGCCTACCTTCATGTACCAATCTTTCCAGGTAATCAGAGGTTCCTCAGGTTCGCTCTGGAGGATCAGCACTACCAATTTGTGGCCTTGCCCTTCGGTATCACCTCGGCTCCCAGGGTATTCACCAAGGTGCTCACAGGCGTAATGGCTCTGCTGAGATTTCAGGGCATTCGCATCCTTCCTTACTTGGACGACATTCTCATCACGTCTCAGTCCCTCCAGCAGGCCTAGAGGGATACCCAGCTGGTGGTATCCACATTGGAGTCCTTCGGCTGGGTGATCAACCACCCCAGGTCTTTTCTGTCACCGTCAATGGTGAAGTCCTTTCTGGGCATGACTCTGGATATATCTCAGGTCAAGATTTTTCTCCCTCAGCAGAAGGTGGAGAATCTTCAGGCCCAAGGCAGACTCCTTATGTCTTGCCCTCATCCCTCCATCCGGCAGGGGATGCAGCTGGTGGGCCTGATGGTGTCTTGCTTCGAGGCGGTTCCATGCGCTCAGTGTCACATGAGACCTCTTCAACTTCACCTCTTGTCAGTATGGGATCGGGACCCTCGGTCCCTGGATCAGGTGTTGGTTCTGTCACCTCTGGCCAGATGGTCTCTCTCGTGGTGGCTGGACTCAAGAAACCTGTTTGTGGGCAGATCCTTTCTGGCCCCGTGCTGGGAGACAGTCACCACAGATGCCAGTCTGACAGGTTGGGGGGGCTTCTGGAAATCCCCGAAATTCCAGGGTCAGTGGGGCCCTCAGGAGACCCACACCCCTATCAACATTCTGGATTTGAGGGCGATAAGGTTAATTCTCGCCCAATTGACTCCACACCTTCGGGGTTGGGCGGTTCAGGTCCGCTCGGACAACCAGACTGCGATTGCCTACATCAATCATCAGGGAGGGACCCGGAGCAAGAGGGCCTCCAAGGAAGTGTCCCTGATACTGTCTTGGGTGGAGGAGAATGTTCCCTGCATCTCAGCTGTGTACATCCCGAGGGTGGAGAATCTGGAGGCAGACTCCCTCAGCAGGGGGACTTCTCGTCTGGGAGAATGGTCCCTCAGCAGCAGGGTGTTTTGCTCCCTGTGCCACCGCTGGGGTCAGCCAGATGTGGATCTGTTTGCGTCCCGTCACAATCACAAGCTTCCAGTCTTTGTCTCTCTGTCCCAGGACCCTCTGGCCTTGGCCATGGATGCACTAGCAATGTCTTGGAGGAGCTTTCAGGTTCTCTGTGTTCCCTCCTTTTCCTCTGCTGGGCAAGGTGTTGCGCAAGATTGCCCAGGAAAAGGTGCCAACCATTCTGGTGGCCCCCTTTTGGCCAAGAAGGGTGTGGTTCGCAGACGTGCAGTTGGCAGTAGATCAGTATGCTCTGCCCAAGGATCCAGACCTGCTCACGCAGGGGCAGCTACGCTATCCCAATTTACAAACGCTGGCTTTAACGGCCTGGCTGTTGAAACCTCCATCTTGATGGAAAAGGGGCTGCCTGCCTCTGTTGTTAATACCATGATTCGGGCTAGGAAGAAGTCCTCGTCATCCATTTACTATAGGGTATGGCATGCTTACATTTACTGGTGTGAGTCTAAGTCGCTTCCCTGTAGGGTGTTTTCTATCCCTAGGATTCTGGAATTCCTGCAACATGGTTTGGATTTGGGTCTTCAACTTAGAACCCTCAAAGGTCATGTTTCTGCTTTGGCTATTTTCTTCCAAAGATCCTTTGCTCACCATCGTCTGGTCAAGAACTTCTTCCAGGGGGTTACTCACGTGCGTCCTCCACGTAAGCCTATGTTACCAGTCTGGGATTTGAACTTGGTCTTATCTGCCTTGCAGGGGTCTCCCTTTGAGCCTTTGTGTGAGGCCCCTTTGTCCATTTTGACTCTTAATGTAGTCTTTTTGGTGGCTATCACTTCTGTTAGGCGTGTTTCTGAGTTGGCGGCGCTTTCCATCAAGCCCCCTTATTTTGAGAGACACCAAGACAAGGTGGTGTTTCGCTTTAAGCCAGATTTTATACCTAAGGTTGTATCTGCCTTTCATCTCAATCAGGACATTGTTTTGCCTTCTTTGTGCCCTAATCCTAGTAACCCTAAGGAGCAGGTTTTACACTCTCTAGATGTGCTCAGGACTCTGAAGTTCTATTTGGTGGCCACTAAATCCTTCAAGAAGACTGATGCTCTTTTTGTGCTCCCGTCTGGACCAAAGAAGGGTCTGGCTCCAGCTAAGTCCACTATCAGCAAGTGGATCCGTCAGGCTGTGGTACAGGCCTATTCTACTAAGGGGAAGGAGCCTCCCTTCCGCTTTACTGCTCATTCTACTCGTGCTATTGGTGCCTCTTGGGCTTTTCAGCACCAAGCTTCTGTTGAACAAGTTTGCAAGGCCGCTACTTAGTCTTCTGTTCATACTTTTTCTAAGTTTTACAAGGTTGATGTTAGGGCCTCAGCTGATGCTGCTTTTGGTCGCAAAGTTCTGCAGGCGGCAGTGGTTTAAACTGCCCGCTGTTACTTTTGGGGATCCCACCCTACCTTACGGACACTGCTATTGGATGTCCCAGGAGTAAGGAATATTCTGGAACAGGACGTGCTGTATACTTAGAATAATACAATTCTGTGATTACTCACCTGTAGAATTGGTATTATATGTATACAGCACGTCCTGTTCCATCCCGCACTTGTTATCATTATTCTTAGTTACCTCTGTATGGTGATTGTTCATATGTTCATTTTTGAATTCTCGTTATTATTGTTCTCCCGGCTTCTTGTTAACTGCTTGTCAATACTGGGGAATTTGTCGGAGGTCCCTGACTTATATAGGACCGGGAGGAGCCACAAGACGTTTTCTGCAGTCCAGCACCATCTTGTGGATGTATTACCCAGGAGTAAGGAATATTCTGGAACAGGACGTGCTGTATACATATAATACCAATTCTACAGGTGAGTAATCACAGAATTGTATTTTTTTATTATAACCGAATTTCGCGATATACCCTCTTTTAAAAATGTAATTCATGTAATTATAAAAACATTAAAAAAATCAAGACAACACTATTTAATTATTAAGGATCACAATTAAGTATATTGGAATACCCTTAATGCATTCCTAAATAGATAAGATAAAATATTGTTAAATGCCTGCTGTAGTAAAGCATAATCCAACAACTTGTCACCCAACAGGTTGCAACTTAATATTCCATTTAAAAGGCTCCTAAGACAACACAAAAGGCGCATACTCTATATTCCTGACTGCCACCTTTCTTTGATAAAAAGAATAACTCATAGGTTTCTTATCCCAGTTAAGGGCACATTTACTATAGTAGCAACCTTCCTGTTATGTCAGATAGGGGGGTGCCCATGAAATTGCATGGGTTGCATTTTATTACATTGAATAGACAGACAGGTACAGACTATTTGGTCCCAGTCAGGTGCAATGTTTTCTTGCTGTGTTAGGAAAACTCTGCTGGGCCTTCTAGTCTACAGTCTACTTTGACATAAACTGACTTACCATAGATGCCCATGCACTTTTATTAGACCATCTAGCCTGCTAATTTGTCAATGCCCATCCATTCAATTCCTTAGACACTTTGTTCTAGATGTGATGTGAACATTGATAGTAATATTTGTCAGCCATATTTGCTTATTTCATATAAATAAATAATACGTTTCCAGTCAAATCCTCCTGTTTCCTACAAAAGCCAAGCATCCTCATATGCCTGGGTAGGACAAATTGGTTGTCATTGGCACAAGCCATATATTGTGGTGGTCACTATCTTTTGATGTTAAAGAAATCCATAACATATCATGATAGAATCACTTATTGGTTTCCCTGACTAAATAGGAGGTTTGTTTAAATCCTGTGAAATTCAAAAAGTATGATCAAGGCTTTGACATTTTCTTTATAGTGTTCATTCTTTTTTTTTTTTTTTTATTCAACTGTATTATTTTGTATTATTTATCTGGTGAGATACACAGACAATCTCATATCTGAGGTATACAGCATTGGGTAAAAAATAGTGTGGATTATTTTGTATATGTTTAGCGACCATTTACAGGGGGCCAATAGTCAAAAATGACTGTTGGTCTTTTGAGCCCAGCAGCAGGGAGCATGTCGTTGGTGGATGTCCTGCAAAGCATACTGATTGGAGAAGCCCAAACCCTAGCCCCAATACTTATCTACTTCTACAATCCCTCATTTGGCCGCTGAATCTCAGCCCCTGCATGCCCACTAGCGTCTAGGGAGCCTTTTGCCATGCGAACACACAAACAGCCCTGTGCATGCAGCAATGCTTGGTGGGGACCCAGGTAGTAAATGGTGGACCCCACTGCTGGGATCAGAGGTCCATTAGTAATTTTTGACTGTTGGTGATCTTTGAATCATTGACTTGTGTTGTATAATATAACATCACAATTTACCATCATATCAATAAATGTGTCTGTAAACTTTGCTTTAATTTTACAAAGGGAAGAAAGGCATTTAATAAACTACATAACTAGTAGGTTAAGCCTAGTGTATCAATGGATATTATAACTTAAATATGAAAGGACAGATATAAACAGTCACAATGTTTTGAAATAATAAAATATATGTAACAGTTTTGGTAATGAGTATGCACAAAAAATCTATATAATAAATTTGAAACTAATGAGAAATTATAGTAGAAAAGTGACATCTAAATCCACCAGGTGCATTGCCTTCATTAACATGCCTGAGATGCATACTGCTACTATGAAATCATCAACCTAAGTCTGGTTTTAATTAAACCTCCCTTGTCAGTGTATATATTAATCATATAGCAACACATTTCATGTCACAGTAGAATAGACTAAAATGCAATGATTCAAGTATTGTAAGATAATTGTTCTAATTTTACTGGCTTATTAAAGAGGCTAAATCTAATGTTATTGCTAGAAGAGTTACTAAATCCAGCTTTTTTCTCTCAAGATAAGGTAGAGGGATTCCCTCTATAACATTTATTGCATTAATATTCTGTTCCCAATATAAGTTTGATAATGAGCATAACAGACATAGAATCCTCTGATGCATCACTGTAAAGAATAGCAGTAGAAATACTGTAAAGATTTTACATTTCCATTATCAAGAGATTTAGTTAAACCCTTATTTATTATACCATGCTCAGAGTTAGGGTGAAAAATATACCAGCCAAATGAGCAAAGCTCAAAAGTGCATATGCACCTTAGACAAGACAAGCTGGTCAACTTCAATCAAATAGAAAGTCCCCTACTTCCAGAAATACAAAACAAGCTAAATCAAGGGACTTTTTTATAGCAGCGTTTATTATTCTCTCTCTTCTCAACACACCAAGCTTGCACATTGAATCAGTTCATTTACTGCTCTCCCTTCCTCACACTACTTTAGGAAATCCTAGTGTAAGAATGAAGGCTTCCCTGTATCACAGCTTGGGAATAAGTAAATGGCAACCTATATGAGCAAAAATAATCTTGTATGATTATTTTTGTTGTCCTTGTTCTCATTTCATTTCATCGCGAATAAATGGCTCAATGATAAAAATCTATATGAATATGCTGGATGGCAGGAGAAGGGGTCACTTTCAAGAAATATCCAGCCAGGGTTGTTTTTGTTTTTAATGGAAAGAGCAGGTTCTGTCCCCCTGATGCACTCAAACTCGGCACCCCTTGTTTTTTCCTACCAGAAGAAGAAAACCATAAGCTTGGTAGGAGTTTCATTTAGTTCAGGTATATAAGTGACCCCTCCTCTCAATAACCAATGTGTTTATTTGAATATTTAATATTACACAATTTCACAATACATCTCCTTTTATTCAATATTAAACTGTAATTTCTTTGGAAATTTTGACACAACTCCACATCCTAAACTAATAGGTGCAACCATAATCTGTTAGATCATGTGCCACCCATGGGCATTTGCCAGCTTTTTAACTTAACCCATTCCAAACTAGCCCAATGCAGCCAAGCAGAGGTTGGACACGTGGCTGACCAGCAACCGAAAAGATGTGCTGACTTGGACACTTTAAGTGTCTGGACATCCACTTGGCAAATGCATTTCAATGTGAATAAATGTAAAGTCATGCACTGCAATCTGAAGGAAACATATGTCCTTGGGGGGGGGGGGGTCCACAAGCTAAATAACAGTGTGCAATATCAAGCAGCTGCTTCTAAGGCTACCATGATATTCTAAGTATGCAGCACGTCCTGCTCCAGATAATGATTCATAACATCTGGGATTACCTCCACAAGAGGGCGCTGCAGAGATGCCAAAAAGAGGCCCCTCCCGGTCCATATATACCCGGGACCTCCCACTAATTACCCAGTTTCTTCTCTGCAGTGGGCTGCAAAGGACAAGATGATGGCTTCTCTTCTCGCAGGTGAGCCGGGCTTCACAGCCCGTGGCCCTATAGGACTATTCCCACCCGTTCCACCTTTTATTCTGCCTCCCAGCCTTGGCTGCGTGGTCGGGTGATGGTAGGCAGCACCTATTAGAGGTGCTTTACTAGAAGCTTGCTCCACCGCAAATCCCCCACCAAAGGGTAGGCGGTCCAGGTATGGTGAACCTGACTTAGGATGCCCCGTCCGCTATATGCCCTCCCTTACATATTTTGGGTGTCTATATGGGCATCCAACTACCTCCTTCTCCCACTATTCCGGTTCATCGGGGGGGGGGGGGTGAGCGTCTGGTTGTGTGAGTGCTTGCCTTCACACCACTGTGCAAAGCTGTGGCTGTGTGTTTGACATTCTCGCGCTGGTACTCTGATCAGCGCTTCACCTCTCCCCTTGTCATATTTGATTCTACTTGCGGCGTCCGCGGTTAGTGGTGACGTCACTCCGAGGCCTATTGGCTGCGGGGTGGCGTCTACTCGGCCTGTCCCCGCGTTTCCTGGAGGGGGCGTGGCTTAGCGCTTGGCGCGTTCCGCATCTCACCTCATGCGGCCCGCCCCTTCAGAGCCCTCCAGTGACATCTTGTCTCTGCTGCCTGGACGTTTGCTAGCTCTTCGGCAGTCCGTGAGTGCCCCAGTGGGCCTTATTTTGCCATTATTATCCATTTATTTTTTCTGTATAACTGATGGGGTGTAATGTTTTTATGTCTTACAGGTGGGGAAACTGGTTTAGAGGTTTCTCCCGATCCTGTGCCCTCTATTAGTTCTATGTAACTTTATTAGAGGCCTAAATATTTAAATCCTCCCACTATCCTAGCGGACATTTGGGGCATCCCGGGTAGCTGTACAGCGTAATTCTTACTGGCCAGTTGTGCCACTAAAATCACCATATGGAGGCTTCACAGGATATTGTGCTCGGGGTCCCATCGGGACAAGCCGGCTGTGTGTGGTGTGTGGGGCATCCCCTGTGAGCGATGATGTGTTGGTCTGTGTACCCTGCGCCCAGCAGGGGCTTGCGCGGCATTCTGGGATGTCTGTGTCTGGGTCTGCGCCCACCATTTCTTCTCCCACACCCCCTTGCTTGATTATGACTCCCAGTGAGATTAATACTAGTGGGGAGTCTCAGCCGAATGTTTCTTCCAGGCTGGCCAACATTGAGAGATTGATTGCTAGCTCTGCGGCCCGTAAGGCCCCAGATAAGAGACGGCATGTGGCGCCTGCTGCGTCAGCCTTTCCTATGGAGACTGAAGATTTCCTTGATTTATCAGACTATGCCCCTCTTGAAGGGGAATTATTCTCGGATTCAGAATTTTCTGATGATCAGCATTGCCTTGGCGCTGATGCCGGCTCAGAGCATTGGGATGCTGATGACACCCATAGACTTTTGACTCAAATCTTTGAAGTGCTTTCCATTTCCCTTCCTGCTGCGGCACCCAAGCAACAGGAGGAATTGTTCGGTACTGCAAAGCCACGTTTGGAATTTCCAGAACAGGCACATTTTAATAATCTGGTTCTCAAGGAATGGGAGCAGCCTAGCCGGCTTCCTGGTATCCCTAAGGGATGGGATGAAAGGTATCCTTTTCCACCGAATGTGGTTAAATGTTGGTCAACTCCCCCAGAAGTGGATGCCCCTGTTTTGGGGTTGTCCAACACTTCTGTGGTGCATTCCCCTGATTCCACTACCCTGAAGGATAGTGAGGACCGGTGTGTTGATCAACTGGCTTCCCATGCCTTTGCCTGTGTAGGATCGGCCCTGCGCCCGGTCTGTGCGTCTGCTATTACTGCGGTGGCTATTAGGGCTCTGGTCAAGGGCCTTCTGGAAGGTTCCCCTGATGATTCTTCTAGTGCCGAGTTCAGAGTCTTATCACAATGTGAGATGTTTATCGCTTATGTTCTTTCTGCCTTAGATGACACCATTAGGATGTGTAGCAGGACCTCAGCTCTGGTTGTTTCTATTCGCTGCTCTGTTTGGCTGCGCCAGTGGGCAGCTGACAATGCTGCTAAGAAGGCTCTCACAGGGCTACCCTTTAAGGAGCTGAGCCTTTTCGGTGACCGTTGGACCTTTTTGCAAAGGGAGGTAAGTTGCCCCAACGCAATAGATAGCCACGGCCCTTTAGGGGTTCGGGGTCCTTTACTCCCTCCTTTTGTGGATCCAGGTCAGGGAGGGGGGTGTCCTTTGCGGGGCACAGGGGAGACTTCTGGGGCGAGTGCAGAGGCCGTGCCCGTCCCGGATCCTCCTGGGGCTCCAAGCCCAAATCTGCCACCAAGCCCGCTCAGCCATGAAGGGACGCCTTCACCCTTACGGGTGGGGGGACGGCTGTGGCTCTTCGCTCATGTCTGGGGACAACCGGGTTCAGACAGGTGGATGTCGTGGTTGTGTCCTCCGGCTACAAGCTAGAGTTCGCTGCATGGCCTCCGCCACGATTCCTCAGGTCTCGGATTCCTCTAGACCCCCTGGAAGTTCGGGGTCTGTTTCTGGCTGTACAGAACCTATTGGATATGGGGGTCATTTGTCCGGTCCCTACGGGGGAGAGAGGTCAGGGTTATTATTCCAATCTCTTCATAGTACCCAAAAAGGATGGTTCCATCAGGCCCATCCTGGACTTAAAGCTTCTCAACAAGTTCATCAGGACCAGACACTTTCGCATGGAGACCCTGCGCTCCGCGAATAGCTCTTTGCGCCCGGGGGACTTCATGACCTCTATAGACATCAAGGATGCTTACCTTCATGTGCCGGTCTTCCCAGGTCATCAGAGGTTCCTCAGGTTCGCCGTGGAGGACCAGCACTACCAATTTGTGGCACTTCCCTTCGGTCTCACCTCAGCCTCCAGAGTGTTCACCAAGGTGCTGGTGGGGGTGATGGCCCTTCTCAGAGCCCGGGGCATTCGCATTCTCCCTTATCTGGATGACCTCATTACGTCTCATTCTCTCCAGCAGACAGAATTGGATACCCAGACGGTGGTGACTGCCCTGGAAACGTTCGGATGGGTGATCAATTATCCCAAATCCTCCCTCTCCCCTTCCTGGGTGACCCCCTTCCTGGGCATGAATCCTTCCATCCAGCAAGGGATGCAATTGGTGGGACAGATGGTGGCCTGCTTCGAGGCAGTCCCTTATGCCCAATTTCACATGAGACTCCTTCAGCTCCATCTCCTTTCAGTCTGGGACAAGAGTCCCCTGTCTCTGGATCAGGCATTTGTTCTCTCTCCTCTGGGTCGGCGGTCCCTCCTGTGGTTGCTGGACTCGAGGAATCTTCTGGGGGGCAGATAATTTCTGGCACCATGTTGGGAGACGGTCACTATGGATGCCAGTCTGTCAGGTTGGGGGTTCTACTGGAGAGCCCTTCAATTCCAGGGGCTGTGGGGCCCTCAGGAGGCCCACGCTCCCATCAACGTCCTGGAGCTGAGGGCGGTTCGGTTGGTACTGGCACAGTTGACTCCTCACCTTCGGGGCCTGCCAGTCCAGATTCGCTCCGACAACCAGACGGTGGTCACCTACATCAATCATCTGGGAGGGACTCGGAGCAAAAGTGCCCTCAGGGAGGTGTCCATGATTCTGTCTTGGGCCGAGGACATCTCAGCAGTTTACATTCCGGGAGTGGAGAATCTGGAGGCGGATCCCCTGAGCAGGGGGGCCTCTCGCCTGGGGGAATGGTCCCTCAGCAGCGAGGTCTTCCTATTCCTACTTTGAAGGGTCACGTCTCTGCCTTGGCTGTTTTCTTCCAGAGATCCTTCGCTCTACATCCTCTGGTCAAGACATTCTTCCAGGGGGTCGCTCATGTGCGTCCTCCCCGTAAACCCCTGTTGCCAGTCTGGGATTTGAATTTGGTTTTGTCCTCCATTTGAGCCTGTGCATGAGGCTGCTTTGTCTATCCTTACTCTGAAGGTGGCCTTTTTGGTGGCTATCACCTCGGTCAGGCGTGTCTATTCAGGCCCCCTACTTTGAGAGACACCAGGACAAGGTGGTTTTCCGCTTTAAACCAGATTTCTTGCCTAAGTTTGTTTCTGCCTTCCATCTCAATCTGGACATTGTGCTTCCTTCCTTGTGTCCTAATCCTGGTAACTCCAAGGAGAGGGCCTTGCATTCTGGATGTGGTCTCATCCTCAACACCCAGAAAACGGTTGAGCTGATTGTAGACTTCAGGAGGTCCCACCCATCACACAGTCCCATCTCCATGGGTAAGGATGAGGTCAAAATCGCTACCAGCGCAAAATTTCTCGGCATGGTGATAACGGACGACCTGAAGTGGAGTAGACAAGCCACCGTTGTCCTAAAGAAGGCTCAACAGAGACTCTATTTCCTAAGACAACTGGCGAAATACGGAATGTCGAAAAGGATCCTGAAGACCTTCTACATCGGTGCTGTAGGTTCACTCCTGACCTCCTCCTTCACTGCCTGGTATTGTGGGACCACTGCCAAAGACAGGAACAGGCTGAAGAGGATCACCAGGACTGCTGAGCGGATCACAGGATGTCCCCTACCTGACCTAGATGAACAATTCAAGGAAAGGATCCGCTCAAGGTCAAAAAGAATAGTTGGAGACCCCACTCACCCAGGTCACCCCATCCTCATTCTCCTACCCTCTGGACGGAGGTACCGAGCTATCTCGTCCAGGACCACCCGCTACAAAAACAGTTTCTACCCACTAGCTGTTAAAGCACTGAACAACCAACTTTAAGAATCCTGCAATAACTTTCGGTCCCCAGCGCATAACCAGTTGCAAACGTATTGTCGAATGTAACTAAAGCCCCTTGTATAATATGTATATCTAGTTGTATAATATGTGTTGTGTATATGTATATCTAGCAAATGTTTGAACCCCTCGATGTATATAGTGTGTCCAGCAAATGTTCAACCTCTATGGAGATTCCCCCTTCCAAAAAATATTCCTTGTATGTATTCTCGACCTACTTGGCGACAAATAAAGTATTCGTATTCGTCTGGAATTTGAAATTCTATCTGGTGGCGACTGCGCCTTTCAGAAAGACGGATGCCTTGTTTGTGGTTCCCTCGGGTCCCAAGAAGGGTTTGGCTCTTGCTAAGTCTACTATTAGCAAATGGATTTGTCAGGCCATCTTTAGGGCCTATTCTGCTAAGGGAAAGGATCCTCCTTTCCATGTTAAGGCTCATTCTACCCGTGCTGTTGGGGCTTCCTGGGCCTTCCAACACCAGGCTTCTGTTGAACAAGTTTGTAAGGCTGCTACTTGGTCTTCTGTTCATACCTTTTCTAAGTTTTACAAGGTTGATGTTAGGGCCTCAGCGGATGCTATTTTTGGCCGCAAGGTTCTGCAGGCGGCAGTGATTTGAACTGCACGTTGTTGCTTTTTGGGATCCCCACCATTTTTATGGACACTGCTATTGGATGTCCCAGATGTTATGAATCATTATCTGGAGCAGGACGTGCTGCATACTTAGAATAATACAATTTTGTGATTACTCACCTTGTAGAATTGGTATTATAAGTATGCAGCACGTCCTGCTCCATCCCACCCTGATTGCCTTATTCTTGGATCCTCTTTATGGTGATTGTTATTCTTGTTAACATTGTTAAGTTTCTATTGGCTTCTCCTGGTTACTACTGCTTTTCTATACTGGGGAATTAGTGGGAGGTCCCGGGTATATATGGACCGAGAGGGGCCTCTTTTTGCCATCTCTGCAGTAAAGCGCCCTCTTGTGGAGGTAATCCCAGATGTTATGAATCATTATCTGGAGCAGGACGTGCTGCATACTTATAATACTAATTCTACAAGGTGAGTAATCACAGAATTTTTATCATGCATCAAAAGAGACATGGAATCACAGGATATGGTGTGCCCTCATCTGGAATATGCAGTCTAGTTATGATTATGGGGCAGCGGAGAACCACCAAACTGACAAGGGGAGTGAATGATCTTTGTTATGATGATGAAAGATTACAGGAATTAAATGTATTTATTCATCTCATAGAAGTGAGAGCATCATCAACGTCATCTCACGCGTCAACAAATGATTTATTTTATTTTTCTTTCTTTATTTATCTTACAATACATTTTACTATTAGCTTATTATCTGTTGTTACCTTGTTTGGACTTGATGGACATGTCTTTTTCCAACCTTTTGAACTATGTACATACACCAAGTTTGCTTTCACTGTCAGAGGCACTGTGGATCTGATAAGGCCCACAGTATCATGGTTTACTTTGGTAGGAATTGTCCAACAGGGCTTCTTTGAGTCTTTGTGGCATAGAATAAACTCACCATCCAAGATCCAAACTTGGATGTTTTCCCACTGGCCAAGATTCCTAAGCCTTGATCAAAACAAACCAAAGCTATTGTCTGAGTTGGGGGTACAAACTTGCTCTGTAGGCCCTTTCTGGGAGAAGGTGTCCTGGGTAGAGTGCACAGAATACACATTGTTGCAGATTAGTTAGCACTTCTGTTTGAAAGGTTAGCCATTATCTGCCAAGGAGAAGACAATGCAGTTGCAGAATGTTAGATCATGGAAAAACAGTATGTACTTGCAGGTCTGATGGGAAGCATAGGTTGCCTTAACTGGAGATTTATGTATGCCAGGCTGGGGAATGCACATTAACAGTGTATGTCAAGGATAGACTGACCGCTCAGAAGGTGTTAGATTTCCTACCACAGAAAAATTGCTCTGTAGTGATTACTCTCTTTTTTGAAGATATGCTTATAGTGGAACAAACCCCACTCTACCACCGAGTACCTTGGGCATTACTGCCATGGCCCGGTTAAATAAACTGCAGCCACGCTCACATGGAAACTTTGAGATCGCCGATTGGCTGATCTCAAGTGTGCCGAGTGTGGTAACATGCCCGCTGTTTGATTTTTTTAATGCCAGTCGGCTGCAAAATGTAGAAAAACAGTAGAAAGCTGTGGAGAAATCTCAACTTGCTAAATATGCCCAGTAGTCTCAGAGTGCTGCAGCAGCAACCTTTGCTAAAGACAGGATTCAAAGCTTCATAAATAATAACACCATCATAAATCACCAAAAGAAAAAAAATAATTGAGCACAGCGCATTTTCATACTCCTAAATTGAAGAACAATTGAAGTAACAATTGAAGAACAATTTCCATGCAGACACAGTAATGAACAGCTCTTGTGGTCTACAACCACCTGGAAGTCAGAATATGTATGCCTATTTAAGAATGAAGAAGCCATGTCCCAACCCAAGATAATTAGTACACTTTAGAAGAAAGCTGAGGTCTGGTTGTCTAGGTCTTACTAGATAATGAGGTTTAATTCAGAGCTGTTGCCCAAAATTTGGTTGGGGAACGCGATGCAACTCGCCGGTGAGAGGTTTCGGACAACTCACCTGATTAAAGTTAGTTTGAATGGATTGCTAAGAATTCTCACTTCTATTCTTGATTTTACAACTCGCATAACAGTTGAAGGAATCAGCGAGTTGTACTAGTTTCAATTAATAAAATGATTGCCACTACAGGTATGCTGCAGCCTTCCCCTATGAACTCTCTTAGTTTCAATATATGTATCCTGTCCCTAGAAGTTTAAGAATATACTATGCATGATCGGATTAGGTGTGGTGGAGGTCCTTGGGCAGAAATTCAAATTGAGGTCCCCCCATAAGTAACTATAGCCTAATTGCTGCCTATGTTAACAAGTGGTGGAGGCCCCCAAGTTGGTGAAGACCATGGGCTGGGAGCCCTGCCCGCTTCCAACATGGTCCTGGCAATATGTCCTTCATTTACTGTTACATCCTTCCCAAGCAGTATACACATTGATGGTCATATGGTATCTGGACAGACATTTATAGTCAAAAATGTTATTGCTTGTGTGAATCTAAACTATTGTTGTAAACCAGTTCAGGATATTTACTTATGTGATGGGAAACCTCCTTGTTTAATTGTTGCAGTTAAGTAGCCTTGCATAACCTTTTCCACAGATGATTTTCATGTATTTTTATCTGAAATTCAGACCTAACTTTCCAGATGTTCAGAAACCTTAAAATCTATGGTTTGGGGTGAGCTCGCTATCATGCACATTCTATACTATCTGAAAAGGCTCCTATGTTAAGTTTTGAAAAAGTCTTTGAGTTTAATGTTTTTTTGCTTTCAAGTCACATAAAATTATATTCCCTTTCGCTTCCCAGCAACAGCTGCTCTGGTTCTTCAGCCTTAAAGGAAAAGTCCCTTTTTTGTCAGGTTTTTGGAGTTCTGCTTTAGGGATTTTCTCTTCTAGGGCGTAAGATAAACATTTGTGTTAGGATTGTACCTCCAGACCTGTGATTTGCTTATCAGCATGCTGTTTCCAAGTTTCCTATATCCCTGTGTGTCTGTGATCCTAAGATGGGAGTGTTTTTTTTTTTTTTTTTGAGTAAAAATTACTGACTACATATCCCAGAATCCCTTCACTGTAACCGGTGAGCATGTTAGCAGCTGGGAAGGCTGCTAGTAACTCTTTAGCTACTGGAATACAAGATTGTGATTCTCCCTATCCGAATAAGCTGACTTAAAGCAGAATGGGTGTAATGGGTTAGAAGGCTAGAGTGAGGATCTGTTCTTCTAATGCACCAGTTGATGCACATTGCTAAGGTAAACACATTGTTGCTAGGGAAATGGTTTTGTTTTATAACACAGAGTTGCAAACAGTTAGAAAATAAAAAAAATCAGATAAGATTAGCACACTGAAGACATCAGTTGGCACACAATAATGGAAACTTCAAAAGTGAAATTAACTTTAAAGATCAGGTCTGGCAATGTGGTCAAATGCCCGTGGCTGTTTTGATATTGTTTTTGGTCTTAGAATATGTAAATGTATAGGAAAATAGATGATCTTTAGCTTTTTAGGAACACTCCTCTTTATTATGTATTTATATCTGTTGATGTGAATGTATTTGACCGTACCCTATGCAATATTTCAATAAAAATATATTGGAAAAAAAAGTTACAGATGAAATAGAAATACATACTCTTTTAACAAAGATCTATTTTTTTCAGTGTTAACTAAACACACTTTATTGTATAGTATAGTGACCATGTGGGTGTCCTATGAGTGCAAGCCAAATAACTTGGTGAATATCGTAATCTTTTCATTTCAATTTGTCTTGCACCAGGGCCAGTTTCCATGTAAATGCATCTGGTTGTGGTAACAGCCCTTCATTGATTGTGTCTTATTGAGTGTTTGCTGAGGATTTTCAGAACATGAGTCATAGAATTCCTCTATTCCCTCCAGGGTTCTCTTCACTGATGTTCCTTGTCTTTGTAGTTAATGCTGGCTCCTTGAACCAGTTACTGTAATGTGTAAATGGATGTTTTTGGAGGACTGTGCGTAAAATACCTGGGGAGGAAAGGTCACAGATTGGCTTCTGTTTTCATGGAAATTGATCCCTTTCATTTCAACTAGAGTCATTCCATTCAGAAATGTTCCTCAGCTTCTTAACCTTTTTATTTTATGTCTGCAGTCGGTTGTCCATTTTGGCACATTCTATGTACTTCCCTCTACATTTTAAGACTAGTGCAATTAATCTCCTTAGTAGCATTGCTGTTGTTTTTTTTTTATTTACATGCTTCTTCCCATCAGATTTTCATCAGTCTAGTTTACACTTTCCCTAGGACCTTTCTTTATTCTTGTACAGAAGCATTCTTGTGCCCAAGAAATATATGACAGAGAGGGGTTTGGTACATGGGGATACCAACCCGCCCCCTCCGACTGCCCACAAGCATCTGACTGTTCTTTCACCTCCAATCCAATCTTTTCTTAAAACAGACCAAAACCCACATTTTTAACTTGCATCCCCTGACCAGTTTTCACTGCTCCTGCTTGACTTTAATCCTAGATAATGGTGCCTGTTTTAGCTGTGAAGCCCCGCCTCCTCCATTCATTGTTACTGATGTGTGTGGCAAAGATGTAATTGCCACAACTATGCAATGACTGATCATCTGCCATCTCACACCTTGGAAAAGCAAAAAAATCAGTGTTCCAGGACAATTCAAAAGCGAAAACATCCATTTCTAGTGCTACACCTTAAGAAGGGGGTATCGGCAGGGGCTTTGGCCAAAAGTATTTCAGAAGTTCAGTGGGTTTTGATCCGCTTTAATTTCTCTCTTAAAGCTTTTTCTTTTTTTTTTTTTTTGTTTGTTTTTGTTTTGTTCCTTAATGTACATTCTGGGGATGGTGGTACTTTCACCTGCCATGGAAGGGTTGGAATATGCCAGGAGCATAGATTTTATTCAAGGCAGCAGTAAAAAAGAACAAAACACTAACCATGACCTAATCCCTCTTTCCAGTTCAGCAGGCATGTCAGTTAATTTATTTCTAATATTAAAAAGTGGGTTCATGACGGCTTCATTAAGTGTTGTTAAGTGTAAGGATTCTGCAACTTTTTTCCTTTTTGTTGTTTTGCAGGTTGGCCCTCATTCTTTGATGTTGTCAATCCAGAAGCACTGGCATACACCGATGACTTTACCTATGGAATGCACAGGGTAGAAACAAGTTGCAGTCAGGTTAGTAATTAAAGTGGCACAAAACCCATTTTGGACTCCCCTACGCCCACCTCACCGAGTACCTTGGGCAATGCATCTGTTTTGGCAGTGGCCTAGTTATTAAAAATGTGTTTTTTTTCCACCGCCGAGGCCACGTCCACCTGGTATTTTTCAGATCACCGATTGGCTGTTCTAAAGAATGCTGACTGACATAACCCAGCCCTCCGGCTGCATCCTACCCCTAGCCTCTCTGAATGAATGGCTGCAGGAGTGCGTCTCAGCTACAGGGCAGTAGAGAGCCGGTGATAAAGGCTACAGGGCATGAGAGCCAGTGATAAAGGTGAGTTTCACACGGCGTGGCACCCCAATTACGGCTGTCCCGGGGGGCAGACTAGCGGCTGGCCCTGGAGTATTTAGACTCCAGGACTTCACCTCAGGGCTTGAAAGACGCCGGTGATAAAGGTGAGTTTCACATGGCGTGGCACCCCAATTACGCCTGTCCCGGGGGGCAGGCTAGCGGCTGGCCCTGGAGTATTTAGACTCCAGGACTGCACCTCAGGGCTTGAAAGACGCTTTAAGACATAGTAAGGCTTGGTGAATGTCTCTGAAAGCTTCAAATTCTCCACACAGGTGACCATAATGGCCACTCCAAGTCATAAGTGGGATGGTGGTCAGTTATAGACCTCCAACCGTGGGCTGATTGTTGACAATGGGAAGCACACCCACTGGGCATGCGGGGGATGCGCATCCCAAACAGCCTCTGGTTCAACAGGAGGCCACACATGCGCTGTTGGACCAGGACAGAGGTTAGCAGATCAGGTGATTTGAGGGGTTTCACACAGGGAAGCGCAACGAAACCCGAAAAAGTAAACATACCCAGGTTTTGTTCCACTTAAATGCATTTTTGGGAAATCCCGGGAAATAAGAATACAAGAAAAAGGTTGTAGTATCATGGTGGCACTCACTAACCAACTAACCAACACAAAACACCCGCAAATGTGTCCTCAGTTCTTAATTGTTCCCTTAGTCTAGTTTAGTAGGCTACACAATCATGAGGAAGACTTCTGACTTGACAGTGGTTATGGACATTAACCCTTTCGCTGCCAGCCTACCTGCAGCATTTCCCACTCCCTGTTGCCAGACTGAGTTTCACTGTTTCGCGCTACACATGTTCAACTGTCATTTTTGAAAGGATTTCCAGGGATTTCCCAGGAAAATTATATATTGTTTTTTTCAACAGAGTCTGGGCTTTAACATGAAATGTCTTGTTTGTATTTTTTACGTGTATTCTCAACATTTTTGGGTGAAATGTGTGAAAAAAATTAAAAAAAATATATTTTTTTACAATTTGTAGAGTTTTTTTGTAATAAAAAATGTAAGTTTGTCAATAAAATCTTATTGCGTGAGAAACCCCAATTTCTCCCGGTTACAGCGATACCACATATGTATAGGTAGACACCCTTTCCTGCCCAGAAGCCTTTTATAGCTGCTGGATGACAAATGGTTAATTAAAAAAAAAAAATGACATAGGGTCCCCCTTCCCGGGGAGGGGGACCCCATTTTTTTTTTGATTTTTAAGGGTTAAAAACCCTTAAAAATCCAAAAAAAAAAATGACGTGGGGTCCCCCTTACCCAAAGTAACCAGCCCGGGACCAGCTATGGGGGCTTGTAGGCACAGAGTGGGGGGGCCAGCTTTGGTGGCCCCCCCACCCTGCAGCCTACGAGCCCACATAGCCTATGTGGGCCCGGGCTCTTCTGCCCCCCCCTGGCCTTTGGGGAGGCAGGTAATGGGGGTGCGGGGGTCAATGGCAAGCCACCCGCTAGGGCAGGTGACTTGCCACCCCCCCAGCCTTGTGAACTGGTATAAGGGGTCTCATGGACCCCTTACCAGCTCACAAAGAGTTAATGTGAAAAAAAACCACCACACAATAATAAAAAGTATTTTATTCAAAAAAAAAAAAATTTTTTTAACTGTACTTACCTTCGATTGCAAGCTCTTGTCCCTCGCCGCTCAGCTGACAGATGCCTGTGATCGGCATCCAGAGAAGGAGAAGGCAGGAGATCAGAGGATCTCCTGTCACCTCCTTCCAGGGCACCGATCACCGGCATCTGAGAAGCTGAGAAAGCTGAAGCCGGTGATCGGGACCGGGATGACGTCATAAGCCCCGCCCCCAAGGGGGCGGGGCTTAGAGGCAAGATGGCGGCCACCATCGTGAAGAAGAGAGGAGAGAGCCTCCCAGGCTCTCTCCTGAAGATCGGTAAGTCCTGGGGGGGGATCGGAGGCCCCCCAGGTGAAGAGGAGGGACAGCGGGAGCCAGCGCACACACAGGTAAGTGAATGTCATTTTTATTTTTTATTTTTTTTTACAGTTAGCAGCTGCTGCTGCAGAAGCGGGGGGGGGCGGCCTATTCCGGGGGCTCTCCTGGAGCCATCCGACCCCCCACGGGGGATCGGATGGCACCAAATTAAAGAGGAGACCCGGCCGGATCCAACAAGGGGTCAGGTGAGTATTTTTGATTTTTATTTTTTAAACTAGAAGCGAGGAAAGTCAAGCACGTAACACCTACGGGCTTGGCACTTAAGGCCCAGCCAAGCCAGCACGTAGGTGTTACGTGCTTGGCAACAAAAGGGTTAAAGTAATTGACACCCACAGAAGGGCAACAAAATGTAATTTGCTAAAGAAACAGGCTGATCACAAAGTGCTGTAACCAAGCTTATTGATGGAACGTTGAGGGAATGGAAAAAGTGTGGTCAGAAAGGTTTCCTAAGCAACAGGGATAACCTGGGCCTTGAAAGAATTGTTAAGAAAAGGCCATTCATGAATTTGGGTGGGATTTACAAGCAGTGGACTGTGTCTGGCATCAGTGCTTTGAGTCACCACCACACACATATATCATAACAAGGGCTACAACTGTAGCATTACTTGTGTCTAGACACTCCTAAACCAAAAAACGCCAGAAGCATCTTACCCAAACTGAAAAGATTTTGCATTTCCAGGTCCCAGATTCTAGGGGAAAAGGCACACATTTAAAGTTGCCTGAGGTCCAGTGTGAAATGTTCAGTCAGTGATGGTCTGAGGAGATATGTCTTCTTCCACTATGTTATTTCAAGTCAAAAGTCAGCTCAGCCATCTACCAGGAAACTGTAGAATAATTCATGCTGACAAGTTTTGTGGAGATGTGGATTTCATTTTCCATACGGATTTAGGACCTGCCTACACCACCAAAAATACTTGGTTTAATATCAACAGTATCATTGGCTAGCAAATTTGTCTGACCTATTTATGGGATATTATCAAAAGATGAGAGACACCAGATCTAACAATGCAACTTAAGGCTGCTATCAAAGCAACTTGGGCTTTCTTAACTCCTCATCAGTGTCACAGGCTGATCGCCTCCATGCCACACTGCACAATAAATCTTGAAAGAACAATAGTGTGTTTATGCATCATTGTCATAAAAGATTAAAGGTCTTATTTATGATTTGTGACATTTAGCATCTTTCTGGTGGCCATAGCGCCAGTTTTGGTGTGCCGGCATCTTTGTCTTTTCTGGCACTGTGCTTTGGACTACAATGGCACTAGAAGTTAAGGAGCTTGATGCTAACTAATTTGCTTTGATTGTTGCTTTAGGTATTGACCGACCTGTGTCAGCACCTGTTGGACCCGACATCCCATTATACCAGCGCCAGTGAGCGTCACTTTGTACCATTGTCTCTTTGGTGCTGAGCTGCGTATTTATTAATTTTTTCCACCCTCAAAAGATTGGTACTGTATTCTTCAGGTGCTGGTCGGGGTTTTACAGTTACAAGATATCGCTGCTGGGGACAAAGTTTACAATGTGTTTAGGCTGCGTTTTAGTTGTTGTTGTCCAAATTACACATTTGTAAGTATAAAACACTTTGAAAATAACAAATGATTTATTAGCATAAAACATTGCAATCTAGTTCCGTCCATTGTGCTCTATGGGATCTTGACCTACAGTGCCACTTCAACTGGCACTGCTTCAGCTAGAGCGCCCGGCGCTGCAGCCTTTTGGGCACTAGTGTTAAATAAGATGCTATTTGGAGGCCGCATTGGCGCTACTGTTTTTTTGTTTCTTAAATTGCACGCTGAGAGCTGCTGAGCCAAATAAAGTGGCGCTGTGTGGCCCTGACACTTCATAAATCAGGCTCCCCATGTCTGATGGATGACTTACTTTTACACCCTTCTAGTACAAGCAAATAGCAAGCTAGGAGGTATTGCATCCAGGTTGTTTAAATAACCCCACCTTTTTTTATCTATCAGGTTATCATGCGCTATCTAGTAGGTTTAATAGTGCCTTCCAAAATAAATTAACAGGAAATATAACAAGAATTTGCCTTGCTTGATTAATATATTTTGTTTAGTGTATATTTGTCTGTAAAATATTTTCTTTTGCTTTTAAAAAATGATTTTATGCTTGTTTTTTTAGTGTGGTGCCCACCTTGGTCATGTCTTCGATGATGGCCCCCGGCCAACTGGTAAAAGATACTGTATAAATTCAGCATCACTGAACTTTATGCCGTCATCAGAAGGTGCTGAAGGAAGTGCTTCTTCAGACCCTCCAAAAACTGAACTGTAAAAAGCCACCCAGTGACCAGAGTAAATTCTGTTATATTTTGTAGCTAGAACTGTTCTATGGATCATGTCTTCTTTTCCTCACTTAAATAAATCAATAGTGGGCCAAAGTGTGAGTTCTTTTAACAATTAAAGTTAACATTACCGTGGTACCAAAAATAACATGTACTTTCTTTGTGCTGAATGGCCCTTCTATCAGACAGTGTTTATAATATATATATATATATATATATATATATATATCTTTTGTTAAATTCTTACAGAAAAACTGAAATAGTGAGATGAATTTGTCCGTATTATGTTAAGGAGCAAAGTGTCACTATGTAAATTTCAAACTAAAAAATGTTTGTGGTGCATTTGCTAGTTTTCTCAGTTATATTTGTTGCACAATTCTTTACTTATCCTTATATGGGTTTTTTAACCATTTAAAATAAATGATGATGTGAAACATTTAAGGTCCCTGTGCACATATGAATCTAACAAATGCTTTTCCTGGTAGATAGGCTTTATTTTTTTAACAGAGAAAAGTTAACTGGCACTTTTACTACATCAACTGCACAAAAATAGTTTTAACATCCTTTTGAATGTAAAATTGGTCACTAAAAATATGGCTTAAAATTGACTATAGTATAGTTATCATAAACAAACATTGTCCCTTTTTAAAGCTTCATTCGGTCCTCCTGTGTCCCAGTAGTACAGTCTAAATAGTGGACAAGTATAAACTGACCATTTTTTGGTCTCCTCAAAGTGGGACAGTTTGTGTGCGATGAACGTGGTAGGTGTGGGGTTTAGAATATGGCTTAATTACAGGTCTACAGGTCACATGCTTTAGGAATATTTGGTCCATAAAAGATGTTGGTGATTAAGCCAATGCCCCGAAGCCCATTCATTCCACTACCACCATTCAACCAAAGAGTCAAAGCAGTTGTAAACCACCCAGACATCCAGCATTCTGCATTTGATGGGACAGTCTTTCCAATGTCAGCAAAGTGGGACATGTATTTTCAGGGAGACAGGAAGTCTCAAAGTGAACTGTCCAACCGAAAGTGAGACATCTGGTCAGTATAGGCTAGCTAGGCTATATACAAAAAAGTAGCCCGTGGGAGGCGTTTTTTGGGGCAGTATAGGCTATAGAAAGGTGATTAGCTACCTTGGTCAACTTTAATTCTATTCTTATTTTTGTGTACTATATAAATATATGTAGTATAAATATACAGCACTATTTAATATAGCTTTTGTATAATATTTACAATACATTATGCACTCAGTAGCTTACCTTCCATTGAGTGGCTGGTCTCCTTAGTGAGGAATTAATTCCTCATTCAGCTTTCAGTCTCCACCCCGCTGACCTGGTCCTTCAATCAAACCTTCAGTGGACCAAGAACAGACCACCCCACTTCCTCCCCAGACATCCCGATTGGCTGCCTCTCTCTGCAGCTCCGCCCTCCTCTCTGGTTATACGTGCTGGCAGACTGGAGACATTCTGAGCCTGCAGCATCTCTCACCCCTTTTTCTGATCATACTATGTGCTGGCAGTAATAACTAGAGGCACAACAATGCACTTATTTTTTTTACTATGATATATGTAAAGCACACAACATCGCTGTTGCCACACCCACTGTTTCTCCCCATTTGTTCTATGAATCTCCAATGTTCTAATACTTTTACAAATAACTTAGGATCTACAGGGTCTTTTTGAAAATGGATTGACGTTTGGGACAGTGCAACATGTAGCCCGAGATAATGGAACAACAATTGGGCTTGCCTTTAGTATAACTTTAATGCTTATGTGTCTACTCTGTTCTTTGTTCTAATCTACATGGGCTTGTGAGCATAAATGAGCATAAATGAAGCTACAGACCACGTCTCTTTATAATAAGAATAAGAATATTGACCTTATTGTAAGGAGTATATACAGTATAACTGCACTGAAAATGTTGCTGATGCTTTTTGCAGATGATTTATTTTTCATTTACACCCATGTTCATGTAATTTGTTTTATTGTTTAATTTAGGCGGAATTATAGAATATTTAGAATTTATGTTTTAAACATAGTTTGTGCTAAAACAGATTCTTACCTGTTAGACTAATGCACATGCTCACAGACTGCATCACATCTGCAAAAACCTTTCTGTGTCTGAAAGCACCTCTCTTGCTTGTTATATGGCTTATCCATTATTATCACATCTATAACTTTTAAAATGCCTTTTATGTTTTGAATTCTATAGCTGCAAAATATGAGAATATAAAGCTTTACAGTACTCTAATTTTCACTACTAAAAAAAATACTTTTTATATTTATTTTAGAAGGTTTACTATTAATAACTAACTATTCCTATCTGTTAACAAGTACCAAAATAAATAATTTTAATTGTACAATTATTTTTATAATCTTTATTTTAGCTAAACTGCACTTGTGAAAAAAGAAAATGTACAATACAACTCAAAGGGCAAGTATTATTTGCCGCCTTTTCTGGTAAGGGCTGGAGAAATTTTCATCACACACTCCTCAGCCTGTCAGCAGCAGAGAACGTAACCATGTTTTATCAGCTAGAGTAGCATACAATGTAACAAACAATCAGCTGGTAAGTTTGTTACATTCTCTGTTGCTGAGAGGCAGAGGACAGTGTAGGATGAAAATATCTCCAGCGCATCGTCGGAAAAAGAGGCACATGATACTTGTCCTTTAAACTGGACCTTCACCTGAATAAGAGCCTATCATGAATGTTCCCTCCACCCTGTACATACAGATTGCTCACTTTTAAAATCATCATATTCTTAGTATACAGTACATCCTGCTCCAGATAGAATATTTACACTCGGTACTACTCCGCCAGATGGTGCTGGACTGCAGAGACATCGAAAATAGGCTCCTCCCGGCCCCCTCAAATACCCAGGGACCTCCCACAATCCCCAGATCTTCTCTGCAGTCTGGACTGCGAAGGACAAGAAGATGTCTCTCTCTACTCGCAGGTGAGCAGGGCTATTAGCCTGCGGCCCTGTAGAACTATTCCGACTCATTCCATTAGTAATGTGCCTCCCAGCCTTGGCTGCGCTGGTCGGGTGATGGTAGGCAGCACCGCTGTTAGGTGCTCAGGAGCGCTGCTCCACCGCAATCCCCCACCAAAGGGTAGGCGGTTCAGGCTTATGGTGAGCCTCTATGGGATGCCCCTTTTGCCCCTGTCTATCGGTGGGCCCTATGTTAAGTGGCCGCTGTCCTCCCTCACTCTCCTTGTAGCCTGGGGGGGGGGGGGGGGGGGGTGTATATGTATATACGTGTATTGGCTTTTATGTTTCACTACATTATGCTTGGTGTCAGCCGCCGCGCTGACTTGTTTTAATTTATGTGCTTGAAATTGCCGCCGCCACGCACGTTTTTCCTGTGTTCCGCTCTTGGCGGCGGCGTTACCTCAGGCGGCGTCATTGGCTGTTGTCACGTGTTGGCTTCGCGCTCTTCGGGGGGGGGGGGCTTGTCTTTGGCACGTTCCGCGTCATTGCTCATGCGGGCCCGCCCCTCGAGGTATACCGACGGCATTTTTTGCTTGGTTCCGGCTGCTGCTGACAGGCTTCTACCTACCACGGTCTGTGAGTGTCCTCGCGGGCGGCTTTATTACCGCTGTTAATTATTGTATACTTACGGCTCCCCTTTGATTATGTCTTTCAGACGGGCGAACCCCTTTGGCTTCTCCCGGCCCTACTCCCTCTATTTAGTTGGTTAACTTGTGAGGCCTAGTGTTAATTACTCCCACTTCCCTAGCGGGTTATTGGGGCATCCCGGGTTGCTGTATAGCATTAATCCCTATCTGCCTATTGTGCTGCTATAATCACCATATGGAGGCGTCTCAGGATAATGTGACCGGGGTTCCTTCGGACAAGCCCGGCTGTGTGTAGCTTGTGGGGAGCCCCATGTTGATGCTGACAAGGCGCGGGTCTGTGTACCCTGTGCCAAACAGGTGCTTGCACTGCAATCTGGCCTTCCAGTGGCTGAGTCTGCGATTCGTTTCGCCTCACCTACTCCCCCAAGCTTAAATCTCACTCCCTCTGAGTTGCATACAAGTGGGGATTCTCAGTCTGATGTGTCTTCTAGACTGGCTAGTGTTGAGAAGTTAATTGCTAATACCTTGGCGCGTAAGGCATCTGCAAAAAAGCGGCACTTAACGCCTGATGTCACTCTATTTCCTATGGAAGCTGATGAGTTTTTGCAACTGTCTGGCTATACCCCTTTGGAGGAAGGGGAGCTATTCTCCGACTCAGGGTCATCTGATGAGAGGCCCAGGGGTCATGAGTCATGACGATTCTGGCTCCAACCCCTGGGCCCCGGATGATACTGATAGACTGTTGGCTCAGATTTTTGAGGTTCTGTCTATCTCTCCCCCTGTTGCGGCCCCCAGGCAACAGGGGGAACTTTTTCATACTGCTTAGTCACGCTTGGAATTTCCTGAGCAAGCACATTTCAATAACCTTTTGCTCAAGGAATGGGAGCGTCCCAGTAGACTTCCCGGTGTACCTAAGAGTTGGGATAGGAAGTATCCCTTTCCTGCTGATGTGGTGAAGTGTTGGTCATCCCCTCCCGAAGTGGATGCCCCGGTCCTAGGGTTATCTAACACCTCTGTCATGCACTCCCCTGACTCTACTACCCTGCGGGATGCTGAGGACGGCGCATTGATCAGCTGGCGTCCCATGCCTTTGCATGTGTGGGGACGGCGCTGTGCCCGGTCTGTGCCTCTGCCATTACGGCTGTGGCTATTAGGACCCTGCTCAGAAGTATCCTTGATGGTGCCCCTGATAATGTGTGAGGAGTTTAATGCACTCGCTCGTTTTGATGTTTTTGTGAATTATGTCCTCTCTGCCTTGGATGACATCATTAGAATGTGTGACAGAACCTCTGCCCTTGTGGTGGCTATACGCTGCTCGGTTTGGCTGCGCCAGTGGGCTGCTGACAATGCTGCCAAGAAGCCCTCACTGGTTTTCCCTTCAAAGGACTACGCCTGTTTGGGGACCGCCTGGACCTGTTTGCTAAGGGAGGCAGGTTACTCCAGCGCAGGCGGCAGTCTCGGCCCTTTCGGGGTCAGGGCTCCTTTTCCTCCCCCTACCGTGGTGCTAGACAATGGAGGGGGGGTTCCTTTACTGGGGCCCGAGGAGACTTTTGGGGTAGGGGCAGAGGATGGGGATGCCCTTGCTCCTCCTGGGGCTCCAAGCTTAAGACCTCTCCCAAGCCCCCTCAGGCATGATGGGGCGCCCTCACCCATCCGGGTGGGGGGGACGGCTTCAGCACTTTGCTCACGTCTGGAGTCGTCATGTCTCAGACCGGTGGATTCAGGAGGTAGTGTCCTCTGGTTACAAGATAGAGTTTGCTGTCTGCCCCCCCCCCCCCCAAGGTTCATCAGATCCCGGATTCCTCATAACCCTGTGTCAGCTCAGGATCTAGTGCAGGCAGTGCAAAGCCTTCTGGAGCTGGGGGTCATCTGCAAGGTCCCTTTAAGAGAAAAGGGCAAGGGCTTCTATTCCACCCTCTTCACAGTGCCCAAAAAAGATGGGTCAGTCAGGCCCATCCTGGACTTGAAGATCCTCAACAAATTTGTCAGGTGCAGGCGCTTTCACATGGAAACTCTGCGCTCTGCCATCAGTTCCCTGCGCCCAGGGGATTTCATGACGTCTGTGGACATCAAAGATGCTTACCTTCATATTCCTGTGTTCCCAGGTCATCAAAGGTTCCTCAGGTTTGCTCTGATGGATCAACACTACCAATTTGTGGCATTGCCCTTTGGTCTGACTTCAGCTCCCAGGGTGTTCACCAAGGTGCTGGCTGGCGTGATGTCTCTGCTCAGGTTTCAGGGCGTCCGCATGCTTCCCTATCTGGACGACATTCTCATCACTTCCCAGTCTCTACATCAGGCAGAGTTGGATACTCAGCTGGTGGTGTCCACCCTGGAGTAATTTGGCTGGGTGATCAACCACCCCAAGTCTTCTCTGTCCCCCTCCTTGGTGACACCCTTCCTGGGAATGAATCTGGATACAGTTAAGGCAATGATTTTTCTTCCTCAGCGGAAGGTGGACAGTCTGATTGCGCAGGTCCAGTTCCTGCTATCTTGTCATCATCCCGCCATCAGGCAGGGAATGCAGCTGGTGGGCCTGATGGTGGCGTGCTTCGAGGCAGTTCCTTATGTTCAGTTCCACTTGAGGCCTCTGCAACTCCACCTCTTGTCAGTATGGGACAAGGACCCCGCGTCCCTGGACCGGGTCTTTGCGCTTTCCCCCCTGGTCAGGCGGTCCCTCTCGTGGTGGCTGGACTCCAGGAACCTGTTGGGGGGCAGATCCTTTCTGACCCCCTCCTGGGAGACGGTCACCACGGATGCCAGTCTGTCAGGTTGGGGGGGTTTCTGGAAGTCCCTGCAGCTCCAGGGGAGGTGGGGCCCTCAGGAGGCCCACACACCTATCAATGTCTTGGAGCTGCGAGCGATCAGGTTAGTTCTGGCTCAGCTGACTCATCACCTTCGGGGCCTGCCTGTTCAGGTGCGCTCGGACAACCAGACGGCAGTCCTACATCAATCATCAGGGAGGGACCCGGAGCAAGAGGGCCCTCCAGGAAGTGTCTCTGATCCTGACCTGGGCGGAGGCCAATGTTCCTTGCATATCAGCGGTGTACATTCCGGGGGTGGAAAATCTGCTGGCAGACTCTCTGAGCAGGGGGACCTCTCGCCAGGGAGAATGGTCCCTTTGCAACAGGGTGTTCCAATCTATGTGTCACCGTTGGGGCCAACCAGATGTGGATCTGTTTGCATCCCGTCACAATCACAAGCTCCCGGCCTTTGTCTCCCTGTCTCAGGATCCTCTGGCCTTGACCACGGATGCTCTAGCAATGTCATGGCAGGAATTTCAGTTCCTGTATGTCTTTCCTCCATTTCCCCTGCTGGGCAGGGTTCTGCGCAAGATTGCTCTGGAGGGGGTGCCAGCAATTCTGGTGGCCCCCAGGTGTGAAGAAGTGTGGTTTGCAGACGTGGTGCAGCTGGCAGTAGTTCAGTACGTTCTGCCCAGGGTGCCAGACCTGCTCACTCAGGGTCCCTTACGCCATCCCAATTTACAAACTCTGGCTTTGACGGCCTGGCTGCTGAAACCTCCATCTTGATGGAGAAGGGGCTGTCTACGTCGGTTGTTGATACCATGATAAAGGCTAGGAAGAAGTCGTCTTCTTCCATTTATTACAGGGTTTGGCGTGCCTACATTGACTGGTGTGAGTCTAGGTCTCTTCCCTGTCGTGTGTTCTCTATTCCCAGGATTCTGGAGTTCCTGCAGCATGAATTGGAGATGGAACTCCAGCTCAGTACTCTGAAGGGTCAGGTTTCTGCCCTGGCTATTTTCTTCCAGAAGTCCTTTGCTCAGCATTCTCTGATCAGGACTTTTTTCCAGGGGGTTACTCATGTGCGTCCCCCACGTAAGCCTATGGTGCCTGTTTGGGATTTGAACTTGGTTTTGTCAGCCTTGCAGGGTGCTCCCTTTGAACCTGTGCAGGATGCTGCCCTGGCCATTCTTACTCTCAAAGTCGTCTTTTTGGTGGCTATCACCTCTGTTAGGCGTGTGTCTGAGTTGGCGGCGCTTTCCATCCAGCCCCCCTACTATGAGAGACACCAGGACAAGGTGGTGTTCCTCTTCAAGCCAGATTTTCTGCCTTTCATTTGAATCAGGACATTGTTCTTCCATCATTGTGCCCTAATCCTAGTACTGCTAAGGAGAGGATTTTTCATTCTTTGGATGTGGTTAGGTGTCTGAAGTACTATCTGGTGGCTACTGCGCCTTTCAGAAAAACTGATGCCCTTTTTGTGGTCCCTTCTGGTCCTAGGAAGGGTTTGGCGCCTGCCAAGTCTACTATCAGCAAATGGATCCGTCAGGCTGTGATTCAGGCCTACTCTGCTAAGGGGACGAATCCTCCCTTCTGCCTTACTGCTCATTCTACTCGTGCTATTGGTGCCTCTTGGGCTTTTCAGCACCAGGCTTCTGTTGAACAAGTTTGCAAGGCTGCTACTTGGTCTTCTGTTCATACCTTTTCAAAGTTTTACAAGGTTGATGTTAGGGCCTCAGCTGATGCTGTTTTTGGCCGCAAGGTTCTGCAGGCGGCAGTGGTTTAAACTGTCTGCTGTTACCTTTGGGGATCCCACCCTACTTTATGGACACTGCTATTGGATGTCCCGAGTGTAAGTATTCTATCTGGAGCAGGACGTACTCTATACTAAGAATAATACAATTCTGTGATTACTCACCTGTAGAATTGGTATTATGAGTATACAGTACGTCCTGCTCCACCCCACCGTTGTTTTTTTGCATTATCTTGGATCCCCTGTATGGTGATTGTTATCATTGTTATAGTTACTAGTTTGGGTTGTTTTAATTCTCCCGGCTTCTCGTTAACTGCTTTTCAATGCTGGGGATTGTGGGAGGTCCCTGGGTATTTGAGGAGCCGGGAGGAGCCTATTTTCGATGTCTCTGCAGTCCAGCGCCATCTGGCGGAGTAGTACCGAGTGTAAGTATTCTATCTGGAACAGGATGTACTGTATACTCATAATACCAATTCTACAGGTGAGTAATCACAGAATTGTATTATCTGCACCTAGTGCATTTTCTGAGCCTTTAAACATCCAAGATGCCGGTCATAGAGTCTCAGGCTGTCTGCAGACAGGAAGTGTCTTTTGACAATGCCGCTTTGTATTCTGGGATTATTGTCTTTTTTCCTGACCCCAGTGCTGCTCTGACCCGCCCAGGCACTTGTCTCTTTTTTTCTCAGCATGTGATGCTTCTGAGGCAGGATGGCGGTAGCCATTTTCTGGGGTCCTGAACAAAGTAAATGACTAAAAACTTAAAATATAGTAATTTTAAATGCTGGGAAATATTCCAAGGGTTTGGGCTTTTCATTAAATGATGTTGAAGGTCTGGTTTAACACTACTGTTTCTATAACTATATTGTGGCAGTGTCTGAAAACATCCAGTCAAAAAGAAGTTATTAGGTTAATAAGAAATTCTAAGGGGATAATTCACTAATGTGGTTAGATTCAGTGTCATCGGTTACTTACCCTGGCAACATACACAGCAACTGCCCCTGCAAAGAGCAGGGCGGTGGCTTGCATGCAGTCCCCTGACCAATACGCTGTTATCATGTAACCAGTTTTTTGCAGAAGACCTCAAGGGACTATCGAGGTTATGGTATATCAATAATAATAAATTAGGACAACTGGACAAGGCTGTATTTTTTTAAGATGTTTTGCTAGACATCCAACAGGTTTTTAAGTTCAGATATTTTTCCAGGCCTGAGAATTGGATTGAGAAAGCCAGTTTATTACTAGCCAAAGGTCCTCAAGAAAAAATACAGTAGGTCTTGCCTTGGTTTATTATTATAGATGCCTCAAAGAATCACCTGCACTGGATCTAAGGTCATTATTACTGTCTCTCTTAATTCATTTGGGAACTTGTTAACTTACAAGTTAATGTTTACTGTATACAGTGAACGGCAGAAGGAGCTTTCTTAAAACAAAAAGTACCGTAGCTCTTTGCCCTATAAGACGCACCTAGAATTTAGAGGAAAATAAGAAAAAAATATTAAGAACCAAATGTTGTGCTAAAACATGACCCCCTACCAAGAACCAAATAAAACCAAATCCCCCAGGCAGTGTGGCATTACCCCCATGCCATTCCTCATTACAGGCAAGGTTGCATTCTCCCCCTCCCCTTCCCCATTGCAGGCAGTGTGGCATCCCCCCATCCCATTCCCCATAGGCAGTGTATAATTCCCTATAGGCATTGTGGCATTCCTCCCTCTCATTCCCCTTATAAGCAGTGTGGCATTCCTCCATTCTATTCCCCATGAGCAGTTTGTAATTCCCCATAGGCAGTGTGGCATTCCCCCCTCCCATTCCCTTTTATAAGCAGTGTGGCATTCCCCCCTCCAATTCCCCATAGGCAGTGTGGATGCTTGGGCAAGATGCATACAAAAGGACAGAAAACCAGGGCTCCCAAGCATCCTATCACAGCCCACCACAGACCAACCAATGGTCAGGATACCGGAGCACTATATGAACCCCAGGAGGAGCTCCACAGCAAAGCCAACAGGGGGGAAAAAGGCTGAGGAGCATTGACACAGGCCTGCACTTTCCCCGGCTAGTACTCTGAGATCCATCCGTTCTGGGCGTGTGACTCCACCCAGCACACCACAGCATCGGCCACTCACCCTAGGAACAAACTAACAATGTGAAATTTGAGTGGCTGATTTAATGATGCCCAGCTGGAGGTTCTGCTGGATAGTGTTGCCAAAAATTAGGACCAGCTGGCTGGGTCCTGGACCTGCTCAACCCCCAAAGTGTTGCGGGAGCAGTTATGGTTGGAGATTGCCCACAATGTTATGGGGCAGGCCAGAACCCAAGGATGGTACCAGGCCAAGAAAAAATGGGCCAACCTGAAGGTGGTGGTTTGTTGGAAACTCAGCACCAGGGGCTGAGGGGTAAGCGCTGAATATCCAGAGGGCAACTTGGACAAACATTGGATAACTCACTAAAGCCACCCTTTTCATTGTTTCAATGTAGCTTGAAAACTGTTGGGGACTCCCCAAAACTCTACAATTTACCCATGCTGAGGAGCAGGCATTGGGGATGCTCCACCCCAACATCTACCAGGGGGGTGTTGGGTACCATGGACACCCATAGTTGGCATGTGCCCACCAATGGTAAGACTTGTTAGCAAACTGTAGCTTGGCACAGGGAGGGAGTAGGCCAACCAAAGACGCCACCCACCAACCTTAGTTCCCACATGCACAGCCAACTTTGAGGGCTTGTCTGTGCAACATATGTTTTGCACCTACACACACCAAGGGTATTAGACAACCTTTATATGTAACCCCTAACATGGGTGCGAGCAGACCAAAATTTGGGGGCTCATGTCAATGTGATCTTTCTCCACACAGACGATACCTCTCCTGGATGAAATTAATGAGCTGGAGGAAGGGCACTCTACACATCTGGATGAGACCCCCAATATTATCTGGACACTTCCACCAGCTGCTGGTACCACGGTCACTGGCCATCACCAATTCTCCCTGCAGCTCCAGCTACGTTTTGCCAGTAGCAGCCCCACCAGCTCCACAGAGTGTCCAGGAGGAAGACAGCCCCGGCCTGCAGCCAGGCGTCATCTGTTCTCAGTAAGGCATTGCTAAATCATGGAGGCAAAAATAGATCATAAAATGCATGCGAGAGAGGCTCTGAATCAGACCGATGGTCTGTCAGTATAAACACACATTTCTGAAAGGTCCCAGAGGGTGCAACACCATTATGCAAAGGGCACCACTAAGCAAACACCATGAAGACCAAGGAGCTCACCATACAAGTTGTACGGAAGTACTGTACAAGTCCCAGAGCACCATCAAATCCATTTTAATCAAATGGAAAGAACATGGTACCACACAACCCTGACAAGAGAGGGCTGTCCAACAAAAATCTCAGAACCCCCAAGAAGGGCATTATTCAGAGAGCAAGCACCGACACCAAGAGTAACCCTGAAGGAGCTGCAGAGTTCCCAAGCAGAGCCTTTATATAGACAACATGAGGAAGACTCAATTTGAGTTTGCCAAAAGGCAAGTATGAAGAAAGATGTTCTGGTCTCATACGGAAGAAGGTGCTATATAAATAAATAATAAATTGAACTTTTCAGCCACCAAGAAAAATGCTATGTCTACCACAAAGCTAATGCATCTCATCAACCCAGGAACATCATCCCCACAGTGAAACATGGTGGTGGCAGCTTCATGCTGTGAGGATGTACTAATTTCAGCAGCAGGGACTGAGACTAATCTGAGAAAAAACAGAAAAGAGGTCCAGTGTTAGACATGAATCACAAATTGTGACATGCAGTGATGGGGGATGCCCAAAGGGGGGCAGAAGGGTGCTTGGAAGTGGAGGATGGAGGGTGATGCCCAGGGTATATGGCATACAGGGTGATGTGATGTGTGATACAGAAGAGCCTGAAGGACAACAAAGAGTGGGAGGTGCAGAGAGATGCTTGTGGTGGAGAATGTAGGGTGATGTCCATTGGTGTAAGGAAGCATGGGGTTCCCAGAGGTGAGGGTTGACAAGGGTGGGGGATGGTGACATTCTGGGCTACGGGATGATGGGAGATGCCCAGAGGAACAGGGATACTCGATGTAGGAAGATGCCTGCGGTTAGGTTTTTATGCTTGCAGGGGTATGCCCAGGTTTGAGGGATAAAGAGGATGCCCAATATTAGGGTTGCAAAAGGGATACCCAGTGGGGATAAAGTGTGATGTAGAGGGATGCATAAACTGTCCATTTTCTCTGGTCCCCAAAGTGGGACACTGGGTGTTGTAAGGGGTGTGGTTTAGGGGCAGGGCTATTCACAGACCTTTTGAGGAAAAAATATTATTCTCACTTTGGAATTTTGCTAATAAGAGCCCGCACATGTGCCTTTGGACTGGGAAGTGGTGAGTGATTATGGCTGATCTGGGTGGTTCCACACAATATGGATGCCCCCGGGTACAGGGGTCAAAACACAGGATAGTCAAAATCCGGGGTTTTGTTCCACTTTAGGGCAGGATGAGATGTGCCCTTTCAGACTGACATCTATTTGATGAATGAATGGTTTCTTTCTACCTTGTCCTTTGCAGCTATGGACACTCTCTATCTCTCTTCAAAGTGTGAGGTGCATGCTGGAAGCTCACAACTCCCGCCTCTGTCTTCTTCATACAGCTCTCCCCAGCCTTTCAGTGACCCAGAATTATGACACAGGATGTCACATGATGCCTGTGTCATTATGCTGAGTCACACATCATGGAGGAGCTGAAGAAGAGGCCAGGAGGCCAGAGCGTGCTTCATGCTGAGGCTCACTCTGCATTGCACCCAGCCCACAGCTATTACCGGCACAACCTGCAGCCTGAGGACAGTGCAGTGGTGGCTGCTTCATTGCACCCAGCCGGCAGCCCCCAGTTAATCACAGTGGTTCCAGCAGCAGCCCCACAACCCGAGGACAATGCAGCGGTGGCCACGGACATTGCACTCAGTCGCCTGGCAGATATCCCCACGTGACCTGTAGAAGCCTGTGGGCAGTGCAGTGGCGGTCGCAGTGCAGGTGGCAGGATGCAGTGGGACAGTCCCCTGCAAACCAGGACATCTAAATGTCCCCAGGGACCTGAAGAGGCCAGCAGGACAGAGGCTGCCAGAAAGGGACTGTCCCACCCATAGCAGGACATCTGGTCAGTTTAGGGATGCAGGAACTGCTGGGTTGGGGTTGCAGGGGGTTACCCAGTGGTGGGGGATGAAGTGTGATGTTTGGAGTCAGAGATGCAGAGAAAGCCTGGATTAGGGTTGCAGGGGGAAACCCAATGATGGGGGGCTAGGTGTGATGGCTGGGGTGGGAGATGCATGGGGATGCCAAGGCTGCAACCCAAACCTTGCAAATCCTCCTGTATTCCTCACCCCCGATATCACCTTCTATGCCCCACAACTGCGCATCCCCCTGCATCCATTGGATGCCCAGAGGGATACTGGGTGTTAGGGTTGCAGACTTGCAAGTGGAGGTGGGAGATGAAAGGTGATATCCATAGGTGAGGGATGCAAAGGAATATCCAGGAGGAGGATGCTCAGGGGGTGGATGATTTACAATGGTGGCGGATGCAGGGGTATACCCAGAGGGACAAACTGGCTCCTGAGATTGAGGATTGTGGCCTCCCTGCTTACCAGATAGTTACATGTCGTACACTCGCCACTTCCCCATCAGTCACAGTATAGGCGTTGCCTGCTCCATTCACTGTAACGGGGTAGGAACAACATGGCACGCCCCTTCCTTTGCAGTGAATGGAGCAGGCATGGCCAGTCACTGTGACTGGTGACATGGCAGCCATTCAACACCATGGTCGTCCTGCCTAAGTACAAACCTGTGTGTCTTTTAAAATCCTGTCCAAATCATTGTGATAACATGTGGATAAATTGGGTAGATAATCAACCTGAATTGTTAGCAATACATAATATTTAAAACAATGTGCAACTGTCAATGCAGTTAAATGGCTGGTGGATGAGTTGCATTGTATTTACAAAAAGCCAAATAAAATGCTTTAAAAAAACCCATGGTCAACAGCAGAATTGCAAAGGCGCTTTTAATCAACCAGACTAGGACAGATCAACTGCAGGAGACAGAAGATAAATATTCAAGTTTGCTTTTCTGCTAGACTGTCCCTTTACTTGACAGTTGGTTTCGCCTGCAAATCTCTGCCCTAAAAATAACTGCCTCATATGGGTGGAATAATTCCCAGACACCATGTGGGAAGCTTAGGAAACTAAGAAGATCGCTGGTAAGCAACCATGCTTCTCTGCCTGCCACACAGCAGGGGTCCATCGGCCGTGGCTCCGGCTCCCAGGCGACAGGTTGGGGAGCACTGCTCCACTGTAATAGGAGAGTAATTCACCAGCAGCTCTGGCCACTGACCTGCAACAAGTAACAACAACAAAGGAAGTAGGTAGTACTCACCCATTTATTCGGGGGGGGGGGGGTAGTCTCTAAATACAGAAAGGCAACTTAACCCTCTGCACACTCATTTTCAGTTTTTAGAAATCATAAGACAAAATCTGGAAAAACAACGAATCTGTTTTTGGCCGGGGTTAGTCAGTCACATGGTATGAAAATCCCACCACTGTTGGAGTAAGCTTGCCTCTTCAACTGACACATTTATTAACTTCCTGTAATGCATCTAATAGCACATCAAACAACATTTTAACAGAAGTCCAAATTAAGTGTAACTCTTGGACTATAGATTCGATCATGAAGCATATACCGCAGACTGTCATACATGTGCTGCGTCATGGGCAAGTGACAAGTTACACTACCTTAGACAAATAACCGGTAGGTATGAATAAAAACTTTGCAGGGACCCATTTGTTACAATAAAATGCCATTATACAAATATTATAATAAAATATAATTAAGCCCAAATCAACAACGCTGGTAGCCTGGACTTTTTTAATCATTGACTGTTGACTTTTTTTTTACAGAATTAGGAGGTAAATGAAAGCAATAGATGTTCTTATCAATGTCATTGGGGTAACTACTCAGGGTTAGTGTATTAGAATAATGTGTGAGTAGCTAGGAAGCATAGGAATGTTAAGGAGCCATTACCTATTTGTAACACTTTACCCTTCATCATTCATATTTTATGTACCTGATGCAATAATAAAACCTAATGTAAGAAATGGGCCATTATTTTCAGTAGCCCAAAGGGTTATAGTACATTCTCCTTGTGTGATCCTAAATAGTATGAATGAAATGTGACACTTGCACAATCCTATTAATACAGCTGTTCCCCAGGAAATTCAGGATATAACGGTATATCTGACTGCATATTGTAGCAGCTGGGCTATAATATAACCGAGAGGCTGTTTCCAGACATGGAAAAGGTTGCCATGCAAATATTGATCGGGTTTACACCCCGTATGTAGGGACCACTCAGCGAGGATGCTGAAGCGCCATTCATTTCTGGCCTGGCTTTGGCTGGCTTGATACGTTCCTCCACGCACCTGCTGACTGGAGCTCAGCTGCAGACTTTCATTTCCAGCGAATCATCAAATTAGCCCTGAGAAGCGGGAACATCTGTTTTCCTGAGCATTTTGCATCCTAAATGAGTCGCCATAAATTCTTATAGCCTGGGAGGGAAGATTATGTATTATAAATAACTAGGAATGAAATCATGGGAATTCTTCATCTACCACATTGACACATTTATGACTCCTACAGTACAATGAGATGCAGAAGAAATGGGGTTTACTGCAACCAGGGTTGCGGGTGCATGTTAGATAAGCAAGGACAGGTCGCGAGTTGGATTTAAACTCAGATCGGATTAGCACCATAAGGCACACTGAAATCTGAACCTTAAACTGGACCTCCAGACAAAAAAGGTCTGTTTATCTCCACCCTGGGAGCACCCGTGGAATGACCTGCAACACAAAATCTAAGAGTAAGCCTGAAATCGGACAAAATAACATACCAGGTCGCTCCCATACAGCTCTTGCTCTTCACTTTAAAGTTTTATGGCATCTCTGTGTGAGACCCCACCACTTCACCAATCAAAACATTTCTAAATTGACCAATAGAGTACATATAGGTGGTCTTCTGACTTGTCACTGTTGTCAGGTGGGTTACTGACCAATCAAATAGTATCTTGCACCATACTATTGAGGAAGTAGGGAAATGTCTTAACCATTAGAGCACAAATTGGACTTGACTCTCAAGTGTACTCCAATGCAATGTGATGCTCATTGCCTTCAACTTGTGAGCATTGACCTCAGGGTTTGAGATTTCAGCGTAGGATGCTTAGTAAGTTTGGGAGGGCGATAAAGAATGTTGGGATATAACTTTATGCTTTTGCTTTTGCCTTATGCTCTTGGTCAATGTTCCCCCACCCTCCCCTTGAGAGCCACCAACAGATCATGTTTTGTTGATCTCTAATTTACAGAGCGGCTATTTGTGGATTGACCTGTTGGTGGCTCTCAAGGTGGGAACATGATGGTCTTGTTTTGCCTAATGTGTATGACTAGCAGCTCAAGGGCAAGTTAAAAAAGAATGGCTGACAGAGGGCAGCACTGGCTAGTGCCCCAGTTTATAGCAAAGACTGTATTTAATGCTCGCTTTCTGATTGCAATATAAGAGCTTATCCAAGCCAGAAACCTAGCTGCTGGTCGTTGTCTGCTTAAACAAACTATATATATTCAGCACTGACTAATGAATGTTCTGTATGTTTCATTTTATTTAAAACAAAGGGCTGACACAGTCCTGCAGTAGCTTCCAGTTGAATGTGGAGCAAGTAGGTGTATTTGTCTTGCCTCTGGCAGAATACAATGTCATGCTCTGCAGTTGCTGCTTTTTAGAGAATATGCCTTTTATAGAATCCCTCCTGACATTTAGATATATCTGATGTGTGGAGACAAGATCTGTTAGAACACTTTGTTGTTTCAGCAAGGACCAGACCACTGAGGAATTTTCTAGCCCCTACAGACACCATACCATCAAAGGATTGTGTTTTCAGGGACATTGTTGAGTGTGGGGCTATAAGGGTTGACATGAAATGTGTCTTTAGGAGAATTCTTTGGATTCTTTAGGGGCATGTATAAGCAGTTTTTAGGCAAGAGGAGGTTTGCTTAAATTCAGAGTAAATCGTATTTCCTATACCTGTGTTATTGAAGTATTATAGAATTAGGAATGACTATTTAACAGTCACAAGCCACTATGTGGAGAGACCCATGTTAGGCATAATATAAGGGGGTAAAGAGACCAAAAGACCCTCTACTCAAACGTAAAGGAAAAGAGGCGCTTTCCTAAAATGGAAAGTATTTGCACAGTATCCAACACAAGGACAGATAGCATTACCCATCAATCCTTACAGCAGACGGAGCTATGCAAATCATCTCTTTATATCTCTGAGCAATCCGCTAAGGGTGTATTACCAAGGATTAGCACAGCCAAATATCTCTTTGTTATTCTTAGTTTCATCAGTCTGCAAAATCATTTGTTTCAACATTTTAGGGTCGATTTTGCACCGTGAGAGAAAATTGTGTGAAATCATTGTTGCATGAGAAAATCTCTCTCACATGATTCAGGCATGCGAGAGACCCATAAAAGAATAATCTCTTGCATGATTCAGGCATGCGAGAGACCCATAAAAGAATCATCCTCTCTATGGAAGTATTTCCTGACTCACATGACTCTCGCACCGGGGTACCGTTTTGTGTTCTCTATTCTATATTAAAAGCAGTACAAGCAGTGGCGTACAGAGGTTTCACATGGCTTACCAAAACCCATTACACCCAACCCTAAAGTCAAAAAGACTCCAGGACCAAGAGAAAGCCCCAGGATTAGAAAAGCCCAACTGTGTGAAAACCTAAATCTTTCCTCCATTGCATAGTATCAAAGGAAGTATCCCCTGCACCAATCCATCCAATGTGCGCACCCTCGCCCAGCATTTTGTGCACAGTCAGAGGGAGGCTCCCAAAGGTCAATTCATTCAGCATTGTTTGCCATGCATTGGTCAATGCTGATGGCAGGAAAGCCTGTGCATGTGCCATGGGAGTGGAGATCAGCATAAGACTTTGGATGCTCTTGGGGGATCACACACGCAGGGGCATCCAAAATCAGATATGTGGTCTGGTTGAATTTTCAAGCAGTGTTGGGCCTGTGTCCATTTCTTCCCTAGGAGTTACCTTAATATGTAGTGTTGGTGCACTGTCTGCAGGGAGCGCCAGGGGCCAGAGCTTTAGATTACACTTGGGGAAACCTACAAACAGGTAAGGGTGGGAAATGTGACAGTGGCCGGAGCGTATGCCTGGTGGCAGCTTCACTTTGGCACGTATGAGGTTGTAAACTAATGGCATGGGCCTGTTTCACCTCTGGCCATTCAAAAGGCAGCAAGGGTTTGGGGCTGGCCTTTTATGCCCTCTGAAGTTGATCCAAACCCTGTTTGTCATTGAATACCAGGCCTCTGCCATTACTAGGCATCCCACCAGGTGCCTTTGTTCGTAAAGCAGCAAACGTAAGCGAATGGCATAGCATGGGTACTTACCATGATGATGTGTTCTTGCTGTTCAAGAGTGAATAGTGTGGGTGCCATGTCGTTCTCTTCTTGCCGTCTGCGTGACGCATCCCTGCACCAATGTGCCCTGGCGCCGAAACATCCCAGCGGACCCTGGAAGTGTGCTACTGATGTGCAGACACGCATGATGTTGTAGCCTATAGGTTGCAAACGCCTGTGCTGGCCTGTTAAATAAACTCAATAGTTGGCCAATTAACCACCCACTTGTGTATAAAACCACACAACTGACCCCTGGATTTTCATGGCAGTGCTTACTTGTGGCTGGACTATGCCGAAGCACAGATGACATCGCAGACCCCAGAGCCCGGAAGACAAGCATGGCCCAAGGAGTCATAGGACCCAACCTAGGCACTGCAGCCCCAGCCCAAGGCCCCACCGTTCATCCCACAGGCACTCCCCTGCTGCCAGACACCCACTCTGAGTGAGTCTCCTGCAGCTATGTGAGTCGGCAGTAGCAGCTAGCACCTAGGGCTCCCGACATAGCCCTCCCCGTACCACCCACCAGTCAGACCACCTGAGCCCAGTACCGACCCCAGTCCGGCCTCACTGCTGAGCTCCCTACTAAACCCGCTGTGGAGCACGCATCGGCACACAAGGCGGGGCAAGGAGGAGCAGCTGGCCAGTAGCCTGCTAACCACCCCTTCTGGGCCTGTGCCTGATAACCGACTCCTTCCAGATGCTGCAGTATAAACTCAATAAAGTGGTCAAGATCACTTGACCTGGTGTGCATTGCCCTCCACAACTTTGAAGGTGGTGACCTATGTGGAGGAGGCAATCCCCTCTGCAGCCCAGGAGGTTCCAGGGCACCTGTATTCGGGCACACTGACCCAGGCAGGACAATCTATTCACCAGCATTTGGTGGATTTTCTTAAATGTTGTTTTTGCTTTTATTTTTTTTGTATTGTGTTTTTATGTTGTAACCCCTTTTTTGTTTGTTTTTAGGGTGTGAGTAAACCAACATCCCAAACAATTTTTTGGGGGGTGTTATTTATTAGGGATTCATATACCCAGTGTCCCACAAATTGGGCTGCTACTTGCCAACACAGGGCCTTTGGTTTTCACCTTACACATAATGAACTAGAAACTCCCTGGGTTAACATGCAGACTAAGGAGAGAGCTGTGGTTCAGCATTGGTGTGATATATAGGCCCCTGAAAAATCTGAGGATTTAAATAACCTGTTAGTAGATGAAATCAGTGGAATGGCAATGGGGGACATTGTAATTATGGGTGACTTCAATATGCCTGATGGGGACTGTAATATACCAAGTGCATCAACATACAAGAGCCTATGTAGCTATATCATTGAATTCACTTGCGATGAAGCTTTCTCAACAAATAGAATAGTTCTGCTGGGATCCATAGTCCGCTTTGTGAGAGTGGCAGAGTGACGCACGAGCAGTGACTATATGTATTGGACGTTCCCTAGAACTGGGAGGAGCAGAACACTACTAATGCGTGAGTGTATTGGCCGCCCCCCACCCTGACGGGGTGGACGGACGGCCCCTGTACGTCCGCGTCTCTCCCCACAGCTCGGCTGCGACCGCTCGCTCCGTGATGCTGCAGGCACAGTGATGAAAGCGCTCTCTGACAAGTTCATGGTGTTTGGGCACAAAGGAAACACAGATAAGTGCTTGAAACGCAAATGTTGCTGCTTCATGTGCGCACATGTCAAAGGTACACCAACGGTTATGTGTCCCCGAACTGTGACTCTATAGCCATAGCGCATGGCCTGCCAGGTGGGGGACTGTGTGTGCTGGGCCTATAATGTGTGAAACAAAGGCTCACAAAGTAAAAGACATGGCACTGAAAGTCCTTGAAATGGCTGTCTACATATAACAGTGTGTGAGATTGCACATTTTGTCTCCTATTGAGGAAATCATACTCAGGACTGAGTCGCCCTATTACCATACTAACAGATGGCCGACTAACAGCTGAGTCTGTCTCCCATTGAGGAAATTTTACTCAGGATTGAGCCCTTCTACTAACACACTAATAGATGTCCGATAAATTGATCGATAAACAATGGAAGTTTAGTGGCAATTCTAGTCTAGTAAGTCCTTTGTGCCAGTCCCGTGCTTAACCTTGTTGTGTGTGTTTTTCCAATAAGAGCAGGACTATATTAGAGGCCTTAATGGAGCATCTCTACAACAACTTGTGAAGTCACCAACTAGAGGAGATATCATTCTGGGTATAGTTCTGACCAATGGGGATCTGGTGTCTGTGGTCAGGGTAGAAGAAAATCTGGGGTCCAGTGACCATCATTGCTTATGGTTCAGAATAAAAACAGACATTGTGCAATCGCACACCAGAAAAGTGCTAGACAAACTTTAAGGAAATGGTGGACTATGTATAAAGGGAATTAGGTGAGTGAAACAGAGTAGCAGAAGTGAGTGCCCAGTGGTCACTATTAAAAATCTTAATGGCAGCTAAGCAATACATAAAACAAACTAGCAAGAACAAAATGAAGAAGAAACCACTGTTTTACTAGGGAAGTCAGCACTATAGCAAGAGAAAAGAAGTCTACACTATAAGAAGTATAAAGTAAGTGGAAGTATAACTGACAGAGAGGTGTATAAAATTAAACAGAGGGAAGCAAAACTATAAATGCTGATAAATGGCAAAAGGAGGAAGAAATGGCCAAATCTGTGAAGAGGGAAAAAAAAAACCTTTTTCCAATATATTGGCGACAGAAAGAATAAAAACAATGCAGCCTCAAAAATTAGAAATAGGGAAAATAATTATATTGACAGGGATAAGGCTGTGGCTGACCATCTGAATAGCTACTTTCATTCAGTATTTTCAGATAGTAGCAGGCATGGCCATAGCATCCAGCTGGGAGGGCACAGCTCCGGAGTTTCTGGAGGCTGATGTCTTAGCCGAGCTGGCACATCTAAAGGTAAGTAAGGCGATGGGTCCAGATGGAATCCACCCCAGAGTTCTAAGGGAACTTAGGTTTGTGATTGCAGCCCCTCTGACTGATTTTCTTAACCATTCCCTTTCAACTGGTGAGGTTCCAGATGATTGGAGAATGGCCAATGTCGTACCAATCCATAAAAAGGGGAGTAGAGAAGAAGCCAGTAATTACAGGCCAGTTAGTTTAACATCTATAGTGGTCAAATTAATGGAAACACTCTTAAAAAAACAGATAATTTCCCATCTAAAAATTAATGACCTATTGGACCCAAAACAGCACGGCTTTACTGAGGGCAGATCATGTCAGACCAATCTTATTGATTTCTTTGACAATGTCACTAAAGTGTTAGATGAAGGTGGTGCTGTGGATATCACTTATCTGGATTTTAGCAAAGCCTTTGACACTGTACCACATAAGGAGCTCATAGATAAGTTATTGAAGGTAGGACTCAATCCCTGGATAGTTCAGTGGATTTCCAGTTGGCTGAGGGATCGGTATCAGAGTGTTGTTGTAAATGGTGTGCAATCTGAACAAAGGCGAGTTACAAGTGGTGTGCCGCAAGGCTCTGTCCTGGGCCCCATTCTTTTTAATATGTTTGTAAAAAAGGGGAAAATATGATTTCTATTAATATTTGCTGCACATTAATCTCCAATATTTCTACTAGAGATTAATGCTATAAATATTGCAAATACTAACAATCATATCAGCCCAGCGGCCACTAATCTGATTCAAAACAATGGCCGCTGAGGCTCTCCTCATATAACCAGTGACATGTCCTAAGGAAGAAATAGGTTATGCCTTAAATACTTTGCAACTACAATCTATTGTGTGTGAAATTATCTGCCACACACAGTAAGATGTATAAATTAAAACAGGTTTAATTGCCAGCACAGTAAATAACCTTGGCTAACCCAATATGTTCCTAAAGTATCCCCAAGATAACCTTATATAGGCAGTTGTTACATAAATGACTAAGTTATACATTAGTTACAGGACAATATATCTTATAGTGGATATAGAGGGAGATAATGCAGATACACAGAGACAGGTAGATAGAGATACTTCGATATATAGAGAGAGATAATGCAGAGACAGATAGAGATACTTCGATACTTCGATACCGGTTTCATGGCCATCTTACTAGGCCATCATGGTTGAAGGGGTCCATTCATCGACTGCCTGCCCCTGCACACAGCTTCCTAATGTATTGAACAATAGGGGGAGTGGCCAGCATTCCCCGCCTCGTGGGAGTGTCTGCCAAGGTCGGCCCACATCAGGTCTCTATGAGATTTAATATATATTTCATAAAGGGTATAACTCCCTCAATATGCATGTTATCATATTTTAACAAAGAAATTCATGACCCCCATTCATTTCTTAGTTAAATGAACCCAAACACCAAATCTATATCATCCAGGGTCGGATACTATGTGGATTATCAGGTTAGGGACAACATAGACATGCCGTGTTTGATATCAAATGAAAGGTCTCATAGTCCTGAATGAGACCCTCTCATTAATATAGTCATAATTGTCATATCTCAAGAGTTACAATGCTTCCTAGAAATATTATCTAGTGCCCATATGCCCAACGTGTATTGAAATGTCTGGGTCTGGAGACCTATTTAGGAATTCAAGGATTCCTTTTCAAGGCAAAACACCCCAGCTGTTGGAGGTAGCTTTCTGGCAGCTAGGTGTGAATATGTGAATATAGGTGTCTATTGTCATGGTCTGTTTACTGTAGACATGGCAGGGATCTTCGCCCACACCCTATTTTGAGAGTTAGGAATTCAGGTGAATTAATATACTTTCTTTACACTTTAACATTTTGTAAGTGACATCAGAGAAGGATTGGTAGGAAAAGTTTGCCTGTTTCCTGATTATATAAAGGTGAGTAATAGTGTGAATACTCCTACAGGCGTCTGCAACATGAAAAATGATTAACTTTACTGGATAAATGATCAAAACTGTGGAAACTGGAGGTTAAAGAGGAACATGGGACCAAAAATAGAAAGGGACCAATTCCCCTGCCCCATCAGCCCCTACTTACCTTTTGGATGTCACTGCTGCCTGCTGCTTCAGGGCCTGATTGCTGTCCCATGTGCCATGCTCTTCAGTCCCACGACGCTCAGGTCGCCTGGAATCCGAAGGACCCAGAAGATGGATCCCCCGGCAAGGTGAGTATTTAGAGGTCAAAGATAAAACTGGATGGGGGGCAGGAGATTGGTGAGGGAGGGACTTAAACTTAAAATTATCTGGCGAGACTTAAAGAACTTTATTTGTACAGTCTGGAGGAAGGAAGGGAGAAGGGGGACATGATTGAGACCTTTAAATGTGTGAAAGGATTAAATAAGGTTCAGGAGGGAAGTGTTTTAAGAAGAAACTTAATGATGGAACAAGGGGGCACAACCTGAAGCTAGTCGGAGGGAAGATCAGGAGCAATGTTAGAGAATATTTTTTTACAGGGGTGAGTGGTGTTTTCAGACCATTTGCCCAACTGGTTCCTCTTACTAGTAGCTCTCTTACTTTATTGTTTGTTGTTTTGTTTTGTTATGTCTTTTTTATTCCTTTAAGGTATTTTTGGTTAGTCACTGCTGCCCTGGCTCCACATGCACTTTTCCACAAACACCAGCAAAGGAAGCATATAACCGCACCTGGGCAATAGTGGAGTGGGCCCTTGGACTGTTAAAATCCAGATTCTGGTGTCTGGATCATACAGGGGGCACACTGCAGTATTAACCTTATAAAGTGGTGAAGACCATTCTGGCATGCATTGCCCTCGACAACGTCAGCTTGATGGAAAGGGTGGTGGCCTACGTGGAGGAGGCAACCCCTGCTGCTGGCTCTGAGGTTCCTGGGCACCTATATATGGGCTCACAGAGCTGTGCTGGTCAATCTATTCAGCAGTATTTGGTTCCTTTCTCTTATTTTTGTGTTTTTTTATTTTTAGCCTGTATTGTGTGGTTTATGTTTTTACAGTTAATACATGTGATTTAACAACATCCCAAACATTTTACTTTTAAGTGTAATTTATTTATGTAAAATATACCAGTGCCCCACAAATTGGGCAGATACTGGTCAGCACAGGACCTTTGGGTTTCAACATTTTGGACAAAAGCCACAAAAACAGTTCAACCCCAAAAGGCCCCCAGGCCTGCTCATGGGGAGGTAGCCTGGTCCACCCTTGTGGTTTGTCCACTGCCATTTGCTCATTGTGGCCCCACCTTTACCTCATCCGAGTCATAGCTCCCATCATTGGCTGGTGGATGGACCAGGTCTTTACAGTGAATCCGGGGGAATCACAGGAGATGGTACAGTTGGAAGCGCAGGGGTTGGCACAGGTGGAGGCCGGGCTGCTGGCTGGGTGGTTGCTGCAAGGCAAGGGCAAAGCAATGTAGCTGGCCTCCTCCATATCATCCATATGGGTTATATATTAGCCCCACAGCTACGTGTGGCCACAACTCCTTTGTTTCCACTTCAATGGGCCAGTTGCTATTGTAATTGGAGTTACAATCTTTTTTGCGATGCTTTTTGCAGACAACCTTTAACACTGGTGGGAACATACCGCTAATTTGTGTCAAAGGTCCCTGACACCGCCTGGAAGGTTCCCGTCACCTGCTCCTCTGCATGAGTGAACTGCAGGTTCTTTGGCAGGCCAGTACCAGTTTGCAACCTAAAAACAAACACAAATGGATGAGGTTGAGAGTGGTTCAATGTGTGAGGCCCAAACATCCCCCTGGTTCATTACCACTTACACCTAAGCCGTTGCGTTGATTTTTGCCGGACTATCGTTTTCAGATCGTCCCACTTCTTTTTGGCCTGTCCACCATCCTTGGCCCAGCCAGGGTCCCTGCCAGCCAGTCATAATGGTCCTACACGCCATCCAGCAGGTTCTCCAGTTGTGCTGGGGACACATTGGTTGAGAAAAGGGAAACTACATGTGTGCTAAGTGCTGGTGTTTTGTACTTCTCTTTCCCTACAGACTCTTCAAACCGGGTGAATATGCCGCAATGGGGCCACGCGAGACAGGAACAGTGCCAGACTCAGGCGGGTGCAAACAAATCATCATTGTTGGGAAAATACACATCTGTTTGCATGTCCTTGAGGACCCAAAAGAAGGGATGGTGCCAAGTCGGAGGGTGCCCCCCTAAAAAGGCGACTGACAGTGTTGTAAGTAATGAGCATTTGGGGGGCCTGGAACAGGGAGACAAGGAGCACAGGTGCACATATGTTTGAGCAGATGTTGACATGTATTTCTTTTGTCTTCACAGGTGCCATGTTGTTTTTAGAAGTTTTGTTGTTTTTATAAGATTTGTTTTTTTTTTACCTTACAACAACAGGCTTCAGGCAGGGTGAAGCAAGTCAAGGGTGTGGGAAAAGAGGCGGTGACAGAAAGTCAAAAAAGAACAAGGTAAGTCACACATGCTCAGTACATGGGATGCCACCACAGGAACCAAGTGGGAAAAGGTAAGTCACAATACACACATGCATACTACATGGGATGCCTACCAGGTGGGGGTCAGTGAGGTTTTAAAAAAAGAAACATTGTTTGCGCATGCCAGAATGCCAGCGACAGCTACGGAACATTGAGATCGATGTTCTCTGTGGCAACATGCGATTGCATACTCCTGGCCAAAAATTTCTCAGAAGATGGCTGTGAATCATGTGAGTGTTTGCAAATTCCTGGTTTCCGAGTTCACTTCCACAAAAAACGAGCATTCACGGTGAGGCTCTGAATCAGGCTTACACCGGACCAACACCTGTTTTTATTAATGGGTGTTGGTCCCGCAGACAACTAATAAAAAACAAGCTTGAGGGGCATCCAGAATTCTGGAGCTGGGACTCCTTCCCGGGACAAGCTCATTAGCGAAATTAAGCATATCTGGCGTCTGCGGGACCAACACCCATTCAGCAGAGTGAGACTTGGAGTTGCTCTAATACTTTAGACTTCTTAGAGCCCCTGGAGGATTGTTTTTTTGTGTGCTATGCTGGCCTGGGCACCCACACCCGTGAAATGGATTGCAGAGAGTCCAGTGGAGGTCCCAGCTATGGCATCTGCGACAGCTGCAGCTTGCCACAATACAGTATTTGCTATGGAAACAGCTCCTGCAGCTTCAAGTCACATTTTCTTACTTTAATGGCTGATTTTTTCCTCCTTATAGCTCTCCACCTCCATCCACCTTGTTGACAACTTTTTAGCGTGGTCCTGGAGAAATGCAACTGAAAGATGGACAAAAGGTGGGCCATGACCCAGAAACTTCAGCTGTATTGGATGTTCTTTATTTCTTCCACGTTCTGTATTTTGTCATGTGTGGAAAACACTTTATTTGCATGATTTCTGTTGTTTTCTGTTTGTTTTTTTGTGTGCTATGCTGGACTGGGCACCCACACCCGTGAAATGGATTACAGAGCTTGTAAGCATGTGTGACTGTTAGTGTGTACATACTTAGAGGCATTTTAAAGACTTGATCTGCTCTACTGGGATCTTGATCCTAGGGCATTAAATCTGCCTTCTGACAAAGCCATTACATTACAGTTGGTCAATGAACTATTTCATTTATACTATAGTAGTAATCATACTATTTATTAAACGTTTGTCCTTAGGTATATCTGAACTGCCCGTGACAATACCCCTTTTCTGTGTTGATATACGCCTTCATTTTTTCAGTAAGGTAGTTAAACTGTTCCAGCCAATGTCAAAATTTGGCACATGTCAGCCAAAGAACAAGCCTTACATATCTACAAATGGTAAATAAGTGGTTTCCCAATTGCTGGAAGTTAAATGGCTCTGAAGCCCTTGCTGTAATGCTATTAGGATACAATTCAGGCCTTTGAGGGAAACCTTATGTGAAGTGCAGGTAGATTTAATATTAGGCCGCTTTTAGAATGCCCTTCGGCAACAGTTTCAGAATGTTTTACAAATACCTTCCTATGCAAGTCTAACATTTCATTTCATTCATAACACTGTTGTAGAAGTCTGCAATTTTCCTGAAACTTTTCTGCCAGTTTGTAATCATGAATGAAGACTATTGTTAGTGATCTGCAGGAATGTTTGAAATTCAGTGAAATGGAAAGAAAATCCTTTCTAACTAGACGTTTAACCAGCAAGAAATAACAATCATATCTTTGAACTTTATGTAAACATTGCTGGGAAAATACTATTACAATGAAGTCTGTAGTTAAAACTTGTGCCTTGTGTGACTTGACAGAGAATTTAGGAACCTGCATGTAAATGGAAGATATGTCTTGTGCATGTATAAGTAGTGCAATAAACCCTCATGCCATAGCTGACCTTAGGATGGTCACTACTCATCTGCTCTCCATTCCTGACTGGACCAGAGGTGATGTCACTGCTACTGCATCCTGGGAAAAGGACATGATCAAGGACTAGAAGTTCCTTGTCAGGAGAGTGATCTCCTACACCATTATTTGGGGTTTCCATTCAGCCTGATCTTCCATACTGTGGGATTGAGGAACACGTTATTAATTGAATATTAACAAACACCCAATCTGTCAGTGGAGTTTTTCCTTTTTTTTCCTTTTCTATTTTATTTTTTGTAAATTAATTTTGAAAAGCAGATAATACAAAGTCGAGTTGGTAATATCATAAACACCAAATGGGATACAGCACAGGCAGCATCTAAAATTTGGCCTTACACAAAATTATAAATCAATGTTCTCAGTTAAAACATTTTTTCATCAAAGAACAAGAGAAAAAAGAATATAGAGTAGGGGATTGTTACCAGAAAAGGGGGAGATGGATTAGGTTTTATTGACAGGGAAATTAAAAGAACTTTTCTGTTTTTAAATACATGAAATATACTCATACTTACAGGTTTTAGACAAGACAACTGCAAGTGAAATACTCATTCTACAAGTATATGTATATTGTTTATGTGGCAATTCAGACAAACCATTGTTTGCTTTCCTGTGCACTTAATAGGTGATCCTATATTCACCAATGTTGCGTCAGCCTGTGGGCACTGCTTGTACTTCAAAGTTAACTAACAGTAAATAATTACTTATTTATGCTCAAAGTATATTGCTGCTCAGTAGGTCTAACACACACACATTTTGAAAAATAGGGCGCTCTCCTTTCCCCAGACTCTTGGAGCAATCTGAGCCTACTTTATACTGAGTCTCACAAAAGCTGCAGCATTGCTGTATAACAGAAGAAAAATAATTGCAAAAATTCTGAGAGAGAGAGCAGACAATCAGCTGTCAGGGATACTGTGATATTTGTCTGTACAGTTTCCCTAATCATTATGACATTGGGGAAACATTTTACTTTTTTGCTTTTTTTTTACTTTTAAAGCAAAGCAGTGCTGAACCAAAATACAGGTCATATCACTTTTCCTTTTCCTATGACCACAGTGCATTGTGTGAGAGTTAGGATCTGATGTCCTGTATGTATTTTAGATTCTTCAACCCACTTACCCATACCTCCCCTACAGAAGCATCATTCAGCTTTATTTTACCAAGACATTTAACATGAGCCACTGCTGAATTTTGAGGATTAATTAATATGACTTCATATTCATGTAGACCAAATGCTAAGCTTACTAAAGCACCAGATTATGATGACCTTCAAGCAAGTAAGAAGGTTCTTGCTTATAGGCGGCACCGGTGGCAGTGCCAGGATGCCACTGTGGAAGCAAGGAGAAAGGTATGAATCTGGCCATTTCATGGGGGGAAGGGGGGTTCAGCTGGTCCTACAGTCTTTTAAACTCAAGTGTCAATTATGGTCTTCTTTAAGCAAACATCCAATTTCCAAATTTATAGGGAGAGCAGTTAAAAAGCAGGAAATGTGCTGCCCAGGATCTCATAGTAGATGTGTGTGTGTACAAGGAAATCCTTACACTGTATAACCTGACCTCTAGCTCACTGTTTCTCAACCTGCGGTACACATACCCCAGGGGGTACCTGGCAGTGTTCAGGAGAACAGCAATAGGGGATGTCTGACTGGTGTGGTATATTTGTTTAACTGTGAAACCTTATCTCTTCTTGCTTTAAAAGTGCTATGATGCCTGTGGCCTTCTTTTTTTGGTGCTATTTCTAATGAATCCCCCCCTTGGGGTACTTGGTTGGAACTTCCTGTCACTAGGGGGTACTTGACAAAAAAAAGTTGAGAACCACTGCTCTAGGTCTTAAGACGCTACTGACAAAACTTTATGCATTTGCTTTATAATACAGTAGATCACAGAATTTAGCTGATCAACTTAGAGTTCCCCATTGCACGTGTCTCTTGCAACCCTCTGAATAATAACTTTATAACAAAGTTTCTAATAGAATATACATGTTCATAAATGTTGCACAGTAACTTATAGCCATATTTTGTACAAATCTGGTTAACATAAACATTTGGATAATGTACAAAGATTAAGTGATTTTAAGAGCTGAAATTTATACTGGACACAATAATGTTTCCGTCTAGTGTTCCATAAAAAATAAAAATTGTACATATGACATAATGTGATTGACTAATAAAAGAAAATGTAGCACAATTCGACTTATAAACTGTTATTTCTGGTCTGAATCCAAATTCTAATGCAGTGTTACTGCCTTCCATATGTTACAGTGCACCCTATTTCTCCTAAATTAGATTTTATTGCCCCTACATCATGACAAAGTATAATACATATTCTGACATGTACTAGATTACAAAACTTGGGAATTGTGAGTTAAAAATTGAATAGTGAGGTAGCTGCGGTAGCCTGCGGCTCAGCGGATCCCATGAGCAGAGAAACCCTTTATGCTTTTTGCAGCCTTCATTTCATATTCTTACTTGTTTATTTCAAATCAAACAACAAATAATGTGATTCCAATACAATACATTGTGATTAAGATCACAAAGGTTAATTTGTTGCTTGATCACAGTACAATAATTAGTACATAAGGGGCTAATAAAAGCAGCTGGAGGGTCAATTTTCAACACATATTAGAGAGGCAAAAGTGCATGATATCATCAAAAATTCAGAGAGTCCTGAGAAGTCCGAAAAAGCACAGGGAAGAAAGCCGACAGACAATTGTGGCCCTCAGGTGCATTATAAACAGTATGGAAATTACTGTAAAAATAAAATAATAAGAATACTTCCTGAAATCATTGTCAGTGATCACAGTTCACTTGCAATCCACAAAGGCACGTTAAATCTGTATCATGCAAAGAAGACACCATATATTTACACAGTCCAGAACAGTCACCATCCTCTCTGGTCACAGCTCATTTAAAATGGACTGAGGCGACATGGAAAACTGTTTTGTGATCAAATGATTTATGCAAACCATGGACCCCACAGCATATGCATCCATCCAGATGCGTCCTTCAAGGAAGGCCTTGCATTTCAGTAAGACAATGCTAAACCACATCCTGTTTCCATCACAAAAGTATGGCTTCACAGATAAAGAGAACAGGTGTTACACTTGACTGCTTGAAGTCCAGATCTTTCACCAAAATAATAATAATAATGCTTCATTATTAAATCTAGCAAAGAAGACCCGGGGCTGTTCTGAAAAGAACGGGAAAACATCCCATTCCCAAAACCCCAGCAACCAGTCTCCCTATTTTGTACATGTTTACAGATCATTTCAAGAAGATTTAAAACAACACAGTCTATGTCTATGTCTACAGCATGGAGAGAGGCAGCCTCGGACAGACAGGCAGATCTAAAGTAGTCTGTGAATAGACCCTAAGGTGAAATTAGGGCCCCCTCCATTCTCATCCCTGGTGATCACTCTGAAAGCTCATTGAGAGTGTCACGCCTATGGCAGTTTTGGGAAGTGAGCCCAGTGAGGCTGCACAGCCATGAAAGACTGCTCTGGACCAGGGCCATGTGAATGAAGCTCATCATGAGGCTGGATGGGTTTAATTTTATTAGAGACCTGTATGGAGAAGGGACCCTAATTTCACTTTAGATTTTATTTCAAGCACACTAAAGCCCAGGTTTTTCAGTAACCTGGGTCTCGGTCCTCTTTAGAGAGGCATATGTATTTGATGTGGGGAACCTCCCTGATGGCCCAATATCTTACATGAACAGGTGATTACATGGCGCATTTGTGGGCAGCACATTTTCCTCTGCTACACACTGCTAGAGAGAAGCTGCATGACTTCAGCACTCTCAGTCATTCAGAATAAAAGTCAGGTGACATCACCCAGAATGTATTACTGATTGGAGGAGAGCCTGCCCATGCATTGTGGGATCACTGGTTCAGGTTAGATATCAGGCGATCCTGGAGGGTTCACAGAGCAGCAATTTGCAATGCCCTGTGGGTAGGGTGTTGGCCAGGCATGCAGCCTTTTAAACTCCAGGGTTGGCTACCATGGCTGGCGTTGGCCAGGCATGTAATCTTTTAAACTCCAGGGTTGGCTACCATGGCTGGCGTTGGCCAGGCATGTAATCTTTTAAACTCCAGGGTTGGCTACCATGGCTTCTGATGGCTGCTGATGTACTAAGCAGGGGGCGCATCTCAATTACTTACCACCCCACATATAGAGTACACCCACTGCAAGCACATACTACCCTACCTGCCCACATTCCCCCTGCGATATATGGGCCAATGATTGGCTGGCGCTGGTCACTTTGCAGCCAGGCCACGAGACACAGCTTGCGGCCCCAGAAATGATTATTCCACCCCTGGATGATCCGACTGAACTGTGGAAAAGTCGCTGGTTTATATTTGGGGCAAATAAAAGATCTGTGGTCCCGTGACTCCCAGTATCTGCTGGAGAGACTAGGGTGAGTGCATTCCATCCTACAGCAGGTACATCCTACTTGTTGTCCAATGAGGATACAGATAATAATCATGGATTTTGCTTATGTATTTGAACTTATCTATATTCTGTGAGGACAGCATATGAACTTATAGTGCGTTTGTTATATTTGAATTTGTTGGAAGAAGAGGTACACAATAGTAGAAATAGCCTGTGCCGAACTTTTGGGGATGTGTTGCTGCCACTAATGTTTGAATGAATTTTTTACAAAATAAGAGAAAAAAGCTAGCTTTCAACATCTGATATGTATTCTGTGCTCTTTTGTGAATAAAGTATGGTAATATGAGATTTCTAAAGCAAGGGGTTAGTTGTAACAGGGGCTCAAGTGAGTATCATCTGAATGCCTGTTGTGCATTAAAGGCATGTATAACTCATTAAATATTTTCATATAATATATTTACCTGGATAGCAAAATATTCAAAAATGTACAGTATATTTTTTTATGTTTTAAACTTAACATACAATTCATTCTAAATGTATGTACTGTATAAGCCTGTCTGTGTATAAATAAGCTTGGCTGCCCTTAGTAACTTTCAAACAGACCACCCCTACATCTTGCATTGATGAAATCTGAAACAGCTGCCCGGCCACATATAACATTAAAAAGTCAAAGTCTTCCAGGTGCACCTTTTTATATTACTATGCAAGAGATCCCCAAGTCCCCATGCTGTCAACATGATGTCACGCTCAGATAGAGGTATACTCTTTATCGTGATAGTGTCAGAGTGACAGATCTGGGGATCAGACATTGACAAAAATAGAATCTAAAGGAAGAATGATGCTGACATCCCTTTGAGGCATTTGGTACTCATTCTCCCTCTTCCTTTAAGAGAACATAAGCTCCCTCTGCTGGACGCATGCAATGAGCGCTGATGTACTGAGAACACAGCATTCAACAGACTGCTGAAAATGTGGCCACAGGCAGCGTATGCATTTTATTCCTCCAGTTTATTAAATGCATCTTGCCTAGTGTCAGATATTGCTTGAGAATAAACTGGAAAGCCATGGATCTGCCATTGGCCCTTCTATGTCTTTCTCTAATCTTTAAAGTGTACCAAACTTGTGATTTTTCCTATCCAAGGTATTGATCCCTGGGGAGACCAGATTGTTCCAGGGACAGAGAATCTTTTAGACTTTAGAGCCAGCCCCCAGGCAGTACCGCCATTGCAGCACTAGGCTCTCCTGCTTACTGACAGCCTCTTCCATCTATTGCTCTGCTCTGTGTGCCTTGCATCTCAGATCTCTATGCTGGATGTAAAATATGGAGTATGAGGCTATGCCAAGCGCCCAAATACTGAGCTCTTCAATCTTGTATCCCACACACACAACCTTGAGGCTGGCCCTAGAAAGCATGGGGAGAATTCCCAGTGGTCCACACTGCTTTAAGATTACTTGGGTTGGGTGTATCCTCCAGCATGCAGTCTACCCTACCTGGAGCCTATACACGCCCTTTAAAACACCCCTTTGACTTCCTGCTTACCAACACCCCCCAGCAACACCCCAGCTTCTGATAACCCAGCTTCATAACTATAAGGGTCAATACCTGCCACTGCCACCTTATCGGCCCCTGAAATACTAAAGCTTCAGTATCATCACATATCCACCCCCTGCCCATGATTTGTTCCTGCAAAGTAATTGCATAAACTGGTAACTGCAATAATTGATCAGCTAAGAAGCTCCTTGGGGGCAGAGCTAAGGACCTTAGGGGCTGGTGGTGGGGTAGTCAGGTTGGTTCCAGTCCATCAATGGCTGGAAGCCAGAAATGCTGAATGCATGCTTCAATGGTAGAACTGGTATTTTTGAAAGTGGACTTTTCCTTGATGAATGAATACATATGCAGTGAGTTATCAAATCCTATCCAACGCAACTCTTCTGTCTCATTCTCACCTCACATTCACTTCCTAGGCACCTCCTGTCATCTAAAACTTAAAAGCATCTCCCACATCCACCCCTTTCCATTATCCGACAGCACTAAAATGTTTGTGCGTTCCCTAGTCATATCCCGACTTGACTACTGCAGCACCCTCTTTTGTGGTTTACCAACAAACAGACTGGCTCCCCTCCAATCTATTCTCAAGTCTGCTGCTCACCTCATCCACCTCTTCCCTCACTTCTCCAGAGCTGCTCGCCTCTGTCAGTCCCTCTACTGGTTACCTGTTTCTAAGAGAATTCAGTTCAAACTTTTAACACAAAGCTCTCTCTAGCCAGGCCCCTCCCTATATTTCGTCTGTAATCGAGCAATACCAACCGAGACACAACCTCTGCTCTGCCTCTGACATTCTCCTGTCATCCTCCCTGGTAACCTCCTCGCACTCCCTCCTTCTAGACTTCTCCAGTGCCTCTCCACCGCTCTTGAATGCACTCCCTGGCTCAATCTGTCACTCTCCAAATCTACAAGCTTTTAAAAGTGCCTTTAAAACTCACCTCTTCAGACAAGCATATAACCTGGCTTAAGCAACTCCTATAACCTTCCCAGGGAACATGCTGCCAAACTCAAGCTCTACCACTTGTGAGCCCTCTCTCTTTGTCTCCACCCCTTATGCTTTAGACTATAAGCTCACCATCCCTTCTTCAGGGTCTGTATAGGGAAAGGACCTGAGTTAGAATTTCTGTGCACGTGTGTGCTTGTGTAATGCTTGTGTAGAGTAGTGTTCCATCTCGGGTGGCCCGTCGCCGCATACTCACCCTCTGATGAATCTGTAGGGACAGAGAAACACACCAGCACTTAACAAACATGTTATTTGACTTTACATGCAACATAACGTGTGTGTTTTTATGGTGGGATTGGACAACTAGAGTTTGCAGGAGCTGTGGGCGACTCCAAGCCCAACACACCCTCCTCTTCAGCGGGCTCAATGGCTGGTGGTGGTGCTGCTTCAGAGGAGGAAGAGGACGTTGGCAGGGTTCGAGACCACCACCTTACACCAACACCCTGTTGTCTCAGCCCCCACTGGTCGGACCCCTTGCCTCTGGGTGGGCTTGATGCCCAGCCAGAACTCCCCAGCTACAAAAGAGAATACAATTTTGTTAAACATGTTACTCATTACCCTGATAGCTCACCTTCTCGGGGGAGGAGAAAAAACATAAGGATAAGGGGTCTTCCCGAAGTTCCTGAGTTCTCCAACCTCTCAGACATGGTGGCACAGATCTTCAATCAAGTTCTGGACCGTCCACCCGGGAACGACATGGAGCTGGATAGAGTACACAGAGCTACAGGTCCTAAAAACCCAGATCCGCGCAGGCCGAGGGACATCATTTTCCGAGTGCACTTTTACAAGCTGAAAGAAGCCATCATGCGTCAAGCGTGGATCAAAAAAACCATCACGTTCAAAGGAGCACAGATCATCTTACTACCCGACCTGGCGCGTCGCACACTTCAGATGCGGAAGGTCATGAAACCACTGCTGGAGAGTGCCAGGGCCGCAGGCGCCAATTACAGATGGGGCCACCCCTTTCATTTGATTCTCCAATTACGTGGCCGTAGCTTTGTCCTTCGCAGCCACTTCCAGATTAGAGAGGCCTTTGAATTCCTGGGTTCCCCGGCGGTGGAACTTGAGAACTGGCTGTCTCCTTCGTTGTGCCCGCCTGGGGTCCCCGAGGTGGGCGGCCGCCATATCGAGCCTCAGCCCAGAAGGATCAGAGCGGGTAGGCCGCGAGCACCCAACGCCGCTAATGACTGGGTTTGAGTGAGGTTCTTCCTTTTTTCTTCTCCCATTGTGATGGCTCAAGTGTTCTGCCTGCTTCTTTTATCCAGGACTTGTTCTTTGATGCATAACGTGCTCTTCATCCGATTCCATGGAACGTTTTTGCTCCTTCCTTTTCTTCGTATGTTCCGGCGGACTTTTCAATCCTTTATCTCGGCCCTCTTTGCGCTGACGAGCCGTGGACTGTTGATCGAGCCCACTGGGGGACGAGGAGGAGCTGTTATGTAGCATCTCCAGCTCCTTAATCGGAGGAGGTCGGGATGACTGTTGTTTATACGGTCCCCCTTGAGAGATGCTCAGGACGTAGTGGCATTATCGGACGTATTGGCTATCTCAGAGACCACCAGTCTCGAGATTCTGTTTGATCATCTGCGCTCCGGCCTGGGCAGCTCTCACAGGTTCTTGCCTTCCACTTCCCCCCACTTAGGTGATCCCCTACCCTCCTCGGGAAATACCCGGGGAAGCGTTAGGGGATCTGGCGCATCAGTGCGCTAGACACGTTGGTTGTTTTACTTGCTGTGTCTAGTAGATTTCAGTTAGATTAACTACTGTTGTGACATAGTAAGTTGTGTTTTCCCTCTCTTTCCTGCTGCTGTTTTCTGTGCTTTATCCCTCCCTTCTCCTTTTCTCTCCTCACAGAGGTCCTCGACCTTCCCCCCCTCCCCCATAATCTCCACTTGACGGCTTCCCTTCCTTCCAGTCTCCGGGGGTAACGTAAGGTAAGGATGGCAAATTTAACTGTCTGCTCATTTAACGTGAAGGGTTTCAATGCCCCCGAGAAGAGATCTAAAGTTTTGTACGACCTCCATAAATGTGGTGCCAAGCTGATTTTATTGCAGGAAACGCATTTTAAAGAGGGTCGAGTCCCGAACGTTAGGGATCGTTATTTCTCTTCTTGGGTTCATGCCCCTAACCCTGATGCCAAATCTAGGGGGGTTTCGGTTGCTATCCACAGATCTCTTCCCCACAAGGTCTTAGACTCCAAAATTGACCCCAATGGTAGATTTATTTTTCTGAAACTATCAATTTGCACAAAGATCTATACGGTTGCGAACTTGTACAGCCCCAACAAGGACCAGTCCCAATTTTGTCTTAGGGTCTTGAAACAGTTATCTGATTTTGCAGAAGGGATAGTCATATTGGGAGGGGACTTAAATATGCCATTTAACCCGCAAATTGACACCTCTTCTGGCAAATCCTCCATCCCTCTGTCCGGGCTTAAGAAGCTAAAGTGTATGCTGTCAGACCTCCGGTGGTTGACGTGTGGAGAGCCCTGCACCCGGGTTCTAGAGACTATACGTTTTTCTCTAACGCGAACAACTCGTATAGTCATATAGACTATCTTCTGTTAAGTCATCACGCTATGTCCTGGGAACCAAAGGCCAGCATTAGGAATTTTCTCTGGTCAGATCACACCCCAATCTTCCTGTCCTTCGAGCTACCCGGACTGTACCCTAGTAGGTGGGACTGGCGCCTTAACGATAACTTGCCAAAAGACGAGGTCTGTCTGGCAGCGGTTGAAAGCACCATAGAGCATTTCCTATGCAGTCATTAGCGGCAACGATTACCGTTATTCCTAAACCGGGCAAGGACCCCACGGTGTGCGGCAGTTATCGCCCCATTTCGTTGATAAACGTTGATGTTAAGATTTTTGCCAAATTAATTGCTGGTCGTCTTCAACCACAGATCCCTAACATCATTCACCCTGACCAGGTGGGGTTTGTCCCTGGCAGATCGGCATGTGACAATACAAACAAGCTTCTCACTCTGATCTCTTATGTGAAGACCAGGGGAATCCCCACCTGCTTGCTTTCATGTGATGCAGAGAAGGCTTTTGATCGTGTGGGATGGGATTTTCTTCAGGCTTCACTTCAACAGACACATTTGGGTGTGAATTGCAACCTGCATTTCGATGAGCTTTTAACTCACAAAAATTGCAATCAAATATATTTGTTCTACTTTTTCCAAAAAAAGTACGAAAATTTCTGAAAAAATTACGAATTTTTCTCTAAAAATTACTAAAATATCCCAAAAAATTATTAAAAATGGAGCACAGATGATCATTTTTCCAATCAGGTAAAGATAATTTTTGAAAGTTTGAAAACAACAGGGCCCTATGGGGTATCACGTGCTGTGGTTTTCCAACTTACAAAAAATGATGCTTACCTCATTGGAAAAATGATGTACCTCATCTGGAAAAATGTCTCATCACAGGTACAAGTGATTTTTTGGGGGAACATTAGAACGAACACAAATCTATTGCAATTTTTTTTGTGTGTTCAAATTAAAAAGCTCACAGACTTGCAGGTTGCAGTTCCCACCAAAATGTGCTCCCAGAGTTATACTTACTTTACCAAACAATTAGCATGACCCCCAATGACATGTTTCACATACTTCTAAAAAATGTGAAAGCGATGCATGTGCACAGGCTTCATAAAAACCCCAAAGCTATTTTAAAATACTTGTTTATTCATGGAGCCTGTCCAAAATGATCCATGGTTTTATTTTAAGAAAAATGTTCTGTGCAATTCCAAGGCAGCTTAACAGAGCCTGTCTCAGAACACTCTGGCCATCAGTGAGCTTTTTCTAAATGCATACTTCTCTGGCTGGCGTGGAATTTAATATGTGACCAGGGGTCAGTGCTGAGGTTGTCTCGCTGGAGGCAGGCACCGTTCATTCACAAAATGAGTTCCTTTGTAATAATAACTTAGGGGCAGGGGAAGGCGAGGAATGCGAGCGCACACATTCATGCAAAGATGTAGGATTTCGTTCAAGATTTACTACAAGACTGTTTAGAAAGTGCCTTTTTTTCTGCATCACCCGAGAGATTTACAAAAAAAATAAAATGTCACCATAATAAAAATAGGTTGGATCCCATTTTCCTGCCAGCAAAAACTTTTTTTAGACAAGGAACTTAGAGAGATTAAAGGGAAACAGGAAAGACCTCTATCTTATGACAAAAGCATGTGTGCACACAGTAAAAGAAATCAACTACAGATGGAGAATATTTGTTTTTGATCAATGGCACAACCCACAGACTGCCCTTGTCTTTTATGTGCATAGTAACAAATGTGTGCATCAAGGCTGGTAAAATGTAGATCAGAGGTCACTTGTGCTCAAATGTCTTCTCTATTCTTGGGAGGGTTAGTTGGGGTAAGCTGACATTAGCTTGTCATTTTTTTCATTGCTTTCAAAAGATATTGTTCACAGAAATGTTACAAGTAAAAGTGAGGCAAGGGGCTGCTAGGATTGCCAATCCGTGCATGCGCAGGAAAGAGCATAATTCCAATGTGGACAGGTGAGCAAGTGCAAAGTCCCTATAAATGGGAAGCTGTGGCAACAAGATGGCACTAGAAGATGTTTTTAAGATCCCTACTGGGGAATCTTTACCTGAGCATTGCTGACCTCTGCTTCCGATTCTTGACTATGAACCTCACTGCCTGCCTCTTGACCCTTTGCTTGGACCCTTGACAAAGAGTAGAGTAGAAGAGTAGATGCCACAAACCGGACTTTCAGCCTCAATTAATGAAAAAGACCAAAGCCTGAAAAAACTATTCCACAGCATCTAAAAGTAATATATTTTAAGTTATTTTGCTTACTTACTTACCTATTGTTCTTACCCCCACTGGGCTGTAACTCTGTTAATGACTCTAGAATACGAGCACCGACATCTTGCCTAGGAAGCATCACATATTGAGGAGAGGAGAGGGGGTGGGGAAGTGCGGGGGGGCTATAGCAGAGCTAGGGCCAGGAAAAGGACAGAAATCCCAGAATGCAGAGTGGCACAGTCAGAAGACACTTCCTGTCTGCAGGCAGCCTGAGACTCCATGGGCCGCCATCTTGAATGTTTAAATGCTCAGTAAATGAACTAGGTGCAGGTAGGATGATTTTTACTGTGGGCAATCTGTATGTACAGTGTGGGGTAAACATACGGGATAGTTAGTGACCAAACATTTTGGATTTTCCTCCCTCTATAAATGCAAATAGGCTATTAACATTACATTCTATGGTACTTTTAATGTCTGCAAATCCTCTTTAATGTCTGATGCTACTTGAGAAACCTTCTCTCCCAGCCAGTTATCCCACCTAAGCTCTTCAAGTCTTCCTTGTATGTTTTATGTAGACCCATATATGTGCATATACCTCTACACCCCCTTATTCATATGCTGTAACCCTGATGATTACCTTTACCGAATGTTGTTTACCTCCAACTAAATCCAATAGTCACCTGACATTGTTGGAAAATAAGCTTCTCCACATGTGGATGGCACATAGGCAATCCCTATACAGATAGCATTTTAACAGCCACTGGGATTATTTGTTAACTCTGCTATTGACATATAGTGGAAACTCATTTACAGCACAAAAATTCAAATCAGTGTGGTTATCTAACATCAATAGCGCACCTACACAGTATGGCTAAGTGAGCCAGAAACCATTTAACCTATTGTATGTACCAGTAAGATTTTTTTTGTGGGGGGGTACTGGAACACAAGGAGAAAACTCAAGCAACCCAGGAAGGGCACACAGAGAGTACAAGCCATTGCTATACTCTATCACCATTTCAGACTATAATTCATATGCACTGTACATTTCATTTTGACTTCTGACTCAGTTATTGTGAACTAGCAGCAACTTATTAATGGACAGGGCCCACTGATCTATTCTACAGCATTTGTGTTATTTTCCAGTTCCACATCATGCTCCAGTAATAAAAGAATGGCATTGCTAAGAAAAGTCAATGAAATAAAATGTCCCCTACTACATGTCACACTATATATATTCATGTGAGCAGGAAGCAAAAGTGGCATTGATGGCAAGCCTTTACATTTAATACAAGGACGCTTATGTTCTCCATGATCTATAGTGTGCATTGTCACATCCATAATTCATCTTTGAGTTGTTAAAGAAAATCAGTGACCCTTGTGGCTAAGCAGGTCAGTATGCCAAAAATAAGGGACATTTCGTTGTTCCACGTTTCCAGCCCTCTTAAAAACTGACCATTCTGCTTGAATTTTCATTTGTTCCTAGTTTGTGTAAAGGCACTAAATCTACAAGACAAAGTTTACTTGTGTCTTAATATTTCCCAGGAAGTAGTAAGGAGATACCATAGCAGATTACAAGGTTCACAGTCGGAAAAAAATTAAGAAATTTACTGATTTGAAGTAAAGCCATATTTCCAAAAACTGCTCTGTAACAATTAATTCAGTAGGTTTCACAGATGCACCAGAGCACCTCCTGTGATTATTAAGCAAAGGGCTCTTTCTTTGAGTTGCCACCCTTCAGTTTTGTGCAGAAGAAATTCCAATGGATTGTGAGTGCCCCCCCCCCCCCCCCACTCCTACAATGTCCTCCTCCTAGGTGTTTGAAATGGGAATCATTTTAAGATAAGAACTTTTCAGAGAACTGAGAAGAATTCAGATACTGACTCACATTCACATTTATTCAAGTACACACTGTAGGTGATGTACAAAATATTTTGCTGGCTGGTTACGGTAGAGGTAGAACATCAAGGAAGCAAAAGGTATAGTTCCAACACAACATGGAATGTTGGTATTTACAGATATATATAGATTTTACAACTTTAAACTTAAACCAACGCAAGGGAAGTATAGGCTGTGTCCATCAGCCCCAATATTCACAAATTAAACGTTTAAAACATAAACTCAATGTCCCAGTTTTAAATATCTTCCCGCAGGTATTGTTCAAGCAATCTAAAGTGAATTCTCCACCACATATAATAAAAATGCGTACCAGATTATCTCTTTTTAATTCCGCCAATCACCATAAATCTATACTTTAATAGACTGTGTCTAAACTCCCACCAATGCTAAGCATACAGATCATACAGAAAAGCTAATATCCTATTATTGTGCCAGAGATTTCACCCAGGGGTTTCAGTGGTATTGTGCAAGGGATTTACATGTTTATTGCTATCTGGGCTTGCCTTGGAATACCACCGTCAATCAATGTTACCTCCAAGCCACCACCACCACCACCATCTCTCCCGCTTTCCCCAGGGAAGAGTGCTTAGGTGTGCCCCCCCCCCCCCTACATAATGCTCCTATATATGCTGCATTCAACTTTCACTTTCTTTCAGCCCTGCCTTCCACTGTTTGAAGTTGTGAACCATATCAGATGATCCCAGGGGGCAACATGTGCCCTGTGGGTCACCAGCTGAGCATGTCTACTCTATACAATCGATGACATGATTGCTATTTTCCACCTTAGGCTTTATTTAGTCCTATTGCTGCTGCAATTTTTTTTCCTTACGCTAATCAAATGTGTCCATTCCCTGCAAAAGAAGAAAAAATTATTATTATCATTTATTCATGTAGCACCACAAAGTTCAAAGTGAATGCTATGAAAACAGGGTACAAGAGTGAGCCTAGTCCTTATGAGCTTGCAGTCAATCAGGACAATCAGGGGCATAACGATCGTGGTTGCAGCCCCTGAAATAAGTTGGGGCCTCCAGTTACGTATTTCAGCCCTTAACCTGTTTTTTGTGAACGATTCAATCATCAGTGTCTCTGTGACCATGCCCACTCCCTCTTGCAGGTGCCGCTGCAGTGCCTGTCATAGTCAAGACACCTGCGCCCACTGCAGGAGTGAGGAGGTGTAGCCACTGAGCACCGATAATAAAATAACTCACAAAAAACAATTGCCAACATGATGCATGGCCCTGGTCCCCACATAATAAAAATGCATTGTGTATGTACTTGTCTTCAATACAGGTTTTTATTCTGAATAGGATTCTCTTCTAAATCTCACTGCTAGCATTATAGCAGGGGTGCATTGTGTAAAATTACTGTATGTTTTTTGGGTTATGAAGGTATGGTAATTTGACCTGTTTAACCTCCTTAGCGGTGATCCCGAGCGTGACTCGAGGTTAATTTGCGCTGTAAGTAGCGGTAACCCCGAGTCACGCTCGGGATCTATTTGGCAGAGGAGCAGGGCGGCGCAGTCTCCTTACCTTCTCCCTGCGATCCAGCGATGTCCCCGCTGCGATCGCAGGTGAGAGCCGCGGCTGCGGCGTCCGTCGCACTTCCGGGTTCCGTCTCTGTGAGCCGCAGAGGCTCATGGGGGCGGAGCCGTGCGTCAGAGACAAATGTAATGGTAACGCTTTCGTTACCATTACATTTGCCTCTATCATAACGCCAGGGGGGTTAAAAATTCTTTTTCTTAAGGTGAGTTTAAGTGCATAATTTATTAATTTTTTTTTTTTTGCAGGCTCTAGATGAGCATCTCTCATGAGGCGCTATCAGTACCCACACTGTTGAGGCGGCTGGAGGCAGCCAGCGCTCAGCTTGCACTAGCTTCCAGCCTGTGGCTTGGCACAGTGCTAGCCTTGTATAAGACACTTGGTGCCTGCTGGGAGCGCGGTTAAACGGCATTTAGTGGCATTTTACATTAAAAAAAAACATCCAACGGGGGGTTCCTGTTGCAATCCCTGTTTGTTATTTTTTTAGGGGGGATGCCAGCCTGCCAACAAGAAACACCAGGATTTGCACTGGGGACACTTGAAAGGAGTGCCACATGTTCAAATCACAAGTTAGCAGCGCAACACAAAAGTGTATAAAATGCATTCAAAAACAATTTCAAACAGCCCAAGTATCCTGTAACGCATGCACCAGCCCTAAAAAAAATTTAAAATTGCCAAAATAATCAAAACCATCCCAGCCCACTGGAATCTATGGGATAGGGCCACACAGTGCAGGGTGAGCACCTGGTCTTATCTGCCACTGTAGGTTGGTGGTTTTCATCCCATTTCCAATGCTGTTGATATATAGGAAACTACCTGACACTATTGCAGATGATCTGGATTTTTGACTTGATAAATACACCTTTTGCACTGGGACCTGACAGTCACCTGATGTTCATCTGGCACTATGTGGAACTGCGTGGTCTTAGCATTTATTAAATGATTTTTTTGGTCTGCTTCTGTAGAACCTGTCTGGTATTCATTTGACTGGTCAGTTAAATCTGTCTACAGTCCTAAAATGATTTATTATATTTGCTAAATATGCTACTTTTATCTAGCTTTCAGTATTAATATATATCTCATTTCATGCAATGCTGACGTCATACCAAAAATGTGAAAAATGAGGGTCATGCTAATTATCTGGTGAAGTAAGATTAACTTTGGGTGTGAACTGAAACCTACTTCCGAGTGAGCCTTTTTTTTCTTTTAAAACACAAAAAAACTGCAAGAAGAAATGTTTGTTCTGATGTTTTCCCAAAAATTCACCTTCTGTAATTAGGTACTTACAGCAGCCTATGGGCTATGCAGAGCGGATGGTGAGTTCTGTATGCCCATGGGGAGCTGTTGTTTTCAAACTTTCCATAAAAATATCCATACCTCCCTGGAAAAATGACCTACCTCACCTGGAAAAATTCTCTATTGAAGGTGTAAGTTATTTTTTGGGAAAATGTAAAAATTTCTTTATTGCCCTGTTATGCGTGTTAAAGTAAAAAGTAAATGTAAAGAGTTCACTATGTAAATTTTAGTTCACACCCAAAAGCACCCAAGTTAAACTTGCATCACCAAATACAAATTATTTCCAAATACAAACAATTAACAAGACTCTCATTGTTATTGTGCTTAGCACAAAATTGCAAAAGGTTTTGTATACTTACCGCCTTATGGCATATCTTGTAAGCAGCAGCTAAACATAGAGCCTGATTTATCAAGCATCAGCGCCAGTCAATGCCACTCGCCATAATTTTAGCCTCGGTGTGCGATTTAAAAAAACAAAAAAAGCCTCCGCCAGCATGTCTCTAATTTATCATTAGTGCCATATAGTTCGCGATGAGTGACTGCCACTCTTGATTAAGCTGTACCAGTTTATTGGCGTTGTAGGATAAGATCCCCATAGATCACAATGGGTAGAACTTTACTGAAGTGTTATATGCTTATAAATAATTCTACACACATGTATTTGCATTGTTACTTGTCAATAATGTAAATGTTGGACTTAGATGTTGCCAAATGTATTTTTCCCCTGTAAAATATATTATCTCTGCATTTTTGCCATACCAATGTGTAATTTGGAGCTCAACAATAAAATGCAGAGTAAATGCTCTGTAAATGTTGTCCCTTTTGTTCTGTAACTGTAATGATGAAACGCCGACCAGCGGCGGTTGAATACAGCAGCAAAGCGTGCCGAAAATGTATAAAACAGGGCAGTAGAGTGGTGCTGTTATAAGGATCCAACAGGCGCTGACACAGGCTGGTCAATGCTTAGTGCGCCAATCCAAGCTGATTATTTAACATTGGCGGTTGTGACTTGCAGTGCCATTCTGTGAAAATAGCAGAGCTACAATATAAATAGATGGTGGTGCTCCAAAACAGGCAATATGTCAGCAAAATGATGCGAAACACTTCTTAAATAAGGCCCATAGTTTCATATATAGCAAACAAAATCTGGGTGTTGTGTTTGGAGTTAGAATAAAAACAGTAACGACCTGCTAAACTGCTAAACTATAGTTTCTATAGGAACAGTTTTGCCATATTTACACAAGGTAACTTCCTTATGCAATCATTTTGTGCACTTTACATAATAAAAACTAGCAAGCCAAGCACGACTAAGAAGAAAAATAATGTTCCCAAGGCTCTTGGCAACAAGGTACATTTAATTCACAAACCTTTTAAACTTGGCTGAACCCAGTGATATGCTCACTGGAGGAGATAAACTATGACAACTTCACTTAGTTTACTACTATCACTTGTGTTGAACAGGATGTGAACACAAAACTCATGAGCTGCTAAAGAGGAGACACAATGAAAATGATGTAACACAGCATCATTCATTCATTTCTCATGATGTATCACAACCATGGTGTGGCAACGGAATAAAAAAACAATGGTTGTCACTTGTTTTTGGATCGCGTTCCAGGGTTAAACTTGGCAATGAAGTCTGTTCCATGTTTTGGTTGCCATGGATAAGTGGTTCTGTGAAAGTTAAGTAATATGCTTGATATTAGCTTGCTGTTTTAGAAATACTTTTCACTTCCCACGCCTAGAGAACACAAACAACATCCAGAATCCTTAATTTCATCTGCAAAACAGCTAGAAGTAGTAAAAATACTGCCTCATAATGTAATGCTATACCTGACTAAAACAAAACATTACAGATCCAATACACAGATCAACTAGACGTGGAGGCTTATTTATTACTAGCGCCAGGGATTGCCATGTGAGTGCCTGTATAGTGGCGCTTAGAGCTGCCACTAATAGATGCTGTAAGCGGGTGTGGGGCGCTATAACCTTGCTTAGCAGGTGGACAAGTTGATAATTGTGATGTCTGGTGGTCGCTGTAGAAGCACTCTCCCTGATTCACTGCAGAGCCAATGGAGAATTCTAGGTGGTGTTCCAAGGTCATAGCAACCAAGGATAGGCTACATCTAAACAACAGGACAACGCTGCAGCCAGTGATAGGTAGCGCCAGTTAAGTGTGTCCACCAATCAGCGCTGAAACCCGTATTCATGAAAAAACTACACACAAGCAGCGCCGGCACTCTAAAGCTAAGCCTCTAGCATAGAGCGCCAGATGCTGTGTGATCTCAACACATACACACCAGAGCAAAAACATATAGAATGACATTGTTTTAACACTGTGACAATGATACTGCAATGCCAGACCTACACATACAATGCTGCATAAAAAAACAAACAAACTATAAAAGTGTTTGTTTGCAGGGCCGGAGAGGACAGCAAAACACTATTTAAACACAACCATATGAAACACCATTGAAATGTATGGCAGAGCGCTACTGAGCGACAGGTACTATATGGCACTGCTGAACCTAGTGCACCGGTGCTATACACTGAGCCGCCTCTAGTAATACATGTGACGCTACATGGCGCTGTTAGAGGTGCTCACTAGATTCGCTTTCTTAAATGTGCTTTTCACATACAACGCCCAGCGTTCACCCAACGCTACCTGCCGCAACGTGGCACTACCTGGCGCTAGCGTTTCTTAAATAACCCCCAAAGTAACAATTTGAGTCCTATATTTTACACCCAAGATTTACTTGCCTCGATTATATTCACTTTGTGTAGAATTAGGTGAAGTAACAGGCATATTTTTATAGCTCACGTGACAGGAACCTTACTTCAAACTGCAGAGACCCACAGGATTAGTTGCAGCCACACCTCAAGAGCACATCTATTGGTCTACCACACACATTATACATGGCATAAAAATGTGCCTCAGGTGTGGGAATTTTTCATTTGTTCCGGTGATTCACCATAGCACACATTTTTTTGGTTAATTGCTGGGTGAACAAGGGAACATGTCATTTTCCACCAACATTTGCCAGCATAAAATAAAGGAAACATACAAGGTTTGTGCTGTTCCTACAGTGCAGAGTCTTCTGAGATTAACGTTTTATCTATTTTTTTACTCTTTTTAAAAACAAAAACGTAGCTCCAAGGTAGTAGATAAGCGTGTAAGAAGGGAATCTTGTGACATTTTTTAAAGGCCAGAAGACTGGTGATACCTAGACATTGGAAGAGAGCAGAGACACCCTGCTGGAATGGTTTGAGGAGCTGAATAGTATCATAAGGATGGAGGAGTTGGGTGCAGACTGGAGGGGGGGAGGGGAGGCTTTTGGACGAGCATGGGCAGCATGGATAGTGTTCAAGAGTTCAGATCAAGGCTTGAGACAGATAATGGGGAGTAACAAATAGAGGGGCCTTGGCCCCCTTTTCCTCTCTCCCGGGTAGGAGGGGTATGCAAAAGTTGAAGATGAGTACCAAGTAGGGGGGTGGGTGAGGCTGGGAGTGTTGCCTTTAGGGAAGAAGGCCTTGTAGGGAGGGGGGTGGTTTTGGATGGGTGGGTTTTTTTTTCTTCTTTCTCGCCTTCTCTTTTTCTTCTCCCTATCCTTCCCTTCCCCTTCTCTCTCCTTTGTGTAGGATGTCTCGTCTGATGTCCCCCATTTCTCTGGCGTGTATGCGGCGCGGGCAGACGTGCAAGAGGTAGACCAATTTGGAAGATAAAAAGATGGTCAGATGGATGGGCAACCGGCATTAAGCGGATATAACGGGTGAACCAGAAAGCCAGGTTTTAACCAGGGGCCAAGGCAGGCTGACGTGACATATGACGAGCTGGTCGCGCCGTTTCTGCCTTGATGTTCTAAATGTATATTCTGTTGCATACGCTGTATGGTAATAATTTTCCCTGTTTCCCTGTAATTGTTTCTGTTTTTGTCTGTAATTGCTCTGCATCAGAAAATTCTCAATAAAATAAGATTAAACAAAAAAACAAAAAAGTGTGGTCCACTCTGCTCCAGTTTACCAGGCCGGTTCACCAGACATAGGGGCTGGCAAACCAGGGCTCGGAGGCCAAACTGCTGGACCCCTGCCCTGGCAAGTTACCAGCTCCTATGTCCTTTAGCACAAGTTTGGTGCTTTTCCAGGAACGGGAGGGGGTGTCAGGTGGGGGGGTATCAACCAGCCTCTCTAACCTTGAACTGGTAGAAGGTTCTGTGGGACACCTTACTTTTACACATTTTAATAAATTGCGCTAACCAGTACTCACCCTTCCCTTCATAAGTTCGACATGTCTAGGGCTCCATCGAGGTCCAGCAGCTATTTTAGCAGTACCCCGCTGGCATCTTGTGTTATGGGGCAATGGTTCTTCATTTTACCCCGGCATCCTACTTGGGGTAATGGCTAGCCACCTGGGAAGAAACTTGGAGCAAGCTGATGTAAATAACAGGTCTGGGGGCACAATCCTAACGTGTGTTTATTTTAGCTTCCCAGAAGAAAAAAACTATATGGCAGAACTAAAAAAACCTGACAAAAATTGAGTTTCCCTTTAAAGCATCACTGTGGCTTGCTGTGTAGCCAGTCCAGTGGTAGTTGTTTCTAGGAGCATACAGCCAATGCTTGCTCAACTTCTTCTCTGCTATCTTCATCTAATGCCATGGAAACCAATTAAGCAATGACAGAACCCCCTATAAGCAATAAAATACTTACGCATGGCCCCTCCCCCAGTTGCCATTGTAAATACATTGTCACATGTTCTTTCGGTCTTAATCCTACAGTTTGAATTCCAAGTCTGGAGCAGCTGGCCACTATGCACAGCAGCATTCAGATGTGTTTTTCATTCCGAGCCTTAAGGGCAAGCGGCCTTACAATGGTGAGCTATTCCAGATGAGCCTAAATGTCTTCTATTCAGTAAACTAAACCTTTTCCAGCATAGCTTACTCAACCTATAATTAGATCCAGAAAGTAAGGCCCTAAAGGTTTAGAGAATCTGGGTGACATATTAGAAGGACCTAAAATTGTTTTAAGATCAAATGAAGAAAATGGTTGGTTTTAGAACCAGAAATCCCCCCCCCCCACACTACTGTACCAACAAAACTCCTCTTGTATGTAACAAGAATGTTATTCTTTAAGTTAGGTCTAGTGCGACATATGTAAATCTTGCTACTATGGGTGGAATTCGAAAAGAATTTCAGTAGAAATATGTCCTTTGACCTTTTTACTAACCCTTTCTAAGGGAAAACAAATTATATTACACGAATTACATGTCTTACTTTTTGCCTGGCAACATATTTCTTGTACAAAATAGCTTGTCAAACTGGTTATCAGAGAGGTAACTATACTGTTTTCCCAAAAATAATCCCTACCCCAAAAATAAGCCCTAGCATGATTTATCAGTATTTTTTTTCTTGCCTGAGGCACCAGGTACCCCTGCACACTAGCAACCCGTCAAGCTAATATGGATTGGCATGAATGAATCATTTGTCATTGCTGCTCTAGCCACTGTGCTATCTGCTGTGGTGGTATTGCTGTGTGTTTGCTGGAGTGGTGCGGTCCTTCTCTGGATCCTAGGGTTGCCTTGTTTAACCCCACCTGGTGTTCATTATGCTGTGGTGATTCCCATAGATGTACCTGGCCCCGCCCCTATGTTGGATCATTGCTTTGTCTTCCTGAAGTCTGGCTGTGCTCTCCAACCCCCTGTTATACCTTTTTGTTGTTGGAGGGCCCCATGGGCCTTCCTGAATCTTGCAGTTGGCTCTTGGGCATTTTGGTATCATTAATTGGGGCTCATGCTCTTCCTTTCCTAGCTGGGCCCACGGCACTTAATGTGTAAGAGGGGCCCATGGCCCTTCATGTCTTATCTGGGCCTCCGGCCCTTCATTGTTAGTGTCTTGGTGTGTGCTATTGTCTGTGCTGGGTCCACAGTCCTTGTGTTGTCTGTACTGTCTGTGCTGGGCCCCCGGCCATTCCACAGTCTGTCCTGGGCCCACATCCCTTCCATTGTCTATACTGGCACTACACACTGGCTTGTGTTCATCTGCCCTGTGTTTTTCCATCCCCAAGTCCTGCAATCAACAAAGGACGATCCGGGGCCTGGGTACCCTTAACCTTTAGGAGGGTGGAGTTTAGCTTTATGTAAATACTGTGATTATACAGTGACCTGTGGAGGTGGGTGAATATTTAGGGAGTAAATTGTCCAGGAATGTTTGTAGTGCTGTCTTTATCAAACTGATTAACTGTCTCTCTTTTGTTACATAAATATGTAAAATGTAACAGGTGTATGTCAATTAGTTTTGCCCAAGGTAGAAGTGCCAGAGTTTGGTTTGCCCTATGTAGAAGTGCCTGTGTTTGGTTTGCCCTATGTAGAAGTGCCTGAGTTTGGTTTGTCCTAGGTAGAAGTGGCTGAGTTAGTTTTGCCCAAGGTAGAAGTGCCTGAGTTTGGTTTGCCCAAGGTAGAAGTGCCAGAGTTTGGTTTGCCCTATGTAGAAGTGCCTGTGTTTGGTTTGCCCTATGTAGAAGTGCCTGAGTTTGGTTTGTCCTAGGTAGAAGTGGCTGAGTTAGTTTTGCCCAAGGTAGAAGTGCCTGAGTTTGGTTTGCCCAAGGTAGAAGCGCCTGAGTTTGGTTTGTCCTAAGTAGAAGTGCCTGAGTTTGGTTTTTCTAGGTAGAAGTGCCTGAGTTTGGTTTGCCCTAGGTAGAAGTGCTTGTGTTTGGTTTGACCTAGGTAGAAGTGGCTGAGTTAGTTTTGCCCAAGGTAGAAGTGCCTGAGTTTGGTTTGTCCTAGGTAGAAGTGCCTGAGTTTGGTTTGTCCTAGGTAGAAGTGCCTGAGTTTGGTTTTTCTAGGTAGAAGTGCCTGAGTTTAGTTTGCCAGTGCCTGGCTTGCCCGAGCCAGCCTCTGCTCTGGCGCACCCAGTTCCTTCGGTCTATGCATGTCCTGCTGAGGGCCCTGTTGAAACCTTCACTTAGCCTGAACCCCATCTCTGTGCCCCCTGTTAATAATAGAAAAGAAGGCCTTGGAGATCCCCTACGTGCCCATTTAAAACACCTCAGTTTTCACAGGGGGATTTCTCCAGTTTCCTGCTGGTTTCCTAGGGTCACAGGAATGTCTGATTTTGATTGCCTAGGCTCTGATTTTAAGGGAGTCACTGGCATGGGTTTCAGTCTCAAGAGCCAAAATCATTGGCTCTGAATGTCTTTTTTTGTATAGCACTGAAGACAAGAACTATACAACTCATTGTCCAGGCAGGGGTTAAATCACAGTGTCCCCTACCTTTAGCTCTGCCACTCTTGGTGCTTTCACTTTCAGCTAGAGGATCACCTTTCCAGGCTGTTTGGCAACAGTGATCGCTTTGAACGATGCTGGACTGCCCCTAAATTCAGAATTTATGACTCTGGTCCTCCCCCTTCTGGCTGCTAATCACTCCTTTCCCCTTCTTGTCAATCCTCTGAGCCCCCCCCCCCCTTTCTGCACTCTGAAGGAAAGCCTTATGTTAATACAAGCGGTACACCTCAGAGAAAGGACATGCTCACTACCCGGGAAATGTAGAGGTCAACATATAATAAAAGTTTTCTCTGCATTGCAAACATTTAACATAAAAAAAAACTGGGAGCAATAGGGCATGTGGGGATACTTGCGCATGCGCCGTAGTAGCAGTGTGAGGTGAGTTGAACCAGGCAATCTTGGGGGTTTCACATACCCGGGGAATTGGACCCAAAACCAGTATAGTCAAAATCCTCGGTTTTGGTCAACTTTAACAGTATTGCCTGGACAATGACTTTAACTAGAATCCATTTGCCTACCAAAGGTAATTTTGCTCACTTTTTTAATATTCTCTTTGCTTCTGGTCATGCACTAGCAAGTAAAGGCCTCTGCTGAGTAGGTATCAGCCTCTAGAATCTCTACTTGCAATACAATAGCACAATTAACATATATATTTGTTAAAATTATTAGTAATATTTTGGCATCATGCTGTTTTTTAAGGCTTTTTAAAGCAGACCTCCAGTCAAGAAAATGAAGATTAGTAATTTACTCCCCTAAAGACCCCCTTTGACAATCAGTGGCAAATGCTATTTAAATGGCTTAACCCCATGCAGACGTTGTGGAATAGCTGCACTCCTAGAATTACATGGGGGTCGCACCTGAGAGCCCTGCTTAAACGTGAGCATGAGTGGGGGGATAGAGAGAGCCTTTGCTGGCACACAGACACACTGCAATTGAGCTGGAAGCTCCCTTATGATCAGCCCAAACAGCCAGAGAGAGATTTATCCTTCCCCGGCTGGCTGCATTGCTGTAAAGTTGTGTATCTGTGTGATATTGTCTATCCACAAAGGCTGTCAGCATCTTGAGATTTTGCTATAAGCAGCCCAACAGAGAAATTGACATCAGAAAAGGGATAATCATGTCTGTCCTGTTACTCACACACTGGGGGGGGGGGGTGTATCAATGTAAGTCAATGGCCTTGGCTGCTGCAGAGCACAGCTGTTTACAATGCTGATACAATGTTTCTGAGCAGTGATGATTCATTATGCTTCTGGTTAGAGATAAAACATTATTTCAACAACATGTAGGGTAATTTTGACCATTAGTCTGGGTTTTTCAGAAGCAGGGCTGTCAAAATTGTGACAAGATGGCCGCTCCCATGCAGTTTTGGGGCATATAATCTGCCTGCTATTCCACAACATTTGCACATATTTAAGCCCTCTTTAATAGCTTATGTTACTGATTATGGTGGGGAGAGTAAGAGGAGCAATCAGATTTTTTTGACTGACTACTTTAATAATTTAAAACCACTACCACGCACACATAACTAGGAAGTTGACAATTCATTTTTCATTAGTACATCTATTAATTTAATAAGGTTATCTTGCTAGTTTAATAAACACATGGAATAGCTTTATGTAAATAATGTGATTATACAGTGACCTGTGGAGGTGGGTGAATATTTAGGGAGTAAATTGTCCAGGAATGTTTGTAGTGCTGTCTTTATCAAACTGATTAACTGTCTCTCTTTTGTTACATAAATATGTAAAATGTAACAGGTGCATGTCAATTCCAATGAGACAAAATAAATGCATTATAAATATATATACATATACATATACAATTCCCAATTTGTTTTTTGGGGCATTTAACCATTTTTTTCATATATATGTTGTGTATTAAACAAGCCTACACCTTTTTCTTCTTGCCATGTTTTACTCTTCCCCTATACATGTTCCTTTTTCCTGTTGAGCCAAGTGGGTGTGCTTTCGGCTGTGAACTGAAGCTTACTTCTGAGTGAGTTTTTTTACTTGGTCACGCATGCATCCTAATGGTAATGGAGAAACACACACCAAATGGTAACTTTTGTAATGCTCTGAGCTTTGTCTTTTATTATTTCCTCCTTTTTTACCTGATCAGCGTCAACATGGGGTGAGGGGTGTGGTAATGCGGCTGGCGGCACGCTCGTCTTGCTCAGCTCCATTGTACTATACCAGCCGCAGATAGAATAGAGTGAAATTCCTCGGTGTTCTTGCACTTTGAATAGGATTGAGTCATATTAACTATTATGTTTTCCAATAAAATAATGTTTTGCACCGGTAGCATCTCTGCTCACAGGTCTACGCACCTGTCAGCAACTCGCAGAATGAAGAGAGCAGCGTCTGTCTGCTGTTGCTTCACAGGATTGTTGCAGGAACCGGGAAGAAGGTAAGTAGCATAGCCTGGGGCAATGCAGAGTTAATATTAGAACTAAGGGGATAGACATGACAGTCACTCTTTAAAAGTAATAACATATATAACATATATGTTGTTTGCAGGTAGTAACACTTTGAAGTTTTTATTTTGCGTTGTAACGTAGAAACAACATACATATACACGTCAAATTGTTTTGTATTTTAGGTGCCGCATCCGGTGCACCCCTTTCCTTGTCCAGAACTGCGGGTCTTGCATAGATCCAAGCTCCAGCAGCTTGGGGTTATCCCAAAGGGGGGTAAAGGGGGACCAGGCCCTGCTCTCATTCGGGTTTGCACTCAACTTACCCACCCTTTCCCAAATGTTACATACCGTTCTCATACACCTGGTTGCCTCCCGGATCCCTTTCGTACCTCTATATATCAAGGTGGCCAGTCGCCCAGGGGAGCCCAGAACAGCAGTTTCTAGACTCACCACTGGATTTTCCCTCGGTTGACTGACCCACCAATGGGCATACTGGAGTTGGGTGGCATAGAAATACATCAGCATATATGGCACCGAAAGCCCCCCCCCCACATCTGATGGAGCCTTCATAATTTGCCTGTTTAACCGCGGCGGAGACTGTCCCCATATGAAGCCAAAGATGATCGCATCCAATGCCTTGAAATGAGAGGCAGGAAGCAACACTGGCGAGGCCTGATATATGTACAAGAACTTCGGAAGAAAGATCATCTTGTATATATTCATCCTGCCCATGACCGATAGCGGGAGGCTTGCCCATTGAGAGACTCCCTGCTTCAGTTTCGACATCACTGGTGAGAAATTAAGGGGAATAAATTCACTCGGCTGCTTGCTAATCATAATACCTAAGTACTTAAATTGTTGAACCACTTTCAGCTGAGATCTCGGAGAGATGTCTGGATGGTCAGGCTCGTCGACTGGCATTAAACTGGACTTATCCCAGTTGATTCTCAAACCAGAAAATCTCCCAAATGTTCCTATGATATCTAATGCTGCTTCCAGGGATTTGTTACAGTCCGCTAGATACAGCAGGGTATCATCCGCATAGAGGGAAATCTTTTCCTCAACCTCCCCTATTTTCCACCCCGTGATAGTTTGGGAGTTTCTAACGATAGTCGCCAATGGTTCAATGGCCAGTGCGAAGAGTAATGGTGAGAGTGGGCAACCGTGTCTGGTCCCCCTGCTTAGTGCAAACGGATTTGAATAGCATCCATTGGCTCGTACTCTGGCCGTCGGACGACCATATAGGAGCTTGATATACTTTATGAAATTGGCAGGGAGCCCAAATCTAGCCAGCACTGCCCACAAATAGGTCCATTCAATTGAATCAAAGGCCTTCTCGTTATCAAGCGAGGCAATTGCCCAGCTTCCGTAATTATCATGGACAATCTGAAGGTTTGAGAAGAGCCTATGCAGGTTTATCCCCGTAGTGCGCCCGGGCATAAAGCCAGACTGGTCCGGTCCCACCAGTTGTAGTATAACCCTGTTTAACCTATTAGCTAGTATTTTAGCATCATGATTTAGTAAGGAAATGGGCCTATATGATGCGCAGGCATTAGGGGGCCTCCCCTCTTTATAAATAAGGACGATGCTTGCTTCAGCACCTCCAAGAGTCTAGGCGCTACCAGTTCTGATTCTTGCTTATACCATTCGGCCGAAATCCCATCGGGACCCGATGCCTTCCTTCCAGAGAGCGCCCCTATTGCACCCATGACCTCCTCCACCAAGATGGGGGCGTCTAACGTCTCCTGACCCTCTAGGGCCAACACTGGGAAGTTGATCTGGTCTAAGTAATTCTCCAGTTCTTCAACATCGTAGCTAGCCTTAGAGGAGTACAATACCGAGTAATACTCGAGGAACCGCTGGGCAATTTCACCCCCTTCTGTTACTGTCTCCCTCCCATCAGATATTGCGGCAATGCTATTGGTGTTGGTTTCTGCTCTCGCTAAGTACGCCAGGGTCTTCCAGTTTTTGTCCCCTTTATCAAAAATCGTAGCTTGCTTGTATAGCAGCAATTTCCTAGCAGTCAGTGAGCAGCAAGTTATATTCCCGTTTCAAAGTCATCAGTGTCGAGTGGTCCCGACTATCGGCTGAGGCAACAAATTGCTCTTCCGCTGTGGCAAGTTTGCTTTCAAGCTCTACCCTCTCTCTCCCCTTCTTCTCCCTAACCGCAGCGATGGCGCTTATGGCACACCCTCTAATGACTGCTTAAAAAGCATCCCACCTTACCTCGGCAGAGGTCTCATCCGCGTTCACCTCCCAAAACATCTCAGCAGAGGACGACAGGCTACTTTTGACTTCAGGGGTCTCCAGCCATAGGGGGTTAAGGGCCCAACCCACCCGACTCTCCCGAGCTCCAGATAGTCCTATCACCGTTAACAGGGGAGAGTGGTCCGAGATGCCTCTCGGAAGGTAGTTGCAAGACACCACCCTGGCTAATAACTCAGGTGACGAGAACGCAAGACCGATCCTGGACAGGCTGAGTGGCAAGAGTATGCTCTGTCAGTGGGGTGTTTCCACCTCCATAACTCCTGCAGACCTAGTGCCTCAGCCCAAGACGCCAATTGCGTCCTCGGGCCCGCATTTCTGTCCAGCCGATCCAGCGGAAATTCCAGAACCATATTGAAATCCCCCATTATTAATATCGGGGAAGGGGGATAGCTGACCACTTTTTCCATAACCTGTTGCAACACCTGAATACAAAAAGGCGGGGGGGACGTACACACCAACTATGATGACATCAGTATCCATAAGTTTGATATGTAGGATCACGTAGCGACCCTCCTGGTCCGTCTGCACAGAGTATAGGGCAAACGGGGTTCCCTTGGAGATCAGCACGGAGACCCCCCTAGAGTAGGCCAAGAAGAGAGCATGGAGCTTTGGATCCATGGTTTCTTAAGTGCCAGGCTTCTCTGTCCCACCAGGTGAGTCTCCTGGAGGATCACCACGTTAGGTTTATACCTCTTAACGAACTGAAGAACCGTAGCTCGCTTGATTTTATCATTGAGCCCTCGGACATTCCAAGAAAGAAATTTACATTCACCCATTATCATAACTATGAGTATAAACCATAGGATCAGGGTAGTCAGTGCCCGTGTACTCCATTCTCTCCATCAATAATCTTCCTGCACCTGGGGTCCGAATACCATACAACACACTCAATCCAACGCAAAGACAGACTAAACAAATAACACTATACTCTAAACAATACACACATTTCCCAATCCCAACCACCCCCACCCCGCTCCACCACCCCCAAACTTTGGCGAGCATCATACCCTCCCAAACAAAACAATACAACACAGGTGTAACTAGTTGTAACCGGGGTGCAGGGAGCCACTGCCTAAGGGGCCTGCAATGTGAACACACCAATATAATTTACAGGTCAGCAAACTAGCTGCCTTGAGTTCCCAGGGTCGCATGGAGGTATCAGGTAAAAGGGGGCGGAGAAAGGAGGGAGGAGAGAAAGGCACGGGGGGGCACAGCAGGAGTAAAGGGCAGGAGGAAGGTTTAAGGGGGAGAGGCAGGAGAACCATCCCACCATGGGAAATAGAGCCGCAGCTCCCTGTAGCATTCAAATCAGTATACATTGGTAACTTGGGTAGCAAAGTCAAAGCACAGCGGCTTCGCTAACTTTCAAACAAACAAAACTAATCGAACAACCCCCCCTTCTGGGCGACATCAGGATGCCCAGCGGCAGTGGCACTCGACCCACAGAGAAGGGGAGAGCACTCCATCAGGCACACAAACAACAGGGCAGATGCCTATGTATTCAGAGGCCGGTTCTCTCTGACCGGGCCCAGTCCGTCAGGCTCCAGGCAGAGAGTCCAGCCAGGCACTGGCTTCCTCGGCAGAGGTGAAAAATCTGGTGGTTTCTCCATCTTGCACCCGCAGACGTGCCAGGAACATCATAGAATATTTAATTTATTTTAATTTAAATTTTAATTATTTACTCTTCTTTCTGAGCCTCACTCATTAAAGGATCGCCGCATCTTTTGAACCTCTGAGGTGAAGTCCGGGAAAAAAGATATCCAGGCGTTATCAAAGGTCACAATATCCTTCATTCTAGCTGCAGCCAGGATAGCGTCCCTGTCCTTATAGTGAAGGACCTTGAGTATGAAGGGTCTTGGCAGAGCCCCGGGGGGAAGTGGCCTCATCCTATGCGCTCTTTCCACCGTGAAGAACTTTGTCAGGTTCACCGGCGCTAAAGTCTCCCTTATAAGATTCTCAGCAAATTGCTCTGGGGAGGACCCCTCCGCTTTTTCGGGCAGACCCAGTACTCTGACGTTATTTCTCCGGTTCCTATTTTCAGCGTCCTCGGCCCTTCCCATCAGAGCAGTCACTTGCCTCCTCAGGGTTGCGAGATCTCCCGCCTGAGCAGATAACCGGTCCTCTGCTTCTCCGATTCTGCTCTTGGAGAGTGTCAAATTTAGCAGTGAGAGCGCTTTGACACAAAGCAATGTCAGCCATGATTACTGCAATATCAGGGTTAGAGGGCTCCTGCCCCATCCAGTGCAGAGATTCCATAGTTTGCGTGCTACAGGTGATCAGCGCTGATTTACGCTTCTTGTTGCCTCTCATATGTGGGGAGGGGACTCTAGGCAAAATATATTCCAGAGCTGTCTCCTATGGTGCAGAGTACTGGAAGAGGGCTTGACTTCACGCTTTGGGGGACTGCGGCCCCTAAATGATTGATGGAGCACCGAGGGGGTATCCCAAACAGGACCAGCACCGACACCGCTGACTGGGGGGGGTTTATTACACCCGGGGTACCCTGACACGATACCAGTACCACAGTCACAGCGAATCCACACCTGTGCCGCCCACCCACGTCGGTGACAGTAAGATCCGGCCATGGTTCCCTCTGAGATGCCACTGCCTGATGCCACTGAACTACCTACAATAGTGGCTATGCAGTCTCACCAAATTAACCAGCTTTCCGCCATGGTTCAGCAGCTCTTATCGATTCAGCAGCAGCAATTGCCACCATCTACTCCAGTGTTGCTGCCACAGCCTCCAGTAGCATCAACTTCTAGAATCCGTCTCTCCTTGCTGGCTAAGTTTGACGGGGATGCCAAGTTATGCCAAGGCTTCCTTACCCAGTGTTCTATGCATTTGGAAATCTTGGCGGACCAATTCCTCACTGAACGTGCCAAGGTGGCCTTTGTTATTAGTCTGCTCTCAGGAAAGGCTCTGGCCTGGGCTACCCCATTATGGGATCGCACGGATCCAGTTACTTCCAATGTACTTACCTTTGTCTCCGAGTTCCGTCAAGTCTTCGAGGAACCAGCCCGGGCCTCGTCTGCGGAAACGGTCCTATTGAACTTGGTCCAGGGCAACCTGTCCGTTTGTGAATACGCCATTCAGTTCCGTACCCTGGCATCTTCTTCTTCTCCTTCAAGAAGGGACTATCTAGCAAAATTAAAGATGCTCTAGCTGCACGTGATTTACCTTCATCTTTGACTGACCTCATCCATTTGGCCACACGCATCGATGTGCGTTTTTCTTAAAGACATGAGGAACTCCACCTGGAAAGAGACTCTCATCGCCCTGGGAGGGCATCCCGTTTGGCTCCTGTGTTTCAACATCCTTTGTCCGCACATGCGCCTTCCAGTGAGGAGGCCATGCAGGTGGACCGATCTCGCCTAACCCAGCTGGAAAGAACTCGCATTAGGAATGAGAATCTTTGCTTGTATTGTGCTGGCTCTGAGCACTTCCTGAAAGACTGTCCTATTCGCCCACCACGACAGGGAAACGGGCGCACCTAGTGAATGTGGGAGAGGCGTCCCTAGGTGTGTGTGCTACCTCTCCACGGCTTACGGTTCCTGTGCAACTTACCGTAGCAGCTACCATCTTCTTTTTGGATTCAGGCTCTGCAGGGAACTTTATCGAGGCCTCCTTGATTAATAAATATAACATCTCTGTGAACCGCATTGCAAAGGCCCTATTTATCGCGTCGGTCAATGGTGACAGGCTTGATTGCACCGTGCGTTATCGCACAGTACCCCTCCTTTTAATGATTGGACTTTTTCCCCAAGAGAATATTGAGTTTTACGTGCTCCCTCATTGTACCTCTCAGATTCTTCTCGGCCTACCCTGGCTTCAATGTCACAATCCCACTCTTGACTGGAATACCGGCGATATCAAGAGTTGGGGTGCAGCCTGCTTCAAGAGATGTTTGAAGTCCGTTCCTGCCAGATCTGTTCCTGCTTCTGCTCCGCTTCCCGGCCTGCCTGCGATCTATCAGGCCTTCTCTGATGTATTCTGCAAAAAGCAAGCAGAGGTACTTCCGCCTCATCGACCCTATGATTGCCCTATCGACCTCTTGCCGGGTACCACTCCACCTCGTGGCAGAATCTATCCTCTCTCGGCTCCTGAGACACAGGCTATGTCAGAGTATATACAGGAGAACCTCCTAAGAGACTTCATACGGAAGTCTTCCTCTCCAGCAGGCGCAGGCTTTTTCTTCGTGGCCAAGAAAGATGGCTCTCTTCGCCCTTGCATTGACTACCGTGGCCTCAACAAGATTACCGTCAAAATCGAAACCCTTTACCTTTGATTTCTGAATTATTTGATCGACTTTGTGGTGCCAAGATCTTCACTAAACTCGACCTGAGAGGGGCCTATAATCTGATATGTATACGTGAGGGCGATGAGTGGAAGACCACCTTTAACACCCGCGATGGCCACTTTGAATACTTAGTGATGCCCTTTGGACTTTGCAATGCACCCGCTGTATTCCAGGAATACGTGAACGACATATTCCGGGACCTGCTTTACTCCTGCGTGGTAGTGTATCTGGATGATATACTTATCTTCTCTTCTAATCCTGAAGAACATCACCGCCACGCCCGGCAAGTCCTGTCTCGCCTCCGCTTACATCGCTTATATGCCAAGCTGGAGAAGTGCATATTTGACCATACCACTTTACCATTTCTTGGGTACATAGTTTCTGGTCGAGGTCTCCAGATCGACCCAAGCCACGTCCTTCTGGCCTACGGCTATCCAATGCTTTTTGGGCTTCGCTAATTATTATCTCCAGTTCATTCCCCACTTTTCGACTATAGTTGCGCCTATTGTGGCTCTCACGAAGAAGAACGCCAATTCTAAGTCGTGACCTCCTCAAGCTGAAGAGGTCTTTCATAATCTTAAAAATGCCTTCTCTTCTGCTCTGGTGCTTTCAAGACCATATCCAGCTAGACCCTTTGACCTTGAGGTAGATGCCTCCTCCATTGGAGCTGGAGCCGTGCTTACTCAAAAATCTGCTACTGGCAGGATTCTCACCTGTGGTTTCTTTTCCATTGGAGATCGGGAATTACTCGCCATCAAGTTAGCATTGGAGGAGTGGAGACATCTTTTGGAAGGTTCTGCCCTTCATGTTTCCATCTTTACCGACCACAAAAATCTGTCTTACTTAGAAACTGCCCAGCGGTTAAACCCTCGACAAGCGCGATGGTCGTTATTTTTCGCCCGTTTCAACCTTCAAATCCACTTCCGTCCAGCCACCAAGATCAGGGCGGATGCCCTTTCACGCTCTTCAGGCCTCTCCGGGTCAGAATCCACTCCACAACATATTATCCCTCCTGAATGCCTAGTCCACTCTGCCCCCGCTACTCTGGTACAGGCACCACCTGGAAAGACCTTCGTGCCTCCTTGCCAACGTTGCAGAATATTAAAGTGGGGACATTCTTCTCATGTAGCTGGCCATGCTGGTATCAGAAAATCTTGTTCTCTCATTTCCAGATATTATTGGTGGCCCTCTCTAGGGAAGGACGTGGCAGAGTTCATTCAGCCTTGTACTATCTGTGCACGTGACAAGACTCCTCGCCAAAGACCTGCAGGCTTACTTCTTCCCCTACCTATTCCAAATACTCCATGGTCACACATTGCTATGGACTTTATTTCTGACCTCCCTTCTTCGCATGGCAACACCGTTATTTGGGTGGTAGTGGATAGGTTTTCTAAGATGGCGCATTTTACACCTTTGTCTGGCCTTCCTTCGGCTCCTCAGCTGGTGAGACACTTCCTTATGCATATCTTTCGACTTCATGGGCTGCCTACGCACATTGTGTCTGACAGAGGAGTGCAATTTGTTTCTAAGTTCAGGAGGGCTCTTTGTAAACAAATTAAGATTAAGATTAAGACTTTTCCTCTGCTTATCATCCCCAGTCAAATGGTCGAGTGGAAATAGTTAATCAAGTCTTCGCCATTTTGTTTCTGCGCGTCAAGATGATTGGGTCGACCTTCTGCCCTGGGCGGAGTTCTCATATAACTTCAAGGATGCTGAATCTATGAAAATCCCCGTTCTTTGTGGTGTCCGGTCGTCATCCTCTTCCGCCACTGCCCTTGTTCACGTCTTCTGAAGTACTCGCCGTGGAAGAACTCACACAGGATTTTTCCACCATCTGGCAAGAGACTCAACATGCTCTTTTTCAAGCTTCCGCTCGTATGAAAACTAGCGCTATAGAGAAGAACTCCTCCTGTTTACTCTCCTGGAGATAAGGTGTGGCTTTCGGCGAAATACATCCGCTTCCGAATTCCCAGCTACAAACTGGGTCCCCGCTATCTGGGCCCTTATAAAATCAAGAAACAGATCAATCCGGTTGGCTATAAGCTTCACCTTCCAGCATCTCTTCGTGTCCCCAACTCCTTCCACGTCTCTCTTTTGAAGCCAGTGATTTGCAATAGTTTTTCTCCAAAAATCTTGGTGCCCGCTCCAATCTCTGGTACCATGGATGTTTTTACGGTGAAAGAGATCCTGGCCTCTAAGGTCTCCAGAGGCAAAAGATATTTTTTGGTCGACTGGAAAGGCTGTGGCCCAGAGGAAAGATCTTGGGAACCTGAGGAAAACATTCTGGACCATAGTCTCATCTCGGATTTTCTTGGTCCCAAGAAGAGGGGGAGACCCAAGAGGGGGTACTGTTAGGGCAAGTGTCGCGCGGCCATCTCGCAGTACTCCCCTCACCCCTGTTGCTGCTCCTGCTGCCCGGGCGAGCGCTGCGCGTCCATCTCACAGCGCTCCCCATTCTCCCTGCTTACCCGCTCCTGCCGGCAGGGCCGTGGCTTCTGGCGCAGCGGCTGACCGCGCGGCGGCTGCTCCCGGTCGTCTTCCTTCTCCTCGCATGGTCGGGGGCATGCACGTCCCTGTCCTCTAGGGGGCGCGCCGGCTTCCTGAAGTTTAAAGGGCCGGTACATCACTGATTGGTGCCCAGTCATCCAATCCTGCATCCACTTCCCCTATTTAAGGGGCACTTCCTTTCCATCAGTGCCGGATCTTGGTCTTCCTATGGATGCAGAAAGGTAGTTGTTTACAGGATTGCTCACCCGTGTACCGACCTTTACCTGTCCCCGACTCTGAACTTTCGCTGCCCGTCCCAATCTTGGCTACTTATCTTCGATCTCGAGGTTATGCTGCCAGTCCTGAGCTCTGCTTGAACTTTGACATCGCCTTTTGCCTGCCTCCTTGCACCATGCAGTACCTAGGCTGACTGTGTGGCTGAACCGCTGTTGGGGGGTAGCGACCTGGGGGTCCCTCGCCGCTACAAGACCAACCTGCCTTGCGGTGGGCTCTGGTGAATACTGGTGTCCTCTTAGACTCCGCTCCCCTGACACGGTACTCGCTATCAGTACCACAGTCACAGCGGATCCACACCTGTGCCGCCACACCCGGTCCAGACAGACAGCAACTAACTCACCCTGGCGAAGTGGCATAACGCCACGCAACGCGTCGGTGGAAGGTTTTGGTCCTGGAGGTCCTGAGCTTAGAGAATGTGGTGATGTGATTTATTTATTTATTTTTACTCATATGTATCTGTCTGTATGATGGCGTATGCACTACTTGGATTGCACTGATCTTTATCTTTCTGTCTTTGCACAATGCTCTTTTTCAAATATTTTCACCTGCCACTTTGCACAGCCTTTATATTGAAGCACTTTGCACTTTATTGAAACCTTTTATGGTATTTCTTAATAATATATTTTGAACTAATAGCACTTTGTTTGCTTCTGAATAACGCCACCATACAGCCATACAATATAATATATTGATTCAACTCTAATATACTTATTAAATATTAAATATGTTTTATACTTAAATTATAGCTCATAATAGGACAATCATCTCCAGTATTTTTATTTGTGTTTATGTTTTTTAATTTTTGTCTTTAATGTTGTATGTCATTTTTCAAGGATGATCAAATAAACTTATTCTTTGATTTAATGATCTGATTTTGGTGTGCAGTAGTTAGGCAAAGGGGTATATGGGGCTAATCTAGGGCCCTCATTCTTGGTAGGCCACACCCGGTCCGTGACAATTTCTATGGTAGGAGTTGACATTGTCAAGTTCTTATTGGGGCAATGTGTGCAGTTGATGTAAAAACACACATGTAACAATAAAAATTATATATATATATATATATATATATATATATATATATATATACTGGTTGACGAAGATGACAATTTGAAATACAGAGCTAATGCCACAGACAATAATCTAATAAAGATCAATCTCAACCATGAGAACATAATGTGATGCATTTATTTAGGTGATTTATCCTATAGTGTTATGATCTTCAAAAAAGATCATGGAAGCTTACAGGATAAATAGTGGTGTCAGAATGGGGGTGTTGATGGAGTGGTGGTGGGGTGGAATGTGGAGGATGGTGGTGGGTGTGGAAGGGGAATGACATAATAAATAATGGCTTAATTCAACGGAGCGGATAGAACAAAAAATCGCAAAATCGTCCACAATTTAGCGATAACTGCTGCAAGGAAAAGGTTGCTGCGATCCAGAGATGAACGAGAATTGGTTAATCAGCCGGCTGTCATATTGTTTTGGGTGACCAAAAATCTCTTGTTCATCGTTTGATGGTTGGAAACAAAAGTCACCCACAAAAATTGCTCTGACCAACAAATCTTTGGCGTCTGAACACAGTCGCTCAATGGCAGTAGATTTGTAAATTTGTATGGTCCTTCGCTCACTGAATGAACAGCCAATTAATCTGCTCGTGTAAACCCAGCATTAGTAACTAAAATCACACCCATTATTGAACTCTCTGGGACAGTTCAGCTGCTGATGCTCTAATATAAGCGACTTTCCTTGACTTAGCAATCTAAAGATCACACCATGGAAATGGATAATTTGGAAAGTAGAGGGCAAACTTAGTAGCACATAATGCATTTCATTCTTAACTTAAGCTTACAGCTGCACTGTATTCCAACTCAGCCCTATTGAAGATGCCATAGGTTGTATAGGAATAACCTATAATTAATATTTTGTGAAAGCTTTTGGTAATTATTTAAACAAGATGGATATAAATGGGATGAGTGTGACAGGCTACCTGTATGATGATTTATATTGCAAAATGCATAGTGATCAGAACCTAGAGCTCAGTTTCTTTAAACTAAAGCGGTTGGTGCAGCTTATAACTATGTGCCACTTAGAAGCTAGAACTAAAGCTGTTCCAGACACATTGATGGGGAGGAGGTTTACAGAACACTAAACAATTTACGTCTCCTAACTGGACTGTGAACACCCTTGAATCTTGCAGAAAAAGCATGTGTCTCTTGCCAGAGAAAGAATAGCCTCAGCTAGCCTTCATAGCCTGCCACCCAGCTACCTCTACTAATAACTACAGACATCTATTTATATCAAATATGATTAATTACAAAGCTAAAAATACAGAACCTGAGTAGTGAGACCAAGATAAGCCACAGTGATGAAAACCACAATGCAAGGATAAATGCAACAGATCTAAATATAAAAATATTTTAGGGTAAACTCTAACTCTGTTTTGCTTAGCCTCATTCATAGTCCTTGGCTAAACTGTACTAAACGGGCAACTAAATGCATAAAATCATTTAACCGCCTGACTATTTTGGATGTGTTTTGCCATTTTTATAAAAGGAGCATAAAGGTTTGCTTGAGCAGACTCCTGCACCCTCACCATATATGCCATGCATGTGTAGGGCCCCCTACTCTGCACTGTGTGTCTGAAGCTGCCCCTGATAATAAAGGCATATTTTGGACGTTCTGGAAGTTTTTACTATTTTACAGTTAGAGGGTTAATTTGGTGCAAAACTGATACGAGAATGTGTTGTAGGCTCTGAGGCAATCTCTACACATAAGGTATGCACTTTTGTTTAAACCATAGTTTACAAGGCTATGTATATTGTATGTCCTGCATGTTACATCATTACTTTTCCCCTGTCTTGAAGTCGTTTTGAAACAAGATCATTTCCCTGGCTGCCATGCACTGTACACGTTACAGTCTCTTCAGATCCTAGTAAAGCCTCTGGCAGGTCACATGACCCTTCTTTCCAGCATCATTGTTGATTGTAATACTATTAATATTACATGGCTTTCTGCATAGCATTTATGCTGATAAATGGCACAATTAAATATTGGGATGAACACAAAGTACACATTGTCATTGTACAAAAGTATTGGGTCAGCACCAGGAGAAAATTTAAATGGAATTTTTCTTTTTACACCTGATGTAGCCCCTACCCAGGTCAAATTACCCACTACGCTTACTATAGTATGTATGCAATAGACTGTAGCCCTGAGGGTCCACTCAAAGAGGACATCCTGTCGAAACTGTCAGCAACACGTTAGAAGCAAGTAAGCATCTCGATTTGAGATGTTCTGCTGCACACTGCTTTCCCCCTTCACAATACTGGGTAATTATTACTCACCTCTGCTACTGGGCAACTGCTACTCATCTCTGCAACTGGGCAACTAATACTTACCTCTGCTGCATTCCACTGTGGCTTGAATAAAAGTACACCAATGGTTATGGTGCTCAGGGAACCCTCCCCTAGACCAGCCCTGGTTAATCTAATGGTTGTCAATAGAGATGAGCGAACTTTTGAAAAATTCGATTCGACTGATTCGCCGAATTTTCCGACAAAAATCGTTTCGACCCGAATAAATTCGCGACGAATCGCTATTAAAAACGGCTATTTCTGAGCCTCCTACAGCCTCAATAGGGTTGTAAACCATTCAGCCTTGCTGTAACACGCACAGGATGCGTGCTGGGTTAGTTAAATAATACTTTGAAGAAATATCACATGCAGATCAGAGGCATCGCTAATAGAATCGCAGAGCGGCACAATTGCAGAGAGTTGAAGTGGCATCACTATGAGGGGCAGAAGGAGCCCAAATATACACTGGAGTTGGCCTCAGGAGCCCAAAAATTGGATGAATCACACCCTGGAGTTGGCAGAAGTTGGCAGCAGCAGCAGCAGGAGCCCAAATATACACTGGAGTTGGCTTCAGGAGCCCAAAAATTGGATGAATCACACCCTGGAGTTGGCAGGAGTTGACACCAGCAGCAGCAGGAGCCCAAATATACACTGGAGTTGGCTTCAGGAGCCCAAAAATTGGATGAATCACACCCTGGAGTTGGCAGAAGTTGGCAGCAGCAGCAGCAGGAGCCCAAATATACACTGGAGTTGGCCTCAGGAGCCCAAAAATTGGATGAATCACACCCTGGAGTTGGCAGAAGTTGGCAGCAGCAGCAGCAGGAGCCCAAATATACACTGGAGTTGGCCTCAGGAGCCCAAAAATTGGATGAATCACACCCTGGAGTTGGCAGGAGTTGACAGTAGCAGCAGCAGGAGCCCAAATATACACTGGAGTTGGCCTCAGGAGCCCAAAAATTGGATGAATCACACCCTGGAGTTGGCAGAAGTTGGCAGCAGCAGCAGCAGGAGCCCAAATATACACTGGAGTTGGCTTCAGGAGCCCAAAAATTGGATGAATCACACCCTGGAGTTGGCAGGAGTTGACACCAGCAGCAGCAGGAGCCCAAATATACACTGGAGTTGGCTTCAGGAGCCCAAAAATTGGATGAATCACACCCTGGAGTTGGCAGAAGTTGGCAGCAGCAGCAGCAGGAGCCCAAATATACACTGGAGTTGGCCTCAGGAGCCCAAAAATTGGATGAATCACACCCTGGAGTTGGCAGAAGTTGGCAGCAGCAGCAGCAGGAGCCCAAATATACACTGGAGTTGGCCTCAGGAGCCCAAAAATTGGATGAATCACACCCTGGAGTTGGCAGGAGTTGACAGTAGCAGCAGCAGGAGCCCAAATATACACTGGAGTTGGCCTCAGGAGTAGAGATGAGCGAACTTTTGAAAAATTCGATTCGACTGATTCGCCGAATTTTCCGACAAAAATCGTTTCGACCCGAATAAATTCGCGACGAATCGCTATTAAAAACGGCTATTTCTGAGCCTCCTACAGCCTCAATAGGGTTGTAAACCATTCAGCCTTGCTGTAACACGCACAGGATGCGTGCTGGGTTAGTTAAATAATACTTTGAAGAAATATCACATGCAGATCAGAGGCATCGCTAATAGAATCGCAGAGCGGCACAATTGCAGAGAGTTGAAGTGGCATCACTATGAGGGGCAGAAGGAGCCCAAATATACACTGGAGTTGGCCTCAGGAGCCCAAAAATTGGATGAATCACACCCTGGAGTTGGCAGAAGTTGGCAGCAGCAGCAGCAGGAGCCCAAATATACACTGGAGTTGGCTTCAGGAGCCCAAAAATTGGATGAATCACACCCTGGAGTTGGCAGGAGTTGACACCAGCAGCAGCAGGAGCCCAAATATACACTGGAGTTGGCTTCAGGAGCCCAAAAATTGGATGAATCACACCCTGGAGTTGGCAGAAGTTGGCAGCAGCAGCAGCAGGAGCCCAAATATACACTGGAGTTGGCCTCAGGAGCCCAAAAATTGGATGAATCACACCCTGGAGTTGGCAGAAGTTGGCAGCAGCAGCAGCAGGAGCCCAAATATACACTGGAGTTGGCCTCAGGAGCCCAAAAATTGGATGAATCACACCCTGGAGTTGGCAGGAGTTGACAGTAGCAGCAGCAGGAGCCCAAATATACACTGGAGTTGGCCTCAGGAGCCCAAAAATTGGATGAATCACACCCTGGAGTTGGCAGAAGTTGGCAGCAGCAGGAGCCCAAATATACACTGGAGTTGGCTTCAGGAGCCCAAAAATTGGATGAATCACACCCTGGAGTTGGCAGGAGTTGACACCAGCAGCAGCAGGAGCCCAAATATACACTGGAGTTGGCTTCAGGAGCCCAAAAATTGGATGAATCACACCCTGGAGTTGGCAGAAGTTGGCAGCAGCAGCAGCAGGAGCCCAAATATACACTGGAGTTGGCCTCAGGAGCCCAAAAATTGGATGAATCACACCCTGGAGTTGGCAGAAGTTGGCAGCAGCAGCAGCAGGAGCCCAAATATACACTGGAGTTGGCCTCAGGAGCCCAAAAATTGGATGAATCACACCCTGGAGTTGGCAGGAGTTGACAGTAGCAGCAGCAGGAGCCCAAATATACACTGGAGTTGGCCTCAGGAGCCCAAAAATTGGATGAATCACACCCTGGAGTTGGCAGAAGTTGGCAGCAGCAGCAGCAGGAGCCCAAATATACACTGGAGTTGGCTTCAGGAGCCCAAAAATTGGATGAATCACACCCTGGAGTTGGCAGGAGTTGACACCAGCAGCAGCAGGAGCCCAAATATACACTGGAGTTGGCTTCAGGAGCCCAAAAATTGGATGAATCACACCCTGGAGTTGGCAGAAGTTGGCAGCAGCAGCAGCAGGAGCCCAAATATACACTGGAGTTGGCCTCAGGAGCCCAAAAATTGGATGAATCACACCCTGGAGTTGGCAGAAGTTGGCAGCAGCAGCAGCAGGAGCCCAAATATACACTGGAGTTGGCCTCAGGAGCCCAAAAATTGGATGAATCACACCCTGGAGTTGGCAGAAGTTGGCAGCAGCAGCAGCAGGAGCCCAAATATACACTGGAGTTGGCTTCAGGAGCCCAAAAATTGGATGAATCACACCCTGGAGTTGGCAGGAGTTGACACCAGCAGCAGCAGGAGCCCAAATATACACTGGAGTTGGCTTCAGGAGCCCAAAAATTGGATGAATCACACCCTGGAGTTGGCAGAAGTTGGCAGCAGCAGCAGCAGGAGCCCAAATATACACTGGAGTTGGCCTCAGGAGCCCAAAAATTGGATGAATCACACCCTGGAGTTGGCAGAAGTTGGCAGCAGCAGCAGCAGGAGCCCAAATATACACTGGAGTTGGCCTCAGGAGCCCAAAAATTGGATGAATCACACCCTGGAGTTGGCAGAAGTTGGCAGCAGCAGCAGCAGGAGCCCAAATATACACTGGAGTTGGCCTCAGGAGCCCAAAAATTGGATGAATCACACCCTGGAGTTGGCAGAAGTTGGCAGCAGCAGCAGCAGGAGCCCAAATATACACTGGAGTTGGCCTCAGGAGCCCAAAAACTGGATGAATCACACCCTGGAGTTGGCAGAAGTTGGCAGCAGCAGCAGCAGGAGCCCAAATATACACTGGAGTTGGCCTCAGGAGCCCAAAAATTGGATGAATCACACCCTGGAGTTGGCAGGAGTTGACAGTAGCAGCAGCAGGAGCCCAAATATACACTGGAGTTGGCCTCAGGAGCCCAAAAATTGGATGAATCACACCCTGGAGTTGGCAGAAGTTGGCAGCAGCAGCAGCAGGAGCCCAAATATACACTGGAGTTGGCTTCAGGAGCCCAAAAATTGGATGAATCACACCCTGGAGTTGGCAGGAGTTGACACCAGCAGCAGCAGGAGCCCAAATATACACTGGAGTTGGCTTCAGGAGCCCAAAAATTGGATGAATCACACCCTGGAGTTGGCAGAAGTTGGCAGCAGCAGCAGCAGGAGCCCAAATATACACTGGAGTTGGCCTCAGGAGCCCAAAAATTGGATGAATCACACCCTGGAGTTGGCAGAAGTTGGCAGCAGCAGCAGCAGGAGCCCAAATATACACTGGAGTTGGCCTCAGGAGCCCAAAAATTGGATGAATCACACCCTGGAGTTGGCAGAAGTTGGCAGCAGCAGCAGCAGGAGCCCAAATATACACTGGAGTTGGCCTCAGGAGCCCAAAAATTGGATGAATCACACCCTGGAGTTGGCAGGAGTTGACAGTAGCAGCAGCAGGAGCCCAAATATACACTGGAGTTGGCCTCAGGAGCCCAAAAATTGGATGAATCACACCCTGGAGTTGGCAGAAGTTGGCAGCAGCAGCAGCAGGAGCCCAAATATACACTGGAGTTGGCCTCAGGAGCCCAAAAATTGGATGAATCACACCCTGGAGTTGGCAGGAGTTAACAGTAGCAGCAGCAGGAGCCCAAATATACACTGGAGTTGGCCTCAGGAGCCCAAAAATTGGATGAATCACACCCTGGAGTTGGCAGAAGTTGGCAGCAGCAGCAGCAGGAGCCCAAATATACACTGGAGTTGGCCTCAGGAGCCCAAAAATTGGATGAATCACACCCTGGAGTTGGCAGAAGTTGGCAGCAGCAGCAGCAGGAGCCCAAATATACACTGGAGTTGGCCTCAGGAGCCCAAAAATTGGATGAATCACACCCTGGAGTTGGCAGGAGTTGACAGTAGCAGCAGCAGGAGCCCAAATATACACTGGAGTTGGCCTCAGGAGCCCAAAAATTGGATGAATCACACCCTGGAGTTGGCAGAAGTTGGCAGCAGCAGCAGCAGGAGCCCAAATATACACTGGAGTTGGCCTCAGGAGCCCAAAAATTGGATGAATCACACCCTGGAGTTGGCAGGAGTTGACAGTAGCAGCAGCAGGAGCCCAAATATACACTGGATTTGGCTTCAGGAGCCCAAAAATTGGATGAATCACACCCTGGAGTTGGCAGGAGTTGACACCAGCAGCAGCAGGAGCCCAAATATACACTGGAGTTGGCTTCAGGAGCCCAAAAATTGGATGAATCACACCCTGGAGTTGGCAGAAGTTGGCAGCAGCAGCAGCAGGAGCCCAAATATACACTGGAGTTGGCCTCAGGAGCCCAAAAATTGGATGAATCACACCCTGGAGTTGGCAGAAGTTGGCAGCAGCAGCAGCAGGAGCCCAAATATACACTGGAGTTGGCCTCAGGAGCCCAAAAATTGGATGAATCACACCCTGGAGTTGGCAGGAGTTGACAGTAGCAGCAGCAGGAGCCCAAATATACACTGGAGTTGGCCTCAGGAGCCCAAAAATTGGATGAATCACACCCTGGAGTTGGCAGAAGTTGGCAGCAGCAGCAGCAGGAGCCCAAATATACACTGGAGTTGGCCTCAGGAGCCCAAAAATTGGATGAATCACACCCTGGAGTTGGCAGAAGTTGGCAGCAGCAGCAGCAGGAGCCCAAATATACACTGGAGTTGGCCTCAGGAGCCCAAAAATTGGATGAATCACACCCTGGAGTTGGCAGGAGTTGACAGTAGCAGCAGCAGGAGCCCAAATATACACTGGAGTTGGCCTCAGGAGCCCAAAAATTGGATGAATCACACCCTGGAGTTGGCAGGAGTTGGCAGCAGCAGCAGCAGGAGCCCAAAAAATGGCCTAAAGACATAAATATGTTTTGCACCATTTGGAAAGTGTAAAACGTGGCACCATGCTGAATCTAGTCGCATGCATCAGGCATTGGTGGGTGGAAATCCTGGCTGATCCATCCCTGATTCATTTTGACAAAGGTGAGTCTCTCCACATTTTTAGTTGACAGACGAGTTCTCCTCGCCGTAACTATGGCCCCCGCCGCACTAAACACCCGCTCAGATGGCACGCTACTTGCCGGGCAGGACAGCTTTTCCAGGGCAAACTCTGCTAGTTGCGGCCACAAATCAAGTTTGGCTGCCCAGAAGTCCAGCGGATCCTCAAGGTGTGTTGGCATGGTCATGTCAAAGTATGACATGACCTGCTGGTTCAGGTCCTGCTCCAGGTCTTCCTGCTGCTCATGAGTAGCCTCACTATGCGGGTGTAGAAAGCTACTCATTAGCGACTGAAGACTGAGGCTGCTGCTGCTGATGGAGCTTCTGCTGCTGCTGCTGCCAACCCCCCCAGCGGCCATGGCAGTGGAAGGTGAGCGCAGAGGTCCCCTCGAGTCAGACCTGCGAGAGTATGGACCATGGCGCAGATAGGCATCGGCCAACTGCCTACGTAGAATGTCTTTGTAGTAGTTGAGTTTGTCCTCCCTCTCGGTGGGTTTAAAAAATGCCCCCATTTTGTGCCGGAAGCGAGGATCCAATAAGGTGGACAGCCAGAAGTCATCCCGCCGACAGATGGAAACAATTCTGGGGTCACTACGCAAGCATGTGAGCATGCTTCGTGCCATTTGCGCAAGTGACTCGGATGGACTACCTGTCTCCATCTCCACTGCATACTGCCACGGTGTGCCCGGGTCCTCTGTCTCTCCTTCCTCAAAAACCTCTAGCTCCTCTGGCTGCTCCTGCTCCTCCTCTCCTGTCCGCTGACTAGATAAACCAGCCATTTCGCCAAGCCTAAACTGTGTTTCGCTGGGCAACTCCTCCTCCTCCTCTTCCTCCTCCTCCTCCTCCAGTTCAGCTCCAACGGGGTTCATGTGGCCGTAAGATGTAAACGCCATGTCTCCAGTGCCCTGACCAGCCATGGTTTCCAACATGTGCTGTAGTACATGAAGCAGTGGAATCACGTCGTTCATCCCGTAATCCTGCCGACTGACAAATAAAGTGGCTTCCTCAAAGGGCCTGAGCAAACGGCAGGTGTCACGTATGAGCTGCCACTGGTTGACATTGAAGTTACACAGGGGAGTCCCCCTATCTGCTTGGATCATCAGGAAATCCGTGATGGCTTTTCTCTGTTCATATAATCGGTCCAACATGTGAAGGGTGGAATTCCAACGGGTGGAAACATCGCAAATCAGACTATGTTGGGGGATACCATTCTGACGCTGTAGCTCAAGAAGGGTGTGTTTGGCGGTGTAGGAGTGGCTGAAGTGCATGCAAAGTTTCCGTGAAGTTGTTAGGATGTCCTGCAGATGGGGGGAACACTTCAGAAACCGCTTGACAACCAGATTGAAGACGTGAGCCATGCAGGGGGCATGGGTCAGGCTTCCATGGCGCAGCGCAGACAAAATGTTCTTCCCATTGTCGGTAACCATGATTCCCATTTCAAGTTTTCTCGGAGTAAGCCATGTTTGGATTTCCTGATGAATACATTTAAGCAGTTCCTCCCCTGTGTGACTCCGTTCGCCAAGACAAACCATGTGAAGCACTGCGTGACACCTCCGTGCCCTGCACACATGGTAGACTGGAGGGGCACTGAGACTTGAGCCTACAGTGGAGGGTGAGGAGATGGCGGAGGATGAGGAGGCCGAGTCGCACGGTGTCACAGGCCCAATGGGCAGAGAGCGCGGAGGCCGAAGCGGCGTGACCTGTCCAAGTTGCTGCTGCAAAGGGACCACATTCACCCAGTGGGCCGTAAACGACATGTACTGCCCCTGACCGTAGTTACAGCTCCAGATGTCGGCGCTGCCATGTATTTTGCTACACACCGACAGGCTCAAGGACTGGCCCACCTTCTGTTCAACAAAAGTGTGCAGCGCTGGTACTGCCTTCTTGGCAAAGAAATGACGGCTTGGGACTCTCCACCTCGGCTCGGTACAAGCCATCAGTTCTCTGAAAGGTGCAGATTCCACCACCTGAAAAGGGAGCGACTGCAGCACCAGCAACTTGGACAGGAGCACATTCAGCTTCTGCGCTGTAGGATGAGTGGGCGCATACTGCTGTCTCTTGGACATGGCTTCGCTGATGGATTGCTGGCGGGATGCATGACTTGGAGGAGGAGGAGCAGGAGCGACAGAGGATGGGTATGACGCACAGCTGCCTTCGGCTGAGGTGCTGGAGCCTTGGCTGGCAGAAATTGGGAGCTCACTTGGTGAGGAAGCAGACTGGACCACCCCTTGGGAGCCACGGTTCTCCCAGGTCGTTTTATGGTGACGCATCATATGTTGACGCAGGGCCGTGGTGCCAACATTTGGACCCTGGCCACGCTTCACCTTTTGCCTACATATCTTGCATGTGGCCATGTTACCCTCCTGCGGATGCCTCAGGAAAAACTGCCACACTGCCGAGTAGCTACTTTTCCCACCCCCTGGCCTCACTGATTCACTGCTGCTGTTGCCAACTCCAGGAACCCCTGCTCCACTACCTCCCGATAAGGTAGACTGCCGCACAGCAGGTGCTCTACCCCGGCCCCGGCCCCGGCCGGCTCCAGCCTTTGGAATTGTGCCCCCATGCTGACTGCTACCACCTTGCTGCCTCAGCTGCTGACTCCGGGGCAACCTGCACCCCTCTTCTCCTGATGATGACGATGAAGCCCCTTCATCACCCGGCTCCCAAGTGCGATCGGCTTCATCGTCATCATCATCATCATCACCGAGTTGTGGCTGTACGTCACTGATGTTCGTGGATTCGTCAACAGTGTCTGGCGCAGGAGCTGGAACGCTCGCAGCACCCACGACACTGTCCACATCACTATTTGTCTGCCTAGCTAAAGAAGCCACCTCCATTTCTTGGCTGGGCAGTAGCTGCTGACTGTCCTCTATCTGATGGTCCTCCTCACTAAAGAGTGGAGCTGAACCCAAAGCATAGGATACGTCGCTGGGGGAGGGAACGGCGTAGGCCAGAGGCAATGGGAGGACAGGGACTGCTCTCGGGGCATGCCAACTCAGGGTTGTGTCAGAGGAACCTACCGACCCTAGACTGGGGGTCTCAGACGTAAGTTGTGATGATGTTGTTGATGAGCGCGTCAACCAATCTACCACGGCAGATGCGTTACTGGTGGAGACCCGACCGCTAGCAGATACTGGCAGATTAGGTCTCTCAGCGTGACTCCTGCTGCTACTGGCCCCCAGTCTGATGCGAGCTCTGCCTGCGGAATCTTGGCCTCTGCCACTCCTCTTTTCACTTCCAGGCACTTGTCTGCCCGACATAGTCTAACTGGCGTGGTAGTAGGTGATATTTAAAAAAACCCCGGGCAGCGGTGGGTCTATATGAAACAGAATATAATGCACACCAAAAGTGAGCAGTAACACTCAGCCTCCAACAGGCCTGCTTAGTGTAAATAAGAGAGCTGCTTAGTGTAAATAAAGAGGGGTATGCTATGTTACAGAATGGGATGCCTCAACAGAAGTGCACCTGGCAGGCAGCAGTAAGCCTATGCCCAGCAAAAGTGTCTTATAATATAAATATAATAAGAGCAAATGCTTATATGGTCTTAAACAGAGGCTGCTTTAGTCACAGAATGGGATGCCCTGGGCAGGAATGGACCTGGCAGGGTCCAGTAGTGCTTTGGCCAGCAAAAGTGTCTTTATCAGGCTAATTTCAAATATGATAAGAGCAAATGCTTATATGGTCTTAAACAGAGGCTGCTGTAGTCACAGAATGGGATGCCCCGGGCAGGAATCGACCTGGCAGGGTCCAGTAGTGCTTTGGCCAGCAAAAGTGTCTTTATCAGGCCTAATTTCAAATATGATAAGAGCAAATGCTTATATGGTCTTAAACAGAGGCTGCTTTAGTCACAGAATGGGATGCCCTGGGCAGGAATGGACCTGGCAGGGTCCAGTAGTGCTTTGGCCAGCAAAAGTGTCTTTATCAGGCTAATTTCAAATATGATAAGAGCAAATGCTTATATGGTCTTAAACAGAGGCTGCTTTAGTCACAGAATGGGATGCCCTGGGCAGGAATGGACCCGGCAGGGTCCAGTAGTGCTTTGGCCAGCAAAAGTGTCTTTATCAGGCTAATTTCAAATATGATAAGAGCAAATGCTTATATGGTCTTAAACAGAGGCTGCTGTAGTCACAGAATGGGATGCCCCGGGCAGGAATCGACCTGGCAGGGTCCAGTAGTGCTTTGGCCAGCAAAAGTGTCTTTATCAGGCCTAATTTCAAATATGATAAGAGCAAATGCTTATATGGTCTTAAACAGAGGCTGCTTTAGTCACAGAATGGGATGCCCTGGGCAGGAATGGACCTGGCAGGGTCCAGTAGTGCTTTGGCCAGCAAAAGTGTCTTTATCAGGCTAATTTCAAATATGATAAGAGCAAATGCTTATATGGTCTTAAACAGAGGCTGCTGTAGTCACAGAATGGGATGCCCCGGGCAGGAATGGACCTGGCAGGGTCCAGTAGTGCTTTGGCCAGCAAAAGTGTCTTTATCAGGCCTAATTTCAAATATGATAAGAGCAAATGCTTATATGGTCTTAAACAGAGGCTGCTTTAGTCACAGAATGGGATGCCCTGGGCAGGAATGGACCTGGCAGGGTCCAGTAGTGCTTTGGCCAGCAAAAGTGTCTTTATCAGGCTAATTTCAAATATGATAAGAGCAAATGCTTATATGGTCTTAAACAGAGGCTGCTGTAGTCACAGAATGGGATGCCCTGGGCAGGAATGGACCTGGCAGGGTCCAGTAGTGCTTTGGCCAGCAAAAGTGTCTTTATCAGGCCTAATTTCAAATATGATAAGAGCAAATGCTTATATGGTCTTAAACAGAGGCTGCTTTAGTCACAGAATGGGATGCCCTGGGCAGGAATGGACCTGGCAGGGTCCAGTAGTGCTTTGGCCAGCAAAAGTGTCTTTATCAGGCTAATTTCAAATATGATAAGAGCAAATGCTTATATGGTCTTAAACAGAGGCTGCTGTAGTCACAGAATGGGATGCCCCGGGCAGGAATGGACCTGGCAGGGTCCAGTAGTGCTTTGGCCAGCAAAAGTGTCTTTATCAGGCCTAATTTCAAATATGATAAGAGCAAATGCTTATATGGTCTTAAACAGAGGCTGCTTTAGTCACAGAATGGGATGCCCTGGGCAGGAATGGACCTGGCAGGGTCCAGTAGTGCTTTGGCCAGCAAAAGTGTCTTTATCAGGCTAATTTCAAATATGATAAGAGCAAATGCTTATATGGTCTTAAACAGAGGCTGCTGTAGTCACAGAATGGGATGCCCCAACAGGAATCGACCTGGCAGGGTCCAGTAGTGCTTTGGCCAGCAAAAGTGTCTTTATCAGGCCTAATTTCAAATATGATAAGAGCAAATGCTTATATGGTCTTAAACAGAGGCTGCTTTAGTCACAGAATGGGATGCCCCAACAGGAATCGACCTGGCAGGGTCCAGTAGTGCTTTGGCCAGCAAAAGTGTCTTTATCAGGCCTAATTTCAAATATGATAAGAGCAAATGCTTATATGGTCTTAAACAGAGGCTGCTGTAGTCACAGAATGGGATGCCCCGGGCAGGAATGGACCTGGCAGGGTCCAGTAGTGCTTTGGCCAGCAAAAGTGTCTTTATCAGGCCTAATTTCAAATATGATAAGAGCAAATGCTTATATGGTCTTAAACAGAGGCTGCTTTAGTCACAGAATGGGATGCCCTGGGCAGGAATGGACCTGGCAGGGTCCAGTAGTGCTTTGGCCAGCAAAAGTGTCTTTATCAGGCCTAATTTCAAATATGATAAGAGCAAATGCTTATATGGTCTTAAACAGAGGCTGCTTTAGTCACAGAATGGGATGCCCTGGGCAGGAATGGACCTGGCAGGGTCCAGTAGTGCTTTGGCCAGCAAAAGTGTCTTTATCAGGCTAATTTCAAATATGATAAGAGCAAATGCTTATATGGTCTTAAACAGAGGCTGCTGTAGTCACAGAATGGGATGCCCCAACAGGAATCGACCTGGCAGGGTCCAGTAGTGCTTTGGCCAGCAAAAGTGTCTTTATCAGGCCTAATTTCAAATATGATAAGAGCAAATGCTTATATGGTCTTAAACAGAGGCTGCTTTAGTCACAGAATGGGATGCCCCAACAGGAATCGACCTGGCAGGGTCCAGTAGTGCTTTGGCCAGCAAAAGTGTCTTTATCAGGCCTAATTTCAAATATGATAAGAGCAAATGCTTATATGGTCTTAAACAGAGGCTGCTGTAGTCACAGAATGGGATGCCCCGGGCAGGAATGGACCTGGCAGGGTCCAGTAGTGCTTTGGCCAGCAAAAGTGTCTTTATCAGGCCTAATTTCAAATATGATAAGAGCAAATGCTTATATGGTCTTAAACAGAGGCTGCTTTAGTCACAGAATGGGATGCCCTGGGCAGGAATGGACCTGGCAGGGTCCAGTAGTGCTTTGGCCAGCAAAAGTGTCTTTATCAGGCCTAATTTCAAATATGATAAGAGCAAATGCTTATATGGTCTTAAACAGAGGCTGCTTTAGTCACAGAATGGGATGCCCCAACAGGAATCGACCTGGCAGGGTCCAGTAGTGCTTTGGCCAGCAAAAGTGTCTTTATCAGGCCTAATTTCAAATATGATAAGAGCAAATGCTTATATGGTCTTAAACAGAGGCTGCTGTAGTCACAGAATGGGATGCCCTGGGCAGGAATGGACCTGGCAGGGTCCAGTAGTGCTTTGGCCAGCAAAAGTGTCTTTATCAGGCCTAATTTCAAATATGATAAGAGCAAATGCTTATATGGTCTTAAACAGAGGCTGCTTTAGTCACAGAATGGGATGCCCCAACAGGAATCGACCTGGCAGGGTCCAGTAGTGCTTTGGCCAGCAAAAGTGTCTTTATCAGGCCTAATTTCAAATATGATAAGAGCAAATGCTTATATGGTCTTAAACAGAGGCTGCTGTAGTCACAGAATGGGATGCCCTGGGCAGGAATGGACCTGGCAGGGTCCAGTAGTGCTTTGGCCAGCAAAAGTGTCTTTATCAGGCCTAATTTCAAATATGATAAGAGCAAATGCTTATATGGTCTTAAACAGAGGCTGCTGTAGTCACAGAATGGGATGCCCCGGGCAGGAATGGACCTGGCAGGGTCCAGTAGTGCTTTGGCCAGCAAAAGTGTCTTTATCAGGCCTAATTTCAAATATGATAAGAGCAAATGCTTATATGGTCTTAAACAGAGGCTGCTGTAGTCACAGAATGGGATGCCCTGGGCAGGAATGGACCTGGCAGGGTCCAGTAGTGCTTTGGCCAGCAAAAGTGTCTTTATCAGGCCTAATTTCAAATATGATAAGAGCAAATGCTTATATGGTCTTAAACAGAGGCTGCTTTAGTCACAGAATGGGATGCCCTGGGCAGGAATGGACCTGGCAGGGTCCAGTAGTGCTTTGGCCAGCAAAAGTGTCTTTATCAGGCTAATTTCAAATATGATAAGAGCAAATGCTTATATGGTCTTAAACAGAGGCTGCTGTAGTCACAGAATGGGATGCCCCGGGCAGGAATGGACCTGGCAGGGTCCAGTAGTGCTTTGGCCAGCAAAAGTGTCTTTATCAGGCCTAATTTCAAATATGATAAGAGCAAATGCTTATATGGTCTTAAACAGAGGCTGCTTTAGTCACAGAATGGGATGCCCTGGGCAGGAATGGACCTGGCAGGGTCCAGTAGTGCTTTGGCCAGCAAAAGTGTCTTTATCAGGCTAATTTCAAATATGATAAGAGCAAATGCTTATATGGTCTTAAACAGAGGCTGCTGTAGTCACAGAATGGGATGCCCTGGGCAGGAATGGACCTGGCAGGGTCCAGTAGTGCTTTGGCCAGCAAAAGTGTCTTTATCAGGCCTAATTTCAAATATGATAAGAGCAAATGCTTATATGGTCTTAAACAGAGGCTGCTTTAGTCACAGAATGGGATGCCCTGGGCAGGAATGGACCTGGCAGGGTCCAGTAGTGCTTTGGCCAGCAAAAGTGTCTTTATCAGGCTAATTTCAAATATGATAAGAGCAAATGCTTATATGGTCTTAAACAGAGGCTGCTGTAGTCACAGAATGGGATGCCCCGGGCAGGAATGGACCTGGCAGGGTCCAGTAGTGCTTTGGCCAGCAAAAGTGTCTTTACCAGGCCTAATTTCAAATATGATAAGAGCAAATGCTTATATGGTCTTAAACAGAGGCTGCTTTAGTCACAGAATGGGATGCCCTGGGCAGGAATGGACCTGGCAGGGTCCAGTAGTGCTTTGGCCAGCAAAAGTGTCTTTATCAGGCTAATTTCAAATATGATAAGAGCAAATGCTTATATGGTCTTAAACAGAGGCTGCTGTAGTCACAGAATGGGATGCCCCAACAGGAATCGACCTGGCAGGGTCCAGTAGTGCTTTGGCCAGCAAAAGTGTCTTTATCAGGCCTAATTTCAAATATGATAAGAGCAAATGCTTATATGGTCTTAAACAGAGGCTGCTTTAGTCACAGAATGGGATGCCCCAACAGGAATCGACCTGGCAGGGTCCAGTAGTGCTTTGGCCAGCAAAAGTGTCTTTATCAGGCCTAATTTCAAATATGATAAGAGCAAATGCTTATATGGTCTTAAACAGAGGCTGCTGTAGTCACAGAATGGGATGCCCCGGGCAGGAATGGACCTGGCAGGGTCCAGTAGTGCTTTGGCCAGCAAAAGTGTCTTTATCAGGCCTAATTTCAAATATGATAAGAGCAAATGCTTATATGGTCTTAAACAGAGGCTGCTTTAGTCACAGAATGGGATGCCCTGGGCAGGAATGGACCTGGCAGGGTCCAGTAGTGCTTTGGCCAGCAAAAGTGTCTTTATCAGGCCTAATTTCAAATATGATAAGAGCAAATGCTTATATGGTCTTAAACAGAGGCTGCTTTAGTCACAGAATGGGATGCCCTGGGCAGGAATGGACCTGGCAGGGTCCAGTAGTGCTTTGGCCAGCAAAAGTGTCTTTATCAGGCTAATTTCAAATATGATAAGAGCAAATGCTTATATGGTCTTAAACAGAGGCTGCTGTAGTCACAGAATGGGATGCCCCAACAGGAATCGACCTGGCAGGGTCCAGTAGTGCTTTGGCCAGCAAAAGTGTCTTTATCAGGCCTAATTTCAAATATGATAAGAGCAAATGCTTATATGGTCTTAAACAGAGGCTGCTTTAGTCACAGAATGGGATGCCCCAACAGGAATCGACCTGGCAGGGTCCAGTAGTGCTTTGGCCAGCAAAAGTGTCTTTATCAGGCCTAATTTCAAATATGATAAGAGCAAATGCTTATATGGTCTTAAACAGAGGCTGCTGTAGTCACAGAATGGGATGCCCCGGGCAGGAATGGACCTGGCAGGGTCCAGTAGTGCTTTGGCCAGCAAAAGTGTCTTTATCAGGCCTAATTTCAAATATGATAAGAGCAAATGCTTATATGGTCTTAAACAGAGGCTGCTTTAGTCACAGAATGGGATGCCCTGGGCAGGAATGGACCTGGCAGGGTCCAGTAGTGCTTTGGCCAGCAAAAGTGTCTTTATCAGGCCTAATTTCAAATATGATAAGAGCAAATGCTTATATGGTCTTAAACAGAGGCTGCTTTAGTCACAGAATGGGATGCCCCAACAGGAATCGACCTGGCAGGGTCCAGTAGTGCTTTGGCCAGCAAAAGTGTCTTTATCAGGCCTAATTTCAAATATGATAAGAGCAAATGCTTATATGGTCTTAAACAGAGGCTGCTGTAGTCACAGAATGGGATGCCCTGGGCAGGAATGGACCTGGCAGGGTCCAGTAGTGCTTTGGCCAGCAAAAGTGTCTTTATCAGGCCTAATTTCAAATATGATAAGAGCAAATGCTTATATGGTCTTAAACAGAGGCTGCTTTAGTCACAGAATGGGATGCCCCAACAGGAATCGACCTGGCAGGGTCCAGTAGTGCTTTGGCCAGCAAAAGTGTCTTTATCAGGCCTAATTTCAAATATGATAAGAGCAAATGCTTATATGGTCTTAAACAGAGGCTGCTGTAGTCACAGAATGGGATGCCCTGGGCAGGAATGGACCTGGCAGGGTCCAGTAGTGCTTTGGCCAGCAAAAGTGTCTTTATCAGGCCTAATTTCAAATATGATAAGAGCAAATGCTTATATGGTCTTAAACAGAGGCTGCTGTAGTCACAGAATGGGATGCCCCGGGCAGGAATGGACCTGGCAGGGTCCAGTAGTGCTTTGGCCAGCAAAAGTGTCTTTATCAGGCCTAATTTCAAATATGATAAGAGCAAATGCTTATATGGTCTTAAACAGAGGCTGCTGTAGTCACAGAATGGGATGCCCTGGGCAGGAATGGACCTGGCAGGGTCCAGTAGTGCTTTGGCCAGCAAAAGTGTCTTTATCAGGCCTAATTTCAAATATGATAAGAGCAAATGCTTATATGGTCTTAAACAGAGGCTGCTTTAGTCACAGAATGGGATGCCCTGGGCAGGAATGGACCTGGCAGGGTCCAGTAGTGCTTTGGCCAGCAAAAGTGTCTTTATCAGGCTAATTTCAAATATGATAAGAGCAAATGCTTATATGGTCTTAAACAGAGGCTGCTGTAGTCACAGAATGGGATGCCCCGGGCAGGAATGGACCTGGCAGGGTCCAGTAGTGCTTTGGCCAGCAAAAGTGTCTTTATCAGGCCTAATTTCAAATATGATAAGAGCAAATGCTTATATGGTCTTAAACAGAGGCTGCTTTAGTCACAGAATGGGATGCCCTGGGCAGGAATGGACCTGGCAGGGTCCAGTAGTGCTTTGGCCAGCAAAAGTGTCTTTATCAGGCTAATTTCAAATATGATAAGAGCAAATGCTTATATGGTCTTAAACAGAGGCTGCTGTAGTCACAGAATGGGATGCCCTGGGCAGGAATGGACCTGGCAGGGTCCAGTAGTGCTTTGGCCAGCAAAAGTGTCTTTATCAGGCCTAATTTCAAATATGATAAGAGCAAATGCTTATATGGTCTTAAACAGAGGCTGCTTTAGTCACAGAATGGGATGCCCTGGGCAGGAATGGACCTGGCAGGGTCCAGTAGTGCTTTGGCCAGCAAAAGTGTCTTTATCAGGCTAATTTCAAATATGATAAGAGCAAATGCTTATATGGTCTTAAACAGAGGCTGCTGTAGTCACAGAATGGGATGCCCCGGGCAGGAATGGACCTGGCAGGGTCCAGTAGTGCTTTGGCCAGCAAAAGTGTCTTTACCAGGCCTAATTTCAAATATGATAAGAGCAAATGCTTATATGGTCTTAAACAGAGGCTGCTTTAGTCACAGAATGGGATGCCCTGGGCAGGAATGGACCTGGCAGGGTCCAGTAGTGCTTTGGCCAGCAAAAGTGTCTTTATCAGGCTAATTTCAAATATGATAAGAGCAAATGCTTATATGGTCTTAAACAGAGGCTGCTGTAGTCACAGAATGGGATGCCCCAACAGGAATCGACCTGGCAGGGTCCAGTAGTGCTTTGGCCAGCAAAAGTGTCTTTATCAGGCCTAATTTCAAATATGATAAGAGCAAATGCTTATATGGTCTTAAACAGAGGCTGCTTTAGTCACAGAATGGGATGCCCCAACAGGAATCGACCTGGCAGGGTCCAGTAGTGCTTTGGCCAGCAAAAGTGTCTTTATCAGGCCTAATTTCAAATATGATAAGAGCAAATGCTTATATGGTCTTAAACAGAGGCTGCTGTAGTCACAGAATGGGATGCCCCGGGCAGGAATGGACCTGGCAGGGTCCAGTAGTGCTTTGGCCAGCAAAAGTGTCTTTATCAGGCCTAATTTCAAATATGATAAGAGCAAATGCTTATATGGTCTTAAACAGAGGCTGCTTTAGTCACAGAATGGGATGCCCTGGGCAGGAATGGACCTGGCAGGGTCCAGTAGTGCTTTGGCCAGCAAAAGTGTCTTTATCAGGCTAATTTCAAATATGATAAGAGCAAATGCTTATATGGTCTTAAACAGAGGCTGCTGTAGTCACAGAATGGGATGCCCCAACAGGAATCGACCTGGCAGGGTCCAGTAGTGCTTTGGCCAGCAAAAGTGTCTTTATCAGGCCTAATTTCAAATATGATAAGAGCAAATGCTTATATGGTCTTAAACAGAGGCTGCTTTAGTCACAGAATGGGATGCCCCAACAGGAATCGACCTGGCAGGGTCCAGTAGTGCTTTGGCCAGCAAAAGTGTCTTTATCAGGCCTAATTTCAAATATGATAAGAGCAAATGCTTATATGGTCTTAAACAGAGGCTGCTGTAGTCACAGAATGGGATGCCCTGGGCAGGAATGGACCTGGCAGGGTCCAGTAGTGCTTTGGCCAGCAAAAGTGTCTTTATCAGGCCTAATTTCAAATATGATAAGAGCAAATGCTTATATGGTCTTAAACAGAGGCTGCTGTAGTCACAGAATGGGATGCCCCGGGCAGGAATGGACCTGGCAGGGTCCAGTAGTGCTTTGGCCAGCAAAAGTGTCTTTATCAGGCCTAATTTCAAATATGATAAGAGCAAATGCTTATATGGTCTTAAACAGAGGCTGCTGTAGTCACAGAATGGGATGCCCTGGGCAGGAATGGACCTGGCAGGGTCCAGTAGTGCTTTGGCCAGCAAAAGTGTCTTTATCAGGCCTAATTTCAAATATGATAAGAGCAAATGCTTATATGGTCTTAAACAGAGGCTGCTTTAGTCACAGAATGGGATGCCCTGGGCAGGAATGGACCTGGCAGGGTCCAGTAGTGCTTTGGCCAGCAAAAGTGTCTTTATCAGGCTAATTTCAAATATGATAAGAGCAAATGCTTATATGGTCTTAAACAGAGGCTGCTTTAGTCACAGAATGGGATGCCCTGGGCAGGAATGGACCTGGCAGGGTCCAGTAGTGCTTTGGCCAGCAAAAGTGTCTTTATCAGGCTAATTTCAAATATGATAAGAGCAAATGCTTATATGGTCTTAAACAGAGGCTGCTGTAGTCACAGAATGGGATGCCCCGGGCAGGAATGGACCTGGCAGGGTCCAGTAGTGCTTTGGCCAGCAAAAGTGTCTTTATCAGGCCTAATTTCAAATATGATAAGAGCAAATGCTTATATGGTCTTAAACAGAGGCTGCTTTAGTCACAGAATGGGATGCCCTGGGCAGGAATGGACCTGGCAGGGTCCAGTAGTGCTTTGGCCAGCAAAAGTGTCTTTATCAGGCTAATTTCAAATATGATAAGAGCAAATGCTTATATGGTCTTAAACAGAGGCTGCTGTAGTCACAGAATGGGATGCCCTGGGCAGGAATGGACCTGGCAGGGTCCAGTAGTGCTTTGGCCAGCAAAAGTGTCTTTATCAGGCCTAATTTCAAATATGATAAGAGCAAATGCTTATATGGTCTTAAACAGAGGCTGCTTTAGTCACAGAATGGGATGCCTCACAGCAGACTTAAGATCAGTTCAGTATATATGCACAGTTAGTTACTATAAGCAGCCTGAAAACGCTAACAAAGGCTGGATGAAAAAAAAAAAATCTCCCTGTCAGCCAGCTCCGTTTTTCCTACCTTTCCCTGGCTTTCTGTCTGTCTCCTGTCTGTCTCCTGCCTGTCTCCTGCCTGTCCCTGTCTGTCCCTGTCTCCAGCCTGTCTAACTGCCTCAGCTACACAGCGTTCTGTCTGTCTGTCACGAATGCAATAGAGAAATGAGGAAAAGCAAGATGGCCGCCGTTAAATACCGCTGTGTGACGTCACCGGGCTTGCTGGCTGCTGATAGGCTGCATGTGACTGCCCCAGCTTGCACTGGCGCGGGATACATGTCCAGACATGTCCCGTCCGCCATCTTAGAATGCCTGTAAATGTAAATGAATGGATGTTAAAGGAAAACTTCGAGTGATCGAATCGCGGGGAAATTCGGATTCGATCCGAATCGAATTTTTCCTGAAATTCGGATCGAATCCGGGTTCGTCCGGATCGATTCGCTCATCCCTAGTTGTCAAATGTAATGTGGTAATGTGAGTCCCAGGCATGAAGTACTGTACTACTGATGCTTAGCAGGTAAGGTAAGCAGTTAATTCGATTCATGGTTGGTGCGCAAAAATGCAGAGGCGCAAAAATGCAGAGGCGGAGCGCAAGCATTTGCCTAGACGCATGATTCATGGCTGCGTGTGCTCAACAGGCGCACGTGCAAATGGAACCAAATGGCAAGTGCTTGGCAGAAGCACAAATCATGTCTTCTTGTGCCAGTTTGCACCTTCTGCATGGAAAATCTGCAGTTTTGAAGCGCAAATGGCCTGTCCCATGCACATTTGGCCGGCTAACTGCTCCCAATGGTCCCCCATGTTTCTCCCCTTTCCTTTACTGTTTCTCCATAGTGTTTTGATCTCTCCAGCGTCTGTGTTTACTGTGAAGCTCTATATGCCATTTCAGAGTGCATTCTCTGGCGACCCTGTGCTTTTTGGGGGGATATTCTGATTCGAGTTGCTTTGATCCCAATGCTTTGTCCCAGATGTTCTTTTTAACCTCCCCCACTGAATTTATGCTTAATAATTTAACTATAATTTTTTAACTATAATTTTTTTATTGTTTGTATTTTTACTAAACTTTGGGGCACAATATCCACATTTTTGTTGTTTTTACCTTAATTTTTTTTGATTCTTGAAAACAAAAAAAGGGTTCAAAAAGAACTTGCAGCTGACACTTTCATTGTTCTAAAACATGCCAGAAGCTGCTTCCATGTGTTTTTGGAATGAAATAAGGCTGTTACTCATTGGAATTGGCAATTTCCTCCACCATTTGCTGGAGGAAATTCACTCTTCAAATTGCCACATTTGTGCAAGCTTTACTGCCCTCTACCATAAATCAGGCACCTGAGACAGTTTGGTGCGCAAAAATGGCTGGAAAATTTCAGGACCAAATTGGCGCAATGGCAAACTCTAGTGATTCACCGATTTTGACTACCGTGAATCAGGCGGAAGAACGGACATGGCTTGATGCTCCAAGTAGCGTGCACAATCTCATCAGCACATCGACCATGAATTGACCCTAATGAGAGTAAGGCAGGATTGTAGGATTTGCACTTTTCTGCTCAGAAACATAGAAACATAGAAGGTTGACGGCAGAAGGAGACCATACGGTCCATCTAGTCTGCCCTTATGTGTATACTGTATGTACTCTTTATCTTAGGATAGATGTGTGCTTATCCCAGGCATGTTTAAATTCAGTGACTGTTGATTTTTCAATTACCTCTGCTGGAAGTTTGTTCCAAGCATCTACTACTCTTTCTGTAAAATAATATTTTCTAACATTGCTCCTGATCTTCCCCCCATTAAGTTTCTTCTTAAAGTGGACCAACACCCAGGATTTTGACTATCCTGGGTCTTGGTCCACTTCAGTGGGGCACCCCCGATCGGGGGGCCCGCTGTGTGAAACCCCCCCGAACCCCCCGAAAAAACTCACCTCTCCCCGCTCCCAGCGCCGACGGACAAGCCGCGGACAAGCGGCTCCTCCGCCGCCGCCTCCCGCGCGTCCTGGGGTGTTTGGGGGGGTTTCACCCCGAGGGACATCCCGATCTCGGATGTCTCGCGGGGAGGGAGGTGATCGGCCCGGGAATCTTATAGATTCCCCGGCCGATCACCCGTGGGTGTTGGTCCACTTTAAAAACACTGAACCTGAGAACCTGAGATGATCACCGACTATTCACTTGAATAGGCGGACAGGAGCGCACACAGAGCCGGGGATGTGGCTCTGTGTTTTACTCCAAGATGGCGGCACCCAGGATCCGGAGTACTGGAGGAGTGGCGCAGGCCTCTGAATAAGGTAAGGGTTTTTTTTTGTAACCCCTCGTCCTGTCTCAGCACCAGGGTAGGGTGGCAGGGCAGGGGGGGTTATACTTTGACCAAAGTTCATGTCTTGTAAACGATTTATGGATACTGGCTTTTGCTGTAAAATGCAACTAAGAAAATGTCAGGGAAATCCTACTAGTATGGCTGATTTAATATGGGCTTTAGTGGCAGTTGTATACTGTGGGGAGCACGCTGGTCACCAGCATATTAGATTGTGGTGCATGTGCAACATATACTTTGTTTGATGGCAGTTGCATTTCAGTTGGATTTCAATGGCCTTTTACAGACAGGGCAGTTTCTAGGCAAAAGAGAGCTCAGTGTTGGAGGAAAAACGCTGCTCCCTCCTCACCCATCCTATGGTGCTGATGCTGTCCCATGCCAATATATTTTGCTGTACCTCTTCCTTAGGAGCAGGCGGTGCCTCCTCCCTATTATATAGACCAATATGGGGGCATGAAGGAGATTGTCTTATGGCCTGCATCACCAACAGTGGCCCTGACTCGTCTGCAAAAACAGGGTTACTGGGATAAAGACGTCCGCAATGGCCTTGGTGACCAGGGCAACCTACCCTAGAAATTACCCTGTGTACAAACTGGTGGTGCAGTTTGCCAGAATGGCAAAATGCTGTATTGGGCTACATAAGGACTCAGGGAAAGAGTGACATGTTTTGAGTTATCTGTTCCACAGGGACCTGGAGTCTGGCCAGTACGGGAAGCTGGGTGGGTCCTGCTGGCCAAGTAGCCCAGTCCAGTTCTAATTCAGCCTGGATGGACTATAAAGAGTCTAAAAAGCCTCACACAGGTGGTGCAATGTGGGCTGACCAGATGCAGGAGGCACAAGGAGCTGGGCGTGCAGCATGCCATATAATCGTCAGAACTGTGAGTATGCCTCCGGCTTTTTGCAACAACATTTTTGTTATATTGTATGCGAAAGAAAGCCTTTTTTCTGACTGATATATGGAGGAAATAACGATTTAAGGTATATTATGTTATGCATGTGTCTGTGATGCTAAAAGGTTAGCTGGCCTTAGCATGATATTCTGCAGAGACATTAGACTGTGACTTCTTCCTAGCTTCCAGAGATTGATTTGAGTTATTTTATATACTTGTAAAGTCCTGTATTCTGTGAGAAAAACAATGTTTTTTTCTGGTCTCGCCATAAGCTGCAGAGCCTGTAGGTGTATATGAAATATAAGTAAACAACCACTGGATGGCGCCAAAATATACAAATACTAATTGAACAGAATTGTGTCTAATGACTGGTAAGAGTCTTTAAATGTATTCCGTGTATTTCTTTTAAAGGCAGTTCAGACATGTATTGTACTATCAAGATAAACGTTTCAGAATACAGAATCATTATTCACCAAGTATATTAATACATACAAGTACATTTCTTTGATTGGAGGCAATAGTGAGACAATAGCCTCGATTCAGAGACACATTCGTCCGGACTTCCGTAGCTGTCTGTGAAAGTTTTGGTGGGTGTTTGTCATTTTTTTGCTTTTTTTCGTCCATTTTTCATTCGTACGAACGTTCGGGAAAATGTGCATATGCGCTTTCGATGAACGGAAGCAAATCTGAACATTTCCGTTAGTTCAGATCAATTTACAAACAAAATCGGAAATTTTCCGTTCGTTCAGATAACTTCCGTTGTTGGGATGGGTTTCTGTCTGATTCAGAGAGCTGATTTCCGACGGATCACCACCCTATAAATCCGTTTCATTTCCGATCCACTTACGGGACCTTTGAGGGCTCGGATTGCTATTGTTGAACATGTTTTGCGGCTATGTGGAGGAGTCTGCGCGCCTTTAGCACCAAGGCCTTGCATGTATCAGCATGGCCGAGGCCATAAATTGTATAGCAATGCATACCTGAATCAATACATTTCATGTAGGCCTTATAGATGTATTTTAATGCTGACCTAAATTAGTCCTTAGCATGTAAACCTTTATTTTCCCACACATCCATATAATTGCTATATTTTTTTAGACTTATGTCCTTTGTGAATTATATTTGGATTGTTGAACTTAAATATTAAGTTGTTGTAGAAGTTCTTGTTTTAGTTGGTTACCTTTGCTTTGTGTAATTATTTTATATTTGGTTGCAGGAACCGCAAGATGTGCCACTCGCCCTTGCTCCTGATGACCGTTCTTTGCCTGCAGAATGCGGGCCAGGGGTTCTCTAATCGGGCACTATGCAAAACCCGGCCCGTGGTGGCGAGGGCCCTCTGGCTTTTGAAGTCCAGATTTAGGTGTTTGGACCATACGGGGGGGGGGGGGGGGCACTGCAGTATGAGCCCAACAAGGTTATACCAATATTTTAATCTACCTTTTTTTAACAGGGACCACACGTGCCAGAGTGGGACAACTGAGTGTCAGAGTCCTTCAGTTGTTGGGCGAGATGCAGGAGCTGCGCAACTCGCTGGGGACCACAGATGAAGAATAATGTTCTGTGGCCTGCCATTGCTATGTATTTTGTTTTTTATAGTTGTTAAAATGTTTTTAAATTTTATATTTTATGATGGAATAAAAAAAAAGTTACATTGTCATTTCATTTACAAAATACATTAACACAAAACTAATGGGCCCAGAAATATTTAAAGATGAATATTCACATGACCGAGAAGTGATTTGGGTAAGTTTTAGGGGGTTAAAATGGAAGAAGAACCTAACCGAGAAGTGGTTTGGGTGAGCTTTAAGGGTCCAAAAGGGAAAATGGAGGATAGTGCTAAGTGATTTAGCTAAACATTGTGGTAGAAGTGAGGGTGGCAAATATGTAGGCGAGCACTTTAATGAGTTAAGTTTGTAGTGCGCAGGCGCAAGATCGTAAGGATTTCCGTCTGGACGATTATTTATTGAAAAAGGGAAACAGAAACTAACGGGAAACGTAAAGGATTCGTTGGAGGATACGATGGGAAAAGGGCAAAAACGAAAGCCTACGTTGTAACATGTGAAAATGAAACGGAAAAGTCTGGATGGGAAATGACATCCTCGTATTCGTAATCTGCCGTACGAACGGACGGAAACTTTACAGTTTCAATGCATGCATAGAATGCATAGAATTGCTCGCGCGCTCATACGAGAAGGGAAACATTTCACAAAAAAAACAGATCGGCACGAAAACTGAAGTTTTTTTTTGTCTCTGAATCGAGCCTAATGTACATATACACAGGACATGCTTATAGATACATATGCCTTGATTCAGTAACCTTTCCTTGCATTAACTCCTGAAAATAAGAACTGTAATCATTTTTATTCAGAAATAGGCATGAGATAAAATATGGTGCAACTCTAAGAGCACAGAACATAACAGGATTTTATATGGAAGCAATGTTGGTCAGTAAAATATTGCAAATCATGCCTCCGACTACTTTCTAGAATCACACCTTGCTTTAACCCGGACCTTAACCATGATTTATTTAAATGCCCAAACCCTTAAAAAGCGATTCCCCAGCATCTAAAATTAATATATTTTAAGTTTTTAGTCACTTACTTATTATTCTTTCCCCCATTGGGCTGCAACTCTGTTCAGGACTTTAGGATACAGGCTTTAGGATAGAGTGGAATAAAGTACAGAGGGGCGAGTTACAGCTGTGCTTTGCTCAGACAGAGCAGAGCTGGGGTCAGGAAAAGGTCAGCAATCCCAGAATGCAGAGCGACACAGTCAGAAGGCCCTTCCCGTTTGCAGGCTGCCCGATGTCCCATGAGCCGCCATATTGGATGTTTAAAGGCTCATAACATGCAGTAGATGCAGGTAGGATGATTTTTAATGTGAGCAATCTGTATGTGCAGGGTGTGTGAAACTTACAAGATAAACTCTTATTCAGAGTGAAGGACCACTTTAACTATTGCCTTGAAATCAAGAATGAAACCAATCCATCATTAGTTTGAGAAAGGCTTACTCCATTACATTCATCACGTATTAGGTCTCTGTAGGATGTGATTATCGGCATTACTTTTCTATATTGCCTATTTAATTGGCACTGGATTGATTAATTGAACACTGGATCATCACACAATGCATCACATTGGGGTGGATTAAAAGGGAGTGGACCCAGGGCTCTCAGCCCAAGCCGTCCACCGCTTGACCATCCTGGATTTTGTACTTGTGCTCCTCACTGCAGAAGATCAGAGCCATTTGTAGAATGACATGGACACAGCAAACTGCTATAATTCGTTGAGAGCCTGCACATGCATTTCCTTTGACTGGGGAAAGGTATGCTGTTACAAGAAAACTGGGGCGGGGGTTTAACACAGCGGGTTGAATTACCCACTGGGAAGGCCAGCATTACAGAAGATTAGAGCCATTTTCCAAATGACAAAGGCATGGCAAACGGCCCTGCTTGTACAAGATTCTGCGCAGGCACCGTTGGACCAGGTAGGTCTAAGCTCTTACAGGCATCTGGATTGGAGTGTCCTGGGGGGGGGGGGAGACCAGCAGTCAGCACTTGAATCTTTTAGATTTCAGGGCCATCCATGCTGGGTTTTGTTCCGGGCAGCAATGAACACCTACAGAGTGGCACTACTAGACTTCCTGCCGAGGGGGCACTAGTGTAGGGCATTTTAATGAATGTGATGTATGTTAGCATAAGAGTGACACTTGACATACCAGAAGGACAGACATAGCTGTGTCTGATCTCGACCAGTTCCCTCAACCCAAGTCTATTGCCACAATGGGAGCATTGCATTCAGACTTTAGAAAATAAAATACCTTTGCTTTGATTTGCTCAATATGGAACTAGGTTCTTTTTCACTAAGGCGAGGGTTTTGGATGAGCTGGTTTGTCACTTTTTGGTAACAGCAGATGATCTGGCCATAGTGAGTACAGACAGAATTCCGAGTGGACCACACTACTTTTTGACATCCAGGGCTAGATATAGTTCTCAACACAAAGCCCAACTTATCCTGTGCTGGAAATCACTCATTCACCTCCTCGTCTTTCTGATTCCCTCAAACCCAGACCCTCTGTAACCACAGGCAAGACACTACTGTACATGTCCTGTCCTGTATTAGCCTCAGCATCATGGCTTCCATGATGTTTATTTAGGAGAGACCATATCTGCTCTGCCCTTGATTTGTCCATACAGTGCCTTTTTTGATTGGCCCAGAAGGACAGTAGGGGCATAACTAAGCAGCTCTTGGGCTGGCCGTGCTAGCGATATTCCATGCAGATGTTATTGCTCCTCTAATTGAAAAGTTCAAAAATGACAATCAGCTCCACTGACAACTGCCAATCAGGAGACATTAAAGTGGACCAATCACCCCGTGCAGCTGGTCTGGAATGTAAAAGATTCCAGGGACAGCCACTAGCCTGTCCCTGGGGAATCCTATACTGGATGCCTCGCTGTGTAAAACCCCCTGGGGCGCCGGTAATCTTACCTAATACCAGCGTGTCCCATGATGTGGTCTTCACAGGTGGCCACATCCCTGGCTTCCTTGTAGCTGTGCGTGCTCCCCACTCCCAGCCATCCAGATAGGCCGGGCAAGCGAGAGCACATACTCCACAGGGGAGCAAGGAATGCGGCTGCTGGCGTGCCAATGCCGGCGTCAATTTAAAATAAGCGGAGCATTAGTACATGGGAACAGTAGAAAGGTAAGTGAAAGAGGGCGATCTGTGGGTTTCACACAGGGGACAAAAAAATTGAATGTATGAATAGAAAAATATCTGATATAACTGATATATAAGAGATGAGTCTACCCTCTATCTATAGCCAATGGTTGGAGAGAATGAACACCCATACATATAGCTTAATGCAAGGGGGGTAACAAGTTTATGTGATAAATAAGTACCAAAAGTACAATAGTGTACCATACCCCAGTTTATCAACAGAATAAGAGAATCATATATAAGTATTAAAACCAGAATGAAGTATAACCATATGGGGACCGCTAGGTGGCTCTATTGAATGATTCCTGGATACCATGAGGGAACAGTAGTACATATAAAAAATGCAGCAAGATCATTAAAATGCAATTCAGCAGATGTACGTGAACGGCTTTTACTAGGAATGTTGCCCTCAGATGAAATAAGTCACTTATGCATGAGCAGTGAAAAGTGAGCCCAGGCAGGGCTATAAGTCCATAAGTAGTTCAAAAGAAAAAACAGCGTACAGGTTAGGTTGGACGGCGAAATCCCAAAGGAGTCCTCAACAATTTAGTTGGATGACTTGGGCCCGGTGCAAGCTACCATCACCGCCTGTTCATAATGTACGCCCCGGATTCAGTGGAATTTCATACCTATCCAGCCATGCCGATTCCTTCCTCCACGCTGGCTTCTGTGCAGCAGCACCTCACGCTGCCCTGCTGCACGCCTCCCCCACCTCCATGTGGGATCCGCCCAGTTAGTGTCTGTCCCGGGGGGGCTGCTGATGGGAGCCCTGCCATGGGGCCCCATGAAGACTATGAGCGCCTCTAAATGTACCCAAAAAGAAATAGGGCTAAATCTTAGTGGGTCAAAAACATCAAAAAGGCCATAAAAGCAGACCGGTTGTAAAGTTATTGTGTGCTGTGAAACATATACGTTGTTATACCAGGTAAGCTGTGAATGTAAGCATAAAATCTAATATTAAAGTAACACCATTTATTGTAAAAAAATTACTATAATGAAAACATTAAAAAAGTCAAACCCAATAACCAAAAGCTGAAATCCTTACACATATGCAAGGTTACAATAAAAATCCAAACATAACACTTTACAGAGAAAACAATAAATGTGTATAAAAATACACAATGAATGAAATATGTATGAATGTCCTTAAAATAGCATTCATAAAAATAGTAATAGAAAGTGACATGAACAAGATTTCCACTATTTCTATGAATACTATTTGAAATTATTTCATTATTATATATATTTTTTAACATTTAATGTTTGCTTTTTAAATCCCATTTTATGGCTAACTCCAATATTGAGTTAACCAGTAAATGGTATTACTTTTCTGCACTTGATAAATATTGTTAATAATAAATAACCGGCATGCGCATGGTAAACCTCTCCAGAAATACACGTAAAACATATCAGAAGCACACAAGAAGTGGAGCAAAGTGCGGTGTATAAATGAGCCTTGTGTGAGTGTGCATCTGAGAATGTAGCTGCTTTCAATCAATTGCTAAATAATAAGGGCTGCACATTTAGGAAAAGGATGCTGGAGGTCAAAGAGAAGTTCCCTTCACAAGAACACTTTTCTTGATGTCAGCTTTAGTGACTATTCCTGCAAGGAGAGTGGCTGAGATTAGCATTTTGTGCATGGTGGAGGGGTCAGCCCAGCAGAACTGTGCACAGGGTGCCATATAACCTAAGGCTGGCTCTGCTGTCCATCTCCATTCATTCACAGCCCCTGACGCCACTTAGTCTGGCGGGGAGGAGTTCAGCCCTGAAAAAGGATGGGGTAGGGGGATGTTCATAAACAAAACACAGAGAAAGGGAGAAAGTTGAAAAAAGAGGAGGGGGAATCCCCCAGGCTGCCACCTTCTTTGGGGGTCTAGGTGTTTTTTTTTTATGAATGAACTGAACACCAGTGACAGTTGATTAACGTTGTTAGTACTGTTGGGGGAAGGAAAGGGCTAAAAGGCGTTTGAGGTAAAAAGCCTTCTTTATTTCAGACACAGGATACACTTAACTACATCTAAGCAGCAAGGTAAACGTGTAACAGAATGTAATGTAAACTTTGTTGCAGAGTAGTGTTTAACTCGGCTCTAGCAAGCAGTCTCCAGCGGCGCCATGCACATCCCCCTCCTTCCTCAGCAATGAGAGAGGTTAAATTAGGTAATGCAATTATATCCGCCTTCCTTTCACTCTTCGACCCCTCTCTGCTTCCCCGACATGTGAGAAACCAGATTGAATCAAGAATGTATAGGAAACATATGCAACGCGCATAGCTCCTTACAGACTTTAGACACACAGAAATGTGTTTACATAATCCTCGGTTTTAATCCACAGGCCCTACACATCTACCGGACACACAACTCCTTCAGGCGACCACTGCCATGGTTGCTGGTTCTTTTCAGTTAGAAGATTAAAGAAGCTCTATCGCAACATTGTCTAATATAGCAAATCCATATAAACATGCCTAGGTAATGATAGGAGAGGTTATCCATACACCCCATTAAAAAAAAAAAAAAAAAACAGTCAACCTAGTTATCCTATAGTTTTCCTATACTGGAAAGACATATTACTTTAACAAATGGGCTTGGTGGTAGAGGTGGTGAAGGGGCTGTGGTGGAATTGGGAGATAAAAAACAGCCATTGCTCCAACTGGAGAAAGCAAATTCTGCACCCTGGCTCCACGATAAGGGGGTTGCTGGCTGAGAGCTACACTCACACCACCGGGATTTCTCCTTTAGCTTTCTAGGACAATTATTTTTATGCATTTTAGGACTGATTTACAATAAAATGTCTAGCAGTATAATTTTCATAAAAAGTTTAGGACAAGTATTAAAACAATTAGGAAGAATCCGGACACTTAAAATAAAAGTTATTCTTCTCTAAATATTCTATACACGCATCTGTTGCACTCCCCAGTGACCTGGTGTTTGGTGCCGGATAACGCAGTGTTGGGTGGTGACATATCTGGTGGCTGATTACCGGGCCCATGGAAATAGATACCACTGGAGCACCAACCAGTGAGGAGGAAAGCCCCGAGCCTATATTGCCATGTTCCCCAACCTTCTCATTGACAGCCACCAACAGATCAGGTTTTGCAGATCCCCACACAGGTGAAGTAATTGCAGTGGAGCAGCAAATCTATGAACCCAACCATTATCTCAAGGAAAGAGTTGGGGGACACTGCTCTATGGCATGCGTTATCTGAGGTCTGAAAGCCCAAGGAACGTGGATTTTCCCTTTAAAGCAGAGTGTGGGCGAGTAACACAGTATAACCTGATAGGTAAGATTATATGGTGATTGTCCTAACAGGATGTAGCATTTGTAGCTATCATTATACCTAAAAAATCCTGAAATCTTAAAAGTGTGTGTAAAACCAAGAAGGATAACAAACACTGTATACATGATTTATTTTCATAGTAAAAACGTTAAGGTAAATGCAAGCAGCGTTTAACAGCGGCCAAACAGACAGATAGCAGCTGGAGTCAGATGGTTTGTTATGTGTAGTTTTTGTGAATGTGTTGTGTGATATGAGGAACATTCATGGCAGCGATTAGTAGTATGTTTATCCTGGAAATGACCTCTCCCTCATATAATGTAACAGACACATAAGGTTCCCCCTCCCCTGGCCATGGGTGTCTTTGTTTTTGCCTGGTGTTGTTATTTAGTCACATTCCCTGCACAGCCCCCCTCAGTGTTTAGCTGTCAGGGGAGGAAGGTGAGGGGAATGTGGCTGTGTCTGCTCTGGTGTGTTACTGCTGCTGAGCTGACTGCCCTGATCGTGGGAAAGTGCCTTCACTTAAAGCACCATTTCTTTGTCCCTGTTGTTCTTCTGTAATCGATCTCACTTCAAGTCGAAGGCCGGAAAACATCAAAGGCAAGCCAAGGCTGTTGGAGGTCGGAGCAGCAGCACAATCAGCTCACAAATGCACCCAATTTACCACCCCCATCTTCTTCTGAGAAGGGAAATAAAGAGCCTTCCTCAACTTCTCTTTAAAAACACACACACACCCAATCAATAAATAAAATGCAGACTTGAGTGAGCTAGGGTGAGGGGGGGAGGAGGGCTTGAAACCAGTACAATGGCAATCAAGCGCACAGGCAAGGGTTGCTTACAAGCCTGCTTTCTTCCTTCCTGCTGGGCTGCTGTGAAATTTCCTCTCAGTGAGCAATTTCTCAACTTTCGGGGGATTAACAGGATAAATATAAAGCATATTATTTAAAAATCAACATCAATGTATTATTTGCCAAGCGTATACATACGTACATACAAGATATTCCCTAGATTCATTGTAGAAAGGTTCATAATGTAAATTGTTATAGAGAAATGTATAAAAAAAGCAATATACGTACAACAGCCGATAGATGAGTTTTGAACTTTAAAGGGGACCTAAAGTCAAAGATTTTAGGTCCACTTAATAACCTCTCCTGTGTCCACTTACACGAAGAACCTGAGTGGCTTCCATAGGAAAGGCTGCAGTGCCACTCTGATGGCTCTCCAAAGTTGGGTATTAGAAGCATGTTTTTGTTAAGCAGGGGAATTCAGATCCACTTTACGGAAGGAATTTGTCCAACTGTTTTCAAAATGCGACCCAAATAGAGGAGTCAAGTATCAAGGTAATGGAGTTTGGGCCAAGTTAAAGGAAAACTCCCCTTTTGTCAGGTTTTTGGTGTTCAGCCTTATTGTTTTCCTCTTTTGGAATGTAAAATAATAATTTGTGTTAGGATTCCTGGGGTTCGGTTTGGCTACAGTGAGAGTGGTTTTCATAGCCTTGAGTAAAAACAATTCTTCTAAGCAACTTAAAGCTCAACCTAAATAAGAGTCTATCTTATGTTTCCCCCACGCTGTACATACAGATTGCCCAAATTAAAAATCTTCCTACCTGCATCTATTGCATTTTCTGAGACTTTAAACATCAAAGAAGGCGGCCCATGGAGGTGCAGGCAGCCTGCAAACAGGAAGTGTCTTCTGACTGTGTCGCTCTGCATTCTGGGATTGCTGACCTTTTCCTGACCCCCAGCTCTGCTCTGTCTGTGCAAAGCACAGCTATAACCCCGCTCCCCTGCACTTATGACCCCTATGTGATGCTACTGAGCCAAGATGGCGGCGCCTGTATCCTAGAGTGCTGAACAGAGTTGCAGGCAAGTGAAGGAAAGAATAAAAGGAATGTAATTACAAACATTAAATATATTAATTTTAGATGCTGGGGAATAGTTTTTTAAGGGTTTGGGATTTTCATGAAATGATGCTGAAGGTCCGCTTTAATGACCAATCCATGCAAGAAGCCTGCCAGTAATCCTTTTGCTACTGGAGCACAAGACTATGATCCTTCCAAACTGAAGAAGATGAATTTCAGCAAAATGGGTTAAAACTTTTATCAAAGCCTTAACAAATGAGGTGATTAGTAAGCTTAGTAAGATGATTAGTAAGCTTGAGTGAGGAAGTCTGATATGAACCCAAAATCACCACTTTGCATTTCCTGGACAAGGAAAGCACAAGGTTGAGGCTCATTGGCAGAGTTGGATATGGCCACGCTTTATCCATTGGAATTGAATCTTTAGTATTGTAGAGGCAGGGTGGGTATGGCTACTTTCAGCCATAATGCTCAGTCTATAGCATCAGGGCAGAACATAGGCTGGTGTTCCCTGTATGAGGGTACAGTGGGTCCAGACGCAGTGGGCTAGGTGGACAGGTTTGAGAAGTATCAGCCCAGCCAACCCCAAAGTTTCTCTGGTAATTCTCCCGGATCACTCTATGGCCAGTCTATGATTTTGACTATGACTTTTTAATTTTGAGCCCATGAGAGACTGGCATAGCCACTGGAAGACATAGGAGTCTAAGATTGTGATCCAGTGCTAGATATAACTTTTTATCACCTATTGCAGAGCAAGAATTCACTGTACCATGGAGTGTCAAGTGGCCGAATTTCACCATTTGATTCCTTTAAATAATATATTTAATAGTGGAATTTGAAACAAATGTGTTGAAAATTTGGACAAAAAAGAAATGGGGCGGGGTATAAATTGGACCGACTTGTCATGGCTGCCTCGCTCTTACATTCCTTGCAATCTATGTTAAAAAACAGTCCATGTTTCTGTGTGATAGCTAGATTGAGTGTGCAGAGGGTTACATTTCTTTCTTGTCTATGGAGTTTGGTCACACCCCTCTAGCACCTCCTTTACTGATATATATTGACTGGATGAGCACATCCTACCTTCCTTTTTGCTGTTGAAAATGCAAAAACTTTGTACATACAGGTTATACAAATACTAGACCAAATTGTGCAGCGTTTCTATTCACATATATACAAATTTACTCTGAATGCATTTAGGATACATTAACGTAAAATTCAGAACTATAAATACCATAACACACTAACTGCTGTCCTTGACTCTGTTGCTCCCCTTAACTACAGCCGCCCTCAGGCCAAAAAACCTTGGCTTAATACTAACACTGCAACATTAGAACGGCATTCTCGAGTTGCTGAATGGCATTGGAGGAAATCCAAAACCAAGGAGGACTTCCTGTTATACAAGAAAGCCCTTCAGGAACTCAGGACTGCCCTTTCATCTGCTAAACAGGAATATTTCACATCACTCATATCAGCACAGGCCCGGAATCGAAAACAGCTATTTAACACTTTCAACTCCCTTCTCCGCCCACCGCCACCTCCTCCATCCTCACAGCTAACGGGTGAGCAATTTGCCACATACTTCAAAGACAAAATCGACCGGATTCGAAGTGGCTTCACCCCCCAGAACACCTCTCTCCTACCAACATCCCCCTTGTCCCACTCATTAACTCATTTCACACAGTTAACTGCTCAAGGTCTCTCCTCTCTAGTCTCAAAGGCTCACTTGACCACCTGCTCCTTGATCCCATTCCATCCTACCTTATCCCTCAACTGTCTCCATCTGTCATTCCAGCCCTAATATCTTTATTCAACCTCTCCCTCTCCACTGGTACCTTTCCCTCCGCCTATAAGCATGCTGTTATAACTCCACTCATCAAAAAACCCTCTCTGGACCCTTCTGCCCTCCCCAGTTACCGCCCAATCTCTCTGCTCCCTTTCTCATCCAAGCTTCGTGAACAACATGTCCATACAGAACTTACCAACTATCTGTCTACAAACTCCCTCCTAGATCCCCTCCAATCTGGTTTCCGCTCATGTCACTCTACCGAAACGGCCCTCACCAAAGTCACCAATGATCTACTGACAGCCAAATCCAAAGGCCACTACTCTGCTCTCATTCTTCTCGACTTATCATCTACTTTTGACACTGTCGACCATGCTCTGCTTCTCAATATTCTATCTTCCCTTCGAATTCAAGGTCTCGCACTCTCTTGGCTCTCCTCCTATCTCTCTCATCGCACATTTAGTGTATCTTACTCAAACACCATTTCCTCTCCCCGGCCTCTGTCTTTTGGGGTAACACAAGGCTCAGTCCTAGGACCCCTACTTTTTTCAATATACACTTCTGGTTTCGGACTCTCCTTTCTCGCCTTCCAGACTGTCTAACAGCCATCTCTTCCTTCATGACATCTCGCTCCCTTAAACTAAACATGGACAAAACAGAACTGGTCATTTTCCCACCATCTCACGCTCCTCCCCTCTCTAACACCACAATCTCTGTAAATAATCTTACAATAACTGAAACTCATCAAGCTCGATGCCTGGGTGTCATTCTGGACTCCTCTCTCGTTCGCACCTCACATTCACTCCCTGGCCACCTCCTGTCGTCTCCAACTCAAATATGTCTCCCGCATCCGTCCCTTCCTCTCACCTGTCACCACTAAAATGCTAGTACACGCCCTGGTCATCTCCTGACTGGACCACTGCAACACCTCCTCTGTGGTTTGCCAACAAACAGACTGGCTCCCCTCCAATCTGTTCTAAACTCTGCTGCTCGCCTCATCTACCTCTCCTCTCACTTCTCCAGCACTGCCCCCCTCTGTCAATCCCTCCACTGGTTACCTGTCTCCCATAGAGTTCAGTTCAAACTTCTAACACTGACCTACAAAGCACTCTCCAACCAGCCCCCTCCCTACATTTCATCTTTGATCCAGCGTTACCAACCCAAGCCCAACCTCCGCTCTGCCTCTGACATTTTCCTGTCCTCTTCCTTGGTTACTTCTTCGCACTCCCGCCTTCAAGACTTCTCCCGTGCCTCCCCACTTCTCTTGAATGCACTTCCCCACTCGATCCACCACTCTCCATCACTCCAAGCCTTTAAAAGTGCCCTCAAAACTCACTTCTTCAGACAAGCATATGACCTGGCTTAAGCAATTCCCATAACCTATAACCTCTCCAATGCATTTCAATGGAACAATCTTTAAATATTCATAATTAATTGTTATTAATTTTTTTTTTTTAAATGTGAAAAATTCTGTGACCACGTCTGCCATTTTAAATAATTTTTTTAAGGTAAAAAAAAAATAAAAAAACAAATGTACAGAATTGATATTACAGGTCTGATATTAATGTATTCATATTACAAAATTATTTAAAAAACTTGTTTTTTTTTGTTTCCAAAGATATGGTTGTTTGGGGGTTAAAAAACTACTTTTAACCCATCGCCGCCAGCGCTCTGGGGTTTAAACAAGCATTTTAAAGCGCGAGAATTTTTTGAGCGTGATTTGTTAATGAATATGGTGGAAGCCGGTCGCTCTGAGCAGTCGCTATCATGCGCTCCCATACAGCGCGGAACCTGTCAAATAGCGACTCCTCACCCAATATTCAACATTACGGCAAACCGACGAGTCGCTATCAACTACCGAACAACGGCCAAGCACAGCGACTACTAGCGGGCGCTCTGAAAATGCCGCTACAGTCGCTCAACTGTTGCTACCTGCCGCTGTTTAGGGGCAGTTGTGGCCTAGAGGTAAGGGGAGCGGACTTGTGACTGGAGGGTTGCAGGTTCAAATCCCAGTCCTGGGACATGACTGAAGTGCTCTTGAGCAAGGCACCTAACCCCCCAACTGCTCCCCGGGCGCCGTAATTAGGGCAGCCCACTGCTCTGGGCACGTGTACACTCACTGCACGGATGGGTTAAATGCAGAGGACGAATTCCTATGTGTGCGCAAGCATACAATGGCCATCTATGCATTAAAAATAAAAAAAAAAATAAAAAATTAATGAATCGGCCTCCCTGACTTCTATTGACCTGTGCTGTTACAACGTTGTGCTGAAAAAGGTCTGCAAAGCATTTTTTAACCGTACCTTCACCATGATTTATTGAAAAGCCCAAACACTTAAAAACAATTCTCCATCATCTAAAGTTAATATATTTTAAGTTTTTAGTCACTTACTTATTATTCTTTCCCCCACTGGGCTGCAACTCTGTTCAGGACTTTAGGATACGGGTGCCGCCATCTTGACTCAGAAGCATCACACTTACTGAGGAGAGGAGAGTGGGATAAAGTACAGGGGGCGGGTTATAGCTGTGCTTTGTTCAGACAGGGCAGATCTAGGGTCAGGAAAAGGTTAGCAATCCCAGAATGCAGAGCAGCACAGTCAGAAGGCACTTCCTGTTTGCAGACTGCCTGACGTTCCATGAGCCGCCATCTTGGATGTTAAAAGGCTCATAACATGCAGTAGATGCAAGTAGGATGATTTTTAATGTGAGCAATCTGTATGTACAGGGGGTGGGAAACATATAAGATAGGCTCTTATTCAGAGTGAAGGTCCACTTTAATGCATTGTGGAATGCAGCACAGATATGTGAACTATTCCATCTAGAATAATGTACAGTGTTTCCTCTGAATTGTAGCTGCGTTGCAATGTAAAGCAACAACACAGAAAAAGTGCTGAGGTGCGAACAGAGCCTTAGCACATTATTACTGACCATTTTTGTGAGCAGTTGTGTTGTCGTTATCATACATTTATCAATATCCAGAGTTTTCATGGCCAAATAGGACCTTCAATTTTCTTGTAAACCTAAAAATACCTAAAAAAAGACTTTAATTAAGAGAAAATGATGAAATGTATAGATATAACCTTAACAAGGTTTATGCCTGTCTTTATATAGCATACTTATGGGTGTTGAGAAAGCTGAGATCGACGAAACATGTCCACCCCTTCAAATATATGAGGCTGAAAAGCCACAACAGTGATTTTTGAGCTGATCCTGCTATTGAACAACTCTAACATTCAAATATCTTTATTGCAAGGGACACTTTATTACTATGTGAATTGAATAAATTAGTGTTTTAATGAATTTAGAATAAAAATGTTACCTTTTGCATGTTAAAATAATGATGTGCTATATAGGGTGGGGTATAGTGACCTAACAGGGGTGCGGGGAGTAACTGGAAGCTCCTTTGAGTGTTTCTATATGAAGCCTAAAAATATCTTACAGGGAAGCAAAGTATAAACCATTATGTAAAACTCAGGGTGGTTACCTGGTCATAGCTAATCAAATCCTACAGAGGACCCAGTGTACCCAGTCATAGATTCATGCTGCCAGAGACCCACTCAAGTGTCATGTAATCCAGGTGAGTAATTGTCAATGCTGGCAGAAGGGGGATAACACAGTGGAACATCCCAAATCAGGATACAGGGGGGTAAAAACAGTTTTTTCAGGAAGCTTTACTCAACTCCTCCAATAAATCAACACCTTGCATCTCTGTGTGCATAGTTAGATAGAGCTTCTTGACTTCTTGACTGGCAGAGGAGGCAGCAGCATCCCAAGGAACCAGTAGATGAAGGCTGGTATATGCAAGACCTGGAGGAGGCAACAGCAATGGCAGCAGTCGATGTCAGTAAAAGTACCTCACACCATGAGGAACCCCATAGAATGCTTTGGAAAGTGCAGCACAACATGGTAGACTGCAATCTCTGTGGTTTCCTGTCCCCCAGCAGATGGAAAGGCTTCTTTTCCTGATTTTGTCTCGTGAAGGTATAAAAAGGGACACTGCCTATTACATTTGCAAAGTACATCTGTTTTTTGCGATTACCAATCTGAACTCGGTTGCATATAAATCACTTTGTCATACTGGCCCTTTAGGTACAGTACATGCTGTGTACAGTGTAAAACAGCAACTATTTTTATTCTGAAGCATTATATGGTAAATGTTTTCCATTGAGCCAATTTATAATGCCTTAATGTCACACTGGCATAGGCTTGTAAATAGACATCTGGAAATCAATGTACTTCTACTTTCTGTAGTGAGAAAAAGGCCAGCTCTTTGTCTGCCACCTAATTAATCATTTTAAGGCTGTTGCTCAGTCAGACCTAGTATGTAATTCCCTTACATGTAGTAATAAACACACATGTAGTAATAGACATACATGTAACATAAATATTTGCTTGGCAGCTTTAAAGAAGGAGAAGAATAAATAAGTATTTTATGCAAATGCGGTTAATCAAGGTCTTGCTGTATGGATTCAGGACATGGCTAAATTTGACATTAATATGGGCAGTTTGATTTGGTTCGATCAAAACTGAATATACTCAATATTTTGTGTGTTTTTATTTTTTAAGGAAGAGAAGCAAGAGAAGCTGTGATTGCTGGCCAACTCTGAAATTCCATTAAGAAGAAGGAGGAGAAGGACAACCAAGAGAGGAATATTAGGGTTGATTGAGTGCCAGGTGCTAAAAGTGCGATACATCATTTTTGGAGTAAAAAGTGCCATTCCTTTACATTTATCGATAGGCCATGAGGAGAAACCCAACCTAAGATACCAGCACTTTCTGTGGCAAGGAAAGCATGGCAATGAAGAAAAACTGATTGATAGTGATGGGTGGTAAATAACTCAGTTCAACTCAACAGGGAAGAAGGAGAATAGCCTCGATTCAAAGACACATTCGTCCGGACTTCCGTAGCTGTCTGTGAAAGTTTGGGTGGGTGTTAGTCTTTTTTTTGCTTTTTTTCGTTCATTTTTCATACGAACGAACGTTCGGGAAAATGTGTATATGCGCTTTCGATGGACGGAAGCAAATTGGAACATTTCCGTTAGTTCGGATCATTTTCCAAACAAAATCAGAAATTTTTTGTTCGTTCAGATAACTTACGTTGTTGGGATGGGCTTACTTCTGATTCAGAGAGCTGATTTCCGACGGACCACCACCCTATAAATCCGTTTCATTTCCGATCCACTTACGGGACCTTTGAGGGCTCGGATTGCTATTGTTGAACATGTTTTGCGGCTATGTGAAGGAGTCTGCGCGCCTTTAGCGCCAAGGCATTGCATGTATCAGCATGGCCGAGGCCATAAATTGTATAGCAATGCATACCTGAATCAATCAATTCTTTCAGGGGATTCTGGATATCCACTCCTGCCCTTGCGCCTGATGCCCGTTCTTTGCCTGCAGAATGCGGGCCAGGGGTTCTCTAATCAGGCACTATGCAAAACCCGGCCCGTGGTGGCGAGGGCCCTCTGGCTTTTGAAGTCCAGATTTAGGTGTTTGGACCATACAAGGTGGGGGGGGCACTGCAGTATGACCCCAACAAGGTTATACCAATATCTTAATTTAAGTTTTTTAACAGGGACCACACGTGCCAGAGTAGCACAACTGAGTGTCAGGGTCCTTCAGTTGGTGGGTGAGATGCAGGAGCTGCTCAACTCGTTGGGGACCACAGATGAAGGATAATGTTCTGTGGCCTGCCATTGCTATGTATTTTGTTTTTTATAGTTGTAAAAATTTGAAATTTTCTAAATTTTAAAACATTTTATATTTTATGATGGAATCCAAAAAAAAAATGTTACAGTGTCATTTCATTTACAAAATACATTAACACAAAACTAATGGGCCCAGAAATATTGAAAGATGAATATTCACATGACCGAGAAGTGATTTGGGTGAGCTTTAAGGGTCCAAAAGGGAAGATGGAGGATAGTGCTAAGTGGTTAGGGTGAGCTTTAAGGGTTCAAAAGGGAAGATGGAGGATAGTGCTAAGTGGTTTAGCTAAACATTGTAGTAGAAGTGAGGGAGTCAAATATGTAGGCGAGCACTTTAATGAGTTAAGTTTGTAGTGCGAAGGCGCAAGATCGTAAGGATTCCGTCTGGACGATTATTTTTTGTAAAATGGAAACAGAATCTATCGGAAACGTAAAGGATTCGTGTGAGGATACGAAGGGAAAAGGGCAAAAACGAAAGGCTACGTTGTTACCTGAGAAAATGAATCAGAAAAGTCTCGATGGAAAATAACATCCTCGTACTCGTACTCTGGCATACGAGCGGACGGAAACTTTACAGAAGGTTTACAAGACATGCATAAAATCGGTCGCACATTCATACGAGAGCGGGAACATTTGAAAATAATACGACATCGGCACTAAAACGGAAGGTTTTTTTTTGTCTCTCTGAATCGAGCCTAATGTTCCAAATCAGCAATCTCCTAGGACAAGTAAAAGGTTGTCCAATGGACACCCCTTGAAAGAACTTCCCTCATTGCAAACCCCAAACGCTGTCAATTTATGGGGGAGAAGCTAGAACTCTTAGATTTCTGCATCACTCATGGGATTCTGAGCCCTCAGTGGCAGGCACTTTCAGGCACAGAAATGTCTTTTTGTTGCTTTTCTGAGCAACCAATATTTCCATAGGCCATATCAAAACCACTGATTACTGGATGTCTACTGGATCCTGGCTTCAGGGCCAAAATGTTAAAACTTTTCCTTCACCAATATTAGGGAACATTTAAAGTGAAAGTCCAGTCTCCTAGTAACTCCCCCTGACCTGGCCCCCTCCCACCTCGCTGAGGCAGAATGGTTGGGCAAGAAACACCTTACCCTTTACTTGCATTCCTCAAGCAAAACAATAGTGCCCAAGCCAGGTCACTAGTGCCTCACATATAAAAAATGTATTGCTAACATAGAATGAATTTATTGACACTTAATTGAATTTATTGAGATTTCAAAACTAGCATATAACATATGGAATATTCAAATCAGAGATATTGGGTTGCTTCACAACTAAAGCATTGGATATTTTTCCGGGATCGATGGTGGCCTCAATGCTGATTTATAGTTGACTGTTCTACAACACAAGATACTTTGTACAATAGAGTACTATGGGTATGATAATGATGACATAGAGTTTCAGCAGGAATGGAAACCAATGGACTAAACATTTTATTATTTTGTTGTTTGTGATACTGTAATATAAAGACAGCATGCACATGAATTCTATTTTGTCTAAAGTTTATTAAGCTCCAATTGAGATTTGGTAGGGTACTGGAGCCTGAGCTACTACACATAGAGAAAGAATTCTTTTGTGCTTTAAACCCAGCATCCTTTAAGTGTTTTTGTTGCTATATATGTGGCAAACCTCAGTGAGTGATATGAGCCAACTGTTGTAATATGATTTCATCCGAAGTCTTGAAAGAGCACTTGCACTAGCTGCTATACATTACACTTGTATCTAAACATAGGGGGCACTTAAGGTTATAATTTCTCATGCCAAGGTACTACATACCAACTTCAGCGTACAATTTTATAGACTATTAAATGTTTCCTAGAGGATTTAAAATGTATTTATGCTAAAATAGCATAGCATATCGAGTAGGGAGTAGAGCAAATCCCTCTATGTGTAGCCTTTTAGTAATGCAGGGCTTTTTCTAGGTCAAAGATTTAACATGAATTAAGACTGTAAAACCCATGGGACAACACTGACACCAGAACCATGAGACTATAAAAGAACAAAATAGCAGTTATGGGATTTCACATAAAATATCGACCACCAAAGAATTGTTTAAATCATTCTTATTGAATCAATTGAGTCATGATTCTTACACAAGCTTTCACATGACCGTTAACCGAGAGCAGGCAGAGTACAAGTTGTAATGCAATAGATAATGCCAGAACTATTACCAAACCCTAAAAAACAATAATACAAGCATAAAACATGCATGGACTAATATTAAATACTAGAAACAAACACTCAAATACCAGGATATAAAATGTATTACTAAAATAGTTCAGCTTATTGAGGGGAGCTGGAAAAGCCCACCATTGCATAGTATAGGCTCGATTCAGAGAGAAAAAAAAAAACTTCCGTTTTAGTTCCGATCCGTTTTTTTTGGAAATGTTTCCGTTCTCGTATGAGCGTACGAGCGATTCTATGCATGCATTGAAAACCTTCTGTAAAGTTTCCGTCCGTTCGTACAGCAGATTACGAATACGAGAATGTAATTTTCCATCCAGACTTTTCCGTTTCATTTTCACGTTACAACGTAGGCTTTCATTTTTGCCCTTTTCCCATCGTATCCTCCAATGAATCCTTTACGTTTCCCGATAGATTCTGTTTCCCTTTTTCAATAAATAATCGTCAAGACGGAAATCCTTATGATCTTGCGCCTGCGCACTACAAACTTAACTCATTAAAGTGCTCGCCTACATATTTGCCACCCTCACTTCTACTACAATGTTTAGCTAAATCACTTAGCACTATCCTCCATCTTCCCTTTTGGACCCTTAAAGCTCACCCAAACCACTTAGCACTATCCTCCATCTTCCCTTTTGGACCCTTAAAGCTCACCCAAACCACTTCTCGGTTAGGTTCTTCTTCCATTTTAGCCACCTATAACTTACCCAAATCACTTCTCGGTCATGTGAATATTCATCTTTAAATATTTCTGGGCCATTAGTTTTGTGTTAATGTATTTTGTAAATGAAATGACAATGTAACATTTTTTTTTATTCCATCATAAAATATAAATTTTTTTTAAATTTAGAAAATTTCAAATTTTTACAACTATAAAAAAACAAAATACATAGCAATGGCAGGCCACTGAACATTATTCTTCATCTGTGGTCCCCAACGAGTTGCGCAGCTCCTGCATCTCGCCCACCAACTGAAGGACCCTGACACTCAGTTGTGCCACTCTGGCACGTGTGGTCCCTGTTAAAAAAAGGTAAATTAAAATATTGGTATAACCTTGTTGGGGTCATACTGCAGACCCCCCCCCCCCCCGTATGGTCCAAACACCTAAATCTGGACTTCAAAAGCCAGAGGGCCCTCGCCACAGGCTGGGTTTTGCATAGTGCCCGATTAGAGAACCCCTGGCCCGCATTCTGCAGGCAAAGAACGGGCATCAGGAGCAAGGGCGAGTCGCACATTTTGCGGTTCCTGCAACCAAATATAAAATAATTACACAAAGCAAAGGTAACCAACTAAAACAATAACTCCTACAACAAATTAAGATTCAAGTTCAACAATCCAAATATAATTCACAAAGGACATAAGTCTAAAAAAATATAGCAATTATATGGATGTGTGGGAAAATAAATGTTTACATGCTAAGGACTAATTTAGGTCAGCATTTAAATACATCTATAAGGCCTACATGAAATGTATTGATTCAGGTATGCATTGCTATACAATTTAAGGCCTCGGCCATGCTGATACATGCAAGGCCTTGGTGCTAAAGGCGCGCAGACTCCTCCACATAGCCGCAAAACATGTTCAACAATAGCAATCCGAGCCCTCAAAGGTCCCGTAAGTGGATCGGAAATGAAACAGATTTATAGGGTGGTGATCCGTCGGAAATCAGCTCTCTGAATCAGACAGAAACCATCCCAACAACGGAAGTTTTCTGAACGAACTGAAAATTTCCGATCTTGTTTGGAAATTGATCCGAACTAATGGAAATGTTCTGATTTGCTTCCGTTCATCGAAAGTGCATTCCTGAACGTTCGTACAAATGAAAAATGAACGAAAAAAAGCAAAAAAATGACAAACACCCACCAAAATTTCACAGACAGCTACGGAAGTCCGGACGAATGTGTCTCTGAATCGAGGCTTATATTTGAGTGGAGAATGAAGCAGCAAGACACCTTCTATTATATGGTGAAGCAGACATAAGAAACCTCAACATACGTTGATGATTGGATTGCTGGTAGCAGGAACTGAAGTGTAAAAGTCTAACACAAGTTGAGAAAACATTTCGCTTGGAGCAATTTGGGTCAAGATTAAGGCGAATTTCAGGGAAAGTTTGATTCGTCACAAACCCATTTTTTTGGGGACACACAAAATCCTGCACACAGTGCACCCTGTCCAGCACCACCCCAGCAAAAGTACACAAGGGAGTAAGAGTCCAATCTGACATCCCAAATCAACGCAACAACACACAAAGATTTGCGGTCCCAGCACACCGCAGAAAAAGGGAACTTGAACCAAGAAAGCACCACTCTTTCCCTAATAATAATTTGAAAACACCATCTATAATTAATATCCATTAATTTAATTCATAAAAAATATTTTAAAAAAACATTAAGGACAATACAATATCATCACAAACATTTAAAAAACACACAAACCAACCCCAGCAGGAGTGACCTAATCAATCCCCATTATCCATACTGTACCTATAATATTCCTCCCATTCATAGTATATACAACCTATGAAGGACTACTAAAGTGCTGATGTGCCACAAGTGCCAAAGATTAGTGAATATACAATTTAAATGAAAGCATACAAAAACACTAACTAGAATGAATTCACCTCAGTGCAAAGTATGATCACCTCCTGCTTAGCCAAGTATATCTTTCCACCCACGCGTTCCGTGACGTAATGTCACTTTCTCAAGGTGTCACATCAGATGAGTTTTTTAAATGTTTGTGATGATATTGTATTGTCCTTAATGTTTTTTTAAATATTGTTGATGAATTAAATTGATGGATATTAATTATAGATGGTGTTATTGAATTCATATTAGGGAAAAAGTGGTGCCTTCTTGGTTCAAGTCCCGTTTTCTGCGGTGTGCTGGGAACGCAAATCTTTGTGTGCAGTCCTCCGTCTGTCCCGCCATCGCTCTTCACTGTTCCATGTCAGTCTCTGCAGAATCTTGTGGCAACCCTGCATTTCGCTCCCAGCAGCAGGGAGGGGCATTTATATTAGGAGTGACCTGTGATGTCACAGGTCATGCCCAGTATAAGTAGCACCTCCCTGTGGTGGGGAGTGAGCTATCACTGAGAGCCAGAGAGAGCAGCAGACACCAGACGAGTGCTTTGCATCCACGATCTCTCCGACTGCCAGTGACAGCAAGAAATGGATGGCGTTCAACCTACCTTTGGATTTCTGTGGAAAGCAGCGGTGGATAAAAGGTAAGTATGGGGGGAAAATAAAATCATAAAATGTTGTTTTTTCTTATGTGTCAGTGTGTTTTTTTTTATTAACCCCCTGGCCCCATTACCGGCCTTCTAAAGCCCAGGCGCGGGGGGGCAGAATAGCCCACGGCCCATTGGATATGTGGACTGGGGATGCAAACCATTTTTTTTCTTTAAAAGTTTAACCCCTAAAAATAAATGGTGTGGGGTCCCCCGATCAAGTTAGACCAGCTGGGCACCACCTGGTAACCCAAGGCTACCAGCTTGCATGGCCATGGGCTCGTCTCTCTGACTCCCGGTGGCAGTTTGCTCCCCACCACAGGGAATGGTACTTACACTGGCTGTGACCTGTGATGTTATGGGTCACTCATAAATGTCCCTCCCTGCGCCAGGGAGCAGAATGCCAGAACCCAGCAGCTTCTGCAGAGATTTGCGTGTGGGATGTCGGCTGCTGCTGGAACGTGGACATGAGGTAAGCTAATTTTTTGTTTTTGGAGTGAGTTTGTTAAAAATTGGGTTCGGCCAAACTCGCATTTCTTGGGGAAGTTCATTGAATCGCCCAAACCAAACTTTTGCTCATCCTTAGTCAGGAGGCTTCAGTACGATTTAAGAAAATCTCCTAGCACAGCACCATTAGGAAGGAGCATTGCGAGAAGATTGTTGCATTATACAGGTATCAGGCAGTGGAGTTCAAGTCTGGGGGAATTTGAAGCAAAATTACATTACACTACAGTAGGCAAAGCCTGGAAATCAAATGTTATAAATCACCTGGTTACAGTTTTGAACTCTTGCAAGTGAGTACTTACACACAGGCATAATCTAAACAGAATGGAATGTGACAGATGGCATCACAATGGTTAATGTTTTAAGGGAAAGTATTGTGCTTATATGTTTTACGTTATCAATATTATATACTTATAATTTTATTTAGCATGATTTGATGACATAATCATTTGACAGAAATGCTCTCACATTTGAAGAGGAATTAAGTCGGTATGTCTGAAAAGATTTTACTTCATCTATTTGTCTTCAAATACTGGCAGCATGAGGCATACCAGAATAGGATGTCCCCTGTCTCCCATTTACAGTATCGTTCAACCAGCTGACACATAATGACTTTTGGGGGATAGATATTGTTATCATGGAAGTAACATTGATTGCAGCCACTCTGAAGCCATAGCTGTCATTGAGCAGTATAAGACAAAATAGCCGGGCCATGTCTGATCTAAAGTGGTCCAGTGAGCTAGCACTTATATCTGTCAGCAACTCATCTGGAGCATTGACTTTTTCTTCTATGTTGTTTCGCACATTTTGGGTGACTATACTATACATCTGCATTATGCTACAATATAAATATAATTTCTTGCTACCCATTGCTAGTCTCCCTTTCTGCTAATCATTCCCTATGTGCTGGGGTTGGTGGATGGAGAGGAAAGGGGGCGTTCTCGTGCTAAATTAAATGTCAGATTTTCTCCTTTAGTAATTTCATATAATAGTTATTGTTGCAAACAGAGTACAGTGATTAACTGCAAGCTCTATGACTAACTACACTGTAATGTACTTTAAATAGTTTTAGCATGCAGTCATTTCATTTGATTAAATCTAATCATATCAAAATAGTTTTCCTTAAAGTCACAAACTGCTATATGCATTTGGCTATGCATTAGGCTCAATGAACCTATTTATATAGGGCCACAAATCTTGACGTATTATTTTGCGAGCTCATTTTAGTTTGCCTTATGTCCCTTAACAGATGTGAGCCTAGCTAAAATGACATTGCAATATTCTTTATGCTATACTGAATGGGAGCAGTCAGTAGGAGTCCCTAGTAATTTTTTTTACACACAAGCCATTAGGCTTATAAAAAGTCATAACCTGCTTCAAATCATAGACATTTCCTTCATTTGGTAAGAGTGTTTTCTATATGTGTTCTAGTTGATTTCCCCTCTTTTTTTTATAATATATCATATGAGTATGTATTAGTAATTGGTTTCTATTTTCGTTTTAAAATTGGAATAATGTTGGGGAATTTGGTTAAAATAAAAAGGATATAAAGAAAAGTTTGTTAACCTTTCAACAATAATTCATATTTTTGGGTTAGAAAGTATTGGTAAGGCTGAGACCCTTATCTTTCAAAAGAGCTTGCCATGTATTATTTATAAAGGATTGTCCAAGCTACTTGTACAAACAGCTGTTTGCGTACAGATATTATTCAGGTGAGCTTCTGAATAAAGCTGTTGTTGTTGGATTTCAATCCCTTTTCTGCAGCCCCTTGATTTTATTTATTTATTACTAGGGATGGGCGACCCAAAGCCGCAAAGTTAGGGTTCCTACCAAACCCTGCAAGTTCAGGTTCTCAAACCCGAACATGGACTTCAGCCAGAAGTCCATGTTCGAGTTCAGTGTCTGGACCAAACATGGAAAAGCTGGCTGCTGAGGGTGCAGCAGCAGGAAGCTGTTCCCTCCCCTGTCAGCTGCGGCAGCGTTTGAATTGGCACCACCCTGGGCTACATAAAGACGGCTGCCGGCTCCCATGAGTGAGGACACTCCTAGTGCTAGTATTAGAAGTGTCCTCATTCACGGGAGTTGGTGGCCATCTTTCTGTAGCCCCCGGCTGGGGCTGCTGCTGACATGAAGGGAATCGCAAGCCAAGAAGGGTTGCAGCAGCATGCTTCCTACTGCACACTCTGTGCCCTCTGCACCAGTGACTCCCCCCAAAGTTTGGGTGGCCATTGATTTCAATGGGGACCAGGTTGGGGCCAGGCCTGACATGCCCCTCTCTATTGTAGTAAATAGAGGGGGCATGGCAATGCCCCTGTGACTGGCAGGAGGTATGGAACCGCAGCCTGGGACAGTAGTTTAGTTCCAGTGATGGGGTAACTGATTGCCGGACTGGCATTGACCTGCTTAACAAAAGTTAAGTGCCCTTTTTTTCTTATTGCCCGCTAAATGACTTTAAGCACTGAAAAAATGAACTTATGCAAAGAGGCAAACCTCATAATGCTAAATAAATGTGGTCATGAATAAATAAAATCCAGGTGCTAGACTACAGGATAAGGGGTAAAATCTCAACAACAGCTTTATTCAGCATCACACTTAAATTAATCTTCTGCATGGCAGTTAAGTAAACAATTATTAACCCTGGACAATCCTTTATAAGTCCGTGTCCAGGTATGCACTCCCAACTTATCACCTGTGGGAACTATGTAAAAAAGCAATTCTGTGAGTATTCACCTGTAGAATTGTTTTTGTTCTTGCATGGCACGGCCCGCTTCGGTATTCATAACAGTTGGGTTATTCCGCCACAAGGTGGCGCAGTGTACTGCAGAAGAGCAGTGGCATCTCCTGGCCCCTTATAAAAACGGGATTAACCATAGAGTTCCCAGCGTAGACAAGCAGTGAGACAAGAAGCCGGGAGAGAATAAAGGTAAAAAATGTAAAAAAGGTAAAAAACCCCAATTAGAATAGCAATGGGGAGGTCTTGCGGGTGTCCCTGTGGGAGGCCCACAAATGTGTGATCAGAGGGGTGCTAATCAAGCACGAAGCCCGACTGAGCCCGACTGAAGAAGGAGAGAAATGAACAAATCCTCAAGATAACCCAAGAAATTATCAAATTAGAGGCCCTCCATAAACAGACCCTGTCGGGGGAGGTGGGAGCCAAATTAACAAGCCTACGGGACTCCCTCAGGGACATCTGCTTCGGGGAGGCGAGAGGCTTGACAGTTAGATGCCGTAGATTTTTTTACGAATTTGGTAATAAATGCGGTAGGGCATTGACCAGATCCCTCAGAGTTCAGCGAGGCAAGAACTTCAATCCACTCATTCTCGACGCTGGGGGGAACAGGAAATGCTTGACGGCAGACATAGCAAACTCATTCAGGGACTATTATGAGGCCCTCTATAACCTGCCCCAAACCTGGAATGCTGACCATCAGGATAATATTGTCGCCTACATTCGGGGGTCGGGTCTCCCCATATTGAACCAGGAGGTGATAGACTCACTCGATAGGGAGATCGAACTAGATGAATTTTTGAGAGCCATTAAACACGCAAAGCCAGGAAAAGCACCAGGCCCTGACAGCTTTGGCCTGAGCTATTATAAAGGATTTGCGGAGACCCTCAGCCCCCCGGTTTGTAGCGGCCTTCAACTCCATCAAAGACGGACTGGCCCTGCCCAGGGATACTCTCAGGGCTAGCATAACAAGGACCCGACGCAGTGCGGGAGTTACAGACCCATATCTCTGCTAAACTGTGACCTTAAAATCTTTAACAAAATAATTGCAGACAGATTGGCTCCATTTATCCCCTCTCTGATTCATTGGGACCAGGTGGGCTTTGTCCCATCAAGGGAGGGTAGGGATGATACAACAAGGGTAATCAATCTAATACATTGGGTACATTCAAATAATATAGCATCAGTCCTCCTCTCGACAGATGCCGAAAAGGCATTCGACAGGGTCAGTTGGGAATTTGTGTTTGCAGTCCTCAGACACATTGGCCTGGGGAAAAATATGTATCGGTGGATATCGGCCTCTTATTCAGTCCCCTCTGCGTCGGTCAGGGTGAACGGCATCCCTTCCGGGACCTTCGCTCTGGCCAACGGTACGAGGCTGCCCACTCTCCGCTTTGATCTTTATACTGTCCCTGGAGCCGTTTCTCCGCACTATCAGGAATAATCCTGATATTGCGGGTATCCGTGCTGGGCGGGTGGAGCACAAGGTCGCAGGCTATGTGGATGACCTAATTTTTTTCTTAACCAAACCCGAGATGACCCTCCGGGTCCTTCTAGCTGAATTCAAAACATACCAAACACTATCAAACTACAAAATAAACTACCATAAATCCTCTGCCCTCAATATCAATGTCCCATGCAAAAGAATGGAGCGCATCAGGGAGAACTTCTCCTTCTCATGGGAAAGAGAGGCCATAACATACCTAGGTACACAAATTCCAGCACTCCCTCAAAAAATGTATAGTTCTAACTTTCCCCCGCTGCTGAAGAGGGTAGAGGAGGATCTGCGGAGATGGTCCCGGGGCACCTTCACCTGGTTCGGTAGAGCGAACGTCATAAAAATGAATATCTTGCCTAGAGTATTATATCTGTTCCAAGCCCTGCCGGTGGAGGTTCCACAGTCATTATTTAAGAAGCTCTCAGGTCTGTGTACGAGGTTTATATGGGCGGGGAAATCTCATCGTCTGGCAGCCTCCCTGTTAGCTCTTCCAAAGAGGGCGGGGGGCATCGGTCTTCCGAATTGGAAACTCTATTAGGCGGCGGCCCACCTGGTCCGCATCATAGACTGGTGTAGGCACGCTAGCTATAAGCAATGGACCCTGATTGAGCAGGCCGAATCCCCTACTGTCCTTGCGGTTCTCCCCTGGATCCCGATCAATCACTTCCCAGCGCTGAATAAACACCCGACGATAGGCCCGACTAGGAAGATAGCTGCAAAGTTCTTCTCGGGGGTGGATATCTCCCCTCCCTTCTCGCCCCTGACTCTGGTTATTGGCCACCCTGACTTCCTAGTGAGTCTCTCTGATGCTCCCTTCCAGGCATGGACAAAGCAAAACTGCTTTAGAATTCAACATTTGAGTGAGAGGGGGGAGTGGTGCAGGCTGGGGGTGCTGGCTGAGAGGTTTTCTTTACGGCCCCTCAGCGAGTGGCAGGCCTTCCAACTTTCCCACTACCAAAAATCTATCTCACGTACATCCCAGGTACCAAGAGCCTTAACTCCATTTGAGAAAACCTGCACGGGGGTGGGTCATATTAAAGGTACCCTGTCCTGCACTTATGCGAAGTTGGTAAACCCCCCTGACTTTGTTCCGTCCTTCGTGGAGGGGTGGGAGAGGGAACTCGGAAGGACTTTTTCGTCCGATCAGAGGCGAGCGATGTTCCAGCTTACTCACAAATCCTCCATATCTAATCACTATCAAGAAGCCTCCTATAAAATTCTCTCCAGGTGGTACCTCCCCCCTGTGTTGGAGGTGCTCACAGGATAGGGGTACTATGATCCATATCTTCTGGGATTGCCCAGGGCTATTGAAGTTCTGGGCCAATGTGAGGGTGATTGTTGAGCGCCTCACAGATATTGATTTGGGAGTTGATCCGGCAAGTTACCTCTTGAATCTAGCGCCCACTTCCCTGTGGGTTAGGAGGAAATCCCTCTTGGCCCCTCTTCTACTTGCCGCCAAAACCTGCATCCCCACTTGCTGGAAATCTTCGGTTCCTCCCACTACGGCTATGTAGCTGTCACAGATTGGAGACATCTGCAGGATGGAGGAGCTCACGGCCTCTCTCAGGGATGACCTTGGGAAACACTGGGGGACTTGGCGTTCTTGGGCTCAGTTCACGTTATCTGCGGAATACCTTAAATTTCTCCGGGAGTGATCAGGGGGTGGCTGCTGGGGGAGTCCCTTACCCACCGTTTTGTCCTTTTCCTTCCCTTCTCCCCCTCCCTTTTTCTCTTTTTTCTCTTTCCTCTCTTAAGCACCATTGGTGTGTCTTCGTCTCCGTTCTTAGGTTTGCCTGTGTTGTTATCCTTTAAAAATGTTATAAGGAGGGGCAGGACGTGACCGATGTTCGGAAAAGCTTTATTATATATAATTTGATGTTGTTCTGGGCAATTATTGTGAAGTAATTCAGTCGTCATATAATCTCATGCTCAGTCGCTTCTGATGCCTTACTGATTGTTTCTGATGATGTTGGCTCGTGCCTTGTGTCTTCCTTAATAAAAACGTACAATTTAAAAAAAAAGAAAAAAAAACCCCAATTAACTTGAAACAATCACCATAAAGAGGCAACCAAAAATAACGATAACAAGGGTGGCTCGAAGCAGGCCGTGCCATGCAAGAACAAAAACAATTTTACAGGTGAGTACTCACAGAATTGCTTTTTTCTTTATTGCATGGCACAGCCTGCTTCGGTATTCATAACAATTGGGACATCCAAAAGCAGTGTCCAAAAGTAGGGTGGGATCCCCAATGAGTAACAGCCGGCAGTTCAAGTCACTACCGCCTGAAGCACCTTGTGGCCAAAAGCAGCATCCGCTGAGGCCTTAACATCAACCTTGTAAAACAGAACAGAAGACCAAGTAGCGGCCTTGCAAACTTGTTCAACAGAAGCTTGGTGCTGAAAAGCCCAAGAAGCACCAATAGCACGAGTGGAATGAGCAGTAATTCTAAAGGGAGGTTCCTTCCCCTTAGCAGAATAGGCTTGAACCACCGCCTGATGGATCCACTTGCTGATAGTGGATTTAGCTGGAGGCAAACCCTTCCTAGGTCCAGAAGTGAGAACAAAAAGAACATCAGATTTCCTGAAAGGCTCAGTAGCGACCAAATAAAACTTCAGAGCCCTGACCACGTCCAGAGAATGCAGTGTCCGCTCCTTGGAATTAGCAGGATTAGGATACAATGAAGGCAAGACAATGTCCTGATTGAGATGAAAGGCAGACACCACCTTAGGTAAGAAATCCGGCTTAAGCCGAAACACCACCTTATCCTGATGCCTCTCAAAATAAGGAGGTTTGATGGAAAGCGCCGCCAGCTCAGAAACTCGCCTTACAGAAGTGATAGCCACCAAAAAGGCTACCTTAAGAGTCAGAATGGGCAAGCAGGCCCACAGATAGGCTCAAAGGGAGGACCCCGCAGAGCAGACAACACCAGATTCAAGTCCCAGACTGGTAGCATAGGCTAACGGGGTGGACGCACATGAGTAACACCCTGGAAAAAAGTTTTAACCAACCAGTGGTTGGAAAAGGATCTTTGGAAAAAATTGCCAGAGCTGAAACATGGCCTTTGAGTGTACTTAGTTGAAGGCCAGAATACAAACCATGTTTCAAAAATTCCAGAATCCTGGGAATGGAAAAAACCCGACAGGGAAGAGACCTGGACTCACACCAGGCAATGTAAGCATGCCAGACCCTGTAATAGATAAAGGACGAGGACTTCTTCCTAGCCCGAATCATGGTATCCACAACAGATGCAGGCAATCCCTTCTTTGTCTAGATGTAGGTTTCAGCAGCCAAGCCGTTAAAGCCAGCGTTTGTAAATTGGGATGGCGTAGCTGTCCCTGAGTGAGAAGATCTGGATCCCTGGGCAAGACGTACTGGTCTACTGCCAACTGCACGACGTCTGCGAACCATACCCTTCTTGGCCAACAGGGGGCCACCAGGATGGCTGACACCCCCTCCTGGGCAATCTTGCGCATGACCCTGCCCAGTAGAGGAAACGGAGGGAACACATAGGGAAGCCAAAACTCCGTCCAAGGCATTGCCAGTGCATCCATGGCGAAGGCCAGAGGATCCTGTGACAGGGAGACAAACCTGGGAAGTTTGTGATTGTGACGGGATGCAAACAGGTCCACATCTGGCTGACCCCAGCAGTGACACAGGGAGAGAAACACCTGGTAGTTGAGGGACCATTCCCCCAGACGAGACGTCCCCCTGCTCAGGGAGTCCGCCACCTGGTTCTCCACCCCCGGAATGTATACCGCTGAGATGCAGGGGACATTCTGTTCCGCCCAAGACAAAATCAGAGACACTTCCTTGAAGGCTTGCTTGCTCCGAGTCCCTCCCTGATGGTTGATGTAGGCAACCGACGTCTGGTTGTCTGAGCGGATCTGAACAGCCCGACCCCGAAGGTGTGTGGTCAGGTGGGACAGAACCAACTTGATCGCCCTCAGTTCCAGGACATTGATGGGAGCATGGGCCTCCTGGGGGCCCCAACGATCCTGGAACTGTATAGACTTCCAAACGCCCCCCCAGCCCGTCAGACTGGCATCCGTGGTGACCGTCTCCCAGCACGGGGGCAGGAAGGTCCTGCCCACCAGAAGATTCCTTGAGTCCAGCCACCACAAAAGGGACTGCCTGGCCAGAGGAGACAGAGCAAATTCCTGATCCAGGGACACAGGGTCCCGATCCCAAACTGACAAGAGGTGCAACTGAAGAGGTATCATGTGAAACTGAGCAAAGGGGACCGCCTCGAAGCAGGACACCATCAGGCCCACCAACTGCATCCCCAGACGGATGGATGAGGACACAAGAGCAGAACCCCTGCCTGCTCCTGAAGGCCCTCCACCTTCTGCTGAGGAAGGAACACCTTGACCTGAGAGGTATCCAGTGTCATGCCCAGAAAGGACCTCACCAAGGACAGGGACAGTGAAGACTTGGGAAAATTGATCACCCAGCCGAAGGACTCCAGTGTGGAGATCAACTCCTGGGTTTCCTGTTCGGCCTGATGAAAGGACTGAGCCACAATGAGGATGTCGTCCAGGTAGGGAAGGATGCGAATGCCCCGGGTTCGTAGCAGAGCCATCACTCCCGCCAGCACCTTGGTGAACACCCGATGCGCCGAGGTGATACCGAATGGTAAGGCCACAAACTGGTAATGCTGATCCTCCAGCACGAACCTCAGAAATCTCTGATGACCTGGGAAGATAGGCACATGAAGATAAGCATCCTTGATGTCCACGGTGGTCATGAAGTCGCCTGGGCAAAGGGTACCGACAGCAGATCGTAGCGTCTCCATGCGAAAATGTTTGAATCTGACAAACTTGTTGAGGCCCTTCAAGTCCAGAATGGGCCTCAGAGAGCCGTCCTTTTTGGGGACCGTGAAGAGATTGAAATAGTACCTCTGACCCTGTTCTTGATGGGGCACCGGACAAATGATCCCTGACTTCAGCAGGCATTGAACCGCCGAAAGTAATCCTTGGGCTGACTAGGGGTTTTAAAGACATCCGGGATCTGATGAATCTTGGGGGCGGCCAGGCTGCAAACTCTATCTTGTAACCGGAGGACACCACCTCCTGAATCCAGCGGTCTGAAACGTGGAGCCTCCAGACGTGAGCAAAGAGCCGAAGCCGTCCCCCCACCCGGAAGGGTGAGGGCGCCTCCTCATGCCTGAGGGGCCTTGGGAGGGGGTTTGGGCTTGGAACCCCAGGAGAGACCGGGACATCCACAGGATCTGCCACAACCCCAAGACTCTCTGCGGCTACCTGAGAAGAGGGAGCCACAACCTCCTCTGGAAGAACAAAGGGAGGGGAGGGAGACGGAGGTCCCCCGGAAAGGCCTGGGCTGTCTCCTACGCTGAGGCAGCCTGCCGTCCTTGGCCAAGACATCAAGACGCTCACCAGAGCGGTGCATAGCCACCAAAAGTGCAGAGGCCCTACCGCCCAGCCTCACAGCATCATCCATGGCAGTAAGGATAAATACAACAAAATCAGAGCAAAGCAAGAGGGCCCTATAATCCTCCCTCCTCCTACCAGCCCTAGCGCCATCACAGAGACGCTTGAGCAGTTTCTTAAGGGAAATAGCAGTAATGGCAGCAGCACAGGCCGGGCGCAGTCCAGCCCCCACACAAGTAAAAGCATGGCAGGCCAGCTGATCCATGCACCGGTCCTCGCTGGTAGTGTCAGGGGAAGGCATGACCGAAGTATTAGACAGGCCTAGCACGGGAGCGTCCACCTCAGGGGGACAGGACCAACGCTTTACAAGATCAGCAGGAAAGGGATATCTCTTATCCAATCCTTTGGGCACAGCGGGCAGCCTGTTAGGACGTTCCCACTCCCTAAGAACCATAGAAGTGAAATGGCCCTGCTCAGGGAACTCCAGACGCTGTTTACCAGGACGAAAAAGCTCACCCTGCTTTCTCTTAGCCACCTCAGGGGGAGCAATGTGCAAGATTTCAAAAATTTGTGACAGCAGATTGTCAGTGTCTTCAGGGTACCATGATTCCTAATGCAACCCTCCTGCTGGTCCCCAGAGGAGTCAGAGTCCTGGAACAGTTCCCTTTCTTCTAGGGAATAAAGTCCACCAGTGGCATCAAATTCCTCATACTCCTCAGTGGAGTGGGAGGGTGTGGAAGTCAGGTGCCGCTTCTTGCCAGAAGCCTTCCTAGGAATAGGCCTGGCAAGCTGCTTCTCACTGTTGGCCACACGAAGTGCCAGATCAGACTGTGACCCCCTGCTAGCATCCCCCTCACTGGGAGCTAATTGCAGCAGTGGAGGGGGTAGGTGATGCCGAAGGGGTGGGGGATGAGGGGGAGGAAGGAGTAGAACCGGGAGAAACCACAACCCACTGGTATCTTGCCTGAAAGACATAAGTGAAAAGGGACACATGAGCATCCCGCAGCACATGCCCCACGAGACCAATAAAAAAAAAACCCCAAGGGGGACTCACGGACCAAGGACACTGCAGGGTCACCAAGGCACAGACCGCAAAATGGTGCCAGCAGAGGTACCTCAAGGGGCGGGCCGTGGGGGGACGACGCGATACGCGTCTTCCCCCGGCCCCGCCCCCCCCGAAGAGAGTGAAAACGGCGCCCACGTGACCCCGCCAGCACCATGACAAAGCAAAAACGCCACAGGTTATAGCGCCCACAGACCACTCGCCGCTACCACCTGCCCCCTGAACAAAGTCAGAGAGGGGGAGGGGGGAAAGCGACGAGAAGGCAGCGGCGAGTATCCAGGCCAGGAGGGGGGGTGGGACCCCTGAAAGAAAAGAAGGGGACACAGTCCCCAAAACACTCACCTCCTCAGAAGCCAGGACAGGAACTCCGCATCCCTAGTAGGCTCACCATAAAGCCTATGGCCGGCTACCCTTTGTGGAACAGCGTCTGCGGCTTGGAGCAGCGCTCCAGGAGCACTTGACCCTAGTGCTCTTCTACCCTCACTCGATCTGTCAGCCAAGGCTGGGAGGCAGTGAGGGTCCAGAAATGGGTGGAAATAGACTTGCAGGGCCGCAGGCTCGGTTGCCTCGCTCACCTGCGCAGAGAGAGAGCCATCTTCCATCTTCGCAGTTTCACTGCAGAGGAAACACTGGGGAACTCTATGGTTAATCCCGTTTTTATAGGGGGCCGGGAGATGCCACAGCTTTCTGCAGTACCACTGCGCCACCTTGTGGCAGAATAACCCAACTGTTATGAATACCGAAGCAGGCCGTGCCATGCAATAAAGAAATTAGTCATTTCAAAGAATCTCAGAATCTCTGAATAATCTTCTATCTTATGAATTCTAAGAAACTTTCATTCCTGGGCATGGTTAAGCTGGGAAGGGCGTGTTATGGTTTATAAGTTATACTTGTACTCTGTTTTGGTCAGAATGAAATGTGCAAATACTGTGGGTTGCCATGCTTACTCGTACTAAAATAACCAAGAGAAAAAGGATTGGGAGCATGGTCCTGGAGGAACAGAATAGAAAGGAGAGGTAAACATTGGAGCCCTGTTATGACTTCTGCAGGTGATAAAGGGGGAGGCACATGGGACAGGCATCAAGGTAAGCTACATGCTGCCTTATTATTCCCATTGCATGGAGTATCCCATAGCTTCTACTGAGGTGACTAGCAAAACACCTTATAGAGTTTTTACCTTGAGATCTGCCGTGACCTAGGTAAATGCAAATTTTCCTAACTAAAACGATGCTGCCCATGGTTCTTGTGAAGGTGCTAGTGGCTCAATCCATTACCTACTGGCAAAAAATAGTAACAAGCAAATGGCTTTATAACTGGTTATAGGTTTGAAGTTGCCTGTATGCATTCTCACTGCAATGACTCAGAGTTTGAAGCATGAGACAAGTATGTCAGGCAATAGTGAGAAGCTCAGGCATACCATTACCATCCTATGATATCAGATGTTAATCCATCACCATTTAAATTCTTAAGGGCTGCTGGTATATATTTCAGGGCTTGATATATGTCATCCATCAACATATGTTTTGTCCTTTATTGTACAAGTGTAAGTTTGTTAAATTAGGTTTGTATAATCACCCCCACTAACGCCACCAATATCATTGTGAAGCAGTAATCATGCATTGGAGGGAATTCAAAAGACAAACGTCACTTACCTGGCTGTTCCCAGGTTCAATTTCACAACCCAAGCTCTGTGCCAGCCTTGGTGGGTGTTCATGTTGGCGGTTACAAGCGAGCAGACTCCCTCATTGATTGTCAGCTTCACTTGACCTATCATGAACGTCCACCGCTAATATGTGCTATATATTTGTATTTTGGTGCTGCTATTTGTATAGAATGCTCTGCAAGTCACAGCATTAAATCGCACATTGAGTGCCGCTGAGGCTAAAATATTGGCGCTAAGTGGCATTGACTGGCGCTGACGCTTGATAAATCAGACTCCCCATGTTATTTTGTATTGCCTGGAGAGTTCTTTTAAGCTGAATTATTATTATTCCCATGTATTCCTTCCTATGGCTACCCATAAAGTATAAAAACATAAAATTCCTCTTCTCTCCCTGTTCTGGCAAACATCCTAGTAGACACATCAGTTGGCCAGCCAAAAGTACTATAAATCTAAACAGAGAAAAGGCTGTGGCTACTTGTCTCATCGTTATTTATTACAGTTCTGTTTTTACAGCACATTTTAGAGCAATAACAATGTAAAAGTATTTATTGACTATTTATGGACACAAAGGCTTTAGCAAAGTCTATCCAACAGTAATAATATATATTCTACTTGGGATGCTTTCAATTTGCTGCAATGGAGGTGCAAATTATTTACGTTTAGTTAAACATGTTTGAGTAGGATGTGATATGTTTACTGAACTATTTTCCCTTTTCTGTACCCACAGTTATCACTTTTAATGACAGCTCTTTTTTATTTCTTTCAAACATGAGGTGGACAACTAATCCCTTTAAAAATACACTTAACATTACGTTGCTCCTATGGGGGGGGAACGTAGATCAGGATGCCCCACTATGTTTTAACTAGCCTAGTCCTAGGATCCTGCGTGATCATATTGGAATAGCAGCTCTGCTGATTGCTCATACGATTGCCCGGGATCCTGGGACTAGGTGAGTTGTTTAACACAGTGAGGCATCCTGATCTGAGTTCCCCCTATAGGAGGACTGTAAGTGGGCCAAAAGTATTTTTAGACTTTTGTTTCATTTCAAGTGCTTATTATTAACCCTTTAAGTGCCAGCCTACCTGGGGATTTTGTCACTCTCTGTTGCCAGACCATTTTGCACTATTTTGCGCTTCACATGTTCAACTGTGATTTTGGAAGGGATTTCCAGAGATTTTCCAGGAAAATTATATTTTTTTTTTCAGCAAAGTCTGGGCTTTAACATGAAATGTCTTGTTTGTCTTTTTGTAGGTGTATTCTCAATATTGGGGTGAAATATGTGCAAAAAAATAAGAACCTATTTGTAGTGTTTTTTGTAATAAAAAAGTACGTTTGTCAATAAAATCTTATTGCTTTTGAAATCCTAATTTCTCCCAGTTACAGCGGTACCACATATGTATTGGTAGACACCCTTTCCTGCCCAGGAGACTCCCCCAAACTGAAACAGCACTATGCGCACCTTGCAGTTATGCAAGAAAAACAACCCTTTACATTTGAAATACTCCCCACAACCCCACAAGGGTTTAAAACCCTTAAAAAAAACATGACATGGGGTCTCCCTTACCCAGCATTACCAGCCCGGGACCAGCTATGGGGGCTTGTAAAACAGGGTGCAGGGGCCAGCTTTGGTGGCCCCTCGCGCTGCCAGCTACAAGCTCCGTTGGCCCGGGCTCTTCTGCCCCCCCCCCCGGGCTTTGGGGTGGCAGGAAATTGGGGAGTCGGGGGTTAATGGAAAGTCACCCACTAGCCGCAGGTGACTTGCCAGCCCCCAGCCTTGTGAACTGGTATAGGGATCTCATGGATCCCTTACCAGTTCACAAAGGGTTAAATGTAAAAATAAACTCAGACATAAGAAAAAAAAATGACATTTGTTATTTTTTTTTTGTTTACTTACCTCCGATCCTCCTCTGTCCCCCGGCGATCCCAGATGACAGCTGCCAGGTGCTAGGTGGAGGGAGGCTGGGTGGGGGGGCGTGGAATCACAGCCCTCTCCCCACTCCAACCTCTCTCCTCTGATCACGCGGAGCGACTGATCGTCTCGGGTGAGGGTGAGAAAAGCCGGCTGCCGGGTGATGTCATGGACTACGTCCAAAGGAGCGGGGCTAGCAGCCGTGACCCAAGAAGTGAGGTGGAGGACGATTTCTCGCCCTCTCCTCACCACGGAAGAGCCCGGGGGGGGCGATCAGAGACCCCCCCAGTGAAGAGGAGACCCAGCGGGAGGCATTGCAGCCGCAGGTGAGTAAATGTCTTTTTTTTTTACAGTTAGCAGTGCCCACTGCTGAAGCGGGGGGTTGCTATTCCGGGGGTTCTCCTGGAGCCATCCGAGCCCACAGGGGGGATCGGATGGCTCCAAATTAAAGAGGAGACCCGGCTGGATCGATAGAGGGGTCAGGTGAGTGTTTTTTTAATTTTAGCTGCTAGCAGGGGTAAATGCCAGGCACGGGAATTTTACGTGGCTGGCACTTAAGTGACGGAGAGGCAACCACGTAAAATTCATGTGCTTGGCACTTTAAGGGTTAAAGGGTTTAGTTGGCTTAAGAATCAGGATGCCAGTGCTAGGTAAATTTAACATAGCAGGGCATCCCAAATCTGTATGCCCCTAGGTAAGGATATAAACCTTCACCAAAAAACTATTATGAGTGTTTGGATGGACATAGCTAAACACCTAGCTATTTTTCCATTAAAATAGGGACCTGATTTATCAAGCACTTCTGCCTCCTGATAAACAAATTACTTTAAAATGTAAAATACTTTAAAAACTCATTCTTTTTTATTTCTCCTCTATTTACCAATGAAACAGCATGTATTTGTGTCAAGAATTATTAATGACTGTCACGAGCTGCAAAGATATGAGTCAGGGATTTAGTCATCCAAAAGAAACAAAACAAAAACACATGCATTTTATAGTGATAACATTCTCTACTCCCACATGGCATTGTAGCAGCACACATCAATATCAAATGACTGGAAATCACTAGTAAATTAAATGTGTTTGTACATTAATACTCCTGTTCAAATAAAAAAATAAAAATGGGGAACCATAAATCCTTTTGTTTTCTGTATCTAGCATTTGAATAGTTCTGTATTTGGATATGGATCCAAACGTCAAAGGAAACATGTAATCAGACACAATGTTATATGCAAGTAACAGAAAAAAGGACCAGGCCAGAGGCCAAATCAGCTAGAGGGAAGCACCTGGCACCCAACACTCTCAATCTATTCTGATTGGCTGTGGTCACTTGCCAATAGATTCTGCAAGTCCACATTTGCAGCTTGGGATCGCTGGGTTTCACATGCCTAATCAGGATAACCCAGTAAAGCAGACTGGAACCCAGGTTGCCAAACCTGGGTTTTGGTCCACTTTGAAAAAGCAGGACGGTTGGGGAGAAAAACAAGTCAGTGGGACAAATTTTTTACAATTAACCAGAACATGAAATGCAAGTTTGTGAGAAGAGAAGAGGACAGATTTAGATACTGTTATCTGTTCTGTATGGAGAGAAATGTACATTACTATGGATGGACAAGCTCAAAGATACTGTGCCATAAATATTTCATTAATATTTAAAGGAAAACTCAGTTTTTGTCAGGTTTTTGGTGTTCTGCCTTATTATTTTCCTCTTTTGGAATGTAAAATAAACATTTGTGTTAAGATTGTGCCCCCAGACCTGTGATTTACTTATCAGCATGCGGTTTCTATGATTCTTATATTCCTGGGACTCTGTTAACTACAACTCCCACAATTCTTCCAATGTAACAGGTGAACTCTTTAGCAGCTTTGGCTACGTCTTCGCAGCCTAATGACCAATCCAGCTGAGAACCCTGACATTAACCATTGCTAATGGAACACAAGACATGATCGTTTCAAACTTAAAAAGTTGAATTTCAGCAGAATGGGTTACACCAGACACTCATGCCTTCCGATCAAATGATTAGTAAGCTAGAGTGAGGAAGTCTATGGTATGTATTCGAAATCACCACTTTGGTTTACATAGCTAAGGTAAACACATTGTTGCTATGGAAAACTGTTTTCCTTTATAACACAGAGTTGCAAACAAATAGAAAATTAAAAAAATAACAGATAAGCTTAGCACATTGAAGACATCATTTTGCTACCCAATAATGGAAATTTTTAAAAATGCCATCAAAGGTGCAATTAACCTTTAAGCCACGTATTAATGTATGCATTTGTAGCATTAATTTGTATTCCTATTCCTCTTTCTCTCTCTCTCTGTTTTAAAATGCCCCTGTGAAGGGTCATACCTTGCAGCCCCGCATGATGTCACTAATAGGTTTCTTCGCTTTCAGCAGAATGTGTATGGGAGGTCAGCTTGGCACAGTTGTGCACAGACTACCCCCCCTCCCGGTCCACACAGACTGAGGGAGGCACGGGAGAGAGAGGGTGGTCCACGCACTTCCGCAAACCCTGACAGGCTGTGGGGTCGCCTCCATTAACAACAGTGAAATAGTCCTGCCCTCCCAGGAGAACTCCTACCAGCTCCTCATTTGAGATAAGCCTGGTCTGTTAACATGGTTATATTGGGCAAGAAGCCAGCCCCAGTAGCAAGTAACGTTCAACCTTGGAGCAAGAAGAAAAGGACAACCCAAGATTAAATTTGTTTGTTTTAAGTATTATTTGTTTATATACTTTAATTAATTTTTAATTAATTTAATCACCTTCACTGCACATGTGAACTATAACTATAAATCCCATCTTTAATGCACCTAAGTGTATAATGCAAGAAGTATTGCTAGAGTCTGGTAAAAAATGGTACTGCACAGAGCTCAAACAATCTCACAAATGTTCTCACTGTTCCACAAAATAAACAGCTGACATTAACTCTTCCTATGCGTACACATAGCTGAATGCCAAAATAAATTCTCATGTTAAAGCACAGCACAGAAATCTTCTTTTATAAACAAAGTATTAAGATGCCCCAGCTAGTGATTTAAAGACTAACCAAACTCTGGAAAGTGACTTGGGATGTGTGAAACTCCACAGTTCACCTGATAGGCTCCTTTAATCAGATTTTCTGGCCATGCATACTGTATGAACGAATGGCTAGTAAACCTGAATGGCAGGCTAACCACTCACGGCTCCCCCTTGGCTTTGTGTATCTATGCATCTTGGGTTGCAATCTGGTAGCTGAAACAAGGAATTGCAAAAGTAGGTAAGTACCAGGGACAGGGTTACGTCTTCTGTTCCAGCTATGCAGATTGCCTAGTTCAGGGACGTCTAGTCATAGGGCCTTATTCATGAAGGGATAGCATCAGGTAGTGCCTTGTAAATGACAGGTAGCAACAGGTAGAGGCAGGTGAACGCCGGACACGGCACACAATTACAAATTTATCAAGCGGATTCTGGTGAGCGACTGGAACAGCGCCATGTAATGTACGATTCATCATTATCCCAGCCTCAGCGAACAGCCTTGCAGAGCGACACGTATTACCTCTCGCTACCTGTTGCTCTTCCATACATTTCAATGGACGTTCTTTGACTTCTCTTTAAACAGGGGTTTTTTATTATTATTATTTTTATTTTATTCTCAAATAATGTTGGGATCTCTCCTGGCCTTGAAAAAGCCATTTTTTCCAACTTTTTTCTTTTTTTATATATTTAGGCAGAATTGACATGACAGGTCTGGCATTAATGTGTTTATGTCACAATGTTATAACAAAGTAATTCCATATGTTTTCGCTCTGTTACTGGTGGATACATGTTCAAAAACAGACTTTAATCACACAGCCTCCGGCGTTCTGGGCTACATCGAAGCATTTTTGAGCGCCGTCGGTGTGCGAGGCTGCTTTTTGATGAATATGGTGTGAGTCGGTCGCACTGACCAGCCGCTACCATTCGCTCCCATACAGCGCTGTACTGCTCATATAGCGACTCCCCACAATGTATTCATCAATGCTGCACAGCGACTGAGACGCTCTGAACTAGCGAACCATGGCCAAGCAAAGCGACTACTATCGGTCGCTCTGAAATCCGCTCTACAGACGCTCAACTGTCGCTACCTGCCTCTAGTAATGAATCAGCCTGTTATTTGACTTTTAAATCTAATTCAGCATTCTGTGTAAAAACAAGATTGTTTTTATAGTTAAATTATGGCCTACAACTGGCAAGAATCCATTAACTTAGAGGATCCTTTCATAATTTGACAGAAAGTTTGCAAGTTTGCAAAAAGGGAACCAAATAAGAACACATGGGTCTTGATACAGCAATATTCCTTAAAATATCTCTTGAAACAGTGACTGATCCAAAACCGTGGGGAATCCCTTTTGGTTTAACTGATGTGAACTGGTCCTATTCACTAAAAAAGTACCCAGGAAACTCCGTTATGTCTATTAGCCCTATCTATTTTTTTTAGCAGTCTGTATTTTTGTCTTGTCTCTAAGACAAGTACTGTAGTTGCAAAACGAAAGGCATTTGCAGAACACCTTTAATGTGTAAACACATTTTAATGCTAGGAAGACAATGTGATTCTGAAAACATTCTCTTAGGTAAAATGAGGACATTAAATCGCGCTGAGACACTATGTGCTATATTTTGCATGGTCATCTACGGTAACTTGGAAGCAGTGAGTTTTCAAAAACATTATTGTGCAGCAGCTGTCCCTTTATAAATATTGTCTTCCAAAAGCTGGAAACATAAATCAAATTATTCCCAAAATAAATGTTTTATACTTATTATTATTATTATTACAGTGAAGCCACAGTTAAATTGTCTTTCAGTTTTCTTCTCCTAAAATGTGGGATAACCCACATGCTCTTTACTAGATTGGCACCAGCCACCTACTATCACCTTAGTAAATGTGTTATTAATTAACATTCAGTAGGGGAGTGGGATCTGCTGTTCAGGCCTCAGATTTCTAATGGGATAAGAGATCACATTCATTTTCTATATCAGCAATACTCAACTGGCGAACCTTGGCACCAGACTCCTGGACCCCTGCCCTGACAGCCCTGCATTCAGTTGCTTCTGTGTTGCCATGCTCAGATCTGCCCCCTTGATCATCGGTGTAGTGCTTAGTCTCCCTGCCAGTGTCATGGCTCCCTGGCACCTGGCATTGCAATATGGAGTACTGGACGGGTGGGAAGTGGCATTGCAAGGTACACACAAACTTTTTCTCTGTCTCTGCTCCATCCAATCCTTTCCCCCCCTGCCCAAGCTCAGCCCCATCTATACCTGTCCCACAAACTCGCCCCATCCATCCCTGTCCCCTCAGCTCTGCCCATCCATTCCCTGTCCCCTCAGCTCTGCCCCATCCATTCCTGGCCTCCCAGTTTTGCCCATTCAATCCCTGGCTTCCCAGATTTGTCAATCCATTACGTTTTTTCTGTCTCTGGTCCCCAGCTCTGCCCATTCACTTCTGTCCTTCACATCCATCCCTTCTTCCTGCTCTCTCTCCATCCCTCCTTTCCCTTCTTGTTCTGTCTATCCATCCCTCTTCCGTACAGCTTCTATCCCATTCATCCATCTGCCCTGAGCCCTATCTACCCATCATATTGCCAGTAACATTTTAGGCCTTAGTCCACCCCTGTACATGGCCTGCACAGAAAGGGGGGTGTTAAAGCAGTGTGCCACGGGCCAGAGCTGTAGGCCAAAACTAAAAAAGCTCCTGTTTTTCCCAGTTCCCAATAGGATTTTAGGGGTGAGCTTGGGGGCAAGCAGCCTTTTTTACTTTTGCCTGGGGAATCTATGGCTCTCCCCAACATCACCCGATGCCTTTAAATGGGCCTTTACAAGAAGTGGTTGAGTACCCCTGTTCTACATATTCTGTTGTCCTTGATTCTGTCACAGTGAGCACCCTCCAATGCTCACTTGTAGTTAGATTAACCTCTGCACGAGGTCTCTAGTTCGCTGGCGTCCCAACCTCTGATATTCATTATGTCAGCTCCCTCCTCACCTTCTACTGCGCCATTAGCTGAGCGTATGCTGATCATTATATTTCCTTTTCAACTGCCACATCGTTATTAAACTCCCCTGTTTGATTCCGTTTTCTTATGTTTTACTCTTATGCACTGAACAATGGAAATGTACATGTACCTTTTACTGTGGTAAACCCTGGAACTTTGTATGAGCCCCAACTTATTTCCAAACTGGCTAAGATTTCTCAGCGGTTTGGCTCAAACACTAACAGACACAAATCTCATGGAAGATAATGGTAAAACACATTAGGTGTGGACCAAAAGTCTGCAGGATCAACAATGGAAAATATGACAGAATATGAGCCAGGTATGGTGCCTGCGGACAGTGAGAAGTATATTTCCACAAATTGACTTGCAAATAAAAAATAGCTGATGATCTAGCCAACAAATCTTCCTGTTTTGAACGTAAGTCGCCCCCTCTCTTAAAAGATGTATTTTCACTCAATGAACGGTATAATTATCTATTCATGGAAATGGGCCAATAGGATCCTAGCATAGTCATAGGCCAGTTAAAAGCAGATAAATCCAAACCTAGGTATCCAAAAGCAAAAGAGTTGACAGGAGCAGACAGAAGGAAACAAGAGCAGCAAGTCACTCAATGTGGCTAAATAAACCAGAAAAAACTGTGTATAAATACTGATTTATTTATTTTAGATGATGTCTACTTTGATTTACCATGAAAAAAAAACTTCTCAATAGCTCCATCAAAATCAAGCTGTGATGGGGCTCCACAGCTTTCAAGAGGCCAGACATGCCCGCAGTTCCTTTAAAATTGTTTTTTTTCCTTATAATATAGAAGGTATAGTAGAGCATACATCAGCTCAAACCACCAATTCTTTTTCCTGCCAGGCAAAGAGCAGACAGTTTGCAGTGAGCCATGAACTGACTCCTTTTACATCATCCTGGGCCAGATCCATGAGAGACTCTGAAGCAGACTCTGAAGCAATGGATCTATTTTTAAAACTCTTAGTGAAGGACCAACCAAGGGAGGAAGAACAAGGTGGGTCAGTCTGCGCAGTCAGCCTTCCACAGATGTGCCACCTCTTTTCACTTAATGTGATATTGATGCCACTTATGGGGAGGAGGAAAATTATGTAGTTGTAGATGAAGTGGTGCGCGACCCAACATAGTATAAACACACAAAGCAGCTTAGCAGCAGAAGGCATAAGAAAAGGATGTTGCGTAGTTAAAAACCTCCTGGGACAGGGAGCAAGGTGTCCAAAACCCAAATGGTTTCAATGCTACAGCATTGTTAGCACTTATAACAGGCTATTCACATCTGTCAGAAATGCAGTATGTAAGACCAAATGAGGCTCATGGCTAGGTCTGTACCCATTTCTAGAGTAGGGGTAGTATCCCACTATGGTCCTTTGCATCATCTGTGCTCAGCATTTGAAACAAAACAAGAAGGTGAAAAAGCTGGGCATGAACAGCCATATGCAGATTCCTCTCTCTTTGCCCTTGATTTTCTCCATGCTAGTGCCACCCAAGTAGCCCTAGCTGTCTCAGAAGGTTACTTTTCCAGGAGATACAGTGCAGCAGAACCATATGATTCACTTTTTCCCAGCAGTGACAAGGTACAGAGTTTTAAAGCCAGAAGTTGGTACAGTTGCACTATGACTACCACTACCCTCCCTGCTTTTGGCTTTTACTACAGATTCAAATGTATCTCTGCCCGTTGGTTAGCCTCTAATTCCTTTTTTTTTTGCACTGAGCAGCTGACATTATTTCAGCAAGAAATCTAATATAGAATGAACGCTACTGTTTGGTCAAGCAGGATTGGGGAAAAAGCAAGTTTACAGGTGATGCCGGGGGATACACACAGCAGAGCATCCCAAATGGTGGTTTCCCGCCAGAGAGGAACAACACCCAAGCAAGTCAATAAAGAGAGATATTTGCACACATGAAAACTACTGATGATTACTTGATGGCCACACTCCTGACTCCACACAGCAAGAGATAAAAGCAAAAATAAGTCGCTGTCAGGTCAAACTCGCCACTTCTGCAGAATGATGCATCTGCAATGTGTCCTTACTGTCCTTAAACCACACATGCCCTACCTTTCCACCCTTTACTATAACTAAGTTATTTCAAAAGTAATTTACTGAAATATGGTCATTAAACATATGTCTAACTGTAAAACCACACATTAATGAGCACTTAAAGAGGACCATAACCCAACAGTGATGCAAAACCAAATCAGTCAGTCTCCCTGCGATAGTCCTCTCCTTGGGAGTAGAAAGGTAAATCACTTTCAAATTTTCACTTTCTCTGGCATACTGTTGTTCGCATTCTATTTCTGGACTACTACATCATAAGACTGCTGTCCTAGGGGGGGAAGGAGGGAATTTGATACAAAATTAAAGAGGGCCCAGCATTACGAGTTTTGAACAATAGCATGTTCAGATCCAGGATGCTGGGTCATGATTAAGAATGAGCGGACACGTTGAAGCTGTCCACCCAAACCAGAACCCCATTGAAGTCAGTGGGGACCCAACTTTGGGGGTCAAAAAACAGCTATAAATTGGGGTTGGGAAGAGCTAGAGGGCTGAAGATCGGAGGGCACACCAGGGCGATTGCCCTGCACAAAATGGGCTAAGGAAAGTACTCAAAATAATAACAGAAACCCCAAAAATTAAAGAAATATATAAATAAATGAAAAATAAATGTAAAAAATATATTAAAATATAGTTTTTTATGGGTGTCGGGGCAAATCGTGGGGTAACACAAGGAAGATTGGAAGTGGGTAGGGATAGTAAAATAAAAATGTATTATATACATACATAAATATATTAAAACGAATTGTATTATTTATTAAAAAAATAATAAGAACGTCCTCCATAATTCTTAAGGCGAGTTTTTCCTGTTTAAAACTTATCCCGCTGCGGTTAACTGGCAGCGTTTTTTTGTTGGGACTTTTTGGGGGGTATTTTTCATTAGCTACAATTTTTATCTAACTAAAAATAGTCAGACTTTTTATTTGTTAATTGTATTTTTTCAGATTTCAGTGTTTTACTGAATGCTGCTTTAACCGGCAGCGGGTTTATTTTTTCTCTTTAATCTTTTGGAATTTTTCATTAGATACAATTTTTATCTAATGCAAAATAGCCTGATTTTTATTTTTTCATTGTATTTTTTCAGTGCCCAGGGTTTTACTGAATGCCGCTTTTACCGACATTCAATTTACCATCAAAATTGACAGTTTTTTTTTTTTTAATTTTTTGGCATTTTTCATTAGATAACATTTTTATCTAACGAAAAATAGCATTTAATTTTTTTTGTATAATCAAATTTTATTGGTTTTCAAAGAAGAGGAAATAGGGGGGTACAGAAGGCAAAAAGGGGAAGGGTAAAGGGGGTACAACATGTATATATTTCGCAATTCAATACAGTGATCGATTCTACATCAATTCTGCATCCCACTGACCTCCACAATTCCAGTCACATCACTTAATGCTATCCTCACAGTCGGCAAACACACCTGCAACTTGGACTTCCTGGCTATCAGTGCCCAGGGAAACTCTCAGGTCTATGGCAGGGCACCTCCACGTGAATCCCGGACATAACCAATATATTATAATAGGGATGAGAGTTGTGTATCCCGGTAATCTAACCACCCCGCCCAGGTGACCAAATAGGTATCTACAGCTTCTTTTTCACAAGAGATTAGGTTATCCAAGTAATGGATCGACTCTAATTCTTGTATCCATGTCCATTCCATCCTGTGTCTTCCAGTGCCTTGGGATAATCGCCCTCATAGCTGCCATGAAATGTCTTAAGATGTCTTTTTTTGGAGCTAGAAATGGAGTTTTGATATAGACATAGAAGTGCAACCTGTGGTGTATTGGCAGTTTTATTCCCGGAAATGTGCTCGTATATGGTGAAAATTTGGTCCCAAAGGGCTTTAACCACTGGGCAACTCCACCAAATATGGGTCATATTGCCAACTTCACTCTGGCATCTCCAACATTTATCAGTATGTGACCCTGCAAATTGGTGGATGACCACCGGGCACCTATACCATCTTGCTAGTATTTTATAATTCCTCTCCTGAATCATGCTAGCTAGTGACTTGCCGTGAGTGCAGGCGTATATTTTGGCTAGGTCAGCCTCAGAAAATCTGAGTCCTAGCTCCTTTTCCCAGTTACTGTGAATTAAGGGGGCATCGAATGGTTAACTCTAGTGAGGAGCGCGTAGAGGGAGGATATTACGTGGGTGGGCGGGGTCACTTGGGAGATTAAGGCTTCAAGCTCTGTAGGTGGTCTCTTTGCAGCCTCAGCTATATTGTTAGTGGTGATAAATGTATGAAGCTGTCTGTGTAACAGCCATGAAATGTATTTACCTCCTGCCCTCTCCCTGAGGTCTTCCAGCGAAGGCACGTCCCCATATTTTAGCACTTGTCCTACCATAGTATTGGTAGAAGCTTCCCAGATAAGGAAGTTCTTGGAGAATAGCCCAGGTTCAAATGCCGGGTTGTCGAATAACGGTGTCAGGGGGCCAGGTCTACGTACTAACTCATCCTTACTCTGGAGGGGATCCCAGGTCTCAAGAAAGTGTTGCATAAGGAAGGGTGTAGATTCCTTTTGTGTTCTGGACAACGGGGCAGGCCACGCTATAGTGGCCAGATTGAATGGGGAGAGTGACCATACTAGTTGTACCCACTACTTATCTTTGCTCCTACGTGTCCAGTCCACTAACCTCTGCAGAATTGCTGAAGTGTGGTAAGATTTGAGGTCAGGGGGGCGTGGTCAAGATGGCGACCTAAGCAGACGTGCCTGATCGGGGCTCCCTGCAGTTATCCTGATTCTTACCTTATCTGTTGGCGACTGGACGGCCAGAACCCTTGTTGAGGCTCTCCCTGGCCCAGGGATTGAGCCTAAGTGCAGAGCGGCGGCAGCGGAGACGGCCATCGGGAGTGGCAGAGAGACACACGCGAGGTGCGGGAGAGGTGGAGGCAGCTCGGGCGTGTGTGCAGGAGAAAGAGGCTGCGGCGTTGGACCTGTCGGCGGCGGACTCATCCTGATTCGGGCTGCGGCGGTGGTGAGGAGACGGGTGCCCGGAGGGTGAGAGGCACCTCACAGCAAGGTGATCGCTGCGGTGCGAGGGGTGGAGGAGGTGACGGCGGGCCCCGGGCGCACGTGCGCGGAGAAGAGGCGGCGGCGGGAGTCATCGGCGGCGGCTGGAGTCATCAGCGGCGACTGAATCCTTAATCCTCCCGGGCTGAAGCGGTGGTGAGGGGTGCGAGGGGCGCCTCCCTGACGGAGAGAGAGCGCTGAAGGAAGAGGCGCGAAGAACAGGAAGCCAGTCGCCATCTTGTCAGAGGTGAGGGAGTGGGAGCTGTATTGATGCCCTGACGTCCCTGGTGCTCAACCCCAGCTACGCATAACAGCAAGGGCCATAATACACATAAGGCTGCCCTGAGGGTGAGACCGCCTTCCCTGCTCTATTGATCCCTGTATCCCCTGCATGGGAGATTATTAAGCGCTCTGAGAGGGCAGATAAGCCCCTGTTTTTCTTCCTCTGCTCCTGCTCTGTGACCGGTGGGTGCTTCCTGCCCAGGACAGCATAACAGCTCACCCTGCAAGCTGGGTGCATATTTGGAGGGGCCGCAATTCCTGTAGCGCTGCCCTGAGGGCAAGACCTCCTCCCCTGCCTGTGGAGTGGGTTTGGGGCTACCTGGACGCCCTGCTGTTCCCCATATCCCTGCACAGGAGAATCCTGGGGTGGGCCCTTAGTATTGGACCCTACCCCACAACTGGTCTGTGATACCCATCTCTCCGCCGCATCTGGCTGGGGTACCCGTGCACCTCCTGCCCGGGATAGAAGCGACACCCGTTCTGCGGGATTGAGGCACATCAGAGGAGGCTATAGGTCACAAAGCTCTGCCCCGGGGCTGAGACCCCCTTCCCTATCTGTGGGGTTGTTCTGGACCGCCTGGACGCTCTTCTGCTTACTATACCCCCCCTTAAAAGAACCCTGAGTACCCGTGGTGGACGGTGGTCTCCTGTCTTTGGATCCTACCCTGACGGGGCTGTTTCAGCCGGGGGGCTCCCCTACATATGAGAGGCAATAAGAAGCGCAGAACAACCGTGGTCGCCTGTAGTACGCAAACAATGGAGACCCCGTGTGGGGCTGAGCAGGGGACCTCCAACCCTGATACTGCAGCTATAATGGCAGCTATTGCCTCATGTCAGAGTGCCCTCACAGCCAAATTTGACACTCTACAGGAACAATTTAACTACTTCCGCCATGACCTGGATAAGATCCGTGACCGCGCCGGGGAGGCGGAGAGGAGAATCGGTGATGCAGAGGATCGACTATCCACCCACTCGGAGGAAATTGCCACCCTGCGGAGGCAGGTGACCACTCTCATGGGGAGGGCAGAGGACGCTGACAATAGGAATCGGAGGAATAACGTCCGGATCCTAGGCCTGCCTGAAAAAGCGGAGGGAGCCTCTCCAGAGCAATTTGTTGAAAACCTCATAAAGGAGACTCTGGCGCCGATGAATCTATCCAAATTTTTCACAGTGGAGAGAGCGCACAGGATCCCCACGAGACCCCTGCCGCCGGGGACACCGCCAAGGCCCTTTATATTCAAAGTCCTCCATTATAGAGACAGAGACGCTATCCTGGCTGCGGCTAGAATGAAGGGAGTGGTGACTTTCAACAACGCCCGATTATCCTTCTTCCCGGATTTCACTTCGGAGGTCCAAAAGCTGAGGCGCTCCTTTAATGGCGTGAGAGAAAAGCTTAGACGGAAAGGAATTAAATACGCCATGATGTTTCCTGCACGACTGCGCGTGCAAGATGGAGAAACGACCAGATTCTTCACGTCGGCTGAGGACGCTAATGCTTGGTTGGACTCTCTACCTGGAGCCTAACGACCTGGGCTCAGGGTGGAGACAGCATTTCCTTAAACTCAGCACTATTTGAATTGATGGCGGTGCCCCTTGCCCGGGGCCCTCTCCCCTGCTGCGGTCCGCCTGGTGCTGGTCCGGTGTCTAGATGCCGCCCAGTAGCGGGGATCGCCCTGTTTAGTTTGTAGGTTTGATGGCTGTTGAAACTGTCGTAAACTGTTGTAATTTGTTGAGATCTGTTCTGGCTGTTCTAGTCGCATTGTATCCTGATATGATCATTACAGGAGAGCCGTGGCTCTGGATTCCCATGGTGTGATGGCCCCCTCCCTATTAAACCCCCCCCCTTACTATCCTTCACTCCTGGCAACCCCCCCCCTTGTCCGGCCTACCCTCCCTCTCCCCCCGGCCGCACCTCCCCCCCTTCCCAGTCATGCCTGCCTGTCGCCCCTGATTTCCCCTATCTCGCCCCCTGGGAACCCTTGGTGACTACGGCGCCAGCCTGTACATGCTTAGGGTAATGTTATGTTATGGGCCCATAGGCAGTGGGTCTATGCACCCCGGTGCAACTAGTTACACCGTTGTTGTATTGTATTGTTGGGGGGGTATGAAGCTCGCCAAAGTTTGGGTGTGGTGGAGCGGGGTGGGGGTGGGCGGGAATGGTATATGTATATACAATTTAGAGTTTAAGAGTTTGTATAATGTGTGTTGTTACGTTGGTATGGATGGGACGAATGGTAAACGGACCCTGGAAGTCAGGCGTGCACACGTGGAGGGGCTGTCTAGTCGGTGCAGTTTGATAACTGATAGAGGGGTTAGCACTCTGATCTATGAGTATGGGTGATTGTAAGATTCTCTCCTGGAATGTCAGGGGGCTAAACGATAAAATCAAACGGTCCACAGTCCTCCAGTTTGTCAAGAGATATAGACCCAGTGTGGTAATCCTCCAGGAGACCCACCTAATGGGGCGGAGGGGACTCGCTCTTAGGAGACCCTGGATTCAGGACTCATTTCATGCTCTCTTCTCGTCCTACTCTAGAGGGGTATCGGTACTCATCTCCAAGGGTACCCCATTTGTGTTGTATTCTGTGCAGACGGACCGGGAGGGTTGCTATGTAATCATCCACGCCAAGCTTATGGATACAGATGTAATTATAGTTGGCATTTATATCCCCCCGCCCTTCAATATCCATGTATTGCACCGGATCATGGAGAAAGTAGTAAACTACCCCCCGGCCCCGATATTGTTGATGGGAGACTTTAATATGGTGCTGGACTCAGCGTTGGATAGACTGGACAAGAGACCGGGCCCTAAGACACAGCTGGCGTCCTGGGCAGATGCGATGGGCCTACAGGAACTATGGAGGTGGAAACACCCGACCGATAAGGCTTTTTCCTGTCATTCGGCCACGCATAGGTCCCTGTCCAGGATAGACCTCGCGTTCTCATCACCTGATCTGCTAGCGAGGGTGACGTCCTGTGACTATCTCCCGAGGGGCATATCGGATCACTCACCTATGCTGTTGGGGGTTGGGCTGTTGCGGACGCGGGTAAGCCGGGTGGGATGGACCCTAAATCCCCTGTGGTTGGAGACTCCTGAAGTCAGAGATAGTCTGGTCTCTGCTGCGGAAGTTTTCTGGGAGTGTAATGCGGACGAAACGACTGCGGGAGTGAGATGGGATGCCTTTAAGGCGGTTACTAGGGGATGCGCCATAAGCGCCATAAAGGCGGTCAGGGGGAAGCAGGGGGCAGAACGGATGGACCTCGAAAGTAAACTCGCGAGCGCGGAAGAGGAATTCATTGCCTCGGCAGACGATAGGGCCCATTCGAATCTGATGTCTCTTACACGGGAATATAATCTGTTACTATCCGACTCAACTAGGAAACTATTGTTACATAAGCAGGCGTTGATATTTGACAAAGGAGACAAAAATGGCAAGACTCTGGCCTATCTAGCAAGGGCTGAAAGCAAGTCCAATAGTATTGCCGGGATAGTGGTAGCAGGAGAGATGGTAACAGAGGGTGAGAAAATTGCACAACAATTCCTCAGATACTACTCGGCCCTGTACTCCTCTAGGGTCAACTACGGGATGGATGAGTTGGAGAACTATCTTGACCAAATTAAATTCCCTGAACTGGCTCCAGCCGATCGGGAATCTCTTGACTCTCCCATCACTATTGAGGAAGTTAAGAATGCGATGAGAGCACTTCCCGGTAGGAAAGCGCCTGGGCCTGATGGATTGCCGGCCGAGTGGTATAAGCAGGAGATGGATCGGATCGCCCCTAGACTTTGGGAGGTTCTGAAACAGGCGTTGGACGATGGGAGTCTCCCGGCCTCCTTCCATGAAGCGCATGTGGTTCTTATCCACAAAGAAGGGAAACCCCCCGATATATGTGCATCATATAGGCCCATCTCCCTCTTAAATCAAGATGCCAAAATACTGGCTAAAATCCTTGCCAATAGGTTAAATAGGGTCATACTGCAATTGATCGGGCCTGACCAGTCAGGCTTTATGCCGGGACGCACAACGGGGATAAATCTGCGCAGACTGATATCCAACCTGCAGATAGTACACGACAACTGTGGCAGCCGGGCGATAGCCTCACTGGACAATGAGAAGGCCTTTGATTCGATCGAATGGGTGTATCTCTGGGCAGTGTTGGCCAGATTTGGGCTCCCCACGAGTTTTATAGCATACATAAAGCTGTTATATGACTGCCCAACAGCCAGAGTGCAAGTCAACGGCTGCTACTCTAACCCTTTTGTGCTAAATAGGGGGACTAGGCAGGGCTGCCCGCTCTCGCCGATGCTCTTTGCGCTGGCCATTGAACCGTTGGCAATCATCATTAGGAATTCTACAACCATTACTGGGTGGAGGCTGGGGGAGATAGAGGAAAAGATTTCACTTTACGCTGATGACACCCTACTATACCTAGCGGATAGCTATGAGTCCTTAGAGGCTGCTCTGGATACCATTGGGGTGTTTGGGAGATTTTCCGGCTTAAAGGTCAACTGGGATAAATCTAGCCTGTTGCAAGTTGATGGGACTGACCCCCGTGATGTCTCCCCAAGATCCCAACTAAAGAGAGTCCAGCAATTTAAGTACCTGGAGATTGTGATAAGTGGGCGGACTGAGGAGTTTGTCCCTCTCAATATCTCCCCGGTAGTGGCGAAATTGAAGCAAAGAGTCACCCAGTGGGCGAACCTTCCCCTGTCGGTCATGGGCAGAATCAATATATTTAAAATGATTTTCCTCCCTAAATTCCTATACATATACCAGGCCTCCCGGTAATGCTTCCAGTCTCCCATTTTAAAGCACTGGAGTCGATCATCTTCAGCTTTATATGGGGTCATTCCCCCCCAAGGCTAAATCGACAGATAATGAAGGCGCAAATAGATACCGGGGGACTGGCGGTGCCACACATGCAATTATACTTTTATGTAACGCAGCTCCTGTTTGTTCATTGGTGGATTTGCCTACCGCGGGATAATCCGGTGGTGTGCTTGGAAGTGGCACTGCTGGGTTCCCCTGAAAGGCTGACTTCCCTGGCGTACAGGGGCACGAGAGGGATCCGAGGGGCGACCATGTGTATGAGGGCGGCCAGCAACATCTGGGAGAGGGCGGCCAAGCTTGGGATGAGGGCGGGAGATGACCCGGCGTGGTCCCCCCATGCCCCCCTATGGGACAACCCCAGGTTGCCAGAAATGGGTGCTATGCAGGACCCGCTGTTCTGGTCAAGGAAAGGCGTTAAGCAGATTGGGCAACTATATAGAGGAGGGGTGCTGATGTCCTTTGATCAGTGTAAGGAAGAGTTTCATCTGTCCAATTGGGACTTTTTCCGATACCTACAACTCAGACATGCACTGCACGCCCAATTCCGGAGGGAGGGCCCGAGAATCGCAGTGTCCGAGGCGGAAAATGTAATCAGAGACGGGAACCTTAAAAAGCCTGTCTCAGCGATGTATAAATGCTTGTTAGGAGAACTGGAGTCCCCTAGGAGTAAGATTGAGTCTAAATGGCAGGTCCTAGACCCAAGCCTGGACAGGGACGACTGGGAGGAGATAATGGATAACCTACATGCGTCGGTTGTGGAAGCTAGGGATAGATTCATCCAAACCAAGTGGATCCATCAGGCTTACATCACCCCGGTTCGTCTGCACAGAATGGGCCTAACTGATACTGATATATGTCCTAGATGCGGGAAAAGTAGTGGCTCATGGATACACATGATCTGGGCATGCGAGGTCCTGACGGGCTTCTGGGAGGGTGTGATGGGTCTGATCAGCAGAGTGGTGGGTTTTCAGATACAGAGGTCTATCTCCATATGTCTTCTTGGGGTGGTGGAGTCGCTCTCGGAGCTGAGGGCTCTAAAGGTCCTGGTCCGGTTGCTGCTCTTCTACGCCAGGAAGTGCATCCTGATGAACTGGAGACACCCCGCTAGGCCCTCAGTGCAGTCCTGGAAAAGACTAGTTAACCAGAAACTCACCATGTATAAATTGACATACGCCGCAAGGGGAGTACCAGATAAGTTCGAAAAGGTCTGGGATCCATGGCTGCAGAGCCAAGAGTCAGCGTATGACGCTGAGTGAGCCCGGGGGGGGGACTGGAGGAGGATTTCTGGAGTCAAGTATAACATCTACAGTATATTTGGGGAGCTGGGACCGTGAGCTGATACCTAACGAATAATGTAGGGGATTGTGGAGCCCGTGCGCCCCGTCTAATAACTAAGTACTTCAGCCTCTCTGTCCTGTACTTAAACCGAGATGGAAGCAAGATATACCAAGGGTCCGGGATGAAAGCTGTGTGAATGATTGTCAGTGTTGTCACTTTTCTGCCAGTTATGAAGTTGGGTGCCTGCGGCACCTTAATGCCTTACAAATGACTTGTATTGTTGTGTCATGTATGTCTGTTTATTGCAAAATAAAACTTTAAAAAAAAAAAAAGATTTGAGGTCAGGAAGGCCCACACCACCCTCCAGCTTACTCCTAGCGAGGGTTGTGAGTCGGATTCTCTGCCTAGTAACCCCCCAAATAAATTTAGAGAATGCTGACCTCAGTTTACAGAAGAAGCTACCGGGCAGCCTAATGGGGGCTGTTTGGAAAACGTATAAAAGCTTTGGAAGTATATCCATTTTTAGACTATTGATCCTCCCAAACCAGGATATTGGTTTCCTTGCATACACCTTCAGGTCTGCCACTATTTTGGAGGGGAGGGGTGAATAGTTCAGGTCGTAGATTTTGGAAAGATTTGCAGGAATTTGAATGCCTAGGTACTTAATAGCACGGGGCTTACATTTTAAGGGGAAATTAGTCTCTAGTCGGTGTGCCTCTTGACTTGAGAGCAAAAGCCTTAGATTTTGAATAATTAATTTTAAAATTGCTTACGTTACTGAAGCAGTCAAACTCCTTCAGGACAGCTGGAAAACTGGTATGTGGTGATGTTAGGTGTAGCATCAAATCGTCTGCAAAAAGGGAAGCTTTATATTGGCAGTCAGCTATCTGAATGCCCTTGATGTCAGGGTTGCTCCGGATAGCTGTGGCTAGGTGCTCCATAGTGAGAACATAAAGGAGAGGGGACAAGGGGCAGCCCTGGCGCGTGCCATTACTTATAGGAAAGTGTGAGGAAAGGAGTCCATTAGCCCTGACTCTAGCTGAGGGGGTGGTCTACAGGGCAAGGATCTTGGAGAGGAGGCCAGGGCCAACACCAATCTGTTTAAGAGAGGCCGCCATAAATGTCCAGTTTACTCTGTCAAATGCCTTCTCTGCATCACAAGAGAGAAGGCAAGCGGGCGTCTTCGTTGAAGAGACATGTGATATTAGAGTGAATAGTTTATTGGTGTTGTCCCTGGCCTCCCTCCCCGGGACAAACCCCTCCTGATCCAGGTGAATCAGATCCGGGAGTAATGGCTGTAGCCTCAATGCGATAATCTTAGCAAAAAGTTTAAGATCGATGTTAATGAGTGATATTGGCCAATAATTGCCACACATGGTGGCATCTTTACCTGGTTTAGGGATGACTGAAATAGTTGCCTCCAGAGACTGGTTGGGGAAAGTGCAGCGTTCGCCAATAGCATTAACCCTTTTGTTGCCAAGCAACACCTACGTGCTGGCTTGGCTGGGCGTTAAGTGCCAAGCCCGTAGGTGTTACATGCTTGACTTTCCCCCCCTGCTAGTTAAAAAATAAAAATACTCACCTGACCCCTCGTTGGATCCGGCCGGGTCTCCTCTTTAATTTGGTGCCATCCGATCCCCCGTGGGGGGTCGGATGGCTCCAGGAGAGCCCTCGGAATAGGGCCCCACCCGCTTCGGCAGCAGCACCTGCTAACTGTAAAGAAAAAAATAAATAAAAATGACATTTGCTTACCTGAGGCCGCGCTGTCTCCCGACGGGTGTCCTCTTCACTGGGGGGGGGGCTCCGATCGCCCCCCCAGCCTCTTCCGTGGCGAGGAGAGGGCAGAAATCGCCCAGCCGGCTTTTTAAGTCCAGCACCCGAGACTAAGACTCAGTCTGCTCGGGTGGTTAGAGGAAAGAGGTGGGGAGGGGGAGAGGGCTGTGATCGCCCCCCCAGGCTCTCTCCTCCAAACACCCGAGCAGACTGTCAGCTGTCATCGGAGATCGCCGGGGGACACAGGATCGGAGGTGAGTAATGTAAAAAAAAAATAAATGAAATTTTTTTTCTTATGTCTTATGTGTTTTTATTTTTACATTTAACCCCTTGTGAACTGGTAAGGGGTCCATGAGACCCCTTATACCAGTTCACAAGGCTGGGGGGCTGGCAAGTCACCTGCGGTAGCCGGCACCCCTATTACCTGCCTCCCCAAAGCCCGGGGGGCGCAGAAGAGCCCAGGCCCACATAGGCTATGTGGGCTTGTAGGCTGCAGGGTGGGGGGGCCACAAAAGCTTGCGTGGGACACAGGGATGGATGGGAGGTAAGTATTAAAAAGTACATTTTTTTTCTGCTTGGGTTAATAAAAGGGTTAAAAGGGTTAATAGTACCTATGCATGTTGGGTGTTGTTCTGCTCGGAGGACCTTGCTCTTTCAGATTTAGCTTGTTTTTTCTTGTTTGCATATTTATATTTTAGGAAAACATGTTATTTATTCTGTTTTTAATTCATTTTTTTAGGGAAACCCTGTGCAACCTAAGAATTCTTCGAGGGATTACTTCCATAAAGGTGAGCCTACTACAACAAGCTGGGTACTCTTAGAAAGCTTAACATGTGTACTTTCAGGGAATATATGGTTTATCGGGGATATTCCAAATGTAAAGGGTTGTTTTGGTTGAAAAATTGCAAGGTGCGCACTTTGTCTGCAGAGCTGAAATTTTCAAGTAAAATGACTGTTACGCGCACGCTTTACTTTGTGATGTTTGCCAACTATTCCCTTGACAGTACCTATGCATGTTGGGTATCGTTCTGTTCGGGGCATGTTGCTTTTTGAGATTTTACTTGTTATTTCTTGTTTGCATATATTTTTTTTAGGAAAATGTGGCTTGATTCTTCCGTTTTATTGTTTTTTAGGGAAACTTTGTGCAACCAAAGAATACATTGAGGGATTACTTCCAGAAAACTAAGACCACATAAACAAGCTTGGTACGCCTAGAAGGCTTGAGGCGTGTACTTCCAGAGAATATATAGTTTGCGGGGGGTATTTCAAATGTAAAGGGTTGTTTTTCTGGAAAAACTGCAAGGTGCGCATAGCGCATAGCGCAGTTGTATTTTATCTGAAAATCTCCTAAAGCTCTGTTTCAGTTTTGGGGGAGTCTCCTGGGCAGGAAAGGGTGTCTACCAATACATATGTGGTACTGATGTGACCGGGAGAAATTGGGGATTCGCACGCAATACAATTTTATTGACAAACTTACATTTTTTATTACAAAAAAACACTACAAATTGCAAAAAATAGATTTTTTAAAATTTTTTTTGCACATATTTCGCCAAAAAGTATTGCGAATACACTAAAAGAAGGCCAAACAAGACATTTCATGTTGAAGCCCAGACTCTGTTGAAAAAAACTATATATAATTTTCCTGGGAAATCGCTGGAAATCCTTTCAAAAATCACAGTTGAACATGTGTAGCGCAAAATAGTGAAACATGATCTGGCAACAGAGGGTGACAAAAGCTGCAGGTAGGCTGGCAGCAAAAGGGTTAAAGGTCCTTGTCAATACCGGGGTCAACCGGGCTCCAAAACGCTTGTAAAATTTGTGGGAGTACCCATCTGGCCCAGGACACTTACCAGATGGTGATTCCTTAATTGCCCGGGCTACCTCTTGTTCTGTGAAAGGCAATTCTAAAGACTCAGCATCTTCAGGAGAGATAGTGGGAAGTGGGGTGTTTGCTATGTAAGATTCGATTGCCTCGGGAGTCACACAGTTGCCAGGAACAGGGGAGACAGGGCTATGTAGGTTGTAGAACGAGTTATAGAAGTCCTTAAAGATGGCAGCTATGCTAGTGGGAATTTGTGATATAGTGCCACCTGGTGCTTTCAGAATAGGTATGTATGTTGCTGTTGATCTAAGATGCAGAGCTCTGGCTAACATACGTCCACATTTATTTGCCGTGTAGTAGAGCCGGGCTATGGGCCTGATGCAGAGCCTCCTCTGAACTGCCCTTAAAACCTTCCGATTGTCCGGGGCTCCCGTTTGAATCGTGGCTCAAATGTGATGCAGAGCCTCCGTCGGAATGGCTCCCTAACTGATCCGTCAATTTCACTTTACTCGGAAAGCTTTTTTTGCTCTCTCGGGTGCCTTCAATTTGATCGGGGCTCCCGGTCACGTTCACACGGGCGGCCCGTTTTTCCCTGATTTTTCCTGCCTTTTTGAACGTACCTGCTTGGTTTCCGTCGTATTTGACCTTCCATTTTGGTGGTTTTACCAAGTATACTTACATCTCCATGGCTCTTCAATTGCCAATCAGGCTACACGCAAGCGCACATCCCTCAAACTCCCTTGGAATATGCATATGGCCACAAATGCAAATGTGACACACATCTTTTTTTTTTTTTTTTTTGTGGGTGTTTCCTTGTCCTTAATGCATACCTTAATCATATAGTAGTTCCTTCTTCCTTGTCCTTAATGCATACCTTAATCTCCTTGCTTGTTCCTTCTTCCTTGTCCTTAATGCATACCATAATTGTTTGTGTGTTTTTCTGAATTATTGTTCCATATGTAAACCTTTGGTGTCATGGAAATGTGTGCTGATGTTGTGTGATTGTACTTTTGCAGGAAAGCCAACTCTCAAAATATGTTAATTTTTTTTATTATTCAAAGATTGTTTTTTTTTTGTTGTTTTTTTTTAGGTTTTTTTTTGGGGGGGGGGTAAAACATAAACCAATATTTTCATTTTTTAAATTGTTTTTAAAATTATGCCTCGGGGTCTTCGGGATGTCTTCTTTGATCTGTGAATGAAAAACAACATTAGTTTAGCATTTTTTTTTTGGTTTGGTTGGGCGTGGTTTTTTTGGGGCCCTTTCCCAACCGGACCTTCTGCGTGATTTCATGAAAAGCACAAACTATTTTTAAAAGATTCCGCAGCATCTTAAAATAATATATAGTAAGTTTTTAGTCAATCAATTATTATTATTTCCCCCACTGGGCTGCAACTCACCATCGCCTCCACCACCTCCAGGGCCAACGTCCGTTTGGCATAATCAGACGGCAGGAAGTCGTAGCGATTCCTCAGCATCATCTGTTAGAAAAAGAGACAAGGACACACCATTAATCCACAAAATACATTAACAAGTTTCCTGGCTTAAATCAAGTCACTTTATTAACCTCTTGCTGCCTCACATTGCCCTAGTTCTGCTATCTGCATGTAGGCTAGATTGTAGCTGCGTACATGTGTTAAACTAAGGTGGGCTGGTCTGTAACGTCACAAACTAAGTTGTTTCAGACTATTCTTGTGTTTTTTTCTTTTTTTATTACAAGGAATGTGTGAGCGCACATAAACGCACGCTCGCTCGCTCGCATACTCACATCCATGATGAGCTCGTCCTGCTCCATTGTAAAGATGGCGGGGGACATCTTGGCTTGTTTTTCAAATTCTAGCTCTGACGTTCCCCCGCGGTGACGTGCGTGCGTGCACGCAGGCGCGCAACCGCAGTTGGAAACATATTTAAAGCTCAAGGCACTCCGCTTGGTGTGGGATACCATATCAATATGGGCAGACCTAAAGGGAGCACAAAGAGCCAACCAAGGCCAAAGCCACATAGCCGCCGCACACATGCCTCATCCTAAATAAAACAGAAAAGCAGGCACAAGACACATGCAGAACATGCACCAACTAAAACGGTGGGGACTCCACAGACACAGGCACATTCCCAAAAACGCAGGAGCAAGGAGACATTAACCCATTCTCAACCACCGGCCCAAAAACCACACACGACTCCCCAGATAGCCAACCATCTATTTCAAGTGATGCAGGGGACAACACACACCCATGTGGGCGCTAACCACGCCGTGGATCCCTAACAGCCCGTTTTTGCTAAGCACAAAGCATGGCTGTTGCCAATGCTGTTTGGGTACATTATGGTGTTCTGTCCATCGAGATACTGAACAAATCAAGCGGACAGTTGTGGACCTGAAATCATATAGTTGCCCAAAAATGGACATGCGCCGGCAGCAGAGGTAAAGCCCAAATGCATTTAGAGTCGCTTTGTGACCAGCATGTAACACTTGGTGTGATTTAATCTTCCCCAGCCTGCAGACAGGGGGTGGTTTCAAGAAAATACATTGGCCACAAGGTCAGCACGGATTGTGTGTGCTGGGCCACTTTGTGTACCAGTGTAAGGAGGGGTCTGCTCGTCAGAAATAGGGAAAGGTTCTGCACCCAGGTCAGTATATCGAGCAATCCTGCTTCTAATGGCAAGGTTGTGCAGGACCCCACAAGTCAATAATTATTTTGATAACCTTGCCAGGCTGATACTGAAGAGAACCCCCACTGTGATCCAGACATCGGAAACGCATCTTCCACAACCCAAAGGCACGTTCCACCACAAAGCGAGACCTCCTATGGGCTGTGTTGTAGCGCTCCTGTGCCTGGGAAGATGGGTGCAGGATGGGTGTGAGCAGCCATGGTAACAAGGGATAGCCTGAGTCACCTGCAAAAATACAAAAGACAAACATAAGGTGGATGCCTAAAAAAAGGTTTAGGTGTGCATAGAAACATTAGTACACAGGGACAAATAGGTGAGCTAGGTATGGTGGGTGGAATTGACATTTTTACTGAGCCTACAAACACATGCAACCTGTACACTCATTAAAAATGTCTGCGTAATGCTACTGAGATAAGAGGGACAGAACATAAGCCAATAGTGGAGAATACTTTCACCCATTAATTAAACCAAAAACCTTTTCAAGTTTCCAGGAAAGGTCTCACAGATTAGTGGGGTAGTGGCAACTGGGGGCCAAGAAATACAACTTTAATACACATACCCAGTAACCATCCTCCAGAAATATCTCCAGATTGAAACCGTTGATAGAGGCTGGAGTTCCTCAAAATGTGCGCATCATGCGTGGACCCAGGAAAGCCAGCAAACAGACTGAAAAATTGAAGATCAGGGCCCGCCACTGCCTGAACATTGATGGAATGGCCCATCTTCCTGTTCCTGCACCAAGCAAAACACAAGTGTAATTAGTGTGAGCCTTAAAAAATGTGTGATAACCAGAAAAAAAGCAGACCCAAACAACATACCTGAACAGATATTCCTGGTCCGCAGGGGGGATGAGCGAGACATGTGTGCAATCGATTGCACCAATGACGTTGGGCATGTCGGCTATGTTATAAAAGCCCAACTTAACCGCATTCCAGGCTTCCCCTGTTTGAGGGAAAAAAATGTAATTCTGTGCCAGGGTAGCCATGCCATCCAAAAACTTGGTTAGGCTGCGGCTCAGCGTAGACTGGGACATCCCCAGGGAGAAGGCACCCAGTCTCTGGAACAAGCCGTTCGCCAAAAATTGCAGGCAGCCAACCAATTTGGTCATACCTGCAATTGCATGCCCCTTTCTTGTGGTGGGGGCTAACCATGGCCGCAGCTCGCTATACAAGGCATGGAGAGAAACACGGTTAAGGCGGGTGAGCTCGAATAGGTCAACGTCACTCATGCCATCGATGTCCAAAGGCGTGCGCTGCAGCCTGGTTTCTGCCATACTCAGAACTACCAGACAGCGTAGCTGGCGCCTTTGATGTTGGCCCACAGAGGAATGCATTCCCAAATAGCACGGAGCTCCAATACGGCTGGTCAGACTGCCCGTAAGTGAAGGCTCGGCGGCCCCATTTTATTAGGCTGAATCCAATCGGAAATCAAGGCTCTGCATCACTGAAAAAAACGGGCCAATGAACGAGGCGTCCGTTTTGCCGGCAAACAGCCTCGTGTGAGCCGACAATCGGAAAGGCGGCTGAGCGCACACCTGAGCGCATAAACGCACACTAAAATCAACGTAGCACCCTTTCCTGACCCGATCAAAGCCCAAAACCAACGGGGAAACGCACGGGGGAGCTGAACGGGGAGGCTCTGCATCAAGCCATATACCCTTGTCTCTGTAGCTGAGGTAAGACTGATTGTATAGGTTTTGAAGCTGTTCCCTAACCTTCTGGAGCTCTAACAGTTTGATATTAGTGGGCCTGTTTTTATGCTCCCTCTCAAGGGTGTAAATTCTGGTCAGGGATTGGGTTATTAATGCGGCCCTCTCCCTTTTAAGTCTAGACCCATGTTTAATTAGTTCCCCTCTAATGACACACTTCAGAGCCTCCCACTGTAGAGGTAAGGGGGTAGGGTCTTTCCTATGGTCCTTGAGGAAATGCTCAATAGTGCTCTCCACCACTGAGGAGCAGACTGCATCGCCAAGCAAGTTGTCATTAAGTCTCCAGGACCAACCTGGAGAGATAAGGCCCGGAAGACAAATTGAGACGTGGTCCGACCACAATATGGGGCCAATCCACGCTTTGGGGTCCCAATCTAATGGGTGGTGGCTCAAAAACAGGTAGTCAATCCTACTGTAAGAGTTGGCGGCATGAGAGAAAAAATTAGTAGTCCTTTTTGGAACCATTAAGCACTCTCCAGGTGTCCACTAGTTGAAGATTCGCCAACACTTTTCTCAGATTGTTAATCTTGCTCAGCCACACAGCTGCCCTCCCAGAAGATGTGTTAGCAGGGGGGTTGAGAGGAACGTTAAAGTCCCCATCCAGCGATAATCACCCCTTCCGCAAATTCTTCCAGCAACCTGAGCACCCTGACACAAAAGTTGACCTGGTCGGTGTTGGGGGGCGTACATATTTGCTATGGTGTATTTTTTACCTAGATTGACTTTAAGAAACAGAAATCTACCTTGCGGGTCAACCTTCGTGTCTAAAATCTCATGCGGGAGTGATCTGTGAAACGCCACTGAAACCCCTTTGGTCTTGGCTTCTGGGTTAGAGCAATACTGCCATGACACGAAATGCCGGTCTGAGATTTTGGGAATGTCACCTGTTTTAAAATGCGTCTCCTGCAGCAGGGCAATTTTTACCTTTTGTTTATGCAGGTCATAGAGAAGCTTAGAAGGTTTTTTCGGTCAAGGAAGAGGGAAGATAGGCCTAAGTCGGGGAAGTGACAAGCCATGACCACAGATTAAGAGATACGCCTTCCCTATGGCAAGTATTTTGACCATTGGTGCATGTAAGGGTTTAGACCAGGTCAGCCCATGGCGCCTCAGCCCGCCACTCCGCCAGGAGGCAATGAGGTAACTTCCCCCGTCTGCCCCCCGCGAGGCCCCGGCAGGGGACACAATGCAGCCCCCCGGCACACCCCACAACCAAACTGCCAAACAGGAACCAAACCAAACTTAAATCTTGTAATTTAGAGCCTATTGCCCAGCTTTCCATTCCAAGTGCAATAACCTACGTCCAGAGCAGCCGCAACCGCACCCGCACCGGCCAGCCCCGGGGGTCCCTTGTATTTGGGGGGCCCCCGCCCACACCAGGCCCGGGGGGAGCGGCCCAGCCAAAGATGCAATGCAACAACAGTTAATAACACATTACACAACATAACGGAACCTCATAAACAGTGAACTACATCCAAATAGTAACCATTAATTTGCACTCAGACCCCAGGACAATCCCCGAGCGGCCGGGCCCCCAAATGCCCAGCGCCACGCCAGGTCCCTGGTCCAGGTCAGCAGGCTCCACATCTCTGCACGACGAATCATCCGGACAGCACTCTCCTAAGAAGGTACTAAGGTAAGAGGCTGGGTAAGCCTGCGGTCCAAGGCAAGATTGACCCTGTCACCTGAGTCCTGAGCGGGTCGCGAAGAGGGTAAAGAGCTTGTAGAAAATGCTTGTACAAATGTAGAAAATTGTGGATGTTGTTGCATTTGGTTCTGTCCTCTCCCGGGTTACTCAGGAGGGGCCCAACAAATTCTCCTAGACCCGTCGGACCCGGCGTCCGCCTCCTCCACTCACGGGGCCCCCGCGGGCTAAGGGGGCGCCGAGCTCCTCTCTGCGGGCGTGGGGGGCTCTGCTTGCTAAATCCCAGGTCAGGGGACAACCAATCCTCAACAGGTAGGGCTCCAACTGAGCTGAGGCGCCGTGCGGCTCGGGACCCAGAGGAGTCTCCAGCCAGCGTGACCCTTGGGCTGCTAACTTCGACCCTGAGCCTGACTCCCGGTCACTGAATGGCCCAGGGGAGAAGTCCACATCCACCTGCTGGCCCTGTGATCCCCCCATCACATCCGCTTGAGATTGAGCTGGGGAGATTAGACGTGGGGAACGTGGGGAATTAGGCCAGGTCTGCATTCCAACCCCCAGGTCTGTGTCATCTGTGGCTGCCTGTGTCTGTGTGGGGGGAGACATTATAATGGCATAAGCGGCACCTGAGAGCAAGGGGAGGGGGGCCCCCTCCTCCACTGCGGACCCCACCGTCATCAGCTGATTGCTTCCTCTCACCGCTCCGACCTCCGCCTCTTCAGAGCGGGGGATCAGGGCTACGCTCAGCTCCCCACCGCTCGCCTCCGTACTCGGCGGGTCTCTTCTCTCCGACCCCGCATCTTGACTGTCGGCTTCCTCCCGCCCAGTAGCAGTCTCTGCAGGGGCAGCTGTCTTCTTCCCTGCCGGCGCCATATTGCGTCCTCCTCTTCCCGTCTCCATGCGACCTCCCGGGGAGAAATAATGCTGTATCTTTGCAGCCTGGGATCCCCCAGCTGTCGATCGGCTCTTCTGGAGGCTGCGCCTTGCCAAATCCGGTAATAGTGTAACCGTGGCTCCCTGGTAGAACGAGGGGCCCCTCTCCCAGGCCTTCCGCACAATTTCATCCTTGACCTTGTAGAAGTGAATTCGGCACACTAAGTCTCTGGGCCTAGCAGGATCAGTTGATTGCGGTCCGGGCACTCTATGTATCCTATCTATTTCGATGTGTTCCTCGTGTCACCGCCCCAGGAGCTTGTTAAAGATTGAGGAAGCAACAGCCTCCAAATTGCTGTGTTCTGGTGCCTCCGGAAGGCCGCGGATCCGAATATTATTCCGCCACCCTCTATTCTCCATGTTGCCTAAATGAAGTAACATTCTGGTAGCTAGCTGTAGGGCGGCCTGTGATTTCTCCAGGGCCTTCAGTCGCTGCACTGTGGTATCCTGAGTCTGCTCCAAAGTTTGCACTCTCCCCGCAACTTCCGATACCAATTTTGTCACTTCATCAAGTTCCCTTCAGAGTAAGGTCTCCATTCGGTTGGTATAGTTTTCGAAGTCTTTCCACGAGGGGAGAAATTTCAGAAGAACCTCCAGATTATATTGAGCTGAGGGGATTTGATCGGAGGGCGGGGGGTCCAGGGAGGGTAAGGATCCCAACTGTCCCGAGGTGACATCTCCAGCCGGAGTCCTTGGGAAGCTTCTGGAGAGGCGCCCCTCCATTGCGCAGGTGATAAGTGGTCAGGAGCATTGGGGCTTCTAGCATTGTGCCCAGAGTGTAGGGAGGATGGCTGAGCTGGGTGAGGTTAGGGGCCCATATCGGCAGGTTCCTGGTTGTTGACCCTGAGCAGGGTGGGAGCCACACCTCCACCATCCTGAGTGGTCCCCCAATCCTGGACTGTTTGAGAAGTGGGTCCCCACCCCATCCACATTGAGGCATGTGCGTCCTGCGGGGTCTACCAGGTCCCGGGGCTGCCCCGGGGGGCACAACCCCAGCTGAGGCGCCGTGCGGCTCGGGACCCCGAGGAGTCTCCAGCCAGCCAGCGTGACCCCTGGGCTGCTAACTTCGACCCCGAGCCTGACTCCCGGTCACTGAATGGTCCAGGGGAGAAGTCCACATCCACCTGCTGGCCCTGTGATCCCCCCATCACATCCGCTTGAGATTGAGCAGGGGAGATTAGACGTGGGGAACATCGGGAATCAGGCCAGGTCTGCATTCCAACCCCCAGGTCTGCGTCATCTGTGGCTGCCTGTGTCTGTGTGGGGGGAGACATTATAATGGCATAAGCGGCACCTGAGAGCAATTGGAGGGGGGCCCCCTCCTCCACGGCGGACCCCGCCGTCATCAGCTGATTGCTTCCTCTCACCGCTCCGACCTCCGCCTCTTCAGAGCAGGGGATCAGGGCTACGCTCAGCTCCCCACCGCTCGCCTCCGTACTCGGCGGGTCTCTTCTCTCCGACCCCGCATCTTGACTGTCGGCTTCCTCCCGCCCAGTAGCAGTCTCCGCAGGGGCAGCTGTCTTCTTCCCTGCCGGCGCCATATTGCGTCCTCCTCTTCCCGTCTCCCTGCGACCTCCGGGGGAGAAATAATGCTGTATCTTTGCAGCCTGGGATCCCCCAGCTGTCGCTCAGCTCTTTCTCCTCCTCAACATTCGTAGCTGGGTAACGATGGTTGGCACAAGGTCACTTTTCCTGACAACTTTGGGCACAGAGCTCTCTTGGACACGTCCTCACGCGGCCATAGCAAGCCACGCCTCGCCTTTAATTTTTTTATTGTATTTTTTCAGTTCTCAATGTTTTACTGAATGCCACTTTTACCGGCATTAAATGTGACATTGAAATTGACAGCGGGTTTGTTTTTTTACTTTTTTGTAATTTAAAAAAAAGAATAAGAGCTTGTAACCCAGGGATCACAGGCCATGGACCCCTTACCAGAAAAAGAAATAAGACACCATAACAAAATATTTTTATTGGTCTTAATTTAACTGGTAAGGGGACCACTGGAAGGAGATAAACAGGCTGAACTGGATGGACTAAAGTTTTTATTCAGCCGCACATACTATGTTACTATGTATGTTACTCTTTTATACTCACTCATCGCTGTCTCCCATCTTCTGTCCCCCACCCGGGCACCAGCTTCCTTGGGTCCGGTGGGTCATCCTTGTCCTGTGCCGTCTCCACTTTCTTTTAGGGGATTTTTCCCATGCCACCCCCTATAGGCCCCTCCACTTTTGTGACATGATAAGTGACATCAGGGAGTTTCCACAAATGCCCGGGCACTTAATATAAAAGCTGCTCCCTGGCGGCTGATCATGGAGCCGGGGAACCTTTGTTCCCCCCTTGCTAAATGCCACTGCGTACATTTAAAGGAGCCTGCACGGGAGCTCGAATAAAGAAGGTAAGTATATTCAAGGTAAGTAAATTCTCAAAAACGTGTGTGTTTTTATTTTTTACACTTTCACTTTGAACTGGTAAGGGTCCCATGGACCCCTATACCAGTTCATACTTCCTTACCAATGAGCATGGGCCTGTGCTATAGGGCATAAGGGCTTGTAATGGTCAGGGCCAGGCACTGGCAGTTTGGCCCTGGAATTACAAGCCGCTATGCTTGGTTTGCCAGGTTGGCAATGTTTAAAGGTGGGGTCCCCATGCATAGTTTTTCACATTTTTTTTAACCCCTCCCCCAACATGTTTAAACATTTTTGTAAAACAAAATGCATGGGGTTCCCCCTCTAAACTATTATAAGCCCTTGTGCGCTATAGCACAGGTTAGGTACCCAGCACCAGCCATGCTATAGGCTGCCAGGCTCATCCGCACCACCATACCCATTGGTGGTGCAGGTAATGGAGTATGGACTGGTATAGGGTTCCATGGGACCCCTTGCCAGTTCAAAGTGAAAGTGTAAAAAAACATACACACGTTTTTGAGAAATTACTTTATTAATCTTAATTAACTTATACTTACCTTCTCCATCTGGGCTCCTGCGCAGGCTCCGTTAAATGTATGTCGCTCGGGCGTCTAATGAGGCTCCAGAGGCATTTAGAACGTAGTGACGGGGACTCCATGATAAGCCGTCGGGGGCCGGCTTTTTTATTAAGGGGCCTCTCCTGAATCTCCCCTTATGATGTCACAAAAGCGAAGGGGCCTAGAGGGGTGGCACAGACCTGAGGAAGATGCCGCCAGCATTTTTTCTTCCCAAAAGAGGGAAGAAGCTGAATATAATTGAAATTAGGAGCAATAAAAATTTTTTCCGTGTGGTGTCTTAATTCTTTTTCACTTGGGGTGAACTGGTATGGGATCCAGGGGAGGCCAAAGGGGTGGGGCTAGTTGTCAAGATGAAAGCTTAAGAGCCCGTGGGGGTTTTCGAAGGTTCCCTCCGGAAAAGAGGAGAGCCAGTGGGAGCGATTGCAGCCGCAGGAGAGTAAATGTCATTTTTTTTAAAACAGGAATTGCCAGCTGCTGAAACGGGGGGGGTCCTATTCCGGGCACTCCCCTGCAGCCAGAGGAGCCCAGGGGGAGATTGGAGTCCCCTGGGATGAAGAGGAGACCAGCCATATCGAACGAGGGGTCGGGTTTTTTTTCCTTGGTTTTTACTGTAGCAGGGGGGAAAGTCAAGCACGTAGATTCTACGTGCTTGCCACTTAAAAGGAGTGGATGCGAGCATGTAGAATCTATGTGCTTGGGTTAAATACAAGGGACCATGACAAAAAAAAAGAAACATCAAACATTTTTTTCTTTGGATAAAAATTGTATCTAATGAAAAATGCCAACGAAAATTGTTTTTAAGTCTGTACTTGCTGTACGTTGCCAATAGAAACAGATTTCAGATAGTGAGGTAAGTGGGGAGGACAGTGGGCGCTCTTATTGATTAATCTATAAATAAGCATTTTGATATATTGATGTATATGGGCGATGCTTATTGGACGCATAGGAGAACATTATAGGTCTAGCATAATGGTTAATTGCATTTGGCACTTTATTTCACATATCACAGATTGCTAGTTTGCACATTTTTTATTCTTTAAAGTTATTTGAATTTAATTGATCTTTGAAGGCATTAGTATTAAGTACACCTTTCGTAGTTGTGAATTTGGTTTGCACATGCACTCAGCACTTTATCTCATAGGCGTCAGCCAATATATATATTCTTATTTATAAAATATACAATAATTAATTCTGGTGTAAAGATTATTACCCATGCTTAAATTGGTTATCCCTGGAGATCCTCCCCACTTGGGTTTTTAATATGTGGTTTTATTATGTCATGTATATAGTGTTGTGTATGTCATATATGTACAAATCCTTAATAAATTGATTTAATTGGTATTTAGTGTTTAGCCTTTGATGTGGATGTAGTGGTGGGTTAGCCCTGGAATCCCACTGTTTGCAAGGAGATAGTGAAAACTGCTTCAAAAAAAACACACAATTGATAACATTAGAAAACGCTAAAAAATGCCAGATCAGCTCAGTTCATTTAAGACATCATTTTGCCACACAAAAATATAAACTTTCAAAATATCAATTAAAAGAAGACTTACTCTTTAAAGTTAATGTCTAGTTAACGTTATTTTAACTTTTTTATCTTTTTCTCTTTATTTTTTCTTACCTCTCTTATTATAAGTAAAAAAGTTGTGCATGCTTGTCTGCTGACTTGGGATGATTTTTTTTATATATATGACTAGCATTGTGCTATGTTGTGAACATAACCTTTGAGATTTTTATAATGCATGCCTTTTCCATGTCAACTGAAACCTGGTTTCTTATCACTCTTTGCCTATATATAGGAAAGCTCATATGTAAGAATTATTTGCTTTTTTACTACTAAAAATTGTTCTCTACAATGTCCAATTTGAAAGCTCTGTAGTGATTTATACTCTAATATAATTCAGTAAGTTGGCTCTGTATTTGGAACATGCTTAATAAAAAACATTGTACAAGAAAATGCTTGGGATACTATATAGTGAGTTTCTTTGAGGGTGTATTCTCCAAAGCACCATACAATAAATAAATAACTAAATAATATAACAATACACATTTTATAGAGGATAATCCTACATTTTCTTCCAAGACATGCAAAAAAATAGGAACAAAGGTACAACTAAATATAAAACTTACCAGCATATAAAAGAGATCTATAAAAAGTGGGTTTTAGGAAACAAAAAAAAAAACTCCATTAAGAAATATTCATATAACGGAAACAAGGAGGTTCCTTAAAAGGCATACTAAGAAACATCTGCCGGTGTACAGTATGTCTTTGATCTATCTGCCATATATGTAACATACACCAGGTTTCCGGCATACATGTCCACTTTTGATACTTTTATATCAGCAACTGGGAAATAAAGGGATATTTTTATATTTAAAGGCTGTACTTTACAGTGCTTTATGGAATAGGTTTAGCATGCTAATCTTGTTCCTTTTATTTGTCTTTATATGAATCATATTGCTATACTATTAATAAAACAAACTCTTAATTTGTAACATCCATAGCAAAATAAATCTAAAACATCTTACCCCATTAGACAAAAAGATATTACGTTTAGCATATAATGCACAAATTATAATGGTAGTAATATCACAGCCAGGTGCCACAGACCCCTTTATCCATTTGGAAGGCAGAGATCACAACCCACCTGCATCCACTCAAGACAACCAAATGTATGGTAGAACCCAGTGTCCTTCAGAATAGGGCACTGGCACTTTGCTAGGTGTGACCTGTTATTTAATGGGAACATTGAATAGAGCTCTCAGTCTTGGAGATATCACTTATACTTACTGTGACAAGCTAGTAGCTGGGTGGGGACCTAATGTTCACTAACTGTGCCTTAGTGTGGATTTGGATGCAGTGCAGCTGATTTTCCCAACATATCCAAGTTCTGGAGGACCTGAGTCTGGACACCATTTAACAATAGGGGAGAACCTTGCCTAAATTCAGCCCTGGATCTTACCAGCCCCTGGCCGGCCCTAGACATCCTTGCTGAGACCCCCCCCCCAACCATGATGCCATGGCTATACTATTAGGGTCTGGGGTTCCTTGGCTTTTGAGTACAGTGGGGTTGGGTAGAGGGGACAAAGAGGGAGACTAAGGAGGCAGGTATTGCATGTGGGTATAAAAGGCAGCAGCCCAACTTCCCCAAAGCAGTGTGGCCCATCGGGCATTGTCCTGGGTCTACTTATGGGCAGTCCGCCCCTGGGAAGGGGCTGAGGTTAGGTCTTTTTAGGAATATCAGTGTAACTTTAACCCAGGTAAAACAGCTGTGTATATAATGTTAGAAATCCTATTTAAAAAAATGTTTGATTAAAGTGTAAAAGAAGCCATTTTAACTACAGTAAAACAAGCAAAAGAAAAAGGCTCCAAATAGCACCTTTAAAGTGGACCAAAACCCAGAATTTGGACTATCCTTGGTTTTGGTCCTTGCCCTCCTGGGCACCCCATTCTGGTCTATGTAGCAATGCAGACACAGTTACAACAGTTCCCCTTGTCTACCCAAAGGTTACTTCTCACTGCTTCCGTCCACCAGCTTATCTAGTATAAGACGGGGAAAGCTATAAGGATAGAGAATGGGGGAATGGTATAGGTAGGGTTAGAAGGGCAGGGAGGTATGGTGCGGTCCCCCTGCCCCCCAAGGGTCCGGACAGCACCACGTTAGCACTGGGCCACCGGGGGGGAGGGGGCCCAGAGCTGCAGCGGGGTAGGGGAGAAGGGAAGAAAAGTGGGGGAGGATAGGGATAGGAACAGATGGGGGTGCCCCCTGGCTCCCCCTGCCCCCACCTCCGCTCCCCCAATATCAGAGAAGGGCCTTTGCCCCCCCCCCCGATAACAGCCCGGAACCTCGAGAGCGGCACAGGGCCAGGCAGTGCCCGGAGTGTCCGGGTTGGGATACGGGGGGGGCAGGGGAGGAGAATGGCGGGTCAGTATCAGGAAGGGGAGATAGGGACAAACAGGAGCCTGGCCGCGCAGCCCAGGTCAGGCGCGTCACGCCGATGTCGCCCTTTAGACGTCTCCTTGGGCGGTCAGGTCTCCCCAAGCAAAGTTTTGCATTCAGTAAATTTTGTGAACAGGATTCCTTGCAGCCACAGGTGTCTATGTCTCTCTTCTGAGCGCCTGAGCAGGGCTGTCAGGTCCTCCATTTGCCTAATGTCCTCCACCCTCTGAATCCAAGAGCTAATGGAGGGAGGCATGCAGGTCTTCCACTAGGCCGGTATGCATGCCTTGGCTGTGTTTAGCAGGTGGATGGTCAGTGTATCTCAAATACAACAGAAGCCAACAGTTCTCATCGCCAGGGTTCCTTGAAGTAAACAAAAGGCACAGGGAAAGTTAGTTTGGGTATTTTCGAAGTGTCTCTGCGACATTGAAACATTCAATGCTTCGGACTTTAGTAGATTAATTTTGAAGTTCGAAAGTTCTGTATACTCTTTGATCTCTCTTAATAGGTTCTTAATTAGGTATGGTTGTCACCGGCTGGGAGATGCAAAAAATCATCAGCAAAAGCTGCTACCTTGTGCTCCGTACCCCCGACCACCAAGCCTTTTATGTCTGGGTTCGCCCTTACCTTTCTGAGGAGGGACTCCAGTGTAAGGACAAAGATGATCGGATATAATGGGCAGCCCTGTCTTGTGCCATTTGTTATTGCAAATGGTTCAGATAGTACTCCGTTGACTTTGATACAGGCCGTTGGGGAAAAGTAAAGGGACATAATCCAGGTCCATATGTTGTCCTGCAGTCCTATATGTTTTAGAAAAACCATATGAAGTCCCAATGGATTCTTTTAAATGCTTTCTCCGCATCTGTGCGCACAAGTTGACTTGACTTGAAGGTCTTGGCAATAACGTCCGGAATAGAGAACAGTCGTCCTCTAGTTGCTTGCTCTCTGTTCCCTAATTGCCCTAGCTAGTGTGCGGCTAAACTTGTTCCCATACTCATAGAATGAGTGCCTGGCTTTCAGTAGTGTGGCCTTAGCCTTCACCATCAGGATGTCCTTCAGTCTCTCGTTCGTGCCGTAGCCAACTCCCCCCCGACCCTCACCACCAGCTGTCTCTTGTGCTCAGATTCCAATCTGGCTATTTTCTCTAACACTTCCCTGATAGTTTTCTCTCTCTCTCTCTCTTTTTTCTAGAGGCTATCTTCAGGATGATGCCCCTAATATAGCACTTATGTGCCGCCCACAGGTAAAGGGGGGTCGTCTCAGGTTTAGCATTCAGATCGAAGTTTTCAGTTCACCCTTGACCTCCTCCTTTAGTGCCTGGTCCTGTAACAGCGATTTGATGAGTATCCACTTACTCGGTTTAGAAAGCAACTTGGGTACTCTCACGGATAGAGAGATCAGGGCGTGGTCCGAGATCGTAATTAGGTTGATCTCTGCTTTCCGAACAAGCTGCAGGTGCCTGTGTTCTATGAAGAGGTAGTCGATCCTTGAATATGAATCGTGGGGAGGGGAGTAAAAGGTGTAATCTCGACCTCATGGATTTTGTATTCACCATGGGTCCATGAGTTGGGAGAGACGTAAGGCCACCTTTAGTTTTTTGAGGGTGGAAAACGACAGGTGGGAGGCCCCTCTTGAGACATCCAGCAGTGGGTCAAAGGCCACATTGAGATCCACTCCAAAGATCACCACAACCTCCAAGAAGGTTTGTAGAGTGTCCAGTACGCGTTCTATAAACCTACCTGTTCCGAGTTGGGAAAGTAGATGTTGGCAAATGTGAATACCTGGCTGACGATTTTCCCTTTGAGGAAAAGGTATAGTCCCACTTCGCCTGACATGCTACCCATCAGGGTCCAAGGGAGCGAGGAAGCGAACAAGATCCCCCCTGGATCTCGAGTCCAGTGAGTAAGAATGCCACCCCATTGGAAATCGCCTGCCAGAAAATGTAGGGGCCCTCTCTTTCTGGAAGTGTGTCTCCTGGACAAACACCGCCTTTTCGCCTCCAGAGATGGCTCAGGCACATTCTCCGTTCCTCGGGGGCCTCTTGTTCATTTAGCACGCTTGGATCCACTCCCAACCCCTTCATCTAAGCCTTCATCTAAGGGAGTGAACCCAAAGGCGCTGGTGGCCACATCCCTCACTAACCTGTAACAGGGAGCATGCCGGCACCAGTCATTCACAAATTCTGGCATGGACATGAGGATTGATGTGAGTTTACGGGAAAACCAGTAAGTCCGTAAAAATCTCTCAAAGAGGGCCAATTTATTTTCATTAAAAAATGTTTTTTAAATATATTTTTAGACAGTCTTTTTAAATTACTTTAAACAAATAATATTTTTTAGGGTGAAGGAACAAACCACCTTTAACTAAAAGGCAAAAATGTATATTACATCCTAAACAATGTCTGCTGAACCAAATCCTACACCGACAATGCTACTCTAAAAAAGCTGCATTGATGACTAAATTGGTAATGTATTTTAACATTAACTGAACAACAGGTGAAGCATCTAATCAGACTCTCTGCGAAGGATCCACTGCTGCCTGCAATACCAGCTGATGCATTCACATCCACCGTGTAAAACGGTTTGTACTGAAAGACCAATTCAAACTTGGTCCACTTGGTGCTGTTAAGCCAAAACATAAGCCTTAGCCACCACCGGTCTGATCTATTTCATGATAGTGGTGGGCTTTTCCTGGAACCGCAAATAAGCCATCAGTCTTTCGAAAAGAAGCAGTCACCGAGAGGTAGTACTTCAAGGCCCTGATCATGTCCAAGGAATGCAACCTTAAGTCCTTTCTAAGCTGGAAAATGACCTTTGTGAAAAATCATGTATGTGGCCTTGACCGACAGGGCTGCCAACTCTGAAACTCTGTGCTGGTCACCAGATATACAATCTTCAGAGTAGGAAAAGTTATGAAGCATCTGCCATAGGCTTAAAAGGAGACCCCCTGCAAAGTCGACAAGACCAGATTTCAGTCCAGAGGCGGAACCGAAACCCTTTGAGGTGGATGTATGTGAGAAGTTTTTTGCATGAACATTTCAGCCAATGGTCACTGGAATAAAAGCAGATACACCTCGCCGGACAAGGTTTCCCTCAGGTCTTAAAAGGTGCAAAGGAAGCCAGCTTATGTTGAAGACAGAAGGGAAACGAGGGTATACTATCGCCAAGGTCGTACATGAGTGCATCAGGTATGAGGAAGCAGAGTAGTCAAACACTACCCGGAGGTCAAGCCGAATAGTCAGAGGTGACACGGTATCCAAGTGGTTCAGGGCGAAGTTCAAGGTCAGGCAGGCAACAGGTCAGTTCGGGCAACAAGCTGGGATGGTCGATCAAAGCTGGATCGATGACATATATAGCACAGACAAAGTAACACCCTGAGCAACACTAGCTATAACGGGCAATGAGGTCAGGGCTACACACTATTTAAAGGATGGCTGGCCAATGTTAACACTGGAGGGAAGAACTGTGTGATTGGTGACACTAGGATCCTGGATGGGATTGGTGAACAGATCCCAGGGGCTGGACATCCCTAACCAATAAGGCCATCCTGCCCATGAAACACTTAGCTGTGGATGAGGCTGCCCCTGTCACTTAGCAAAGCGGGATCTCCTAAGAGACGCTCTGTCCAAAAGGAGGGTCAGTAGGTAGGTAGATGGGTAAGTAGGTAGATCGGTGGGTGAGTGGGCCACAAGCTTGGCAGGGGGTTTTATTCCATTCGGGTGTATAAGTGACCCCTCCTCTCATTAGCCAAAGTGTTTATATAGATTTTTAACATAAATTTTGCGATAGTTCTCCTTTAATAACAGAGGGGAAAAAATCACGGTCAGTGAAAATCAGTGAAAATTCCGAGTGCACCTACTTTGTGATTTATTTTTTTGCAACACTTTTATTTCTTTTTCTTTTCTTCAAGCTTAATTAGCCATAAAGACAGGGAACAGGAACAAATATTTTCAGCTGGGACAGAGATGATACATAAAGAGCTGACAGAGGAAATCAACAAAAAGTAAGTGTCAGAACTCTCAATTTAATGTAATGAAACATTATACTGTTTGATTAGACAATCCTTTTACTGCATCAAAAATGTTATAGCATCCTTTTCCACTCTTTTAAAAATAATCTCAATCATACAATCAATTATACAGGGAGTTTTGGGTTGTAGATTATGAGTCACACTTAACCATAAGCAGTTGTACAAAACAGAAGCATGAATCAGTGCTTAGTCACTTTACATTATAAACACACTAGCATGCAAAAAGAGAGTCCAACATTTATGAAGTGTGACATGCTGGCATCAAATTAGAGCACTTTAGTACTTATCCGCTTGACAATTCAGGATATACAAAAAAGGTGCCCAATATTTTTAAAAAAGTATTTGGAAAGTATTTAATTACATTATTTTTACGTATACATGGAGAAATGCATATTTCCGGAGAGTAACCAACAGAAATATGTATATGAGTCATGCGATCTGGCATGATGTAGAAAGTAACATGCCAACTAAAAATTCACATCTTATGTCGCTTGTTCAACACTTTTCCTGACCATAACATATTGTTCATATCAGATCCTGTTTCACACTTTGTAAAGGTTTTGTAAATCTTGTATCCGACCATAACTAGGCATAACTAAGAACCATCGTGACCCTTTTCTGTAACCCTATAGGTAGGCAAAATTGAAAAGCTTTAGTACAGAAAATTCAAAAACTGGATGTTTTTTTTTAAGCAGGAAAAACCTGTGCAGCCAGGCCCTGGAATCTAAAAGATTCCAGGCCTGGCCGCTAGCCTACCCCCTGGGCATCCTACACCGGATGCTTTCTTCCTAGGAGGCTGGGCGCGGGAGTGCACGAGTGCGGCCAGCCGACTGCACCTCGTCATAGCGGCAATTTTGGGAGCCAGTAGCTCTCAAAATTGTCGGGGGATGTGGCTTCAGCGGTGGCAACAGCAGCACTCGGCTGCTTGGGTGGGCCCCACACATTGAGCGGTGGACCCAAATTGGTTTTGGTTGAGAGAGTCAAGACACACACACACACACACACACACACACACACACACACACACACACACACAGTTTTATAGGTGCCATATGCCCTTAACAGCTCTTGCACTGACCCTGGTTCCATGCTGTCCCACTACGAGCCTCTGCACTCTATATAGTCTTTTGCTCCTTTTAAAGCTGTTAATTCTGTTTCTAAAGTAAGCAGAATAGAAGTATGCAGCTTTACTATCAGAACCAGGTGCGTATCTTTATGGACATGTTGCGATGTCTGATGTCAGACTTCATTGTGGCAGATACATTTTTGATTCTTAAAGTGGAGTGGGGTGGCATATGACTGACACTATGAGCTCAGTCTAGAATTTAGCAGTGTGTGTAATCAAAATATAGGAGCTGTTTGAGGTGACCATAGGATCTATACTACCTGGTATTATAAAAAAAAATATTTTTAGGTAATGTGCCGTTACACTTTTTTTGTTGCCTAACTGCACAAAAACAGTTTTCTCAAAGTTATAGATGCTTCCAGATTAGGATCAGGATTGTGTATATACATTATTTCTAATAGTTAAAGTACTTAACAATGGCCACAAAATCTACCATAAGTATACTTGTATTTGGACTAATTAATTGGGACACACCTCTTAACCATTAAATTCAGTCCCATTATCACACGTATTGGGATTTGGGTTGCCCCGTTGTGTGAAACCCTCAGGATACCTGCTATGCTTTCCACTTCTGTGATCCCACAGTGCATGTGTGGGCTTTCCTTTAATCAGAATTCTCTGCCACACATGTAAATGAGACATCTAGAACAGGGCTTCTCAACCTTTTTATGCCAAGTACCCCCTATTGTCAAGAGGTTCCAACCAAGTACCTCCTATGGGGTGATCAATTGATTGATAAATAACACCACAATAAAAGTTTCACAGGTCTTGTAGCACTTTTAAAGCAAGAAGGGATAATGTTGAACTGTTAAAATAATATATCAGACCAGTCAGACACCCCTTACTGGTGTGCCCCTGAGCACCGCCGTGTACCCCCTGAGGTACGTGTACCGCAGGTTGAGAAACAGTGGTCTAGAACACATATGTCAAACTCAAGGCCCCGGGTGGGGGAATACGGCCCTCCAAGCCCTCAGCTGCCAGATGGCGGTGAGTGGCACCACTTCTAGGCGTCCCAGTCACTCCAAGGTTGCTGACACCAGCTGCATCTTTGTCCCTATGTGTGGCACTGGCAAGTGATGCAAAGGTACACTGCACTCTACTGTGTAGTGCAGTACTGCCTCTAATCCTGCCCCAAGACATGGTGTCTATAAAAGCGGCTGGTCCACCTCTTTTTAATGTTCTAGGGGAAAAGAAAGTAGTGTCTACAACTATCCAATGTCTCTTTGCAAACTTTGAAGCTAGCGTGTGCGTGGGCTCTCGTCCAAGTGGAAAGTATGCATGGGCTGCTAGTCATAGCAGGCTCCTCTCATTGGACAAGAGCCCACGCATACGCTGTTGGAGCAGTAAAAGGTGAGTGTTTATGGGCGTTCGGGGGACTTTCACACAGTGGAATCTTCCGGAATTGCGAAAAGCCAGCGGCCAGCCCTGGAATCTTTTAGATTTGTTTACTAGCTAACGGGTGTTGGATGACTTTGTGACAGGCACAGGGGAGCAATGGGAAAGGGAGCAGACGGGAAAGGTGACCCACGTGACTTCCAGCGGCAAATCGGAAAAAACATTTCGGTCAAGGATCGAGGTGAAGGTAAGGATTTTGGAGTGTAACGGGGGGGGGGGGGGGTCATTGCACCAGGGTTGCTCTGGCAATCTGGATGCCCCCCCCCCAAGCCTGTCAGAGCGCCTTTTGGGGGAGATTTTAGGGCATTGCCCAGCAGAGTGCCACTTTGTGTTTGCCGTTTTTTCTGGTGCTCCCCAGCATTTATTAATTTTTTCCTCCCTGAAATCTTTGGTGCTGTATTTTTCCATTGCTGATCAGCATTTTTTCAAGAAATCACCGCTGGAGACAAAGGGGACAAACTTTACAGTGCTTTTAGGCTGTATTTTAGTTGTTGGTGTCCAAATTACACATTGTTAAGCAAAAAAAAGCCATTAAAATCAATTTTAATAACTCAATGCAAGTTCTGGACAAATCAATGTGTTATAAATAGCATTAATCCAGTTCTGCTCATTGAGCTCTATGGGAACTTTAGCTACAGCACCAGGTTTAATCTGGCGTTGTTACATTTTCGGTGCTAGCGTTAAATAAGACACTAGTCGGGAGGTACAATAGCGTTAAATAGCGTTAAATCTTGTTAAATCTGATGCTGAGTGATGCTGAGGCCAAAAAAGTGGCTTGATGTGAAGCTGATGCTTCTTTAATAAGGCTCTATATACACATGTTCATTCTTCCTACCTAAAGCCCAGTAATATTTGCCTCTCTATTGCTTCCTCCTCCCATGTTTTCCACCCACGGATAAAGGTGTTTTTTTACAGCCCACTATAATCCTTGGGGCGGATTTATACCACATGCTCTACGCACACACAAACACAAGACCTCCATTACCCTGAACCACACATATGGGCATTCAGCAAAACTGATATGAGTTAGTTGCTTGGAAATTCTTAGTGCACTTAGAAAAGTTGTGTGACTACGTTACCTCAGGAGTCCTGCAACCTAATCTGAACTTATCAGACCACACACACACACACACACACACACTCGCATCGATCTGCTATAATTGTACAGTGCGTGTGAAATATACCACAGACTCCTGTGTGTGTGTCTAGTGTGAAAGCGAGTTGAACTGCTCCCTACATTGAAGACGAAGTTCTCTCCCCCATGAGCAGCAGCAGGAAGTCTGGTGCTCTATAAAATTGATAATCCCCCTGTACTGTTATTGCTTTACATAGCATCCCTTTCCACTTAATCTCCATATGGAACATGTGTAGTATTTTACCCTGAATGACACCCAGGTTGTGGCAACAAACATGAAAGCCAAAAATATGGGTGACCCAGTCATCTGCTAGACCCGTGTTTATTTACCCCTTTCATGCAAATGTTCTAAATATTACTATTAAAAAGAAACATATATTTAGTAAAGGTATTTGATAACCTTCATATAAAAGGTGTGTGCGGTGATTTTAGCACCTACTTTTATATTTAAGACATGTAACCAGTGTTTGTTCTTTTGTGACATCTTCCTAATTCCAGTAATAACCAATTTGCCCCCACTGACCCTCACTGTCAGTGTTAAAGAGGATCAAAACCCAAGCTCCATCAACCGTGAAATCTATAAGATTCCAGGGCCACTGGATTCCCCCCCGGGGCATCCAGTATAGGGATGCCCTACTGTGTGAAGCCCCCCCAGGTCACCCGGAAACCCACCTTCTTTCCCGGTCCAACAGCGCATGCGCGAGCTGCAGCAGCGTCCCCACTATCCCTTTAGCAGGGCATTTGTCAATAGCTGACACAGGCACGCTCCCTGTTAGAGGGTAGTGAGGGATGCGTCCGCCAGTGCCGCATTAGACGAGCTCCTGGACGAAGGGGCTCGAAATGATCTGAACGCACTGATTGGACAAGCGGTCACACATTCGTCATAGGACCGGGAAGAGGTGAGTTTATTTAGGTGACCTGGGAGGTTTCACATAGCGGGGCAAGGAACAAAACCCAGGATAGTAGGAATCCTGGGTTTTGGTCCTCTTTAAACCTTTTGCCTAATTCTCTAGGTGTGCCGCCCAGTAGTAGAGCTTGTGATGAAGCTGGTCTGGGAGCACACTGTCAGCACCAAGAATGACAGCACAATAAGGGAGGGGTGCAGTTTATGGGGCTGAAATGGATTAAAGCGGTCCTTCACCCTGAATAAGAGTCTATCTTATATGTTTCCCACACCCTGTACATACAGATTGCTCACATTAAAAATCATCCTACTTGCATCTACTGCATGTTATGAGCCTTTAAACATCCAAGATGGCAGCTCATGGAACGTCAGGCAGCCTGCAAACAGGAAGTGCCTTCTGACTGTGCTGATCTGCATTCTGGGATTGCTGACCTTTTCCTGACCCCAGCTCTACTCTGTCTGAGCAAAGCACAGCTATAACCCGCCCCCCTGTACTTTATCCCACTCTCCTCAGTAAGTGTGATGCTTCTGAGTCAAGATGGCGGCGCCCGTATCCTAAAGTCCTGAACAGAGTTGCAGGCCAGTGGGGAAAACAATAATAAGTAAGCGACTAAAAACTTAAAATATATTAATTTTAGATACTGGGGAATAGTTTTTTAAGGGTTTGGGCTTTTCAATAAATCATGGTGAAGGTCCGGTTTAATCCTGTGGAAGGTCAGGAAAATATTTGGATATTTGTTCATTTCTGCCTCCTGGCTTTAAAGTGGAACAAAACCCTTGTGGCAATCAAAAAGATTCCAGAGCAAGGGATAAGACCCAGGAAAGCAAAATTCTGCTTTAACCCAGATCAATACCAATTTTTCACAAATCGGGTGTTGTTCCCTGTGCAGAGGTTTCGATGCACGCGTCCCTACAAACTGAAATTTCTTAAATTTATTTTAGCTTCCCATAAGAAATCAAGCCCTGCTATTGCCTGCCAGGGGTCACCTGGTCTTTACTCCACCAGCAGTCAGGTAACCGGAGTAGGGCAGGGTAAAAGCCGTAGCAGGATTCCCAAGTTTGTACTCAATTTCATTCCTCTAGGTCCCTTGGTACTCTCAGTTTGAATGAGCGCAGCAAGCCACAGTAGTTGAACACAACAGAGCATGTTCATGACTCATAAAGCTGCCCCATAACTTGCCCTTCCAAGTTCAGCCATGACCCTGAAGATTAGGCGAAGAAAGCGGCTTCACTTTATATTTATATTTAGATATAATGATAGATTTTAGAATTATTTGAAATAGCTAATTTTACGCTAATTTTACATTGGCCCCAAGGGGGATAAGTTGGGGGGAAGTTAGTGTTTGTCTGGACAGAGACTTTAAGAAATTTCAGTTTGTTTCTCCCATTCTAAACTTAACAGATTCCGCAAAGCCCTTCAGTCCCTGCAGGTGGTAGATATCTGGAGGATCCTCCATGGGGGGGAAAGGGCAAGAAACACTTCAGTACATTTCTGCCCATTGTGATTTATGGGATCTATGGGATCGCCGGTCACCACAAACTATATGCTTGTGATAAATTAGATGCAAGTTAGCAGACACATTGGCGCTGTTTTTTGTTTGTTAAATCGGGCACTGAGTGATGCTGAGGCTAGAATATTGGCGTTGAGTGGCACTGACTGGAGCTGACACTTTTTAAATGAGGCTCAGAATCTCTATGATTTTTTTGGAGCCCCAGAAGATGGCAGAGCCCCTGGGCAATTCTGTGAGTTCCTTGACATTGCCTACCTGGCAAGTCTTTTGTTGCGGAAAACACACAATCACAGCACCAATCAAGTATAGATCTGCTTTCAAGGACACTTTGAAGACAAAAAACAGAGCTTGTCATTTCTGGCCTTATTCTAAAAGCTGACACCTGTCACTGCTACTCCACCAATCCTGGCTTCAAAACAAGGTGTTCCAATGTGATAGTGATTTAGATTTAGAAATTGCTACCACTTTAGCAATTGCTTGTGCAGAACAATAGGAAGGGCTTGCAATTGTGATTGTCACTCATTGGAGTGAAATCACTATCGTAAAACTCTCTCAAGGCTACGATCGCTATCAACTGCCACACAATATATAAAAGTGCCTATAGGTTATCACCCCCACAATCGAAGCAAATCACCCTGGTGTGAAAGGAGCATCACACCTGGCAATGAACAAAAGTTTATATAAACAGCTCAGATATTCCAGACATTGTAAACTACATGTTTGTTGCAGGCAGATACTCACCCACATTGCAACCAGACAACCAGAACATTTAGAACTGGTTTAAATATGAAGGGATCCAGTGTTGCCAGTCGCTTCCCTCCAAGCTCCTCCAGGCACCAGCATCAGCATCAGGAATGGCAGGATAGGGGTGCCTACAGAGACCATCAATGCTAGTTCATTCCAGCATGGCCAGTCTATAGCAGAGGTGACCGAAAGGGAGTTTGCTGCAAAAGAAAAAAAAATATTTAGAAGACACTGTTGGAAGAGAAGACATGCATCTAGATTAATTCTACATCATGGAAAAAAAATGATGCGTTTTGTTTCAAAAGGGCCCTGCAGGTGCCTGATGTATTGTCTCGATATAGGCTCCTGGAGTTACAGAGGAAGGAGTCAGTTGTTGCTACCAAGGGTCAAAAATGAAAAACAGAAAGCATGCAACAGACCTATGCCACCAGAAAGGCCAGCTGCCAACCGCCATAAGGCTACATTTAAGCCTGTCTGGATGCGTTTGCGGCATACGTTTTGGGTTAATGGTTTGCGGTGAAAGTTTGTGTTTTGCAGCTGCATTGTTTCCATGGGAATGTTTTTCATTTTTTAAAAATGGGTTCCTAATGGTTCGGAGGCCACATGGCCAGCCAGGACACCAGCCCCTATGCCCTTTGGCACGGGCCCATCAGGTAACTTGCCGCCCATCAACCCTTGAAAACCTTACTAGTTCAAGGTAATAAGAGAAAAAATAAACACACCACACATTTTTTTTAAATGATACTTACCTTCGTCATCTTTATCCAGTGCCGGGTAGTGTCCTCCCGCTGTTCCAGTGCCTTTGAGGTCTCTCGTTGCTGCCTCTTCTGCCAGCAGAAGCGGTTAAGGTGACCACTCTGCTTGGCATTTCGGAGAAAGGAGGATGAGGGCCCCGCTTCCATACAGGTTAGCACTCTGGCACACTGCTTGCTTCCCGCCTGAATGGAGGGGCTTGTCTGGGAATTTCCTATTCGTCAAATGACAATTCGTCATTTCGCCATTCGTCAAATGACGCTAGGGTGATTTCCACAAAATCCATGTCCTGGGTTATAAATAGCCCTCCCTTTGACAGGAAGCAAGCAGAGTGCCAGCCTGGAAGGAAGGGGGACCCTCGTCCTTCTTTCTTCCAAACACTGGCAGAGCAATCATTTAGATCCCTTCTGCCGGCAGAAGAGAAAAGGGACCCCAGAGGCACCAGAACAGTGGGAGGACACCACCAGGTGCTGGATGGAGATGGTGGAGGTAAGTACAGTTTAATTTAAAAGATGTTTAACTTTCACTAACTTGAACTAGTAAGGTATCCAGAAGAGCCTATTGTTCACCAGTTGGGGCACCAAAGGGTATAGAGGCTGGGGTCTTGGCATGGCCAGAAGCCAGATGTTCGACCTCCGAGCTATGAGGACCCCAGGCCATTTGCTTGGTGTGCTGGCAAGTGAGTTTGAAAAGATTGGATCCTACGTCATTCTTTTTTCTACTGAAAGACACACAACGCACTTTCATGCAAAATCTACGAGATTGGATCCTACGTCATTCTTTTTCTACTGAAAGACACACAACGCACTTTCATGCAAAATCTGCATTTTATATGCTTTTGCATTGCGGGCAATACACTTCTATTGGGCTGCTTCTGCACTTGGCATGCCTGCAGTTGTCCCCTGGAATCAGAAAGCAGGACTTTTTGGGGCTGAGTTTTCCTCCACCCGCCCACAATAGAGAGGTGCGGAAAGGGAAATAGAGGCGCTATTGTCACATTTTTCTTTCGGTATTGCCGCTATTGCATCAACACATACGGTACCTAACATGTGTGAAAGAGCCTTTAGTTAATAACAATTTATGCTGGACCAGGCATCTCCCCCTTTGTCTTCAGTTGTGCTCCAAAAGGCTCCTGCTTCTTCCTGGATTTGCCATGGCTTCTGCCAGTGAAGCATCACTCGGGCACTCAGGAGGTGCATTGGCTTTTAAGTGCCACCACCAGAAGGTTCACCCCACTAGATGGGCTGGGTGACACACTGTTGGCCATGGGTGGCTCAGGGCCTCTTTATTCACATTCATGCAGTAGTTATTGGCTTGAAGTTGCATGGAATGCTGCATTATTGCAGAGTCCAGTAAACCTCACTGGCTCAGTGCTTTTTAAAAGGGACTATACTGGGGCGTGGCTTCGGCATGAGGGAGTGAGGAAGCAAGTGGAGGAGCTCCCGTCTGACCTGAACTTCTACAGTTGACTAAGGCACCCTGACCCCCACCCAAACTACCCAAATGAGGGGGAACAAGAAGAGGAGGACCGGGGGCGGCGTCCGGGGCCCCCCCAAAACCGCTATAGGGCACTATTTTCACCCTAAAGCCCAGCCGGGATCCCGGATCCCACCATCCAAGATGGCGGCCGTCGAGCAGGGAGACCGGGAAGGAGCGGGAGGAAGTGAAGGGGCAAGCCTGCCCTCATCCACAGGTCCCCGAGACGAACGCTGGAACGCCGGGGACGGCACTCACCTGCACAGGCGGCACCCGGGATGTGAGCCGGGCGGCGGAGGAGGTGGGAGCGTTGCGTCCTGCCCCGAGCCCGGCAAGCGATCAGAGTGGCGGCGAGAGGAGACGGCGCGGCGGCGGTGTACGGGAGCCGCGGACTGACTGCTGCGGGGAGAGAGCGGAGGCCCCCGATGATGACGGCGCCAGCCCGGAGGTTAGTGGCTGGGGAGAAGAGAGCTCTGTGAGCAGCAAGGAGGGGGAGGAGGCAGCAACAAAGCCTGACATAGACGGCGACATGCTGTCCAGCCCGGATGGGGAAGGGGGAGAGAGCCGTGTGAGAGGCGGACTGGCCACCCAGAACATGCAGGCGGGAGAGCACCGGGTGGGACCTCACCCTGGGACTAAGGACAGGCTATACATTACTCAGTGGCCGCAAGACAACAAGCCTGGTCCCTCCCAGGCAGACAGAGGATACCTCTCGCCTTTGGGGGGGGGAGTGAAGCGCCAGCGGGTTCCAGCAGGGTGGTACAGGTGGAGCTGCACCCTGCCCCGACAGATACGTATAGTGGTGTTGCCCGGGCGAGTCCTCCCTCAAACCTGGCCCAAAGCCCCTTCAAAATGGTGGATGCAGAATGGTCCCTGGGGTCCAGTTTTGGGTCCCCCAGCAGTATCCTCCCCGGACGGGGACACACAGAAACGTTGGATTCCACTCACTCCAGTACCCACGCTCACCAGCGGTACGCTGACGGCCTAGCCGGCTCTCCTCCAGAATCCCCCGCGGGATGCCCCCCAAGCGGCCGACCCTCCCCAACCCCAGCGCTTGACCCAAACCTTCAGGCGATACTGCATTACCTGCCGACAAAAGCTGAGCTTAAGGCTGACCTGGAGGCGGTAGCAACCAGAATCGATAGGGCCTTGAGAAGAGAGATCGAAGATATCCAGCAGAAGTCATCGGCCCTGGAAACCAAAGTCGCCACTCTTGAAGAATCTCGGACAGACCACGAGGCGCGGTTAACACGCCTGGAGAGAATGCAAGATATGTACCAGCAACAGATGACCGACCTCCGGCTTCAAGTGGACGATCAGGAAAACAGAAGCAGGCGCAACAACCTGAAGATCCGCGGCGTCCCTGAATCGATTCAAGCGGACAATCTGCGTGCATCAGTAACGGAATTATTTAACTCCCTACTAGAGAGGCCTCTGGACGCTGAGCTACTAATTGATCGGGTCCACAGAGTAATGGGCCGACCGGCAGTGAGCCGAAGGGATTTGCGTGGTATTGGGGGCTGCGGCCCCCCTAGTTCTCCATTGCCCCCTCTTTAAGGTGGGCTTATCAGTTTTGTTTGTTTTGTTCTGTTATTTCCTCTGTCCCTTGCTTCCATTTCCTTCTGCGACTTTCTTCGCTTCTTTCCTCTCTGCTCTGGTTGTCCTCCAATACCCCCCCTGTTCAGGCCCCCTGGTCGTGCCTCCCAGGATTGGGATCACGCACCCCGAATAAAACCTTGAGACACTATCCGACTGGGCGGGCGTCCTCTTATCTCCCTGTCACTTAACCACACTGATGAGTCTTAAGCTCTGTACTCTTAACGCAAAGGGACTAAACATCCCGGAGAAAAGGGCAAAAATCCTATATGGGTTCCATAAAGAAAGAGTAGACATCGCCCTTTTACAAGAGACACACTTTTGTCAGGGGAAAATCCCAGAAATCAGAAACAGATATTATGATAAATGGTACCACTGCCCTAACCCTGAGGGTAAAACCAAGGGAGTATCCATCGCCATACACAAAAGCGTCCCTGTAGAAAACGTTCAGGTTAAAGTAGATCCCGGGGGTAGGTACCTGTTCCTCAGCCTTACCTTGTGTGGAGCGAGATACACCCTAGCTAATCTGTACCTACCTAATCAGGGAGAGGTGGAGGCTGGATTGGGAATACTACGCTTGTTAGAGGACTTCAGAGAAGGAACGCTAATCATAGGGGGGGATCTCAATCTAGTCCTAGACCCAAGGATCGACTCCTCCCAGGGGAAATCTGCAATCTCCCATTCTAAACTTAACAGATTCCGCAAAGCCCTTCAGTCCCTGCAGGTGGTAGATATCTGGAGGATCCTCCATGGGGGGGAAAGGGACTACACGTACTTTTCGCATATCCATAATACATACAGCAGGCTGGACTACTTCCTCCTGAGCCACCATGCCCTTGCAGCAGACCCCGAGTCCTCGATTGGCCAGATATTATGGTCGGACCACGCCCCAGTCTTCCTGCGCCTCCCGGTGTTGGACGCGACTCCCAGGCAGTTCACTTGGCGTCTAAATGACAACCTCCTGAAAGACACTCCATGCATGGCCGAGATCAAGGCTGTGATAACCAACTTCCACCTTGACCATAGAAATGACAGTACCTCACTGCCGATGCAGTGGGAGGCGCTCAAGTGTACACTGCGGGGAGTCTTTATCAAGCATGGTGCGAGGCTCAAGAAAGAGAGAGCCCAACTGATAGTTGAGACTCTGGGCCACATACAGGAGTTGGAGAGGGCGCATAAGACCCTCCCTTCACATGGGAAACTGCGAGAACTGATAGAAGCCAGGCAAAAGTTGAAGGGGCTATACGACCAATGCTACCTGAGGTACAGAGATAGGTTCCGGGCATCCCTATATGAATATTCAGACAAATGCGGCAGGCCACTGGCTAGGTCACTCCACCCAAGGCAGAGTTGTTCATTTATCCCCAGTCTGAAGACGGCAGATGGAGGGGAAGTGCATAAGACACCCCAAATCGCAGGCGAATTCCAATCCTATTATTCAGACCTATATAACATTGGAAACGATCCGCAGAGGGGATCAACAGTGGACCTGGACAATTATATAGCCGAGACGGCCCTACCAGTCATTCCCCCGGAGGAAAGTGAGGCTTTAGAGGATCCGGTGAGGCAGTTGGAGGTAGAGAAGGCCATAAAGGAGACCCCTGCAGGAAAAAGCCCTGGACCAGATGGGTTTACCCCCCGGTTTTATAAAGTCATGGGACCTCTGATTGCTCCTTTCCTGACGAAGGTATTTAACTCTGTATCAGGTCGCTGCCCCTTCCCGAGACAGACCCTGGAAGCTCACATTACGGTCATCCCGAAACCCGGAAGGGACAATACCCTTCCGGGTAATTATCGGCCGATCTCACTTATCAATGTGGATGTCAAACTGTTCGCCAAAATTATGGCGACCAGGATCCAGCCCTTGTTACCCTCGTTGATCCACGGTGATCAGGTCGGGTTTGTCTCGGGCAGGGAAGCCAGGGACAATGTGATCAAGACTCGTTGATACACTTCGCCCAATCAAAAGGGGTCCCATCATGCCTCCTGGCTCTATACCACGACCCCACGGCTAAGGTTAAAATCAACGGCACCCTATCTGGATCTTTCGACATCAGGAATGGCACACGGCAGGGATGCCCTCTATCCCCCTTGCTCTATGTCCTAGTGATGGAACACTTGGCGAACGCTCTAAGGGCCAACCCTTCCATCAAGGGAATACCGGCCGGGGGAAAAGAATATAAGCTCTCCCTCTTTGCCGATGACTTACTGTTGTATGTGACCTCCCCACATACCTCTCTGCCGTCTGTCATCAAGGAGTTTGAAAGATTCAGCAAGTTGAGCAACTTTAAAGTCAACATGACTAAAACGGAGATCTTAAACATCTCCCTAGGGGAACAGACCCGGGAATCAATACAGGCAAATTTTCCGTTCAAGTGGCAGAGGGAATCAGTAAAATACTTGGGGGTGCAGGTGCCCACGGATCTGGGGAAACTTTATAAATTGAACTATGTGCAGCTCCTAAACAGTACCATGGGAAGCCTGAAAACATATGCTAAAAAACAGTACTCCTGGCTGGGGAGGACTAATATCTTAAAAATGGACGTCTTGCCCCGATTCTTATATGTTTTCCAGACCCTGCCGTTATTGCCGGATCGGGGGTTCTTTAAACAGATACAGGCTGCGTTCTTTAATTTCATTTGGGACGGCAAAAAACCGAGGGTAAGCAGGAAGACGCTATGTAGACCTAAATCCGCAGGGGGGCTGGGGGTACCCGACATGAAGTCGTACCACGCAGCCGCGGTCCTGGTGAGGCTCGTGGACTGGTTTCACCACAGGGGGAGTAAGCAATGGGTAGACTTAGAAAACGACACCTCTCCAATCGGTCTGACTGCCCTGCCTTGGGTGGACCCTGAGCTCCGCCCGAAGAGGCGGGAACTTCCCTACCTTGTGAATCCCCTGCTGACCCTATGGGACAGGTCACTGAAACTGAGGGGCATATCAGGCAGACCGGGTCCTCTCACCCCGCTCTTTGATAACCCTGCTTTTACCCCGGGAATGGGGGCCAAAACGTTCCTTGTGTGGGAGGAGTCTCAGGACACGAGACTGGGAGAGATCACCTCTGGATCTGGCCTGCCACCACTATCGGAGCTGAGGGACCGGGGGGAGGGGAGGAAACTGTCCTGGTTCTTATATGCCCAGTTGAATGCTTTTATCGGCTCGGTAGCCCATGGGGACACCCTGTCCCGGCCATTAACACCGCTGGAGAAGATCCTCAGGGCTCAGTCACCCCCCTCCCGAGCAATCTCAACCTTGTATAGGATACATCAGGCGGGAGGTATGGATGAGGGTCTACCGTTATTTTGCAGGAGGTGGGAGGAAGAACTGGGTCAGACGTTCAGGACGGATGAGTGGGAAAAGACTTTTGCTCTAACACACAAACTCTCGATGGCATGTAGAGCCCAGGAAAGAAACTATAAAATCCTAACCAGATGGTATAGGAGCCCGGCGGACCTAGTAAGATACCGGGGCTCTGAGACTGACAAATGTTGGAGGTGTGACAAAGCACGTGGGACCCTAACACACATCTGGTGGGAATGTCCTGCTATACATACCTTCTGGGAGGGGGTGTTGAAGATATTTGAATATACAACGCTTCTGAGGGTCCCTAATTCCCCACAGGTGACCCTCCTGTCGATGATCCCGGGGTCGGTGGTGGCAGGGAGGAGAGGCCTTCTGAGGCATATGCTTACAGCAGCCAGATCAATAATACCCCGACACTGGCGCTCCAAGATTGTACCTTCCTTAGTGGAATGGTACGGGGAGTTGGAGAATATCAAAAGGATGGAAGAGCTGGCACTGGCCCGGGTTGAGGGTGGAGCTGAAAAGCACTACAAGACTTGGACAATTTGGGAAATGTCTAAGAGCTCCTCGAAGATCCGGGAGTTATTGGAGAGGAACAGGTGAGGTGGACATTCTTTCTTACACTCTCCTTTTTCTCTTTCTTTTTTCTTTCTTTTTTCCTTTCTTTTGCTTTATTGCATTCTATCTTCGTGTTTATCTTCTAAGCTTTTATTCCATTTAGCGAGTTACTATATAGGCACTACGGTCCTAACAATATTTAGTTGGTAAGTGAAGATAACATGTGGTTGCTACTGTTGATATCATTACCAGCAACTCGCCACAGTCTTGTTGTTTATATGCCCATACTCGATATCTTTACCGTGTGTTTCAGGCACTGTGACCATGTGCTTCTCTTGCTATGTTTTTTTTGTGTTTTTTTTTATGTGTATGAAAAATCTATATAAAACCCAATAAAGATATATTGCACAATAAAAGGGACTATACTCCACATGCACATACTTCACACTACATAAAGACACCAAGCTTTTTGAAGAGCTACTGTAAGTCAGACACTCTTGTAAAAATACATCCTCAGTCTGCTCCCCAGTGGTGGACTGGGCCAAAAATAAGCCCAGGATTTTTCCCGGTCCAGCCAGCCCACCTGTCCCCCACACTCCACATGTACTCCCTAATCAGTCAACAAGTTCACTCCAAGGCTGGTGGCTATAGGTCATGGTCAGGCAGCTGAATATAACCTACTTGAGGATACTGAAGCTTTAGTGTTGTCGTGGCAGATAACGTGTCAGGGGTGGTATGGTTCTCACTCTATAGTCATGATGCTGGGGCTATAGCATTAAGGGGGAAAAGATTGGCTAGGCTTCTTGGCAGGTGGTACAGTTGGACCAGATACAGGTGGGCTTGGAGGAGGTCTAGGCGGGTAGGTATTGGATTGGGTTGTTAGAAGCAGCAGCACAACCAGCCCGAATTCTCCCGACTCTCCCTATGGCCAGTCTGCCCCTGCTGCTCCCCTGCACAGCAGAACACAACTGCTTTACCGGGTGGTGTAAATCCACTTACACAGCAGTGGATCTGAGCCAAAATTCTCTGCACAGCTGTTCTTCCCAACTGGTCAATGAGTACCTTCATGAGCTGGGGTTATTGCGTTTCAGGGACAGTTAATGGCCAGTGGATAGCAATGTAGGAGTGGCAGGGTGGGTATGTACCCACAAAAGTCATGATGCTGCAACTATCGCATTGCACAGGCAGAACATGAGCTGGGTGTTAGTAGTCCAGCACAAGCTCTGACTGAGGTGCTGGGGGCAACACCCAGCTCAGTTGGTCACAAAGCAGTGCACCGAAATTTCTCAGTGTGTTCCTTATAGTCAGTCTGTCCATGCTTAGCAGAATAAACATGACTCCTGTATTGGGCCAAGGGCCGGCCTTAGAATGGAAGGCACCCTGTGCAAGACTTATGTGCTTCCTCAATACCGGCCTACTGCCCCACATAGTTGCCTTCAGCCACTGCAATTCTCAGAAGCATAGGTACCTACTCACAGAAGCATTCCCTAGCTATCAGCTGTCAGTTCACTACCCCATGGGGTGAGGCAGAGCAGAAGTGGGGGAGTTTCTCCAGTATCAGGCATGATGCTAGGGATGAGCAGACTAAAACCTGTATTTGCTGTTCCTAAAATCTAAAAGACTCCCTGGAGCTCCCTGTTCCCGGCTGGCTGATTCCCAATGTAGGATGACCCACTGGGTGAAACCACCCAGGATCACTGTTATACCTACCCGCAGACGTTCCCATTGAGGGGGCCTGTGCCACGTCCCTGGCTTTCCAAGATGATTGGCTGCCACGCCGGGGATGCCAACTGCGCCCCATAATGTATGTCAGGCTCTGTGGAAAAAAGAGTTATATGCCCTGCATTAATATATGCAGCATAGAGTGAATAGATGATAGCCTGCGCATGTGCTGTGGGATTGCTTAAATGTGGGTATGCAATCATAGGAGGTTTCACACAATGGGGCATCGGAAACCAGCTGGTTTGGTTCACTTTAAAGGGTAGAGCAGATGTGAGCATGGCACCCTTTCTTTCTGACCCAACCAACCATTCCCCCGCAGCAGCTCCAATTGACCCCTTCCCCCTATTCCCAAAACAATCAGTAAACTGAATGGACACGTGGGCGAGCAAGTGGCGAAAAAGTAAACTGAGCAGGTGGGGGGGCAATCAAGCTAGCGGGTAGGCGTGTTAGGGCATTGAGCAGCAGGGAAGATACTATGCAAAATAGCAATTAGTGCTTTTAAGTGCAATTAATCTTCTACCTCCTAACCCATCATATGCTCCTGCTGTCCCAAACAGGTATGTGCTATTCTGTGCTTCCACCTTAGCAGTAGACAGTGCCCCCGCCCCCATGACTGAGTCCAATATGGAGGAATGAGGAGCCTGTCTTATGGCCTGCACCATTAAGAGAGGTGCTGACTCATATGCAGAAAACAGGATGGCTGGGATAAATACGCCCCCAATGGCCATGGCACCTAGGGCCATCACCCTGCTCGCCCTCCCTGGTTTTGTAGAACATCTCTATGGTGTTAAATTTACTGAAGTATCGAGACACTCAAATGTAGCAAAAACATACTTTTGTGGACTGCCTGGATCAATTCATGCTAGGTACTTTTATACCAGTGCTTTCTATTTTCATGCATTTGTATGGGACAAACACCACCTGGTCTTTGTGTATTATTGCATAAGAAACCATTTATGCGAGTAGCAAGTATATTAATAAAGATATAGACCTGTAGTTGAGGATCCTTTCCTGGTTTAGGAGTCATCATCACTGCTGCTTTGGTCGTGTTTGGGTCAAAACTCCCGCCTGTCTTAATGAGGTTAAACATTGTTGCCAGGTATGGGGCTATTTTGGGTAATACCACTTTGCAGAATGTGGCTGTGAACCCATCAGGGCCAGAAAGCTTTCCCACCTTCATTTTATTGCTGCCAAAACTTCTGAAAGGGTGATGTCAGCATCTACTAAATCTTGTAGTGTGGTTTGCAGGGTCGGGAGTGACAGGTCCGGTTGGAACGGTATATAGTTGACCCAGTCTAAATGAAAACTCAACTATTTTGCTAGGGTTACTACTTTGTGATCTAGTTCATAGTTTTATGAGTTGTCTGAGAATGTTAGAACATTTTAGCTGATTGGCTAGGAGGGTTCTTGACTTATTTAAATTTACATAGCCAACCTATATCTTTTCTTTGCTTCTTCAGACTAATGCTGGCTTAACACAAGCAAATCAATTGTCTGTTTGCTCAGAGAGCAATCGATCATGCAAATCTTCTGCAATTGAACGACTATGCCCAGACGCTGAAGATTTGTTGGTCAATCAGTCGCTAGAATGATTGCTAATGCAATTGCATGTGTTGCTCATTCTCAGCGGAAAACACATCGTTTTGAGGGCGACTTCTGTTTACACACTCCAACCATCAAGTGATGAACAAGAAATATTTGGTCAGCCAAAATGATACGATGGCCAACCGTTAACCAATTCTTGTTCATTACTTGATCATAGCAGCAGTTTCCACGGAGCAATTATTGCTAAATTTTGGACGATTTAGCAATTTCTTGCTTGATAATCACTCCGTGTAAAAGGCCATAAGTCAAATCTAACTATAGCTTTTTCAAGAACTTTCTTGTTTTGTCTAGTGGGGTGTTTCTTGAAGGAAATGGAAGCTCTATCGAAGTCTTTTTGCAACTTATGTAATGTAGCTAGTCTAGATGTCTGACGGCTAGAGAGATGAAGATGACCCCACATCACAGCCTTGAAGGCACCCCATAGGGTCACAGGAGAAGTAACTGAGCCTAGGTTATGCTCAAAATAGTCCCTCGCGAAATTACTCGCAGCTTCGTTCTGTGAAGCTGAGGTGAGTAGTGCATCATTCATGGTCCATGGGGAGGGGCCTTATTTGAATAAAAGGGATTTGCAAGTGATCATAACTGGGTCATGATCTGACCAGGGAACTAACAAAATTTGGGCTGAGGGTATCTGAGGAACAGATTGTCTAGTGGTAAAGAAGTGAAATCCTTAGTTTTAGGGTGCAGTTCCCTCCAGGCCACCGGTTTTATGATCTCACGAAAAATGTTTTGATTCTCATATAGTTTGTTGAGGAGGTGAAGTCGATCTATTCAAGGAAGTCAAGATGATCATGTTAGAGTCACCGCCCAGGAAGAGGGCACCCTCCTCTCTCTTCTTTTTCACTATTGTGGACAAATGCAAAAAGAAATTAGCTTGGTGAGTGTTTGAAGCATACTAACTCCACAATGTTACATCAACATTTTGCCAGGTCCCCACCAAAATCAGGTATCTACCCTGTGTGTCAGAGATTTTTTTGATATAAAGAAAAGGTGAACCTTTTTTAAAAGCTATAACTACATCCTTTTTTCTCAGAGGCACAGAAAAAGAGGGGGTACTTTTGGCTCAGATGTTTTGGTGTGGAGATTCTGGCAAAGTGTGTCTCCTGCAAAAAGACTATGTCAGTATGGATAGATGATAAGTATTTGAACACCTTTGACATCTTATGAGGGGCGTTAAAACCCTATACATTAAGAGAAACACCACATTCATTGTCATATTGCTGGGTATAGCGCTCTATTGTTGGCCTCAGGGGTCAGCAAGAAGAAGTGAAAAGATCCAAAATATGAAACCATTTCTTGAGAGACAGTACCTCGAATGGGCAGTGTCTCTCTGCAAACAACCACTATCTTCCCTCCGAACCGGAGAACAGAGGTGGGTACTGGGGTAGGCATAGGGTTACCCTGGGTAGAACTGAACTAAAACCTTCTGTATAAACATATTGCAATTGTTACAGCCTATCTTGTAAATTATCATTACCCATTACCCCAAAGGGCAGATAACAAATGGGCAAAAAGAGTGGAGGATGAGAAATTTCAGGGCAGTAAGAACTGTCTAGACATTAAACCAGAGAAGTTACATGGGAGGAGAGGATGGCTATATCTATCTAAATGGGGAGGCAGAGTCAGATAGCGGGAGCATACAGACTGCCCCAGTGCAAACTGGTAACGAACTTCTAGGGAGATTTTGCAGGTGGGATTGTGCAGATTTTAAGTGATTGCAGTTCTTGGGAGCATAAAGGAATGGGGTGAGAAGTACCCAATGGACAGTAAAATCTAAGGGGTCAAGAGCCAAGCTCAGTTGGCATTATTAACCTTTGCCAACCACAAAAACAGATGGGAGCCTTGATGGGCAGGAGAGCTGGGGCATTCTCCTCCCCAGTCATATCCTCTGGTAATGTTGTTTTTAGGCTTGAGCTGGGGATGTTGTCCTTTCTACCTCCCATTGTGCTTTCCTGTTCAGGTGGCGGTGTTGGGTGTGGTATATGGATTTTTCAATTATAATTGATTGATTAGGATATTTTCTTAAGCGCGACTTATGCTACTTTTATGTACTGTTTTTAATTCTTTGAAATAAATGTGATTTTTACTGGCGTGCAGAGCATTTCAGTTGCTTTGAATTCTAGTTTGGCTTTGGACTGGCCAGGTTGGGCACCCGTGACTAGTGATGGGCGAAGCAAAAACGCAAAGTTCCTATCTGTGCCAAAATTCCCAAACCCGAACTTCAGCCAGAGATCTGTGTTCGGTTCGACCCAAACATAGCAAAGCTGGTTGATGAGCTGCTGAGCAGCCGGCCGCCAACTTACCTATGCAGTTAGCAGCTGGAGACTAGTGCCAGCACCTTGCTGCCACTTGGAGTGTCCTCACTCATCTTACTGTGGCCCGCCATCACAAGTTTGAGTCCCCATTGATTTCTGTGTTTCTGGGTTTGGCAAGTTCGGCCACCCGAATCAAACTTTTATTTAAAGTTTGTCCGAACTTGAACTATAGGGGGTTAGTCACCCCCACCGGTGATGCTTATTAGTGTGATAGCAGCTGCAGGAAACCTTTGCAATACTCTCCTGGAAACAGCCCTGTTGTGAGGGCAGGTGCAGCTGCATGGTGCCCCCCCCTGACCATAGTGCTCTCTGGGATGATGGCACACCCCAATGGGCTGCTAACCCTTATGGCTGGCCTAACTTTCTTCTCAGACAGCTCCAACTAGATAGAAATGAATAAATAGGCACCACCATGTTATAGAATGGGAAAAATAGCGGCGGCTGCAGTGGGCGGCATGTGGGCACTGTGTGAGGGATGGCCGCCGGCCAGGCAGCGTTCACACGTCTCCGGGGAGAGGGCTCTCTGCTCCGCTGTGGGCTGTGAAGTGTGTGTGGGGGGCTTGGCTGGGGCGGGCCCGGTGCACACTGCTGGCAGCCCCGGCCTCAGCTCGGGAGCGTGCTCCTCAGTATGGAAAGTAGGCTGCAGTGACGCGCGGGGGGCGTGCACCATGCGGGGGGGGGGGGGGGGGGGATATCAGGGATACCACATTTCACGTAACACCTGTACGGCGGCAGCGGCGGCTCCTCGTGTGGCTCCCTTAAGGTGCAGCAGCATCGGTGGCGGCGGCAACAGCTGGGGTGTGAGCGGTCACCATGAGCTCGAGGGAAGGCGCCGGCCAGTCCTCCTCTGCAGCGGCAGCAGCGGCGGAGCATCCTTCTGCATCCCCATCAGAGTCCCCGAAGAGGGCACGAGGGAGACCCCGGAAACCGCAGAAAGTAAGTCGTGTGTGTCCCGCATTACCCTCACCTCCATTCATAGGGCCACCTACATGGAAGCCTGCTGAGGGGGGACCCTGTGTGCCCGCCGCTGTGCCTGGCATCTCACCACACAATGGGGATTCCCTCCTTGGTGGCACACACACACTGTGTCCTGCTGCCTTCATAGCCTTGTATAGAATGTGTACCACACTGTGCTGTGTGTGTGTGTATATATTTACATGTGTGTCTGCAAGCTGCACACCATTCCATTCATGAGGTCTCCCCTGTTACACGCACATCTTGTGTGTCCTGTTGCCTTCATAGCCTTGTATACTGTCTATTGAGAATGTGTACCACACTGTGCTGTGTGTGTGTGTATATATTTACATGTGTGTCTGCAGGCTGCACACCATTCCATTCATGAGGTCTCCCCTGTTACACACACATCTTGTGTGTCCTGCTGCCTTCATAACCTTGTATACTGTCTATTGAGAATGTGTACCACACTGTGCTGTGTGTGTTTGTATATATTTACATGTGTGTCTGCAGGCTGCACACCATTCCATTCATGAGGTCTCCCCTGTTACACACACAGCTTGTGTGTCCTGCTGCCTTCATAGCCTTGTATACTGTCTATTGAGAATGTGTACCACACTGTGCTGTATGTGTGTGTGTATATATTTACATGTGTGTCTGCAGGCTGCACACCATTCCATTCATGAGGTCTCCCCTGTTACACACAACTTGTGTGTCCTGCTGCCTTCATAACCTTGTATACTGTCTATTGAGAATGTGTACCACACTGTGCTGTGTGTGTATATATTTACATGTGTGTCTGCAGGCTGCACACCATTCCATTCATGAGGTCTCCCCTGTTACACACACAGCTTGTGTGTCCTGTTGCCTTCATAGCCTTGTATACTGTCTATTGAGAATGTGTACCACACTGTGCTGTGTGTGTGTGTGTGTATATATTTACATGTGTGTCTGCAGGCTGCACACCATTCCATTCATGAGGTCTCCCCTGTTACACACACAGCTTGTGTGTCCTGTTGCCTTCATAGCCTTGTATACTGTCTATTGAGAATGTGTACCACACTGTGCTGTATGTGTGTGTGTATATATTTACATGTGTGTCTGCAGGCTGCACACCATTCCATTCATGAGGTCTCTCCATTTACACACACAGCTTGTGTGTCCTGTTGCCTTCATAGCCTTGTATACTGTCTATTGAGAATGTGTACCACACTGTGCTGTATGTGTGTGTGTATATATTTACATGTGTGTCTGCAGGCTGCACACCATTCCATTCATGAGGTCTCCCCTGTTACACACAACTTGTGTGTCCTGCTGCCTTCATAACCTTGTATACTGTCTATTGAGAATGTGTACCACACTGTGCTGTGTGTGTATATATTTACATGTGTGTCTGCAGGCTGCACACCATTCCATTCATGAGGTCTCCCCTGTTACACACACAGCTTGTGTGTCCTGTTGCCTTCATAGCCTTGTATACTGTCTATTGAGAATGTGTACCACACTGTGCTGTATGTGTGTGTGTATATATTTACATGTGTGTCTGCAGGCTGCACACCATTCCATTCATGAGGTCTCTCCATTTACACACACAGCTTGTGTGTCCTGCTGCCTTCATAGCCTTGTATACTGTCTATTGAGAATGTGTACCACACTGTGCTGTATGTGTGTGTGTATATATTTACATGTGTGTCTGCAGGCTGCACACCATTCCATTCATGAGGTCTCTCCATTTACACACACAGCTTGTGTGTCCTGCTGCCTTCATAGCCTTGTATACTGTCTATTGAGAATGTGTACCACACTGTGCTGTGTGTGTATATATTTTCATGTGTGTCTGCAGGCTGCACACCATTCCATTCATGAGGTCTCCCCTGTTACACACACAGCTTGTGTGTCCTGTTGCCTTCATAGCCTTGTATACTGTCTATTGAGAATGTGTACCACACTGTGCTGTGTGTGTGTGTATATATTTACATGTGTGTCTGCAGGCTGCACACCATTCCATTCATGAGGTCTCCCCTGTTACACACACAGCTTGTGTGTCCTGCTGCCTTCATAGCCTTGTATACTGTCTATTGAGAATGTGTACCACACTGTGCTGTATGTGTGTGTGTATATATTTACATGTGTGTCTGCAGGCTGCACACCATTCCATTCATGAGGTCTCTCCATTTACACACACAGCTTGTGTGTCCTGCTGCCTTCATAGCCTTGTATACTGTCTATTGAGAATGTGTACCACACTGTGCTGTATGTGTGTGTGTATATATTTACATGTGTGTCTGCAGGCTGCACACCATTCCATTCATGAGGTCTCTCCATTTACACACACAGCTTGTGTGTCCTGCTGCCTTCATAGCCTTGTATACTGTCTATTGAGAATGTGTACCACACTGTGCTGTGTGTGTATATATTTTCATGTGTGTCTGCAGGCTGCACACCATTCCATTCATGAGGTCTCCCCTGTTACACACACAGCTTGTGTGTCCTGTTGCCTTCATAGCCTTGTATACTGTCTATTGAGAATGTGTACCACACTGTGCTGTGTGTGTGTGTATATATTTACATGTGTGTCTGCAGGCTGCACACCATTCCATTCATGAGGTCTCCCCTGTTACACACACAGCTTGTGTGTCCTGCTGCCTTCATAGCCTTGTATACTGTCTATTGAGAATGTGTACCACACTGTGCTGTATGTGTGTGTGTATATATTTACATGTGTGTCTGCAGGCTGCACACCATTCCATTCATGAGGTCTCTCCATTTACACACACAGCTTGTGTGTCCTGCTGCCTTCATAGCCTTGTATACTGTCTATTGAGAATGTGTACCACACTGTGCTGTATGTGTGTGTATTTATATGTGTCTGCAGGCTGCACACCATTCCATTCATGGGGTCTCCCCTGTTACACACACAGCTTGTGTGTTCTGCTGCCTTTATAGCTTTGTTGTATACTGTCTGTGTGTGTCAGTCACACTGTGCTGTATATGTGTGTGTGTGTCCTACCTGCAGGCTGCACACCATTCCTCCATTCATGAGGTCTACTCAGGGCTTTCTCACCATGCTCATGTGTGTGGTATGGAGGGAAACCCCTTTACACACATGCAAACTGTGTATTCTGCTGCCTTTATAGCTTTGTTGTATACTGTCTATGTGTGTGTCAGTCACACTGTGCTGTATATGTGTGTGTGTGTCTTACCTGCAGGCTGCACACCATTCCTCCATTCATGAGGTCTACTCAGGGCTTTCTCACCATGCTCATGTGTGTGGTATGGAGGGAAACCCCTTTACACACAGGCAAACTGTGTATTCTGCTGCCTTTATAGCTTTGTTGTATGCTGTCTATAGAGAATGTGTGTCACACTGTGCTGTGTGTGTGTGTGTGTGTGTGTGTGTGTGTGTGTGTGTGTGTATTTATGTGTGCGTATGTGCCTTGGCTGCGCACGTGTGTGTCCTGCTGCCTTCATAGTCTTGTACACTAGCTATAGAGAATGTGTTACACTGAGCTTTGTGTGTGTTTACATGTGTGTGTGTATCTTGCCATAGCCTTGCCTCCATTTAAGAGGTTTACTCAGGGCTTTCCTACCCTGCTCATGTGTGTGTCATGGAGGGAACCCCCCTCCCCTTGTACACACACAGACACACACGCACTGTGTATTCTGCTGCCTTCATAGCCTTGTTTACTGTATATAGAGAATGGGTATCACACTGTGCTGTATATGTGTGTATTTACATGTGTGTGCCTTGCCTGCAGGCTGCACTCCATTCATGTGGTCTTCTCTGAGCTCTCTCTAGAGGGAAACCTGCCTTACACACTCAAACACCTTGTATGTGTATTTACACGTGTGTGTGTGTGTGTGTGTGTGTGTGTGTGTGTGTGTGTATTTACACGTGTGTGTGTGTGTGCCTTGTCTGCAGTTTGCACACTATTCCTGCATTCAAGTGGTACATCTTAGGGCTTTCTCATGCTGCTCATGTATGTGACGTGGAGGCACACACACACACAGCTTGTGCATCCCGCTGCCTTCGTAGCCTTGTATACTATCTATGATAATGTGTGTCACACTGTGCTTTGCGTGTATTTACATGTGTGTGTGTCTTGCCTGCATGCTGCTCACCACTTCTTCGTGTATGGGGTTTTCTCAGGACTTTCTCACACTGCTCATGTGTGTGGCATAAAAGAAAACCCACCACACATGCACACTGGTTGTCCTGCTGCCTTTATAGCTTTATATACTGTCTATAGGTAATGTGTGTGCCACACTGTGTTGTATGTATATTACATGTGTGTGTGCCTTGCCTACAGGCTACACACTATTCCTCCATTCATGAGACCTTCCAAGGGATTCTCACACTGCTCATATTGTGTGTGTGGCATGGAGGGAAACCCCTTGTACACACAATCACACACACTGCTTGTGTGTCCTGCTGCCTTTATAGCCTTGTACACTGTCTATAGATAAGATGTATGCCACGCTGTGTTGTGTGTGTATTTACATGTGTTGTGTATGTGCCTTAGCTCCAGTTTGCACACTATGCCTTTATTCATGAGGTCTTTTCAGGGCTTTCTCACACTGCTCATGTGTGTGGCATGAAGGGAAACCCCCCCTTACACATACATACACACACACACACACACACACACACACACACACGCACACACAAGTGTTACAAGGCTTCACACAATTTACACATCCACTCTCTTAGGAAGTAATTTGTATATTACAACCCCTTCCCCAGTTAATTGTTGTCCTCTGCGCTTGATCAGTCACATGATGCGCTTTCTGCAAGCTATTTTTTTCTCCTTTCTCGCTTTAACAGAAACACGCCAACTTGTCCTTACTTAAGGGTCGTGTTTACAAATGCTCCGTGTGGTTTCGGTATTTTTTTCCCCCTCCGCTGCAGACGTCACGGAGCGTAGTAAACAGCATTCCGTCTGTTGTAATGCTCCGTGCTTGTAAATGTAATTGGCGTTCTTTTTTTCCTTGTTGGACCACGTGTTCGTGTGTTGTTAAAAAGAAAAGTTCATTTTTGAATTTGTATGCTATAAAAAGAACAAGGTCATGTTTATTGTTTTCTCTATTTCAGGATGTAATTTCACCTGTTAGGAAAGCTACAGTCCTTAAGTGCCCAACTTTAAAGTTTTATTACCTATCTCAGTGTGTAAATGTTTTCCTTTCCTGCAAATGATTGGGTTGGTACATTAGTTACATATGTTTCCCAGCAAGGTTTTAATAGTATAGTATATCATGGCAGAAATAAAGGACAGGAGATTTTTTTTTTTCTCTCCCCCCCCCCCATGTTAAATTCTTTCAAGTATATCAAGTTTATTTCTGTACTTAGGAGCCAGCAGCTGGGGAGCCTTCTCCTAAAAGACCCAGAGGAAGACCTAAGGGGAGCAAAAATAAAGGTCCTTCAAAATCAGCACAAAAGGTGAGATCTGCAGTCCATGCATTCTCACAAATCATGCTGAATAGTGTATGGCTAAGGGTATGCTTTGTGGGAGTATGGCTCTGTTATTTTTCTGCTACTATTTCCATATACAAATCTTAAAATAAAAAAAAAACAAATGTTATCATTTTAAAAGCATTAATTCTGCCTACCCACAGTATTTTAAACAATTTTGATCATGTTTATTATATATGACTTGCTACTCTTGACTGATATACATATATGAGTGTATAGTATATATATGAGTAATCGTCATCTTTGAAGGTGAAATCAGCTGCTTATGAACTGTATTAGTTATACATAATATTACTGTTCAACACACCACACCACTATCATCTTCTGTGTTACTGTACAAGGTAGAAATTACAGGGTAAAACAAGTAATACATATACACAGACTGAGATATAACTAAATTCGACCCTGCCCCACTGCAGGTATTCACTATGGGTTCCAGCTTTGCTCATACAGTAATGTTTTCCTGTCACATTTAGTCCCTAGGATGCCAATTTTTAACTAAAGTTGATACAATTTTATGCCGAAAATGCAGTTGATGCTTTCTTTCTGTACATGCTGTCATATAAGCCCAAATCAGCTTAATAAGATAGAGGAACAACAATAATGGATCTCCTGACCTCATGGGCCCTGATGTGGTTACTACCTCTGCAACCCCTGTAGTTATGTCCCTGTTCGTCAGATGTAAAAGGGAATACACGTGGGTACAGGATTACATAAGAAGTGAGGACCCTGCCCTTGTGACCTTCCAATTTAAGGTATTATTAAAGTTCAGTTAGCTATTACTGTTTTATGTTCAGTTCATAGGCTGCTAAAGCGAACCAACGCCCATTTTCTCCCCAACAGGTGTGGGTCCGGTCGCACTCAGACAGGCTTGGGGGGCATCCAGAATGCTGGGGTATTCTGCTACAGCATTCTGGAAGCCCCCCCCCCCAAGCCTGCCTGAGTGCGGCCAGACCCACACTCATTAGCGGGGAAACAGGTGTTGGTCTTCTTAAAAAAAACATGTATCAACTCACATTAGTGTCCTGGTAATGAATTGGATAAACAGCAAATGATTTTGCTTCAAAGGAAAAATTGGGGGAAATTAGGACAAAATTCTTCTTTTGACTCTTATCTTCCTTCTAGCACTGTTTTACTAGACTCTGATTGCTCCCAGCATGATATTGTAAGAAGTGGGACATAAACAGCTAGTTCAGAACAATGGTATCCTGTCAGAAACCAATGGCATACCTGGGTAAAATTAAAATAAATAAAATAAAATAAAACACCCAAATGGTAACTGGGGTGGGGATTAAAAATAGATTAAGTTGTTTTGGGGGATTGTGGTCCACTTCAAGTGTAATAAGTTGTTTCCATTGCTGGTGCTTACCAGGCACATTTTTGATAAGCTCGCCCATTTCCAGAAATGTTCAATATTTGCATATGCATACTGTTTATAAAATTGAGCTACTTTAAAATATATCATAGTAGATTTGGGGAAGGGGGGTAAGCAATGAGTTAAATATATAGCTTCTATAAAGAGGTATTGTTTCCAAAGCACAATTAAATGGCTTACTTCATGAGTTGCATTGTGACTTTGACATTCATTTATGAGTCTTTTGTTTTATATGCTTCTAAATGTAATCTATGTGCTCCTAATTATTTATTACCACCAAAATAACAGTCTGTAGTTACTTCAATTTGAAATGACATGTACAGAATGTCTAAAAACTTCATGTTGAATGGTTGTTGCTGTATTTTTACATCTTCTATGCGTTTTTTAACTATTTCAGAAAAAATGAAAAACACGTTGAACCCATTCAGTTTATGGGATTTTCTCTAAGTAGGATTAAACCCTTTAAAGTGGACCAACACCCAGGATTTTGACTATCCTGGGTTTTGGTCCACTTCAGGGGGGCACCCCGATTAGGGGTGCCCCGCTGTGTAAAATCCCCCAGAAACCCCCCAAAACTCACCTCACCACGCTCCCACGTAGCCACAGACAAGCGGGTGACAGCTGCGGACAAGACAGCGCGTCCGCCGCCGCCTCCCGCGCGTTCACAAACGGCCGGCGCGGGCGCGCGCACGCCTAGAGGTCAGGTGAGTTTTTTGGGGCTTTTGGGGGGGGTCCCTCACCGCGTGGGACATCCCGATCTCGGATGTCCCGCGGTGAGGGAGGTGATCGGCCCGGGAATCTTATAGATTCCCGGGCCGATCACCCCTGGGCGTTGGTCCACTTTAAACACCAGCCATGTAAAATTTACATGGCTATAATTCCAACCTCCAGATACCAGCCATGTAAATTTTTGGTCTGGAATTTTCCCCATTTAGAGCCAAAAATAAAAAGCTCACCTCTGTCCAGGTTCCAGGCTCAGGGTCTCCTCATCCCCCCGGTAGGCCTCCTATCATCGGGCCGGGGTCTTCAGTGAGGCATAGAACACTGATTCTCTGCCCTGTGCTCGGCTTCTGGCAGCTTGCTCGCCGCCACAGGGAGGGACCTTTTTCTTCCGATGAGTGAACTGACATCAGCAGGAGTGAGCGACGCAAGCCAAGTGTGAGTGGCGATGCTGGGAGTGGTGCAGAGGACACCGATCCTCTGCCTTACTCCCGGCTTCTGCTGCTTGCTCCCGGGTGAGATTGGACGGTGTGGGACAGCACCCAACAATGGAAGGAGGTAAGCACTAGCTTAAATAAGATAATAATAAAGGACTTTTTTGTGTTTGTGTTTTTTTAAGTTCATTTAATCCTTTGTGAACTGGTAGGTGGTCCTTGTGACCCCTTTACTAATTCAACAGGCAGGAGAGGCCTGCAAGTCGCCTGTCAGCAAGCGGCTGACTTGTCAAAACCTCCCGCCCCATTACCTGCATCCTCGAACGCCAGGGGGTACAGTAGAGCCCGATGCCCATGTAGGCTATGTGGGCTGGTAGCCTTTAGAGCCAGGGGCCTACAAGCCCAGGCTGGTTTTGCTGGAGAGGGGGGATCCCTCGCCATTTCTTTTTTACATTTTTAAGAGTTAGTTAGTATTTTCTTAGAAACTGTCACAAAACGCTCTTTTTGGGTGTCTAACAAAACATATACGTCGTAACCAGGTGGTAATTGCTTAAAAATAGCTTGCCAAGAAGTGATGACAAAATCTCTAGGTAGGGTGGCTCAGTGAAAGGTTAAACGTTTTGAAAGCATCTGACAGGGGTAGAGCAGCAGAAAGAATGTTGTGTAGCCGGTGTCCATAAATGAACTTGAAGGAATTTACTACTGTGTCCACAGCATGGAAGCTGGGTGTGTAGCTTTACAACCCACCCAGCAGTCATGAGAAGTCATTCATGATTAACTGATGGGGTGTTCTCATTAAACATGCATTACACAACCTGTCAAAATCTTAATTCCTAAACCCTACACAGGGAAACATTTTGAGGAAAGTTACGTCACTTTTATGCAAATGACCTTATTCTGAACACAACTTCTTAAAACTGTCATTTGAGTATATATATATCTCAAGTCAAACTACATGACTTCAATTTATAGACAATGATCATTACATTTTGCTCACAATTGAGTTTAAAGACTAAACTGAGACTATTTGACTGTAATGTCTGGGTATATGCAATATGTCAGACACATTTTCGTACTTCCTAATTTTGCAAAAGACATTCTATACATGCAGTGTAGACCTGGGAAAAAGGTTTCCATTTAGTCATTTTAGCAAGCAATATATATCGAGTAAATTTGCTGCAGGGACCGGCGGATCCATACAGCCATACTGTGAAAGTTATTTGAAGAAGACATCTACGCAGTTGAAAAAGACCATCATTCATCAAAATAAAATGAAAAATGTGAGTACAAATATAACTTACTGTACATTAGTGGCAATGCACTCTGTATCCATATTTGTATTAACATAAACAGAGATGGCAAAGAAAGATTTTTAACTTACTTTTAGTTTTTTAATTTAGTCTATTCATCAGAGAAAGGAATTTTGTTTTAAGTTCTATTTGTAAAACACCATATGCATCTTACCCCCAGACCAGCTTATTCACTGCAGCTGTACACAAGAAATCTATGTGTTTCCATTAATCTTGTGTCTGCTTCTGTTGACTCCAGTGTGTGCTTCTTTCCTCAATCAGAAGGGATCATTCTCCCTGTATGGTTGAAGACTGGAGTGTATGTCCTGAACAGCAATGCCGAAGGCTTTCTGATAAGGAAGAGAAGGCAGTTGCTGGGCAGTGCATGCACTGACTACAAAAAAATTGTGAAGAAGCAGAAGATTACTTCACATGTTGTTTTGATTAGCTGGCCAGGGTTTAAGATGAGTATTGTTTTTTGAAGAACGCCTACAGACAAAGTGGTGACCGTCACTTTTACAGTTCCTGTAAATGGGTAGAATTAAAAAAATTACTGGGTAGGTGGCCATTGCTGTCCAAGATTCCACTCTGCTGAGCTGAACAGAGATGATGAGTGACAGTCTCTGAAGCTGCTATGATTGGGTGATGAGACACTCCAGCCTCCGACAGCTGCACAGCAGTCTAGACATACATCCCAACTTCCATCGTGGAAGCATGCGTCAAGTGGGGGAGCAGGTAAGTTACAGCTTACTTAATTTAGTGTAAGCCCAGTGCTGTCTATTTGCAGAAAGGAAGGGGAATTTATTCTTCTCTCGGCCCCTGATCCAGACCACCAAAACAACCCTGAGGATTTCGTCAGGTTGACACCCCCTCTGCTAGTCATAGGCTAGAATTAATCTTAGCGCACCTCAATGCTATGCATCACTCCCATTATAGAGGCTGCACAAGAGGCGAAACTTACATTTATAATTACTCAGGCAATACAGCTTTGTTTTTAAAAAGGAAAAAAACAGAACATTGCCATGTATAGCCCTTCACAGTGGAACTACTGCCTCCCCTTGATCCCATAGGTACAGGAAATTCCAGAAAAGTTTAAAAGGTCACTCCCCACACCATATCCTTAGTGCTTACATATTACCTATTAGGAAAAGCAAGGTTAACCAATAGAACAACCACATATACGACATTTACCTGGACAATGACTGTAAAGCTAATGTATGATTTTTTTTGCAGAAAACTAACTTAGTCAGAAGTAGAATGCTATAGGCGTGAAATGAGGATAAGGGAAGAATAGTTGTTCCAGAGGAATAAAATACCATTCCTACAAGTTCAGGATGCTAAGTTTAGTGGGAGCAGGTGAGGACTGTACCATTGCTAAATGTTCTTGTGTGTATGTGTATAGTCAGTCTATATTTTCTAACTGTATTCTTCGGTGTTAACATTTACTATTTATCTTACATTTTACATTAGGACCTCTAGTCTTCAGAGAAGACCATGGTTCAGGAAATTGTGTCTAGGAAGCTGTCAAAATTCAAAGCCTTGGACCAGCCAAGTGCAGATGATGTGTACCAAGAAGCTGAATAAAACACATACACCAAGGGTTTTGGAGACTGTTGGAAATATTTAATGTAAAAACATTTCACATGCACAACACGTTATGTGCCAACTACTGTACTAAAATTGCATTTCTATGGTTTTCAACTGTATTGTTAGTTGATTAGAAACGTAAACTGCTCTTTCAAAGGGCAAAGTACATGTGCGTGGGTGCTTGATGCTTTGAGGTAATCTATGCAATCAATGTTGGCAGATCTCCTTCTGGTATCTGCTGCATTGTGCAATATGAATAAATTGCCACTTTGTTTATATGTGTTTTTGATATTTTACCAAACTGCTTCTGCAGTGTTTTCCGAATATGTATTTTCCATTATTTCTCATAGTGTAAAGGCAAGATTTTTATTTGTAGTAGTGTTTGCTTTCCCATGCCTAGCATCTATGTTTTAGCAAATGCTTGTAACATATGTGTTGTATATACAGTATATGCCTGCTAATCCTGTATCAAAGGTCACCCTGAAAAGCCAATAACAAATAGGCTAATAAATATATTTTTTCAACATATGCACGTGTATTCTGTGCGCTGGACTAGACCATTTGCATAAATAATCATCACCTGCAATACCAGCATACCCTGGCGTGGCATGTAGAGGTCGTTTTAAAGGCCATGCCACTGTATGCTGGTGAATTTATCCTGTGTTGTGACAAAACAAACACAGCATACTGCTGCACATTAGTACTATTGCAAACCTTGTGGCAGATTTGATAAATCTGGCCCCTTGTGTTCTGGCTATTCTTCTCAATTGCACATTTGTCCCTGTCCCATTTTGTAAACCAAAGGGCTTTGGGCAAATGAAACTCCAGTTACAGGTGATGCAGGTTGGTACTGGTGAACCTTTACAACTACATGATGTTTTTAAGAAGTGACATAAAAAATAAAAAATTGTAAGGTCATACAGATGTCTGTTTGTCGTTATTAAAGCGGACCTAAAACCTCCCTTGCAACTCAGGGGCACTAAACCAACCTAAAATATTCTCATGCCATCAGCGAGTCCTGCATTAGAGAAACACTTGCCTCTTCCTATCACATTTCTAGAAGTGAGGACTTGGAGTACTGTGACACCTCATAGGGATTGAAGTAGACTGGCAGCAGACTCTGATATGACTGTTGCTTATTCAGTGGTTCTGTCTTTGCTCTCTGCTGCCGGCCCCTACCCAGTAATTGAAGATGAGCAGTGATATGTTTAAACCAACCAAACTCCATATAGGCTCACCGGTTCAGGTAGGAATATGCAGTGATCTGGGGGGTCTCACACAGCGGATCATCCCAGTTCGGGATGCTGCTGGGACAGGTAATCAGCCAGCCCTGGTTTCTTTCAGTCAGCACCAGCAGCTTTTAGACTGCTTTATGAGGCACTAGGCAGGACCACATTTACTTTACATTACATTGAATATTTTTTCTGCCAAGTGTTCTGGTTTGAGGAGAGGTGTGGCAGTGCAGAATTAACACCACCACTGTCTGTCTTCCTAGCGAGGTCACGATGAAAGAGAAAGAGACACAAGCTAAAAACTAGATGCTGAGTATTTGTACTTGGCCTTTTTACTATAACAGTTCTGTTTTGAGGACATTATTTCCACATTTAAATAATCAAAGTAAAGTAAAGGAATGATCAAGAAACAAGCAAATCAAACATAATTGTCTAGGTTCACAGGAGAACCCAATTCACATTTTTGGTCTATTACAGTCCTATTTCCCAATAATTGTTCTGGTTAATTATGCATTAGACACTCTGCTCAACAAACTTGTATCTGTACTTTTAGGGAATACATGTTTGTTGGAGGTTACAACATCTTCCCTGCAGTCATTGTCCAGTTTGCCAACACCTTTCTCCAGTATTCTGTAATTCTCCAACATTCTGTAGTTAAATAGGATAAACCACGTATCCTGTTTTAATGCCTTAGCTTAGCATCTGGTACTTTGAGTAATTTACAGGTTCACTATATGATTTCTCTTATGAAAAAAGTGGACGTGGCCCTTGAATATGTGACGCTGCATATTAATCAACTTTCTGTTCTGACAGCAATGTGATAAATTAGAAGGAGGAGGAGGCGAAGGGAGGGGTGGAAGTAGGGAGGGACCAGCAATCCTGTCTGCTCTGCTGAGCTGATTTGGGGACGGGATAAAAAAGAGAATGTCATTGGCTGAACCTGTAAATCCTGATATTTCAGCCATTGCTGCTTCAATTTTTAAACGGAAAACAGTTTAGTACAGCGCCAACCGTAGCCCGAAGCAATGGTGTAACAATTACTTTTACCGGCACTTTAAAGGTGACAAAACTGGCACCCATGATCCACTGCAGAGCTGAAGTCATCTGTTTTTTTGTATGGAGAGTTTAAGCAGTTCTGTGAACCTAGTAGGTCTGCTTTAAATCCAGACTCCAAGTAGAACCAGTGGTTTAAATGAGACAGCTGAGTTGCTATTCTATGAAGGTCGTTTTCCAAAGTGATTAAAAAAATATTTCAAGCCAGGTAACTTGCATTTCTCCACATAAATCTGGGTCTAACAGTGTGTTGATCTAAAATGAATGCTTGAATAAATACATTGAAAACACATCTTAAAGGCTTAGCAGTATAGACCAAATTGCGTCAATGTACTGTGCATCCATGTTTAAATAGAGTACAGTGTAGTTCACAGTATGGAGCTCGGGTGCAATAAATGGGAAGGAAGCATAGAGATAATGCTGAGTTTGAGTGAAGTTACAGTGGTTTATTGGCTTACTTTGGATCTGATTTTATACAATAAGCCAGCATTAATGCAGAGCAAAACACTGCGCTTGAACACACAAAATTAATAAAGATACAATTAAATAAGCTCAACGTGTAAAGAAGATTCCCAATCTTACAAAGCAAAAAAGGTTTGCGTACATTCAAATAATAATAAAAAAGCTTGGCCATTTTTTCAGCTACTATGTTGTGTCATCATTTCCGCCCTGTAGATGGGGGTTCAGTGTCAGTGCTGCGCCTTTGTTGTTTCACTAAACAGTAAGGGTTGTAACTGCGCTGTAGTTTTGACAGCGCTCACGTGACTTGTTCACGTGATTAACTACTGGCATCATAGTAAGCGTATGGTAGTTGCTATAGCAACGTGCGCGTTTTAGCGCACGTCAGAAGATGAGGGCGGAAGGCACACCCTCTACCTTCCTGTCTCTTCCGTTACTTAAACTTTTTCTTACCACTTGCCGAGTATCTTGGTTAAAGTCGCATAGCTACGAAACGTGTTGGAACTCGGCCTGGAGACTCTAGCTTACATGTTTTTGGAGACTGGATTATTGAGAGGATATACTCCCATTGAGGGTTGTAATTGCCGGACACGCGGCGTTTGGGACTAGCAGCGCCTGAGACTGGCGGTGAGACTTGCTGCATATGAGCTGATATGCTGATTTACTTTTTATTTTTGTGAGTGTGATTCTTATTCTTATAAAATGGTGCTTTTAAGAAAAACGGTATTGCACTAGGTCTTTTTTGTATTTTCATCCTTTACATGTATGGTTTGACTGCTCATTGCTCTACTGATGGTTTGAGAGAATATTTGAACCTGCCTGTGATCCTGTGGAAATTGATGAATTATCGGTTTAAAGTGGATAAGTGTTGATGAAAAATCGGCTTGCTATTTGATGAATTGATCAAAACATAAGTCTGGTAAGGGTTTGCACAAATGGGTGATATGAGCACAGATAAATGGACGGCACATGCACTTTGGGATGTGGTTAAAATTGAATATTGTGGACTGGGGCATTTATGATTCACCTGTTTATGTGGTGAGGGTCATCCTAATTATTGGACATTATATATATTGTTTTGGATTAAGATTGTCAAGCTCTGTGTTTTTTTCTTAATATTAATGCAGAGCAGCTTAGGGTGATAGTTGTGGGAAGTCTGTACAGTAGTAGTTAAATAGCAGAACAGTGAGTGTTAGGTGGTCTATACATTAATTTGAAGTGTAACAATGCCTCCCTACTTCAGAGATAATTCATGAGTCCCCAGGAAGGGTACAGCAGTCTTTTTATAGCTGGAGGATTGTGTAAAATCTTGACACGAAAAGGTCATTATTGCAGTACAGCTGCCACTGTACCCATGCAACAATTGCATTGCATTTTATTAAAAAAAGAATGGGTGATAAGAAATGGCAGTGTGAAATATTATTATCGCTGTTTGAAGTGTACCAAAACCTGTGATTTTCACTATCCCGGGTTTTGGTCTGTCCCCTTGAAGCACCCTGGTCTGATGCGCCGGAACGAGGAGTAAATGCTAACAAGAGCAATGGATACTCTGCCTTCATACGGCCTCTCCCGCAGGGTGCTGTCGGACCACGGCGGGTCGCATTCCATTCTGGTTGCTATATTCAATCTTTCACTTTGCATTGAAATTAGTGAGTATCGCGCTACTTTAGAGTATTACTGAAGAACCAGTATCTAAAATACAACTAAGTAATGTAAAGTATTATTGCATAGGCTATCATACCACTGAGTAATCTAGATCAGGGGCTCCCAACCCTTTTTAATCAAGTACCGCATTCCATTTTCTGATTATATCAAGTACCACCTTTAATGAGCCATTTAAAGTGAATGTATTTACAAAAAAAGGCAGTTTATTCATGGTGCAAATCAGACCTGGTGCAGTATAGATGGCAGCAGATAAGACTGGGGTACAGATCAGTGTGCAGCCTTTTCAAGTACCACCTGAAAGGATCTCGAGTACCACTAGTGGTACTAGTACCACCTGTTGGAAACCCCTGCAAACTAACACATGTGTTATTATATGTAAATCCCATCTCCTTCCAAAACGTTTTTGTTTTTGATAGGAAATTGATATGTCACTGGGACCCTCCTGTGCAGATGTATCTTCAATGCCTCCTATTTGAGGAGCCAAAACCTAAACTTGTTAATTTAACCAAATGGATTTTACTGGGTGTCACTGGTCCAGGGACCCCACATTTAGCCACTGTTCGATTTCTACACTGTAATTATCACATCTATTATGTCTATAAACCTTACAGCTAAATCATCAATTCTAAAATTCTGACTCTCCCTTAGTGCTGTCTAAAACTAAAAGTAATTGTGCTGGATTTGTGCTTTAAAACTGTCTAAAAGTTCGTTTTTGGAATTTTTTAATTGGAATTCTAATTTATTTCAGAAAGAAGAGGGCACTGGGGAAAAACGTCCAAGAGGGCGTCCCAGAAAATGGGTAAGCATTTTTTTATATTTTGAATTGTATTTCCTAAAAGCCTTTCTGGTTTTGTAAATCAAGGAGAATCACCACCCTTGTGACAGTAAATTAAAATGTGTTCATCTGCAATGGAGCGTATGAATTGTTCACTTTGCCCCCAGTACTGTTATATCAACCAATTATTTTCAGTTTTTACATGGGCTGGTTAAAGGAGAAAGAGTATATTTGAAATCATTGTATTCAAGGCTTGATAAATCTGGATATGCTTTAAAAATATGTGTTTTGTTGGATGTCCAGACAAATGTCCCAGGGTGGCTTTTACAGGCGGCGGCACACTTTGTTGTGGTGGGGTCTTATTTAAATAAAGTAAAGCAGGTGTAGTAAGTACACATGGATAGTATTTGCAACTGCTGCTGTTTAAAGAGGCGCAACCACCCCCCCTTGAGTCTATAAGGCTCGAGGGGCAGTGGTCTCCCTTTTTATTGGATGGTATGCCCCATGGATCGATTTACTCTTTCTGGAGCCCTCGCTGGGTCTTGACGTCACACCTGCATCTGTCTAGGTTGCATACCCGCACCAGGCCTTTTTAAATGGTCATCATCATGACCACAGCAAGAGGGTAGCAGGGATGCATGCGGCGGTGCCCACTTGTTTCAGATTTTCTTGCTGCACTGATGTCTGCGTGGCAAACAAAAATCTGAATCGAACAAGCAATTGAGTGATCACATGGGATATGCACAACAGGGAGTAACAAACCCCAAGTGAAGGCACCTGACCCCCAACTGCTGTCTAGGTACTATTGCTAGAGCAGCCCACTGCTCTAGTCATGTGTGCAATCACTGCTTGGATGGGTTAAATGAAGATGAAAAAATCCTATGTGTGCACAAGCATACAATGGGCAAAAAATATTCAGTACTGTCTTTTGTTTTGTAAATGGAGCTTGGTCTTTGTCTTGAGTAGATCGTAATTTAGTTCCCGATTGTTTTCGATTTTACAGTTTTGGGTGATGCTCAGTTTCGACATAGGCTAGAAATCTAAATGCACAAGTGCATTTATAGATATACATTATTGCATTTGGAGGGAATTTTTAAACCTAAGTCTATGAAGTGTATGCCATATAACCTATTTAGATTCTCAGCATTTCGGTTAAGAGGTTCTGAGACATAAACTCAGATTTTATTATATACCAGTATTAAGAGATTAACATGTGTATTTGATAATAAAGTACAATGATGTGTAAATTTCATAAGCCTGTTGTGTTCTGCCTGTTAGGCTAATTCCAGACTAACCAACGCTGACATAAGCCCCTCCGCCTTGCACGCTGCATCTAACTCATAACTTAGGGCAAGAGAGCATGCTCAAGCTGGCCAGGCAGAAATAGGCTGCTAAAACAGCTGATGGCAGAAGGAGACTTACATGCCTTGCAGTCTGCTCAATCCCCCACAGCCTACCTGATTGACTCCTGGTGCATTTTAATGGTCCACAACTAAGATAAACATCTTAGCACGGATGGCCACATGTGGCAGGCATGCACAGAAGCCACCTGTGCCATACACTTGGCCTGACAGAAGAGAAACTTCGGAATTTCAAAATGCAGGGCTTCTTTGGAAGGAGGTCCAGTAACTTCAAGGCATAATTTGCATTTGATATAGATAGCTTAATTTAAATTGGGCTAGTTTTCCAGGGAGAACTTTTTTTCACTTCAGTTAAGCAGAAAAACAATTTTTCTGGAGAGATTAGAATCAAAATAGCTTCATGAGTAATACATAATTTCTTCAGTAAATCATGTCCAGTTCACTTTAAATCACATTCCATTGCCCCATTATTCCTCTGTAAATAGGAAGACCAAGCATCCTTTTCCTTCATCCTTGCTTCCATACCCTGCAAATATCAAGAGGTTGGGACCGTGTACAGAGCCCTTTACTCTAGCTAAACCCATATATTGAGTGCTGTAAAGGAGGTGCAGTATAATGCTTTGCACTTTTGGGTCCTGTCTGCCTTTGCAAGGCTCTGGTTCTGGGTAACATCAAATATAGAGAAGCTGGTTAGAGTCTTGCCCTCTCCGAGAACCCAGCTACTTGCCTTCTGCACCTGCAGCTACTTGCCTTCTGTGTCTAGGAAAAGACTCAACCCACCTACGCTTCTTGCTCTGGTTTTCCATAGTCAGTGGAAGACCTATCCTGATCCTTAAAATGCCAAACTGATTTTGGTGGGCAGAGTTTGTAACATATCCAGAATGCCTACTCCTTTGAGAGCAGAGTCAGTGCCACCCTGCAGCCTAAAAGTAGCGGGTCATTTGATTGGCCTTCAGCAGTCAAAAGGACCTTCTTGCACTCATTTCATGCTTATTATTTCTTTTAAATTCCTTCCCTTTTCGCCCATCCAAATTTATGAAATATTTATGTGATACATTACTTGTGCCTAGAATCTTCAGTGAGCCAGAAGACTCCATCTGCAACTAAATTGTCTATTGCTTGACAGCTTAAATAAGGAATTTTAAACAAGTATGTCCTTTTTTCCTTGTGTAGGTGCCTTAAAGGGGCTGTCCTTGCAAGTAAAAATACCCACCTTGCTCCTCTGCAACAGCTTCTTAGTTTAGTTAGTTAGTTTCTTTACCCTTGTAGAGGAATGGGTCGCACAGAATGCATGTGCAAATTGATCCTTTAGGAGTTCCTCTACCATTTGCTAGAAAGCCATCTAGTGCTGTCACCGTGACTGGAGCATACTGCTGTATTCACTGTAACTGAGGGAGCATGCCAGATACTGTATGGCACGCTTCCCTAGTACGAGGCGGCAAGGTGCACAAACGTGTCACCAGACTTTTACGCTGCTATTGAAATAGCATTAGGGAAGAAGTTGTTCTTATTTTGCATAGTTCTGGTGTGTGGTACTCCCTGATGGAAGAAGCTGGAAGAAAGTATGTCAAGGGTGTAGTGGATCTTTAAAGATACACAAGACACATTTTCTTGCTCTCCTAGTATGTAGGGTGTGGACTGAAAGTAGTGGTAGGCCAATGATTCTTTCCGCATATTTGATGCATCTTTGTAAGCAGTGTTTTGAAGTTACATTGAACCACACCACAATTGAGGCAAAAAAAAACAGATCAAATTGCAGAAGTATAAAAATTGTCACATAACTTCAATTGGTAAACCCATTAGAAAGAACATTTGGTGCTATGACTTAGAATGGGCCATATGATAATTCTCACTCACATTTAAGGAGAGAAAACTGCCATTAACTTTCATTGTATACCTTTGGGCTGATTTAGAGCCAGGTAAAAGTTTACACCTGGTAGACAATGAAAGTCAATGGCAGCTTTCTCCTAAATAGAAGGGAGAATGGCTCACCTGGCTCTGAATCAACCCCGATGTGTCAAAGAGGCATTTTTATCCCACTTGAGGTTCTTGGTGATGGTTACTCAGAGAAAGGTTGGTTCCTTTGCAACTTCTTCCCTTGTATGAAGATGGATGGCACTAACGTGAGCTTCCTGAAATGAATACCATATCTACTGTTATTTAGGTGTTTAGTACGAGATTGTTCTATGTACACCAATATCTGAGCGTTCCACTTCCCACCTGTTGGCCCTGTCTGATGATGGTTGTCTGATGATGGTTGTGTCATGAGCATATCTGATGATCTTGACAGATTACACAGACAAATAGCAATCGTTGGTATACAGTGACTGGGGGGGAAAGTACATAGCCTTGTAGAGCGCCTGTGCTTATGGTTTTGATACTTGACAGAGTTAGACCAAGTTTTACTTGTTGTGTTCTGCCTATCAGAAAGTTTTGTTTCCAAAAAGGAATGTTATGAGATATACCTATCTGCTTCAGTTTTTTGTCCAAAATGGTTAATACTAGGTTATACTATTGAATGTAGAACTGAATCTACAAACAGAACTCATGAGTGCTTTTACTTTATATTGCATTGTGTGAGTCATAAATCCCCTTCTACAAACTACATACCTGTCTAATTTGTTTTTCCTTTAAGTAAATAATCTTCACATTTGCTTTGTTTTTACAACTTTACAATACTGATGTATTTCTGTAGGTTACCTATATCATATAATAAAGAATACCTAGATCCAGGGACTGGGTGCAACAGGTCAGAGGGGTAACGAAGGAGGACCTGAGCACAGGTGGGGGATGCCATTTCAAATCTTTGCCCCAGGTGCCAGAAAGCCTAGCTGTGCATCTGCGTAGATCATAAAATAAAATGGCATATTAATACTAAACACTGTAGACGTAGTGCAGTGCTGGAAATAAGATCATGAAATGTCAGAAAATCTATTTACCAGAACTACCGTAGTATGATTACAAAGTCTATGCTATTGATCTATGTTTACTATATTTTGTTGGACAAATGTTAAAAAATGTCTAAAGGATACTATGCAATAGTGTGGACCTGAGATAAAAAAAATCGTTGAACAAAAAGTATGTTTTATCATTAAAACTTCAAAGCATTCCTGTTGTCTGTCTGTGAGATCTACTGCAAGGTCAGGTCACCTAAAATCCAGCCGTCTGTGCTGACATCATTAAACTCCAGCTCCCTTTTTTATAGTAAACTAAATGTAAAAGTTACACAGCATCTGAATTCTTTACACATGTAAACCAAATGTAACCACAGTGTTATTTTCAAAATAGAAAAAAAATTTGCACTGTGCCTGCTCAGGCTGTTCAGGGTTTGTTTTAAGGCAGAACTTTTAAGTCATTGATTCAGTTAACGCTGAATAAAAGCATTAAAATGTCTAATGAAAATAAGAATTTCTTTTGAGTTAAGAGGTGTGAATCAATCAGCAAATTGAGGAAGTTAGAGCATGATTTGCACTTAAAAAATTTACTAAGTAAATGTGACTACGTATTTCATCTGCTTTTTATAGTGAACCTATCACCTCTAAGCTGGCCCTGAAGTCTTTTAGGCCAACTAAGTGCCCCTGGGGCATACAGATTCGTGTTGCCCCACTGTGTGAACCCCCTGATAGATCTGCATCTGCATTTTCACCACTCCCACGCTGCTTTCTCCCATCCCCATCATCCCTGGAGCTGAGGCACAGTCCCGGACCCAGCCATTTATATGGGGGCGGGAGTGCACTGCACACCGCAGGGGGACTGAGGATGCGCTCCTTATGCTGGCACTTTGGGGGTTATTTAAGAAAGGATAGCGTCAGGTAGCGCCTGGTTAATGAGAGGTAGCGACAGATAGCGACTGGTCAACGCCAGACACGGCACGCAATTCCACATTTATCAAGCAGAATCTGTTTAGCGACTGGGATAGCGGCATGTAGTGTCTGATTCATCATTTTCAAAGCCTCTGCGAACAGCGCCAGCGTTCAGCCTTGCACAGCGCCAGGTATGACCTCTCGCTACCTGTCGCTCCCCCATACATTTCAATGGACGAACCTTTTCTTCACTTTAACCCTTTAACTGCCAGCCTATCTGGAGTTTTTGTTACGCTTTGTTGCCAGACCATTTTTCACTATTTTGCACTATGCATGTTCAACTGTGATTTTTGAAGGGATTTCCAGGGATTTCCCAGGAAAATTATATATTGTTTTTTTCAGCAGAGTCTGGGCTTTAACATAAAATGTCTTGTTTGTCATTTGTCAAGTGTATTCTTAGTATTTTGGGGTGAAATATGTGAAAAAAATCTATTTTTTACAATTTGTAGTGTTTTTTTGTACTTAAAATGTAAGTTTGTCAATAAAATCTTATTGCGTGTGAAATCCCAATTTCTCCCGGTTACAACGGTGCCACATATGTATTGGTAGACACCCTTTCCTGCCCAGGAGACTCCCCCAAACTGATACAGCACTTTATGAGATTTTTAGATCAAATACAGCTATGCTAAGCGCTATGTGCACCTTGCAGTTTTTTAATAAAAACAACCCTTTACATTTGAAATACCCCCCACAAACTATATATTCTCTGGAAACACACACTTCAAGCTTTCTAGGCGTACCAGGCTTGTTGATGTTGCCACAGTTTTTTGGAAGTTCTCCCTCAATGTATTCTTTGGTTACACAGAGCTTCCCTAAAAAAGGATAAAAAAAGCAGGATCAAAGCCACATTTTCCTAAAAAAACTATATGCAAACAAGAAAAAACAAGTTAATCTGAAAAAGCAACATCCCCCGAACCGAACGATACCCAACATGCATAGCTACTGTCAAAAGAAGAGTTGCCAAACACCAAAAAGTAAAGCATGTGCACAATGATAATTTTGCTTGAAAATTTCAGTTCTGCAGACAAAGTGCGCACCTTGCGCTTTTTCTACCAAAACAACCCTTTACATTTGGAATACCCCCCACAAACCATACATTCCTTGAAAGTACACATGATAAGCTTTCTAAGCGTACCCAGCATGTTGTAGTGGGCCCATCTTTCTGAAAGTAATCCCTCAAAGAATTCTTTTAAATTTAAATTCTTCTAAATCTAAAAGCGCAAGGTCCCCCGAGCAGAACGATACCCAACATGCATAGGTACTTTTAAACCTTTTAACTGCCAGCCTACTTGAGATTTTGCCACCCTCTCTTGACAGGTCATTTTTAACCATTTTGTGCTATGCTTAACTGTGATTTTTGCAGGTATTTCCAGGAAAATTATATATTTTATTTTTGGAGTTTAGGCTTTAACATGAAATGTCTTGTTTGTAATTTTTTTACTGTTTTTTAAAATATTTTTGAGTAAATTAAACAAAACAAAATAAAAAATATATATTTTTTGAAAATTGTCTCCTTTATTTCAAATAAAACCTTTTTTTTTTTAAAGAAAACCATATTGCATGTGAAAGCCCCATTTCTCCCGATTACAACAGTACCACATATGTATCGGTAGCCCCCCGTTACTGTTCAGAAGACCCCCCAAACTGAAAAAAACACTTTATAACATGTACAAATAAAATACAACTACAATCCACACTATAAAGGGTTAAATCAAGAAAAAAATTGGCATGGGGTTCCCCTTCCAAAGGGGGGGGGTAATCCCCATTTTTTTTTTAATTTTAAGGGTTAAAAACCCTTAAAAATTCCCATAAAAATGACATGGGGTCCCCCCTACCCAGCATAACCAGCCCGGGGATCAGCTATGCAGGGCTTGTACAACAGCGCGCAGGGGCCAGCTTTGGTGGCCCCCCGCCCTGCCAAGTACAAGCCCGCACCGCCTAAATCAGCCCGGGCCCTTCTGCCCCCGCTGGGCTTTGGGGAGGCAGGTAATAGGGGGGCCGGGGTTAATGGCAAGTCACCCGCTAGCCGCAGGTGACTTGACAGCCCCCCAGCCTTGTGAACTGGTATAGGGGTTTCATGGACTCCTTACAAGTTCACAATGGGTTAAAGTGGACCAACACCCAGGGCTGATCGGCCCGGGAATCTATAAGATTCCCAGACCGTTCTATTCCCTCCCCCCTGGGGCATCCAAAATCGGGATGCCCCTCTGTGTGAAACCCCCCGGAACACCCGCTACCACTTACCTGAATCCTGGTCCTACGGCGCATGCGCGGGCCGCATCCCCGCTATCCCTCTAGCAGGGCGCGTGCCCGCGCTGGCTATTTATGAATGGCCGGCGCGGGCACGCTCCCTGTTAGAGAGAAGTGGGGGATGAGGTCTCCAGCACTCTCAGAGCGGCTGAGCTTAGACGTCTCTTAGACGTCCATAACTCAGCTGCTCTGAGCGCGCTGATTGGACGAGCAGCCGCGCATGCACCATAGGATCGGGGTGAGATGAGTTATTGTGGGCGATCGGGGGGTTTCACAGAGCGGGGCATCCCCGATCGGGATGCCCCGGGGGGAAAGGACCAATACCCAGGATAGTCAAAATCCTGGGTGTTGGTCCACTTTAAATGTAAAAAAAAAAAAACACAAACACACCACAAAATGCTGGAAGCATTTTATACCTGCTGTGTAACAGGACATAAGTGGTTAATTAAAAAAAAAAAAACGACATAGGGTCCCCCCTCCCGGGGGGGGGGGACCCCATTTTTTTGGAATTTTAAGGGTTAAAAACCCTTAAAAATCCCCCAAAAAAATGACGTAGGGTCCCCCCTACCCAGCATTACCGACCCGGGCCAGCTATGGGGGCTTGTAGAACAGGGCGCAGGGGCCAGCGTTGGTTGTCCCTGGACCTGCAGGCTACTAGCCCACATAGCCACTAAGTGGCCCGGGCCCTTCTGCCCCCCCCCCCCCCCGGCCATTGGGGAGGCAGGTAATGGGGGGGCTGGGGGTTAATGGCAAGTCACCCGCTAGCCGCAGGTGACTTGCCAGACCCAGAGCCTTGTGAACTGGTATAAGGGGTCTCATGGACCCCTTACCAGCTCACAAAGGGTTAACTGTTCAAAAAGAAAAAAAACACCACACAAAAGTATTTTATTAAAAAAAAAAAAATTTCTTTACTTTACTTACCTCCGATTGTAAGCTCTTGTCCCTCGCCGCTGTGCTGACAGATGCCGGTGATCAGCATCCAGAGAAGGGGGAGGCAGGACCACCTCCTTCCCCGGGCACCGATCACCGGCATCTGACAGCTGAGAGACCTGAAGCCGGTGATCGGGGCCGGGATGACGTCATTAGTCCCGCCCCAAAGGGAAGATGGCGGCCGCCGTCGGAGGAGCAGAGGGGAGAGAGCCTCCCGTGCTCTCTCCTGAAGATCGGTAAGTCCTGGGGGGGGGGGGGAATCGAAGGCCCCCCAGGTGAAGAGGAGGGACAGCGGGAGGCAGCGCACACGGAGGTAAGTGAATGTCATTTTTATTTATTTATTTTTTCTACAGTTAGCAGCTGCTGCTGCTGAAGCGGGGGGGGGGGGGGGGTGGACTATTCCGAGGGCTCTCCTGGAGCCATCCGAGCCCCTACTGGGGATCGGATGGCACCAAATTAAAGAGGAGACCCGGCCGGATCCAACGAGGGGTCAGGTGTATTTTTTTTTTTTTTTTTGCCCGCTAGCAGGGGTAAATGCCAGACACGTGAATTTTACGTGGCTGGCACTTAAGTGGAGGAGAAGCAACCACGTACATTTAAAGGGTTAAACAGGTTTTTTTTCCCCCCCAAAAATCACAAATAATTCTGTGACCTCTTCTGGCATTGAAAAAGCTGTTTTTTCACATTTTTTAAATTTTTTAAATATTTCTTCAGAAATGACATTACAGGTCTGGCATTAAAGTGTTCATGTTACAATGTTGCTACAATGTAATTCCATATGTTTTCGCTTTGTTACTAGTTGATAGATGCTTGAAAATAGACTTTAAACACACCGCCTCCTGCGCTCTGGGCTTCAAACAAGTATTTTTCAGCGCCAGAGATTTGTGAGGCTGTTTTTTTCCTGAATATGGTGTGAGTTGGTCGCTATGAGCAGTCGCTTACATGCGCTCCCATACAGCACTGTACTGGTCAAATAGCGACTCCTCACAATGTATTCAACATTGCTGAACAGCGACTGAGTCGCTATAAAGTAGTGACCCACGGCTGAGCACTGCGACTACTAGCGGGCGCTCTGAAAATGCTGCTACAGACGCTTATCTGTCGCTACCTGCCGCTAATGATGAATCAGCCTCTTTGTTCCAAGCAACGTTTTATGCCCTGCATTGGTATGCACTTATTAGACAAGGGCCCACACATGCACGCGAGGGAGGAACCCAGGAAAAGTGAGTCATGTGGGTAATTTGGAGGGGTACACACAGTGGGGCATCCCTATCACTAGGATAGTGAAAGGGGGAGCGGTGGGCAATGGGGGTTCTGAAATAATGCCAACTAAGTTAGAGGCAAATTTCTGTTCTTTTGTTGCATTGCTGTATTTTATTCCAAAAATCCTGCCAATTTAATTAATGTTAGCTCTGTTGTGTCAAGCTCTACTTACAGCATTTTTACAGCAGCAAAGCCATGACAGCGCATGCCAGTGAAAGTTTATGGTATCACAGGTGAAACACTTTAATTGCAATTGCACTTGGTTGCAGTTTGTAAGTATTTGGCAACATTCCACAGACTAACAAGCCACAGAGTAGGAAAAGCAAGGTACACAAAATGGTGCAGTGCTTCTTCCCTGCGTCTCCAAGGGTGAGAAAACATGCTGTTTGACATCATCCTTACTCTCACAGTCCAATGGTGTGTATGTCAAAGCATTGCCTGCATTGAAGCACTTTTCAGGAGCAATACAGTATTCCTATAAGGGCAGCAACAAAATTGTTGATGGCTGCATATGCAGACTTGCAAAAATGGATTTTAAAATCTGACCAGTCGACCTGAATTAGGTTACTCCTGTGATAGTTCGATTACTTAAGTTTGCATACATATACAAGTTGAAGGTCACCCTTTTGTGTTCATGAGTATTATTTTATCAACAATAGATGTATAGCCAGACAAGTTATACAAATGTAAATATTAAATACCAGTAATTGCTGTGAAGTTTTGGCTTGTGTGATATACAGTACCTGATCCAATATGCCATGTATCAGCTTCCTGGTTGGCTTTGTTTGGCACCTTGTCACATTCTTTCAAACTAGAGGAATTCATTGTTCTTGTTTGAACTGATAAGAACAAAAAAGGATTTTCTGCCTGAGACCTTGGGAAAGGCAGAGGGGGTGGAATGTTGACATGGAGCAGCAGGGCTTCACTTTCCCAAGCTTTATACATTGCATTATTCCGTACCAGGGAGCAGCACAAACCCTAGGTGTACAAATTATCCAGCTGCCCTGGATAAGGAATATCAGTGTTGCTAGTCTGGGTGAGAAAAAGTGCCCTGCCTCTTTTACTAACGGATTTGTAGTTTTTGCTGGGAATAAAAAGTCTACAGGTGTCACAGGATTGATGCTGGGAATGTGTTTGAAATATTTGCTTCTTTGGAGCTGAACAATGATATCAAGAAAAAAAACAATAAAAAGTATACAGTACGTCCTGCTCTAAATCTAATACTTACACGTGGGATATACTCCGCCAGATGGCGCTGGACTGCAGAGACATCGAAAATAGGCTCCTCCCGGCCCCTCAAATACCCTGGGACCTCCCACAAATCCCCAGAATGTCTCTGCAGTCTGGCTGCGAAGGACGAGAAATGGCTCTCTACTCGCAGGTGAGTGGGGCTATTAGCCTGCGGCCCTGTAGGACTATTCCCACCCATTCCACTAGTAATATGCCTCCCAGCATTGGCTGCGCTGGTCGGGTGAAGGTAGGCAGCACCGCTGTTAGGTGCTTAGGAGCGCTGCTCCACCGCAATCCCCCACCAAAGGGTAGACGGTTCAGGCTTATGGTGAGCCTCTATGGGATGCCCCTCCCGCACTAGTGCCCCTTGCCCCTGCCCATCGGTGGGCCCTGTTTAAGTGTCCGCTGTCCTCCCTCATTCTCCTTGTAGCCTTGGGGGGAAAAGAGGGGGGGGTGTAAATGTGTATGCTATGCATTCTGTGTTTTACAATCTCTTTCTATTCTGTTTAGCCTTGTGTCAGCCACCACGCTGACTTGCCTTACTGTCTTTTAAAAATTGCCGCCGCCACGCGCTGACTTGGTTCCGCGCTTAGCGGTGGCATTACCTCAGGCGCTGGTGCGCTGTCATTGGCTGCTTGCACATTCTGGCTTCGCGCTCTTCGGGGGGGGGGGACCCGTCTATGGTGCGCTCCGCGTCATCGCTGATATGAGGTATACCGACGCCATCTTTAACCTGCTTGGTTGGCCCATGCGCGACGGACCCCTACCTACCGCGGTCCGTAAGTGCCCTCGCGAGTGGCTTTATATCTTTCACTTGTGTTACTGTGTGCTTACAGGTCTTGTCTGCTTATGTCTTTCAGGCGGGGCGAACCCTTTTGGCTTCTCCCGGCCCTGTATTAGTGTATAATTTGTAGGCTTTGTAAAAATAATACTCCCACTTCCCTAGCGGGTTATTGGGGCATCCGGGGTTGCTTTATAGCGTTATTCCCTATCGGCGTATAGCGCCGCTATAATCACCATATGGAGGCATCCCAGGATAATGTGATGGGGGCCCTTCGGGACAAGACTGGCTGTGTGTAGCATGTGGGCAGCCTCATGCTGACGCTGACAAGGCGCGGTTGTGTGTACCCTGTGCTGAGCAGGTGCTTGCATTGCAATCTGGCCTGCCAGTGGCTGCACCTCGTTTCACTTCGCCTACTCCCCCAAGCTTAAACCTCACTCCTACTGAGTTGCATACTAGTGGGGATTCCCAGCCTGATGTGTCTTCTAGACTGGCTACTGTTGAGCAGTTGATTGCTAAGTCCTTAGCGCGTAAGGCCCCTGCTAAGAAGCAGCACTTGACGCCTAATGTCACTGTTTTCCCTATGGGAACTGAGGAGTTTTGGAATCTTTGTGGCTATACCCCGTCTGATGAAGGGGAGCTCTTTCCTGATTCAGGCTCATCTGATGAGAGACCAAGGGGTCATGATGATTCTGGCTCTTACCCCTGGGCCCCGGATGACACTGACAGATTATTGACCCAGGTTTTTGAGGTTCTGTCCATCTCTCTCCCTGTTGTGGCTCCCAGGCAAAGAGGGGAGCTTTTCCATACAGCAAAATCACGTTTGGAATTTCCAGAGCAGGCACATTTCCATAACCTTGTGCTCAAGGAATGGGAGCGCCCCACAAACTTCCCGGGGTTCCAAAACGTTGGGATAGGAAGTATCCCTTTCCTGCTGAGGTGGTTAAATGTTGGTCCCCCCCCCCCCCCCCCCCGAGGTGGATGCCCCGATCCTAGGGCTATCTAACACCTCTGTCATGCATTTCCCTGACTCCACTACCCTGCGGGATGCTGAGGACCGGCGCATTGACCAGCTGGCATCCCACGCCTTTGCATGTGCGGGGACGGCGCTGCGCCCGGTCTGTGCCTCTGCCATTACTGCTGTGGCCACTAGAACCCTTATCAGAAATATGCTTGATAGTGCCCCTGATGATTTGCCTTGTGAGGTGTTCAATGCACTCTCCAGTTGTGATGTTTTTGTAACTTTTGTCCTCTCAGCATTGGATGACACCATCAGAATGTGTGCCAGAACTTCTGCCCTCGTGGTGGCTATACGCCGCTCGGTTTGGCTGCGCCAGTGGGCTGCTGACAACGCTGCCAAGAAGGCCCTCACTGGTTTTCCCTTTAAAGGACTGCGCCTGTTTGGGGACCGCCTGGACCTTTTTGCTAAGGAAGGTAGGTTACCCCAGCGCAGGCGGCAATCTTGGCCCTTTCGGGGTCAGGGTTCCTTCTCCTCCCCTTACTGTGGTGCCAGACAGGGAAGGGGGGTTTCCTTTCCTGGGCCCGAGGAGATTTCTTTGGGCTCCTCCTGGGGTCCCAAAGCAAAATCCTCTCCCAAGCCCCCTCAGGCATGATGGGGCGCCCTCACCCATCTGGGTGGGGGGACGGCTGCGGCACTTCGCTCACGTCTGAAGGCTTCATTTCTCAGACCGGTGGATTCAGGAGGTAGTGTCCTTCGGTTACAAGTTGGAGTTTGCTGCCTTTCCCCCTCCAAGATTCATCAGATCCCGGATTCCTCAGGACCCTGTGTCAGCTCAGGAGCTAGTGCAAGCAGTGCAAGGCCTCCTGGAGCTGGGGGTCATCTGCCAAGTCCCCTTAAGAGAAAAAAGGCAAGGGCTTTTATTCCAACCTATTCACAGTACCCAAAAAAGATGGTTCAATCAGGCCCATCCTGGACTTGAATATCCTCAACAAGTTTGTCAGGGGCAGGCGCTTTCGCATGGAAACTCTGCGCTCTGCCATCAGTTCCCTGCGTCAAGGGGATTTCATGACTTCTGTGGACATCAAAGATGCTTACCTTCATATTCCTGTGTTCCCAGGTCATCAAAGGTTCCTCAGGTTCGCTCTGATGGATCAACACTACCAGTTTGTGGCCTTGCCCTTTGGCCTCACTTCAGCTCCCAGGGTGTTCACCAAGGTGCTGGCTGGCGTGATGCGTCCGCTTCCCTATCTGGATGACATTCTCATCACTTCCCAGTCTCTACATCAGGCAGAGTTGGATACTCAGCTGGTGGTGGCCACTCCACTCAAGCCCTCACTGTCCCCTTCCTTGGTAACTCCATTCCTAGGAATGAATCTGGATACAGTTCAGGCAAGGATCTTCCTTCCTCAACAGAATGGACAGTCTGATTGCACAGGCTCAGTCCCTCCTAGCTTGTCCTCATCCCTCCATCAGGCAGGGGATGCAGCTGGTGGGCCTGATGGTGGCGTGCTTCGAAGCGGTCCCTTATGCTCAGTTCCACTTGAGGCCTCTACAACTTCACCTATTGTCAATATGGGACAAGGACCCAGCATCCCTGGACAGGGTCTGTGTGCTCTCCCCCCTGGTCAGGAGGTCCCTCTCGTGGTGGATGGACTCAAGGAACCTGTTGGGGGCAGATCCTTTCTTACCCCTTCCTGGGAGACGGTCACCACGGATGCCAGTCTGTCGGGATGGGGGGATTTCTGGAAGTCTCTGCGGTTCCAGGGGAGGTGGGCCCTCAGGAGGCCCACACACCTATCAATGTCTTGGAACTGCGGGCGATCAGGCTAGTTCTGGCTCACTTGACTACTCACCTTCGGGGCCTGCCTGTTCAGGTGCGCTCGGACAACCAGATGGCAGTTGCCTACATCAATCATCAGGGAGGGACCCGGAGCAAGGGGGCCCTCCGGTAAGCGTCTCTGATCCTGACTTGGGCGGAGGCCAATGTCCCCTTCATATCAGCTGTGTACATCCTGGGGGTGGAAAATCGCCTGGCGGATTCTCTGAGCAGGGGGACCTCTCGCCAGGGAGAATGGTTCCTATGCAGCAGGGTGTTTCAATCCCTGTGTCACCATTGGGGCCAACCAGATGTGGATCTGTTTGCGTCCCGCCACAATCACAAGCTCCCAGCTTTTGTCTCTGTGTCCCAGGATCCTCTGGCCTTGACCTCGGATGCTCTAGCAATGTCATGGCAGGACTTTCAGTTCCTGTATGTCTTCCCTCCAATTCCCCTGCTGGGCAGGGTTCTGCGCTCTGGAAGGGGTGCCAGCAATTCTGGGCTCACTACGCCATCCCAATTTACAAACTCTGGCTTTGACGGCTTGGCTGCTGAAACCTCCATCTTGATGGAGAAGGGGCTGTCTTCCTCGGTTGTGGATACTTTGATTAAAGCTAGGAAGAAGTCTTCCTCTTCCATTTATTACAGGGTTTTGTGTGCCTACATTGACTGGTGTGAGTCTAAGTCTCTTCCCTGTCGTGTGTTCTCTATTCCCAGGATTCTGGAGTTCCTGCAGCATGGATTGGAGATGGGACTCCAGCTCAGTACTCTGAAGGGTCAGATTTCTGCCCTGGCTATTTTCTTCCAGAAGTCCTTTGCTCAGCACCCTCTGATCAGGACTTTTTTCCAGGGGGTCACTCATGTGCGCCCCCACGTAAGCCTATGGTGCCTGTTTGGGATCTGATCTTGGTTCTGTCAGCCTTGCAGGGTGCTCCCTTTGAACTTGTGCAGGATGCTGCCTTGGCCATTCTTACGCTCAAGGTTGTGTTTCTGGTGGCTATCACTTCTGTCAGGCGTGTGTCTGAATTGGCGGCGCTTTCCATTCAGCCCCCCTACTATGAGAGACACCAGGACAAGGTGGTGTTTCGTTTCAAACCTGACTTTCTGCCTAAGGTAGTGTCTGCCTTTCATTTGAATCAGGATATTGTTCTTCCTTCTTTGTGCCCTAATCCTAGCAATGCTAAGGAGAGGGTTTTGCACTTTTTGGATGTGGTTAGGTGTCTGAAGTACTATCTGGTGGATACTGCACCTTTCAGGAAAACTGATGCTCTTTTTGTGGTCCCTTCTGGTCCTAGGAAGCGTTTGGCTCCTGCCAAGTCCACTATCAGCAATTGGATTCGTCAGGCTGTGATTCAGGCCTACTCTGCTAAGGGGAAGAATCCTCCCTTCCGCCTTACTGCTCATTCCACTCGTGCTATTGGTGCCTCTTGAGCTTTTCAGCACCAGGCTTCTGTTGAACAAGTTTGCAAGGCCGCTACTTGGTCTTCTGTTCATACCTTTTCAAAGTTTTACAAGGTTGATGTTAGGGCCTCAGCTGATGCTGTTTTTGGCCGAAAGGTTCTGCAGGCGGCAGTGGTTTAAACTGCCTGCTGCTGATTTTTCTTGGGGATCCTACCCTACTTTATGGACACTGCTATTGGATGTCCCACGTGTAAGTGTTAGATTTGGAGCAGGACGTACTGTATACTAAGAATAATACAATTCTGTGATTACTCACCTGTAGAAATGGTATTATGAGTATACAGTACGTCCTGCTCCAACCCACCCTTGGTTTTGCATTATCTTGGATCCCCTGTATGGTGATTGTTATAGTTGATAGTTGGATTGTTTAATTCCCACGGCTTCTCATTAACTGCTTTTCAATGCTGGGGATTTGTGGGAGGTCCCCGGGTATTTGAGGGGCCGGGAGGAGCCTATTTTCGATGTCTCTGCAGTCCAGCGCCATCTGGCGGAGTATATCCCACGTGTAAGTATTAGATTTGGAGCAGGACGTACTGTATACTCATAATACCAATTCTACAGGTGAGTCATCACAGAATTGTATTATCATGTCTTTCAAAGTGGATCAACAGCATCTCTCACTCCCCACTAAGTCCAATTTGGAGCTTAAAGTGGACCAACACCCAGGATTTTTACTATCCTGGGTGTTGGTCCACTTCCGTGGGGCACCCCGATCTTACCTTATCCCTCCATTCACAGACGGCTGGCGCGGGTGCGCGCCCTGCTAGAGGGACGCGCAGGAGGCGGCGGCGGCTTATCCGTCGCCGATAAGGTACGTTTTTAGGGGCTTTCTGGGGGTTTCACACAGCGCGGCATCCCGATTTCGGATGCCCCGCAGGGAGGGAGCTGATCGGCCCGGGAATCTATAAGATCAGGCCGATCAGGGGTGGGTGTTGGTCCACTTTAAAATTTCCTGATAGTTGCTTTTTTCATGATAGGAGCCAACCATTGTAGCCTCAGCATCCAGGTCACTGGCACTGCAGCAGCTGATTGGGTGAATTGATTGTCGCCCATGATACCCAGCTGATTTATGGAAAAACAGGGAGCAAGAGAGTAATTATGTTAAAATCCTAATTGGTCTTGGGGGGGATAGGGTGGGCATTGATTTTATTGTATTTTATTTGGCATATACTCCTCAAAGCATTAGACTTTTTACATCACCATAATCTACAATTGTACTAATGTCGTTACTCCTCCCTAATACGGATGGATGTATAGAACTCTAGTGAGGGCAGATCTGGAATACTGTGCATGGCTCTGGACACCTTAAATACAAAAAGACATCCAAAGACAGGCTACAAAATGGTGGATGGGCAGACACATAGAACTTACCAGGAAAGACTACTTAAACTTTGTACAGCCTGGAGAAAGTAAGGGGAAGGGGCAACATGAAATCTGTAAAAATATGTCAAATAGGTTTCAGGAGAAATGTTTTTTAAGAGGAAATTTGAGAGGACACAATCTGAAGGAGGGAGGATTAAGAACAATATCAAAAAATATTAGTTGAGTAGTAGATCTTTGGAACAAACTCTCAGTATAGGTAGTAGAAAAATCAACAGTAGGTGAACATGGCTGCGATAAGCAGACATCTATCCTAAGAAAATAGAATATAAGGAAAGACTGGATAGACCATGTGGTCTTCTTTTGCCATCTACACAATTTCAAGATGAAAACACGCCTAAATAATCCACGCAGAAAATATTTTTCTATTACATTTCCTAATAAAAGTACCTTTAAATCTCATATGCTGGGAAAGTTCAGGCTGTGGCCATCAAGCCCAAAAAATAAATATGCACAAATATAAAAAACCATCTCTATCAGAGCGCAATCTTGAATACTTCCTGCTGAGTTAATAAACACCCATTGTGCTCAACTCCAAATACTTGTGAGTCCATCACCAAATAAAATGAATGCGTACCAGACTGTTTCTTTTCATATTAACAACCAAGCCACATATGGCACAATTTTACCAATTTATTTTTTTATCTTTTCATTGGCTCACAAATATCTCATTCTAATATCACTTCCTCTCATGCATGGAAAAAAGGAGAGACGGTGAACCACATAGTGCAGCAAGCTTTTAAAACCAACACAGCATTCTACGCATTTATTCTGTTGCACTCACCAGAAGTACAAAGCACATAACACACAGGATCCAGCATCAATAATTGCTTCTGAGCAAATCCTCAAAGCACAGTGATGCTAGGAAGCTAGTAAGAGGGAAAGACAGCTATTCTCTTGGACAGAGCCTTGCCAGAGCCTTGCCAACCTGTTGTTTCTGTCCCTGCCGCCCCGCTTGGTATCAGCGGTCACCGTTCAGCTAAGAGGAGGGTGAGAAACACTGCTAGCGGGACTTGGTTTTTATTAATCAATCGGCAGGAAGGATTCAAGACTACCCTCTGATAGAGACAGTTATATGCATATGCATACACTCTATGTTTCTATATCTTTTTTCCGAGATTTAGGGTCCGCTTCCTTTTATTTATTGCAACAGATCTATTGGCTTTAGTAGATGCCATAGTTGGTTTATATGAAATTACATAAACCAAAAACAGCAGATGCAACTAAGATATTGCACTAAAGGTAGCTTTAACACTATTAGCTTGAAACCTAGATGGTTTCAGGTGTTACATTATATATAGAAGAAATCAAGATAAAACAAGCACACATTTTCCAAGGGTGTGTCATTCAAATACCTATTAGCTGAGTGGCTAATACCCAAAAGGCTTTGAGGAAAACTAATATTTACTAGGATTACATGCATGTAAATGAATAGGAAGAACACAATCCAACATTTGTTATTTGTGCAAATTGGAACCGGTCGTCAGTTCAGCCAGTCACAGAGAAGGTGAGTTTTGGAGACCTGGGTTTTGGGGTTGCAGGGGACTGCGCATCACCAATTCACTTGGCTCCCCAGACATGAGCTGTGGTCCCACACCACTATGCATAAAATAGTTGGATTCACAAAAAATGTATTACATATAATGAACATATTATTCAATTACTTTTGCACGACTCTGTTTACGTCTTTGACCAAATAATATTGTTTGTACGACTTTAAAATAAAGCTCATCATCTGTGTCTTGCTTGACTTAAAGTGGACCAACACCCAGGATTTTGACTATCCTGGGTCTTGGTCCACTACGGTGGGGCACCCCCGATCGGGGTACCCCGCTGTGTGAAACCCCCCCGAACCCCCCGAACTCACCTCTCCCCGAGCCGACGGACAAGCGGCTCCTCTGCCGCCGCCTCCCGCGCGTCCCTCTTGACGCGCGCGTGCCCGCGCCGGCCATTCACAGACGGCCGGCGCAGGCACACGCACGTCTAGAGGGGCGCGAGGGAGGCGGCGGCGGCCGGCCGCCGCCGAAACTGAGGTGAGGAGTTTGGGGTGTTTGGGGGGGTTTCACCCCGCGGGAGGTGATCAGCCCGGGAATCTTATAGATTCCCGGGCCGATCACCGGTGGGTGTTGGTCCACTTTAAAGAGGCCTTTAACCCAAAGGCAATAATAGGGCAGCAAGCAGCTGATCTGGTGTCTGTTTCATGTACCTCTCTTCCATTTCCTGCAGTGCATGGTAGATGCCGTAACAGGGCTCCAAAGTTTGCCTGTTCCCAAGGGGCAATAAGGGGGGAGAAAGTTAGTGTGTGTCTGGGCAGAGGCTTCTCTGGGATATTTTTGCTTGATAATGGTCTTCTGGACATTGTCATACTAGCTTGTAGTCTGAGCACTGAAGTCTTTTTTTTAAGTCATATTGTAAGCAACAAAAAAAATGAACACTACACTTTTTCATTCCCCCACAGACAATAGCTGCTATTCCGGTGCGCTGACACTTACTGGAACGCCTGATCCAAGTCCCACACCACTCGCACAGCTGCCACCAAGGTCCACGGCCCACTTCCATTCAGGGCACCCCGGACCACCCCACGCCATCATCACAGGTTCTATGGTGTGCCCCCTCCATTGCCGTGAATGGAGGTGGCGTGCCGTAGCTCCTGTGACAATGGCACAGGGTGGTCCATCGGGTATTGATGGCCGCAAGCTGAACATGGACGCTGCAGCTGTGCGAGTGGTGCAGGACTTGGATTGGTTGTTACTGTAAGTCTCAGAGCATCAGAATATCAGCAATCACCTGCATTGTATTAACAGTGATTATAGTGTTTGTTTTTTTGCCTACAATAAGACTTTAATCGTGGTGTTCTGAACACCTTACCTGCACTGCACATCCTCTAACAATCTGCCATACAGTTCCCCTCAACATTTTACACAGGGGACCCCCCACCCATCATATGGTGGTGCTGCTGCTGTCCCATGCTGTGCCACCTTCTTAGCAACAGGCAGTGCCCCACTAATTTTTCCAACATGGGACCTAGCATAAGGCTGGCACCACTAACATTGGTCCAAATCTATATGCAGAAATAGCCTTGGCAACTACATTTATGAAAGTTTATTCACATCAGCACATGTCAGTGCAGTGTGAAATATACACTTTTATCAGAAGTGGTCTTTCCGTTTGAACGTCTCTGTAAATAATTTTTTTACACTTGTTTGTGTCACCGCTGTAGCAAATATAACATAATCATTTATTTTTTATTTTTAACTATTAAACAACAGTTTTCATCTGAAGTATGTGTTTTTGTGCACCAGTGTGCACACTATGGATCAGCTACACATACGGAGCACAGTGGCTTACACTGGCATATGTATTTAGAGGCATACATATGAAGAGGTCTTATTGCTACTGGTTAGCTGCACTACTCCACACTAAACCACTCTACAATCTACATGACACAGTGTGCCGAAAAACCAGCACACTACAGGGCATAATGTTGTGGCTTTTAAAGAGTAACCACTGGCCTACAGTCTATAAGACTGTACTGTAAGACCTTTGTGGGGCATCCTGATTTGCAATGGCCTGATGTGTGAAACCCCTGAGATTGCCCGCGAACTTACCTCACTGGGCATTCCCATGGAGCATGCCTCAGCCATATCCCGCTATACCTCTATGTGAGTCATGTAACTGCACCAGACATTTCTAAAAAAACTAGCACGGAGGAGCGTGTGGTGTAATCAACACCACACGCTCCATTCATCTTTGCTTGCCACTCTGAGTGGCAAGGCAGAAGCTGTAGGAAATTGTGCTGGTTATTGAACAGCTGCCCAAGCATGTGCTGTGAAATCAAAGGAAAGTGTACAGTCATTATGAAGGAACAAAACCTGGGATAGTGGAAATCTCAGGTTTTGTTCATCTTTTAAAGATGTGAGCTTGTGAGCAGTGCAATTAGAATACAAAAAGGGGCTACAGCACTCTCTAAGTCTGGTTAAAAATAGATGCCTTGGTTGACACACATCTGCAGAAGTATGCTAAAGCTGCACCACGAAACAAGAAGGTGCCTCTGTGTAGGTGCAGTCCTAACTCTAATCTATAAGAGCTCCCATTGGGACATTGGACAATGGATGCATTGGGAGCAGCTTACTTGAGGTTGCCCCATAACGTGTGCAGCACATGGGGAGGAACGATCAAAAGCCTTCCCTATTCAGCCTAAGGGCCTCCCACCCCATCAGCTTGCATCGAATCAAAGTACAAAATGGCAGGGCTAGATTAAGGTGTCCATGGTGCGGAGCAGTTGTTTATCTTACAACCAGAATAAACAAATTCAATAATCGTGCACTTTTTACCTTTAAAGAGCACCAACAGACACACACGTCCTCCTCTGTGCGGACATCTAATTGCTGGATGTCTCACTCTACATACTGGCTCATACCCCTAGGGAATTCAAACCCCAGCTTTACTTATGTCATCCCTCATTCTGGCTCCTAAACAACCAGTGGGGTTTTCAAGGTGGGCACACACAGCACTGCATAAGCCCCACATGCTCAATCCTTTCCTCAAGGTTCCAGGTTTTGCATCACAGATGACTACACCGATGCAAAGGTGTAGTAATCGGTGCTCAGACAGAGCTATAGAGCCAGCTATATGATAATACACAAAACATGACCTGTTGTTGGCGCTTAAACTGGACCAATACCCATTTTATAAAACATGGGTGTTGGCCTGCTGGTGGGCACCCTGATTGCTGGGGTCCCCCCTCTCGATCGAGCACTGTAAAGCCTACAAACCTTACCTGACAACTTGCTCCCTTGGGGAAATGCAGCCCCATGATTGGCCAGTGGCTGTCACATCTCCCTTGCTCAGGCTTACGCTTTGCCGCCTGCTGGCAATGTGACAGCCGCCGGCCAATTCAGGGCTGCATTTCCCTGAGGGAGCGAGTTGTCAGGTGAGGTTTGCGTGCTTTACATCGCTTGATTGAGGGGGGAGACCCCTAAGCGGACCATCACGTTTTGTAAAATGGGTGTTGGTCTGGTAAACCCACCCTGTGACCTTCACTGGCTACCAGTGGTCACATGGGACAGAATATAGAAATGAGTAAAGGAGCAAGGGTTTTCCTTACCTGGGGAATGGGGCGCTATGCAGTGTGGGGCATCTAGCAGATCTCAAAAGAACAAACATTCATTTTTGAATGTAATAAAAATAAGTGCCCCCAAGTTGGGCAGCTGGGGGCATCCTAAAAAGGAATGGTCCATTCTGCATACTGTTGTGAAGTTGCAGATCAGAAAAGAAATACACTCTGACACATAATATTGAATTTGGAGAGTGAGTTTCCTTCATGGCAGCTACCTCCCCCAGCTGTAAAGTGAAAAATTTGGAGAGGGAATTCTGTCCTCTGTGCTGCTAGCCTGCAGAACAGAGGACAGACAGGCATGATTCACTTTTAAATGCTTCTCTCCTGTCCCACATGTCACCGTCAGAACTTGACTGATAATATAGCCCAGATTGCCAGGAAGCTGAATAGAAGGGAGGCCGGGGCATTGATCTTGTGCTCCCAGGGCCCCATTCTAATTGCTACTGCTGCATCCCCAATGACACCTCCGATGGCCATGCTGCTTTATATGTGTTGCTTTGCACTGCAGCAGATGGCACTGACAGGGAAGTCTAGCAGGAAGTCATGGGTTATTGTATATTAAAATGTGTGGTCGCAGCCTGTGGACAGCACTCGGTGGTCACACTTACCACCTGGCACCCAGAGGCCCTTTTTGCAGCGTAGGCCCCGAAAAACTGTTCCATTGCACCAGTGATGAATCTTAGCAGTGCTTATACATACATACTAGGTCATTTAATAGTTGCCCCACACATGTAAAATAACAAGTGCATGCTCTGCTGGCAGTTGTACAGCACATAATAATATAAGACACTCAAAAGTGTATGTACAGCCACACAAGGACAAAACAAACACAACAAACAAAAACCCTCTACAGAACTTTTAGCGTTGGTTTGCTAGTATCATCCCCTGTTGTAATCATTTGAAGGTGAACTGTTTAACTCCTTGCATACTGGATCTTCATATCTGGGCCCTATTTCATTTACTGTAGTGTTTACATCCCTCTGTATATTATTCATCATTCCCAACCCTCTAGTTCAGCCAGTTAGTTGTTAAAAGTATGACAACTATCCTGCTTCCTCAGCTTTGGTGGTTTAGAATCAAGTGCTTATCTGCATCTGTCTTCTCTCATAACACATGTGCACAAACATGTATAGTTTCCAGTGTTTTGGGATGACCTTTTTGTAAAACATCTGTTGTTGTAATGCCAGCTGACTTTTGCCGTATCACATACCCAAGCCACACGGCTCATTACGGGGTGGGTTAGGGGGGTTGTTTTCCCATGCTTGGGAACAGTCTAGGTTCATCCTGTACAACACGCAGGCAGTGTTTCACTGCTCTCTGCTGGAGAACCTATGAGGTGGTGCAGCAGATATAAGCTAGGTCTACAGCAGCGACTAAGAGCACAAGGGACTATGGAAACGTGAGCAATAAAAAAACTTATATACACACAAAAAATATAAAAGTGAGTCCTTTAAAGCAGCTTTTTTTGGAAAACTGAAAAGTGCTCACACCAAGATCTACAAGAAAAAAAAAATGAGTCCTGTACACACAGAACGCTGATGCTATGGCTGTTGCTGTAGTGAAACAAGATCACTCAGCCTTACGCATGCCCAGCAGCATATCATTCCTACAGGGCTCACATTTCTCTTCTTGTGGATCTTGGTGTACAGATGCAACAGATATCAAGTAGTAAAAACTGCTTCTATAAAACACACGTTTGCTAAAAATACTAGAGTAACTCAACCTTGAGGGCATCCTTTTTGCACCAAAAATATACACTTTCAAAAATGCCATTAAAAGGGAATCGTGACTGGATAGTTAGTACAACCTTTCCGATAACTGCTCTTTTTTTTTCAAATGTATTATTATTTTACATAACAGCAAAACTATTTATTTAAATACTATTTATACAAACGCCCTATACAACAGTCTTATTCTAAGCATACAGCACGTCCTGCTCCATCTATAATAATTACACATGGGTAATACTCTGCCAGAGGGAGCTGTTCACTGCAGACATGCAAAAACAGGCTCCTCCCGGCCCTTCATATACCCAGGGACCTCCCACAAATCCCCAGATTTCTCTGCAGTGCTGAACTGCGAAGACATGAAGATATCACGCTCTCGCAGGCAAGCGGGGCTTTACAGCCCGTGGCCCTGTGGGACTATTTCCACCCATCCTCTTTATGAAGAATATGCCTCCCAGCCTGGGCTGCGTTGGTCGGGTGAAGGTAGGCAGCACCTTGTGTGCTTAACGGAGCCATGCTCCACCGCAATCCCCCACCATAGGGTAGGCGGTTAGGCCGATGGTGAGCCTCTAGTGGATGCCCCTCCCGCATTGTTGCCCGTGCCCCTCGCAGAGTTAGTCCATGGACGCTGGTCCGCTTCTCCCTCGCTTCCTCCCGTAGCTCGGGGGAAAAGAAAGGGGGGGGGGGGTATGTGTGGCAGTCCTAGTGCAATATAACACGTTAAGGCCTTTGATCTTTTATTATACTTGGGTGTCAGTGTCGCGCTCCTTGCTCCACAGTTGTGAGCCTGTTTGTCCTTTCATTAACATTAGCGTACTGCCCTGACGGCAGCATCATTTTCCAGCGTGACAGCAATGTATGTGCTTTCTATCCACTACTGTCTTTCTTTTTTCCGTTGGTTAGAGCTTCGCGCTCTTTGGGGGAGGCGGGGACTCGGCATGACGCGCTCCGCATCACAGCCTGGTCAGGCCCGCCCCTCGAGGTTCGCTTGGCACTGACACCACCCCTCTTGTCCCATTATGTCTTTCAGACGCCAGGACTTCGGTGGCTTCTCCCGGCCTCACATATATTACAGCGGGTCCACATAACAAATTCTCCCACTTCCTAGCGGGTCTTGGGGCATCCAGGGTTGCCTATTGCGTAAATCCCTGCGGGCATACTGCTCATATAATCACCATATGGAGGCATCTCAGAATTATGTACCCGGGGTCCCTCTGGGACATGACCGGCTGTGTGCGGTGTGTGGTCAGCCCCATGCTGATGCGGACAGAGCACGGGTCTGCGGACCGTGTGCTGAACAGGCACTGACCCTGCAATCAGGTTTGCCAGTGGCTGCACCTCCCTTCAATACACCCGTCTCCCGGACCTAAACCTCACTCCTGATGAGTCTCACTCGAGCGGGGATGACCGGCAAGCCGTGCCGCGCGTGCTGCCTACGGCAGAGCAGGTGCTGTCTACGGCAGAGCAGGTGCTGTCTGGATTGGCGGAGCGTATGGGCCCTGGAAAGAAGCGGTCCCTGACGCCTCCTGGCTCTCCGGTTCCTAACGATACCGATGACTCTGCTGATATGCAGGACCTTGATCCTTCTGAGGAAGGTGAGCTATTCTCAGATTCGGGCTCCTCGGATGAAATGCCCGGGAGTTGTGATGATTCTGGGCCCGGTTCTTGGTGCCTGTGTGACACAGATGAAATTCTTATTAAGATCTTTGAGGTTTTGTCAATCTCCCCTCCTGGAGAAGCTCCCAAGCCTAAGAAGGAGAGTTTCCACACAGTGCCGCCGCGCTTGGAATTCCTGGAACAGGATCATTTCCAGAATCTTATATCCCAAGAATGGGAATCACCTTGTAAACTTAAAGGGGTCCCAGGGGTCTGGGATTGGAAGTACCCTTTCCCTCCTGATGTGGTTAATTTTTGGTCAGCACCTCTTGTGGTGGATGCACCGATTATAGGGGTTGCTAACCCCCCCTTCATGACGGCTCCTTATTACCGTACCCTTCGGGATGCTGAGGACCGGTGCATTGACAGACTGGCTTCCCACGCCTTTTCGTGTGCAGGGACAGCTCTGCGCCCGGTCTGTGCCGCGGCCATCACTGCGGTGGCCGCCAGGACTCTTGTTAGAAAAGTACTTGACCACCGGCCTGAGGACCTCCCCTGGGGGGTGTTTAATGAGCTATCAGACTGTGATGTGTTTGTGAAGTTCATCCTCTCAGCGCTGGATGACACCATTAAGATGTGTGCTCGAACCTCTGCCCTTGTGGTAGCTATTCGCCGCCTGGTCTGGCTGCCACAGTGGGGTGCTGACGATGCTATGAAAAAGGCTCTCACTGGCCTTCCCTTCAGAGGACGGCGACTATTTGGGGCCCGTTTGGACCTTTTTGGGAAAAAGGGTAAGGCACACCTGCGCAGAAGGCCGCTCCGGCCTCCCCGGGGCAGGGCCACCCCTCCACCTCCCTACGTTAGTGTCAAATGCGAACCTGAAGTGTGCTTCCAACTGTTCGGTGTGGATTTCCACCATGGGGTGGGCAGGCAACGCCCTGGGCCTTCTGGCAGGACTAAGTCCAAATCTGCCAAGACCTCCCAAGCATGAAGGGACACAGCAGCTGTCTCCCATCTAGGAATGTACCTTCTCCTTCTGGTGGTTCCAGGAGGTAGTTCCCCTGGACACAGGATAGCTTTTGCTGGGCGGTCCCTCTCAGTGGTTGTCAGGGTGCTTCTAGCCCCTGTTTTTCCCTCAGGAATTGGTGCAGGCAGTACTGGGCCTACAGAGATTGGGCTTACTTACAGGTTGCCCTTAACAGTATGGGGCTATGGCCTCTATATTAACCTTCCTCCTTCCCTCAACAGTATGAGGCAGTCTGGGCCACGCTGGCCTATGGTAGGCCTGGCAATTCTACTCTCACAGGTAGTCCCTATATGACATCTCTGTCTTGGGACACAGGCGCCCTGTGCACCCTGCGGCTTGAGGCATTGTTGGTGGCCTCTCTTTCGCTCCCAGGCTACTCGCCATGGCGCGAATGGGGGTGATGTCTCGGACATGCCTGGGGGGGGGTGTCCGCATTAGGACCTACCGGGTTGTCTTTCCTTACTCCTCAGTCTCTACGTCAGGCCGAGTGGATTGGTCGGCCGGCGGTGTCCCCTGGGAGTTACTGGATGGGTGCTCAGTCACCTCAATCCCTCTTGGTCCCTTATCTGCTATCTCCATTCCTTGGATTCGGTTCAGGCTTGAGCCTTCTTCCTTGGCAACAAGTGGACTCCTGGTTACGGGGGCTCTGCCCCCCTTTTCTGACATCTTACTTTCACCAGGCAGGATTGCCGCTGGTGGGCCCGTTGGTGGCGTATAAGATGCTGTCCCCTATATACCGAGCCCTTGGGCTCTTCGGCACAGTAGGTTATTGATACTACATGGGGTTCCAGCACCCCTGGGCTTGGTCTGTGCTCATTCCCCTTTGGTAAGGTGGTTCCTCTTGAGCTGATCATATTCAAGGGCCCTGTCAGGGGGCACCCCCTTCTTTGCTTGCATCTTCCTGTGAATGGTCACCTTGGGTACCAAGTCTCGCAGGTAGGCTGGGGGGGGGGGGGGGGAGGGGGACTTTCTTCCCAAGCCCCCTGTGGTTCCTAGGCATGGTCCCTTAGAGGGTCCATCTTACCTACTGGTTGTTGCAACAGTGAGCCTTCCGTTGACTCTATACGGCTGGACTTCTCCTCTTTTAGGACCTGTCTATTTGGGGACTCTTGGTCTGTTGGAAGACAACGGTCTATTTTATTATTGGTCTGGAGCTTGAAGCAGGATGATCCCTCTGGAGGGTTCCTGATCCCGATCTGGGCGGGGGTCTACGCCCCCTGCTCCTCAACGGTATTCGCTCCAATAGATGCCTTTCAGTGGCAGGTTATGCTATCCCGGTGGCGCTCTGAGAGCCAACTAGGGTGGCTCTGTTGGGTCTCGCTTATACCACAGGGGCTCCGCCCTTGTTTTTACTGTCCCAGAATATTCTGACTCTGGTCATGGGGGCTTAGTAAAATTATGCATAGACTTTCTATTTTATATGCCTTCTCTTCGTTCACCCCACTATGTGGGGTTCTGCGCACAGTTGTGCTGATAGAAAGACCCGTGAGATTGATGGCCTAGGTGGCGTTGTGAACTGTGGTTCGCAGATGCTTCTGCTGAGGTCTGCTGACCTGTACGCTCTCTCAGGAGTGCGGTTCTGCCCTTGTCAGACCCCTTCTTTGTCGTCTCACTCTACAGACTCTTGTCTGGGGCTTGACAGCTGATTCATTCACCCCTTGGAGACGGGCTTATATTCTGGGTGACTTGGTATATGGGGGGCTAGGAGCAAGCTTCCTTGGCTTCCTCTTCCTCCGTCTATTGTGGTTCATGGTGTACCCATATTGATTGGCACGAGTTTTGGTCTCTTACCTGTTGGACGTTCTTGGTTCCCAGGGTTCTAGAGTCTTTACAGCATAGGTTGGGGTTGGCTCCCCAACTAGGTACTCTGAAGGTCCAGGTTCTGTCCTGGCTGTCTTCCTGTAGGAGTCTGGTTCTCCATTTTTTATTCGGTTTGCCCTGCGGATTTTCCCTTGGGACTTATGCTGGATGCTGTCTGAGCTGCTTTGTAGTCCAAGTCGCTTCTCAGGGGGCTCCTGCCTCAGTCTCATCTATGCCGCGGTGGTATTCCGTCTTATGCCGGACCTCTTTGCCCAAGTGGTGTTTTTATGATCATTGTTTAAGTCCTTTTAGTCTAACTACGGACCTTATTCTTAATAATGCTAATGTTAAGGGTCTACATTCCCTCAACAGGTGTTGCAATTTTTCCTGATGGTTTCTTGTCCGTTAGGGGGACTGATGCCCTTGGGGTCTGCGGGCGCCTCCTTATGTATGCGCCTGATATCGCTTGCTTCCAGGGCCACTGCGCCCTTTGGATTGATCTTACTTGGATGCCTTCTGGTCCTGAGTAAAGCTTTCGGCTTCTTGCTAATGAAGGGGTCAGTATTCCCGCCTTTTGACGGGTGACCAGTTCTCATTCCCCTTGGGAGAGTTCTAAGTTTTCCACGAGGCTTCTGTTGCCTGTGGGCTGGTTGGGCCGTTACACTGGCCTATTCCTTTAAGGGGGAAGAATCTCCCTTTTTCATTTTATTCCGTTATATTGGTGTTTGGGTACCACTGGCCCTTCAGCACCAGGTTTTTTCTGTTGAATAGGTTACTAGACTGTTGCTTGTCTCTGATCATACCTTTCAAAGGTCTTGTTATGAGATTGACGTTAGAGCCTCTGCTCATGTCATACCTGGTTTTGCAGGTGACAGCGCCTTTACTGTCCGCTGTGCCTTGTTTTTGGGGATCCAACCCTACTTTATGGACACTGCTGTTGGATGTCCCATGTGTAATTATTATAGATGGAGCAGGACGTGCTGTATGCTTAGAATAATACAATTCTGTGAAATACTCACCTGTAGAATTGGTATTATACGCATACAGCACATCCTGCTCCACCCCACCCTGGTTTTACATTTTTCTGGATCCCCTGTATGGTGATTGTTATCATTACTATTGTTACCAGTTGGTGGTTGGTTTCTCCCGGCTTCTTTTCTCACTGCTTTTCAATACTGGGGATTTGTGGGAGGTCCCTGGGTATATGAAGGGCCGGGAGGAGCCTGCTTTTGCATGTCTGCAGTGAACAGCGCCTTCTGGCGGAGTATTACCCATGTGTAATTATTATACATGGAGCAGGACGTGCTGTATGCATATACCAATTCTACAGGTGAGTATTTCACAGAATTGTATTTTTTACATTAAAGTACCTCTGTCACAAAAAAATCACCCAGCAACTATATAAACATTCCAATGCACAGTTTATATATTCTAAGTATACAGCACGTCCTGTTCCAGAATATTCCTTACACATGGATAATACATCCACAAAATGGCGCTGGACTGCAGAAAACAGCTTGTGGCTCCTCCCGGCCCTATATAAGTCAGGGACCTCCCACAAATTCCCCAGTTTCTTTCTGCAGTCTGCGCTGAGAAGATAGAAGACAGCTCTCTTGTGGCGCAGGTGAGCGGGGCTTATTGCCTGCGGCCCTGCAGGACTATTCCCACCCATTCCGTTCCAGTTACTGCCTCCCAGCCGAGTCCCAGCCTCGGCTGATAAGGTTCGGGTGAAGGTAGGCTATTGAAGCACTATGGTGCTGAGGAGCTAGGCTCCTACCGCAGTCCCTGCTCTAACAGGGTAGGCAGTTTCGGTTAATGGTGAGCCGGTGGGGATGCCCCCACTGCCTCATGGGTTTTGCCAGGTTTATCCTGTGCAGTTAAACCCTATGCCCATTTTCCCCCTCCACCCTCACTCCTCATCTTAGTCCCTGGGCGCCGTTTCTCCCTGGGAATTTTGCCGTTCTACTCCCTCACTCTCCCCTTGGGAGATCGGGGTGGGGGGGGGGGCTTGTCTTGTCTGGTTTAAGAATGGATACATATGTTGTGCTTTGTCACTTTTATTAAAACGCGCCGCCGCGCGTTTGTACTGCGCTCCGCGGATTGCAGCCCCATTCACCTCAGAGATGCCGGGCCGCTACTGGCCGTCCAGATCACGTGGGCGCACTTCGCGCTCTTCGGGGGGGGGGTAGGCTCTGTGGATGATGCATTTTACCTCATATCTCCACGGCACGCCCCTCGAGGTCTGCGGACGCCATTTTGTATCCTGCTGCATGCTGCTGGCTCTCTGCGGTCCGTAAGTAACCCCAGTGTGGTGTTTTTTTTCTCTGGGTTGTTCTTATGCCTTATTCTCATGGGAATGTTTGATTTGTCTTTCAGGCGGGTTAAAGCCTCAGTCCTGTGGTTTCTCCCGGCCTTGTCCCCTCATTATCTCCCACTTCCCTAGCGGTTTATTGGGGCATCCCGGGTAGCTCTTTAGCGTTAACCCTTACTGGCCATCTTTGCTCACGTCTGGAGGCTTCACGTCTCGGACCGGTGGATTCATGAGGTAGTGTCCTCCGGTTACAAGATAGAGTTTGCAGCCTGGCCACCCCAAGGTTCTTCAAATTCATGATGGCTCAAACCCCCAGCTCAGGGTCTGTGCCTTGCTGTCCAAAACCTTCTGGAGTTGGGGGTCATCTGCCAGGTGCCTTTGAGGGAAAGGGGCAAAGGCTACTATTCCAATCTTTTCACTGTTCCCAAAAAGACGGGTCCATCAGACCTATCCTGGATTTAAAGTGCCTCAACAAATTTGTCAGATTCAAACATTTTCACATGGAGACTCTCCGCTCAGCTGTCCACTCACTACGCCCAGGGGCCTCTGTAGACATCAAGGATGCTTACCTTCATGTACCAATCTTTCCAGGTCATCAAAGATTCCTCAGGTTCGCTCTGGAGGATCAGCACTATCAATTTGTGGCCTTGCCTTTCGGTATCACCTCGGCTCCCAGGGTATTCACCAAGGTGCTGGCGGGCGTACTGGCTCTGCTGAGATCTCAGGGCATTCGCATCCTTCCTTACTTGGACGACATTCTCATCACATCTCAGTCCCTCCAGCGGGCCGAGCTGGATACTCAGCTGGTGGTGTCCACACTGGAGTCCTTTGGCTGGGTGATCAACCACCCCAAGTCTTTCCTGTCACCGTTAATGGTGAGGTCTTTGCTGGGCATGACTCTGGATACATCTCAGGCCAAAATATTTCTCCCTCAGCAGAAGGTGGAGAGTCTTCAGGCCCAGGCCAGGTTCCTTCTGTCTTGCCCTCATCCCTCCATCCGACAGGGGATGCAGCTGGTGGGTCTGATGGTGTCTTGCTTCGAGGCGGTTCCATACGCTCAGTTTCACATGAGACCTCTTCAACTTCACCTCTTGTCAGTTTGGAATTGGGACCCTCGGTCCCTGGTGCTAGTTCTGTCCCCTCTGGCCAGACGGTCTCTTTCGTGGTGGCTGGACTCAAGAAACCTCTTGGTGGACAGACCCCTTCTGACCCCGTGCTGGGAGACACCAATCTGACAGGTTGGGGGGGCTTCTGGAAATCCTGAAATCCCAGGGTCAGTGGGGCCCTCAGGAGGCCCACACCCCTATCTACATTCTGAAATTGAGGGCGATAAGGTTGGTTCTCGCCCAATTGGCTACACACCTTCGGGGTCGGGCGATTCAGGTCCGCTCGGACAACCAGACGGCGATTGCCTACATCAATCATCAGGGAGGGACCCGGAGCAAGAGTGCCCTCAGGGAAGTGTCCCTGATACTGTCTTGGGCGGAGGAGAATGCTCCCTGCATATCAGCTGTGTACATCCCCGGGGGTGGAGAATCTGGAGGCAGAATCCCTCAGCAAGGGGATCTCTCGCATGGGAGAATAGTCCCTCAGCAGCAGGGTGTTTCACTCCCTGTGCCACCGCTGGGGTCAGCCAGATGTGGATCTGTTTGCATCCCGTCACAATCACAAGCTTCCAGTCTTTGTCTCTCTGTCCCAGGACCCTCTGGCCTTGGCCATGGATGCACTAGCAATGTCTTGGAAGAGCTTTCAGCTTCTCTATGTGTTCCTTCCTTTTCCTTTGCTGGGCAGGGTGCTGCGCAAGATTGCTCAGGAAGGGGTGCCAACCATTCTGGTGGCCCCCTGTTGGCCAAGAAGGGTGTGGTTCGCAGACGTCGTGCTGTTGGCAGTAGATCAGTATGCTCTGCCCAAGGATCCAGGCCTGCTCACTCAGGGGCAGCTATGCCATCCCAGTTTACAAACGCTGGCCTTGACGGCCTGGCTGCTGAAACCTCCATCTTGATGGAAAAGGGGCTGCCTGCCTCTGTTGTTAATACCATGATTTGGGCTAGGAAGAAGTCCTCGTCATCTATCTACTATAGGGTCTGGCATGCTTACATTGACTGGTGTGAGTCTAAGTCGCTTCCCTGACGGCTGTTTTCTATCCCTAGGATTCTGGAATTCCTGCAACATGGTTTGGATTTGGGTCTTCAACTTAGTACCCTCATAGGTCATGTTTCTGCTTTGACATTTTCTTCCAAAGATCCTTTGCTCACCATCGTCTGGTTAACCCCCTTCTTCCAGGGGGTTACTCACGTGCGTCCTCCACGTAAGCCTATGTTACCAGTCTGGGATTTGAACTTGGTCTTATCTGCCTTGCAGGGGTCTCCCTTTGAGCCTTTGCGTGAGGCCCCTTTGTCCATTTTGACTCTTAAGGTAGTCTTTTTGGTGGCTATCACTTCTGTTAGGCGTGTTTCTGAGTTGGCGGCGCTTTCCATCAAACCCCCTTACTTTGAGAGACACCAGGACAAGGCGGTGTTTCGTTTTAAACCAGATTTTCTACCTAAGGTTGTGTCTGCCTTTCATATCAATCAGGACATTATTTTGCCTTCTCTGTGCCCTAATCCTGGTAACCCTAAGGAGCGGGTTTTACACTCTCTGGATGTGGTCAGGACTCTGAAGTTCTATTTGGTGGCCACTGAATTCATCAGAAAGACTGATGCTCTTTTTGTGCTCCCGTCTGGACCTAAGAAGGGTCTGGCTCCAGCTAGGTCCACTATCAGCAAGTGGATCCGTCAGGCCGCGCTACAGGCCTATTCTGCTAAGGGGAAGGAGCCTCCCTTCCGCCTTACTGCTCATTCTACTCGTGCTATTGGTGCCTCTTGGGCCTTTCAGCACCAAGCTTCTGTTGAACAAGTTTGCAAGGCCGCTACTTGGTCTTCTGTTCATACCTTTTCTAAGTTTTACAAGGTTGATGTTAGGGCCTCAGCTGATGCTGCTTTTGGTCGCAAAGTTTTGCAGGCGGCAGTGGTTTAAACTGCCCGCTGTTATTATTTGGGGATCCCACCCTACCTTACGGACACTGCTATTGGATGTCCCATGTGTAAGGAATATTCTGGGACGTGCTGTATACTTAGAATAATACTATTCTGTGATTACTCACCTTTAGAATTGGTATTATAAGTATACAGCACGTCCTGTTCCACCTCACCCTTGTTATCATTATTCCTAGTTGCCTCTGTATAGTGACTGTTCATATGTTCATTTTTGAATTCTGGTTATTATTGTTCTCCCGGCTTCTTGTTAACTGCTTGTCAATACTTGGGAATTTGTGGGAAGTCCCTGACTTATAGGGCCGGGAGGAGCCACAAGCTGTTTTCTGCAGTCCAGCGCCAAATGGTGGATGTATTACCCATGTGTAAGGAATATTCTGGAACAGGACGTGCTGTATACGTATAATACCAATTCTACAGGTGAGTAATCACAGCATTGTATTTTCTTCTTTTATTCTATTCGAATAAGACCCTACCCCCTTATTATATTCCAAAGTCTGTTTGCTTATCCTGTAGCTTCTTTAACACAGAAACTCAGAAGAAGAAGAGGGTAGTGTGGTTCCGTCAGCACTATCAGCTAGACGTGGAGGCTGATTCACTACTAGCGCCACGTATTGCCAGATGAGCGTCTGTATAGTGGCTCTTAGAGCAACCGCTAGCAGATGCTGTAAGCATGTATTGGGGCTGTAACCTAGCATTGCGTTCGCTGTAGTACCCTGGCCGGTATTTATGAATGTGATGTGTGTTGGGCACTCTAACAAAAGTACAGCGCTGCAGCGAGCAAGAATTAGCACCAGCTCAGTGCGTCCAGCATTCAGTGCTCCGCACCATATATAACAAAACAACTTCACACACACAGCACCAGCGCTCTAAAGCTGGACGCTGTAGCATAGAGTGCCAGATGCTGTGTCATCAAAGTCTTTTTTTGAACACATATATCGACCAGTAACAAAGCAAAAAACACATGGAATTACAATGTTTTAACACTGTGACAATAACACTTTTGTGCCAGACCTGTAATGACAATTCTTCATAAAAATATAAAAAGTCCAAAAAATGTATAAAAGTGTTTGTTTGCAGGTCAGAAGTCACACAATGATTTGAGCAAAAAAAAAAAAATTTAATTGCCAAACACGCTAATCATACACGAACTAATGAAACCCCATTGAAATGTATAGGAGAGAGCTACAGAGCGTCAGGTACTACAAGGTGTTCCTGAGGACCGCCAGGTTTTTTCCTGGTAACCCTGTGGGCCAGTCCGTGCCTGGATGCTACATATCAAATACATATTAATATCTTAATTTATCACTGGCTCCTACCCATACAAGTACCTTCACTTTAATTGTTATTTTAGCCTTCACAGCTGAAACATGGCTAAAAGGTTTTAGTTAAAAAAAAACATGGGCTGTTTTGCAACACTGGGCTGGGTATACTGTAGCATCACTTTAAGGTAAAAAACTAGGAAGTTTGGAGGGAGAATGGTAAACGAGTTCAAAGCTAAAGTTAGACTTTAAGTCATTTTTTTTCAAAATGAGTTATTACGGTACTCTGCCTTTGGAAAGTGTATTTATTTTACAGTGGTTTACCAAAACTATGTATTAAATGTGTTATAAAAACGTAGACTGCTGGCAATGGGAGATGGCATTTGTATATTCTGATATCCATTCACAAATGTTGAACAGAAGTCTCTGGATCACTAGAAAATAGTTTCCAAAAAATGAAATAATGTGACTGTTAAAAAGACATTTTCTTAAATGACAACTCAGTGTTTTAAGATTTTGTGTTATTAAATAATGTAAGAGGCCAAAGCTGTACATTTGTGAGCCATTTCCAAAATGCCGCTTGACAGCATGTCATGCTGGTCCCCCAGGTGCAATACTTACACTGTGTACAATTATTAGGCAAGCTGTATTTTTAGGATTAATGTTAATATTGATCTATGGTGCTGCCTATTCAACATGTTAACACATCTCAAACCTGAACATTTAAGAAAGTAAAAGTGATGTTTTGGCTTTCTAAGGAGAATATCTATGAGTGCATGATTATTATTATTATGTAATTAAATGAAAAAATAAAAAAAAATCCCTGTTAAAGTGAAAATAGTAAAAAAAAAACGCAGTTTATACAAATAAACATTTCTGACATGTCAGAAAGCATCAGTGAATATAGCCACCCTACTTTTAAATGTCATAAGCGTTCCATTAATGGAGTGTCAGTTTCTTAATCAGGTGTCGATCAACAACAGCAACACCAAACTTTCAGACCTTGTGTAATTTTTTCTTTCACCATAAATTTCCCATTTAAAAAGGGCCTGCAAGTTCTCTATAAGGTTTAGGTGAGTAAGTGGGGCTTGTCATTATTATTTTATCTATAAAATCTCTTTCCAGGCATGAACATAAAAAAAACAATACTCAACTTTTGTCCTTCACAGCTCATCCACACAGCACCTTTGTATTTATACTTACTGATGAGGGAGAACAATCTATTTCATACTCCATTGCCGGGCAGACAGGCAGGCTGATTCATCACTAACGGCAGGTAGCGACAGATGAGCGTCTGTAGCAGGCATTTCAGAGCGCCCGCTAGTAGTCGCTGTGCTCGGCCGTGGGTCGCTAATTCAGAGCGACTCAGTCACTGTGCAGCAATGATGAATACATTGTGAGGAGTCGCTATTTGCCCAGTACAGCGCTGTATGGGAGCGCTTGTTAGCGACTGGTCAGTGCGATCTACTCACAACATATTCATAAAAAAAAACAGCCCCACACAACTCCGGCGCTCAAAAATGCTTCTCTGAAGCCCAGAGCGCCGGAGGCTGTTTGGCGTTATCCAAGTCACTCAACAGATTCTGCTTGATAAATGTGTAATTGCGTGCTGTGTCCGGCGTTAACCTGTCGCCACCTGTCACTACCTCTCATTTACAAGGCACTACCTGACGCTATCCCTTCATTAATAAGGGCCAAGGTCACTTCCATCAAGATGGCTTTATGCCCCCACATATCTACTCTATTCATTGCAATGGAGGGGGCATGGTAAGACAGGACGTGCTAAACCCATCTTGGCACGTCCCCTCTATTGCAAAGGATGTAGGCTTGTGGGGGCATAAATAAGGCTTGATGTTGGGCCGCTGCACTGAAAGATGAAATCTCTGGCACGTTCGGTAAGTATGAACCTGCATGGAGGAGCTGGGGAGGGCAAAATGTTAGTATAGACTTTTTTCCAAGTATACAGCACGTCCTTTTTCAAGTATTCTTTACGCTTGGGATATCCACCACAAGGTGGCGCAGTGGACTGCAGAAGAGACTTGTGGCGTCTCCCGGCCCTATAAAAGGACAGGAACCTCCCACAAATTCCCAGTTTCCTTCTGCAGTCTGGACTGTGAAGATAGAAGATGGCTCTCTATATTACGTAGGCGAGCAGGACTTACCAGCCTGCTGCCCTGCAGGACTATTCCCACCTGTTCTGGACCCACTACCACCCAACCTTGGCTGCCTGGTTCGGGTGAAGGTAGGACAGCGCCAGGGTCAGGTGCTGGAGGAGCGCTGCTCCAACCGCAATCCCTGTACCTATAAGGGTAGGCGGTTCGGGCTTATGGTGAGCCTTGTGGGATGCCCCTTCCTGCCTTATTGTGGGCCTTCCCCTGCCCTCCCCTCCACTGCCCCCCCTCCTCCCTAGCTAAGCATGCCTTGGTGCGCTTACCGCTGCTCTTCCCCGTCTCGCTCTCTCCCTGGGGAGCTCTCCGGGAGGGGGGGTAGGCGGTGTGGTTGCACATTGTATTTTGTCTATTTTTTACTTGTATTGTCCGCGCTCACCGCCACGCCGTTTTGTACAGCGCTCCGCGGCTGGTGGCAACATTCGCTTCATGGTTGCTGCGATGTCATTGGCGCTGGGATGTCATGGGGGGCGGGTCCCGCGGATGACGCTTTTTGCGTCATACCTCCGCGGCCCGCCCCTCAAGGTCGTTGCGGGCGCCATTTTGTTTAAAGTTTTTCTTCTGCTGACCTGCGGTACTGCGGCGTGCTGCTGGCCTGCCTGGTTGTGCGATCGGCTTCTTGGTCCGCGAGTCCCCTTCGGGGTTGTATTGTGCTATTGTCACCACATTATGGGGATGTTATGTGTGGTTTTCTTATGTCTTTCAGACGGGATTAACGTGACTGTGGTTTCTCCCGGCCCTCTTCCCCTTTGCATCTCCCACCTTCCCTAGTGGGTTTTGGGGCATCCTGGGTGGCTCTTGTTAGCCTTAACCTTATACTGGCCAGTGTGCCCACTCTAATCACCATATGGAGGCTTCCGGGGATAATGTGCTTGGGGTTCCTTCGGGAAAAGCCCAGCTGTGTGCCACGTGTGGGGTATCCCCTGTGAGTGACGGTGTCAGGGTATGTGTGCCCTGCGCCCAGAAGGTACTTGCGCTGCAGTCTGGGTTGCCTGCTACGCTGCCCAGCTCTGCGTCCCCTTCTACATCACCTACCCGCCTGCATTTGACCCCTAGTGAGGGGCATGCTAGTGGGGAATCAAACTATGACTTGGCCTTGCGGGTGGCCGGCCTGGAAAGGCATATGGCTGGGCTGGTCCCCCGTAAGGCTTCTGGCAAGAAGTGGCATTTAACTCCCGCTGTTTCCCCTTTTCCTGAGGAGGATGAGGGACAGTTATCTTTCCCTGGCCTGTACCTCTTAGAAGAGGGGGAACTTTTCTCTGATTCTGAGTCCTCTGAGGAGCAGAAGGAGGTTTATGGTGGAGCTGGGTCTCCTTTTGGAGAAGACCCATGGTCTCCTGAGGATTCAGACAGGCTGTTGTCTCACATTTTTGAAGTACTATGTATTACACCTCCTGTCCCGGCTAAAAGGCAGCAGGATGAGCTTTTTCACACTGTTAAACAACGCATTCCCCTGACACTTCTACTCTGAGGGATGGTGAGGACCGGCGTGTTGATCAGCTGGCCTGTCAGGCATTTGCTTGTGCAGGGACTGCGCTGCGCCCTGTGTGCGCTTCTGCCATCACGGCTCTTGCTATTAAAGGGCTACTCAAGTGCCTTCTGGATAGTGCCTCGGATGCCAATAGGGGGGGAGGAGTATAGATCCCTCCTGCTTTGCTATGAATTTGTGGCATTTATTCTTTCTGCTATGGATGATGCGGTCGAAATGTGTGGTAAGACTTCTGCCCTTTTGGTGGCTATACGCCGCTCTGTTTGGCTGCGTCAGTGGGCGGCTGATAATGCTGCTAAGAAGGCTCTCACTGGCTTCCCCTTTACTGGGCTACGGCTCTTTGGGGAGCGTCTAGATCTGTTTGCCAAGGATGGTAGGCTGCCTCAACGCAGGAGGCAGCCGAGGCCCTTTCGGGGGGCTGGTTCTTCCCTCCCCTCCTTCCGTGCTCCCAGGTCCGGTCGGGGTGCACCATTTGCGGGGGCACGTAGAGACCCTTGGGGCCGGGGTCCCAAGTCCAAATGTTCCCCCAAGCCCCCTCAGGCATGAGGAGGCGCCCTCACCCATCCGGGTGGGGGAATGGTTGCGGCTCTTTGCTCACGTTTGGAGACTGCGCGTCTCAGACCGGTGGATTCAGGAGGTGGTGTCCTCGGGGTACAAGATAGAGTTTGCAGCATGGCCCTTGTCAGCTCAGGGTTTGCGGCTTGCGGTCCAAAGCCTTTTGGATTTGGGGGTCATTTGCCTGGTGCCCTTCCAGGAAAGTGGGAGAGGTTTCTATTCCAATCTGTTCACTGTTCCCAAAAAGAATGGGTCCCTGAGGCCCATCCTGGATTTGAAGCGCCTCAACAAATTTGTCAGGTTCAAGCATTTTCGCATGGAGACTCTGCACTCGGCGGTCAGTACCTTGCGCCCGGGCGACTTCATGACTTCTGTGGACATCAAAGATGCTTACCTTCATGTTCCTACCTTTCCAGGTCATCAGAGATTTCTCAGGTTCGCTCTGGAGGATCAGCACTACGAATTTGTGACCTTACCTTTCGGTCTTACCTCAGCCCCTCGGGTCTTCACCAAGGTGCTGGCGGGGGTGATGGCTCTGTTGAGATCTCAGGGCATTCGCATCCTTCCTTATCTGGACAAAATTCTGATTGCGTCTCAGTCCTTCCATCAAGCCGAGCTGGATACTCAGATGGTGGTCTCCACGCTTCAGTCCTTCGGTTGGGTGATCAACTACCCCAAGTCTTCTCTGTCTCCATCCTTGGTGATGTCCTTTCTGGGCATGACTCTGGATACATCTCAGGTCAAGGTTTTTCTGCCTCAGCAGAAGGTGGAGGGCCTGCAGATGCAGGCACGGTCTCTGATTTCTTGCCCTTATCCCTCCATTCGGCAGGGGATGCAGCCGGTGGGCATGATGGTGTCATGCTTCGAGGCAGTTCCCTATGCTCAGTTTCACATGAGACCTCTTCAGTTGCACCTCTTGTCAGTTTGGGATCGGGACCCTGTGTCCCTGGATCAGACCTTTGTTCAGATCCGCTCGGACAACTGGACGGCAGTTGCCTACATCAATCATCAGGGAGGGACTCGGAGCAAGCGAGCCCTCAAGGAAGTGTCCCTGATACTGTCCTGGACGGAGGAGAATGTTCCCTGCATATCGTCAGTTTACATCCCGGGAGTGGAGAACCTGGAGGCAGACTCCCTGAGCAGGGGGATGTCTCGGCTGGGGGAGTGGTCCCTCAGCGTGAGGGTGTTTTACTCTCTGTGCCACCGCTGGGCTCTGCCGGATGTGGACCTGTTTGCTTCACGTCACAATCACAAACTTCCATTCTTTGTCTCTCTGTCTCAGGATCCTCTGGCCTTTGCCACGGATGCACTGGCAATGCCTTGGAAGGGGTTTCGGCTCCTCTATGTGTTCCCTCTGTTTCCTCGGTTGGGCAGGGTGCTGCACAAGGTAGCCCAGGAAGAGGTGCCAACCATTCTGGTGGCCCCCTGTTGGCCAAGAAGGGTGTGGCTCGCAGACATCTTGCAGTTGGCAGTAGATCAGTACGTCCTGCCCAAGGATCCAGATCTGCTCACTCAGGGGAAGCTGTGCCATCCCAATTTACAAATGCTGGCTTTGACGGCTTGGCTGCTGAAACCTCCATCTTGATAGAAAAGGGTTTGCCTGCCTCTGTTGTTGATACCATTATTAGGGCTAGGAAGAAGTCCTCGTCCTTTATCTACTACAGGGTCTGGCATGCTCACATTGCCTGGTGTGAGTCCAAATCTCTTCCATGTCCGGTGTTTTCTGTTCCCAGGATTCTGGAATTCTTGCAACATGGTTTGGATTTGGGCCTTCAACTTAGTACCCTCAAAGGTCATGTTTCAGCTCTGGCAATTATCTTCCAAAGATCTTTTGCCAATCACTGTTTGGTTAAGACTTTTTTCCAGGGGGTTTCTCATGTGCGTCCGCCACGTAAACCTATGTTACCAGTTTGGGATTTGAATCTGGTGTTATCTGCTCTGCAGGGTCGTCCTTTTGAGCCTCTCCATGAGGCTGCTTTGCCCATTTTGACTCTCAAGGTAGCCTTTTTGGTGGCTACTGCTTCTGTCAGGCGTGTTTCTGAGTTGGCGGCGCTTTCCATCAAACCTCCTTATTTTGAGTGACACCAGGACAAGGTGGTGTTTCGTTTTAAACCAGATTTCTGGCCTAAGGTTGTGTCTGCTTTTCATCTCAATCAGGACATTGTTTTGCCTTCCTTGTGTACTAATCCTGTTAATTCCAAGGAGAGGACTCTGCATTCTTTGGATGTCGTCAGGGTTCTGAAATTTTACTTGGTAGCTACTGAATCTTTCAGGAAGACTGATGCTCTTTTTGTTCTTCCTTCTGGTCCTAGAAAGGGCCACTTCAGCAAAAGTCCACTATCAGCAAGTGGATTCGTCAGGCGGTAGTGCAAGCCTATTCTGCTAAGGGGAAGGAGCCTCCCTTCCGCCTTACTGCTCATTCCACTCGTGCTATTGGGGCCTCTTGGACCTTTCAGCACCAGGCTTCTGTTGAACAAGTTTGTAAGGCCGCAACTTAGTCTTCTGTTCATACTTTTTCCAAGCTTTACAAGGTTGATGTTAGTGCCTCAGCTGATGCTGCTTTTGGCCGCAAAGGTCTTCAGGCGGCAGTGGTTTAAACTGCTCGCTGTTGTTCTTGGGGATCCCACCCTACTTTGCGGACACTGCTTTTGGATGGAATACTTGTGAAACAGGACGTGCTGTATACTTGGAAAAATACAATTCTGTGAGTACTCACCTGTAGAATTGATTTTGTAGTATACAGCACGTCCTATTTCACCCCTCCCTTGTTATCATTTTTCTTGGTTACCTCTGTATGGTGATTTGTTCAAATGTCTGGTTGGGGTTCCTTCATTTTTATTCTCCGGCTTCTTGTCTAACTGCTTTGTAACACTGGGAATTTGTGGGAGGTTCCTGTCCTTTTATAGGGCCGGGAGACGCCACAAGTCTCTTCTGCAGTCCACTGCGCCACATTGTGGCAGATATCCCAAGCGTAAAGAATACTTGTGAAACAGGACGTGCTGTATACTTGGAAAAATACAATTCTGTGAGTACTCACCTGTAGAATTGATTTTGTAGTATACAGCACGTCCTGTTTCACCCCTCCCTTGTTATCATTTTTCTTGGTTACCTCTGTATGGGGATTTGTTCAAATGTCTGGTTGGGGTTCCTTCATTTTTATTCTCCGGCTTCTTGTCTAACTGCTTTGTAACACTGGGAATTTGTGGGAGGTTCCTGTCCTTTTATAGGGCCGGGAGACGCCACAAGTCTCTTCTGCAGTCCACTGCGCCACCTTGTGGCAGATATCCCAAGCGTAAAGAATACTTGTGAAACAGGACGTGCTGTATACTACAAAATCAATTCTACAGATGAGTACTCACAGAATTGTATTTTTCCCTTTACTGGCTAGCCATGCAGTAGTGTATTGCTGACAGACCATTGTCCTGCATAACAATCATGGTTTTCTTAAAAGATGCAGACTTTTTCCTGTACCATTGCATGAAGAAAGTGTCTTCTAAAAACTGGGTGTAGGCTTGAGAGTTGATTTGAAGTTCATCTTCAACACATAAATAGCAAATTATTTAATGTTTAATAATACCATCCCATAGTAGTACCCCACCTCCACCTTCATGAAGTTGAGATGGAGCTCTCTGACGATTACTGGACCAGCCATAGATCTACATCTGGTTAATCAAGATTCACTTTCATCTCGTAAATTCATAAAACCTGACTTTGGATGTTTATTGGCCTTCTCTTAACATTTCAGATTATATGTCTTGTTCAGTGGTGGTGAGAATTCTGGCTGCTTCATCTGGGCCATGTCTCTGAACACTAAACACCTTGTACTTGTGGAGACATCAGGGAGGCTGCATTTCTGGCATATGGCCACACTGGAGGATAATGGATTCTTGTTCGCTTTGCATTTGATTAAATTTAGTGTTAACACCTTTTTGCAACCCTGTTTTCAACAAAACTTTGGATGGATCTCTGATCACTTCACCAATCACCAATATCTTAGAAGTTTCAAGATTGCTGCATTCCTTTTAACAACTTTTGTCTTCTCAGAGTCGGCTAGATCTCCTTTTTGCCCACCAATACACCTAACCTGATGTGGTTTAATCCAATAAGCAAGCAAGCAGTATGGTATTAAAGTCAATAAAACTTGGAAAATATGCATAAAATGATAATATGGTTAAAATACTCACTTGCCTAATATTTGTGCACACAGCATAGCAAGCTAGTGAGACCTGGAACATGTTTGTGCATCCGGTGTCCTATATTGAGAATCATATATTATTGATCAGCATGGCGGTCCCACTTGCTTTGGTATCGGTTCAGATTGGGAACTCAGTTAAAACTAAACACAAATATATTAAAAAAAATATTTTCTCATTCCTTCCATTCCGGGGCACCACCATCAGCAACGCGTGGGTTAACCTGCAAGAAAAAAAATAATCTCCTCCAAACCTATATAGGGCAGGCTGTGGCAGGTTCTTCTCAGTTCTTTTCTTGCTATTGATGGGACTGTGAAGAGGTTCAGAAGATTAATTTGCTTTCCTATATTTTGGATGACAGTGCTGACCCGGAGTAGGAGCTTCGACTCGCTTGCCTCCCAGCCCCTCACCATCTGAATTTCCTGGAGACCCCATGGAGATGCCTCACGTCGGGCCTACGCCAATGGCGTGTTCAGTGTGAGGGAAGCATGCACAGGTCAAGGTAAGCGCGCCGGGGCTCAGCCGGTTTCGAGTCTGAGCTTCGAGGGTTCTGTTGTGGCCCTGTTGTATGCCCCTTCCTAGAGGTCCCCTTCCCCTGGGTCTTTTTTCCCTTGACTCCCATGCCCCCTCAGATATTCTACCCATCCTGCCCATGGTCTTCTCCTCCATCAATGTCACAAGGCAAAGCCACCTTGGAACAGTGCCCCGAGCTTCATGCTGCCATGTGTGGGCCCCTGCTTGGGTTTCAAGCCCGCTCCGACCGGTGAGTAGTGCCGTAGGTGGACCTCTTTGCATATCGGCACAGCAGGAAGTCCAGAGATTTGTGTCCAGGGTGCAGTACATCCTGACCGTAGCGGACCGTCGATGCGCTGGCCATCCCCTGGTCAGGGTACAACCTGCTGTACACGTTTCCACCACTGCGGCTACTGGGTTGTGTCTAAAAAGGTCAACAGTGAACAGATTACCATCCTCCTGATCCTGAAGGTTCACTGGCCCAGAAGGTTGTGTTTCGCGGATCTGGTAAGGCCGGCAGTGGAGCCCCCATGGCGGCTCCCCAACTGTCTGGATCTTCTACAGCAGGGTCCTCTGTGACACCAGCATCTTGGAGGAGAGGGCATTTTTGACTTGGTGTAAGTCGAAAGGCCAGTACTGTAGGAGGTTCTCATTGCCCAGGATACTAGAGTTTCTTTAGAAGGGTCTGCAGCCCAGCACCCTCAAAGGCTTAGGACTTGGCCTTGTCCATTTGTTTTCAGGGGCCAGTTGAGGAGCACTGGTTAGTGCATTTGTTTATACAGGGCGCTGCACATGTTTGGCCTCCGTTTGGCACTTCTTGGTCCCACCCTGGGATCCTGTCCTATCGGCACTACAGGGGCCCTGCATTTGAACCAATAGTGGAGGCCTATCTGACGATGCTCACTTTAACAGTGTCTTTTTCTTGTGCCGATCACCTCCACCCGGTGGTCGTCGGAGCTGGCTATCAAGTCACCTTTTTTGGTGCTGCAGGAAGACAAAGCTGTGTTTTATGTTAAACAGGATTTTTGCCCAGGTTGGTCTTTCCCCTCTATCTAAATCAGGAGATTGCCATCTTTGTGTCCACGCCCCACTCATCATAAGGAACGGCTTCTGTATTCCCTGGATGTCGTCAGGGCATTAAAGTATTACTTGGCGGCTACACAAGAGGTATATAAAATGGATTTCTTGATCCAGAAAGGACCACGGAGGGTGGTCTTCTAGGCCCACTCTCAGCAGATCAGATAGGCAGTCATACAAATTTATGCTCGAAGGGGCAAGGAGACGCCCTTGCGAGTCAACGCTCACACTACCAGGGCAATTGCTGCGTCTTTGGTTTCCTAACACCAGGAGTTTGTGGCCCCAGTTGCAAGCCAGTGACCTGGTCCTCCCTCCACACCTTCACCAAGTTTTACAGAGTTGTCGCTTTGAGACATGCAGACGGTGGTGAACCACTTGCCAGGGGTCTAGTCTTGAGTTTTCAGTGCCGCTATTCCTGGTTATTTTGAAGCAGTTGGCCGGTTGCTGTTCTAGCATGGACCCACCCTTGCTGAGGGTACTGCTTTGGGACATCCCACACGTTGCTGATGGTGGTGCCCCGGAATGGAAGGGAAGTTTGTGTACTCACCGGTAAATTTCCTTTCTCTTCGTCTTTCATTCTGGGGCACCACACCCGCCCTACTGTTTTGTTGTGACTGCATTGGTTGCTGTTGATGCCTTCTACAGGGATGGAGTTTTACGAAGTTCTGAACAAAGGTAGGCGCTGTATGTGCAGGTAGCATTGGCTCAACTGCTTTTAACTAACTGAGGAGATACAGCCACAGCCTGCCCTATTTAGGTTGGGAGGAGCTTAGTTTTTTTCTTGCAGTTCCTGCCTATAGCTGAGGTTAACCCACGCATTGCCGATGCCCTGGAATGGAAGATTGCCGGAAAGGAAATTTACGGCTGAGTACACAAATTTCCCTTATTTCATGCCTTATAGATTTGGTAACAATGCCCTTCTCATGTGGCACGCCATGCTAAAACAAGCACCAACATATCAAGTACTGAGCTTTGTAACTTGGCTTTAATTAGAATTAGAATTTGTACAGACAAGAAAGCTTAACATAGACACTTCATGGGTAGTACTGGCTGTGGAACTGGGGAAAAAGGCATCATTACTAAAAAAAAAAAAAAAAAAAAAAAAGGGGGATGATACTGTATAGTGCAGTAGCAGGGTGATACACTATGCAACTAACTATTTGTTGTACAAGGTAGAAGTACAGGCTAGACAAGCAAATACCAAATATTTCGTCCTATAAGACGCACCGAGGGTTTAGATGAGAAAAGTAAGAAAAAATATTCTGAACCCCCTATCACCAACAGTTGGCAGATCCCCCCCAATCATCCCATTACTGGCAACGTGCAGACCCCCCCATTATAAGGCAGTGTGCAGCATCTCCTATTATGTATAGCATGCAGACCCCCTCATTACAGGGAGTGGGGAGAGCCCCATTATAGGCAGCAAGCAGCCCCCCATTGCAGTCAGCAGGCAGGCCCTCATTACAGGCAGCAGGCAGACCCCCATTGCAGGCAGCAGGCAGACCCCCCCCCCTTTACAGGGAGTTTGCAGACCCCTCTTTACAGGCAGTGGGCAGACCCCCCCAGTACAGGCATTGGCAGACCCATCATTACAGGCAGAGTGCAGTTCAACGCCCTCCCTTCACAATTGTCCAGCGGGAGGAAGGTGGATTTTGCTGGCTGCAATAGGGGAATTTGTGAGCGGTAGCAACGGGGTGGGACTAGGGCTATGGAGCCCGTAACCTGTCTTACCCCAACCATTACATTCCCTTCATAAGACACAAGGATTTTGAAACATTTAGTAATCAAGCAGGGATGACAAAAAATATGCAACTTCATATTAAAATAAAGGGCATATAGATAAGCAATACACCAAAAAGTGTTTTTAGTGTGAAAAATAAATATAAGCAAAACAACAAAATGTAACAAACACCTAATAGAATTTATCAAAAAACAGTGCATCAAATAATGAATATTTATAAGTTGCAAATGTGGTGCAAATAAATCATAGAAATACTGTTCTTAAGTTGTCTCTGCGGTCAAAGTATACCAGCTCACAGCGTCACAGTGTTTGTGCCCCTTCAACTGGGATGAAACAGGCATAATAAGTCTATGGGGATTATCCTAATGTTTGGGGATTCCCCAAAATCATATGTGTGAGGTCCCTATAGGCTGCAGTTATTTCCAGACTTCTAATATCAGTAAGTTGTTGTTGTCGATTTAAGCAGGAAATCGAAGGTTAAGATTATACCATTTATTGCTTTCAAAGCAAATTAAGCTTCTTCTTCAGGCATAATACTGATTTATAGTGCTAAGAAGCGACTAAATCTGCACAGGTTCACAATTAAAAAAAAAAAGAAAACTGATGTGCCTGTTTTGGACCATTTCTGTAGACCAGGCCATGGCCTATGTGACCGCAAACTCACATTGTTCAAAGGTGCTTCCCTTCACAAAAAAGCTTTTAGTGGCGATTGTAAATGCATCTAAATCTTTAAATTGATGGACTGTGGGCTAAACAGGGATAATAATTGTATGTGTCATTACGACGTGGATTGAATAGACTGGACTTATCACAAGGTCTGATATTAACCCTTTAAATGCCAGCCACGTAAAATTTACGTGGTTGCTTCTCCTCCACTTAAGTGCCAGCCACGTAAAATTCATGTGCCTGGCATTTACCCCTGCTAGCGGGCAAAAAAAAATAAAAAATACTCACCTGACCCCTCGTTGTATCCGGCCGGGTCTCGTCTTTAATTTGGTGCCATCCGATCCCCGTGGGGGCTCGGATGGCTCTAGGAGAGCCCCCGGAATAGCGCCCCCCCCCCCGCTTCGGCAGCAGCAGCTGCTAACTGTAAAAAAAAAATAATTAAAAATGACATTTACTTACCTGCAGTCGCGCTGCCTCCCTCCGGGTCTCCTCTTCACTGGGGGGGCCTCCGATCGCCCCCCCCCCCCCGGCTCTTCAGCTTCAGGGGAGAGCCTGAAAGGATTCTCCCCCTCCTCTCCCGACGGGCGCCGCCATCTTGCGCCGCCTTCGGGGGCGGGGCTTATGACGTCACTCACCAGGTGTCATCCTGGCTCCCTGCTGCTCTTCATTCAGATGCGATCATGCTGGCCACAGGAGCAGAGGGGCAGGTGATCAGATCATCACCTGTCCCTCTGCTCCTGTGGCTACTGCAGCCAGCATGATCGCATCTGTCATCACATCGAGGGACAAAGTAGCTGACGATCGGAGGTAAGTAAAGTAAACAAAAAGTTTTTATTTTTTAATAAATGTCATTTTTTCTTATGTGTCAGTGTGTTTTTTTTTTACTGTTCATGAGACCCCTTATACCAGTTCACAAGGCTGGAGGCTGGCAAGTCACCTGCTAGCCGCAGGTGACTTGCCATTAACCCCCGGCACCCCCATTACCTGCCTCCCCAAAGTCCGGGGGGTGCAGAAGAGCCCGTGGCCACAGGCTATGCGGGCTTGTAGCCTGCAGGGCCAGGGGCCACAAAAGCTGGCCCCTGTACCCTGTTTCTACAAGCCCTGCATAGCTGGTCCCGGACAGGTTAATTTGGGTAAGGGGGACCCCATGTAATTTTTGGGGGGATTTTTAAGGGTTTTTAACCCTTAAAAATCCAAAAAACAAAATGGGGCCCCCCACCCTGGGAGGGGGGACTCTATGTCATTTTTTTTCTCAATTTTACCCTTTGTAGTGTGGATGGTAGTTGTATTTTATTTGTAAATGTTATAAAATACTTGTTTCAGTTAGGGGGGTCTCCTGGGCAGGAACGGGGGGCTACCGATAAATAAGTGGTACCGTTCTAATCGGTAGAAATGGGGCTTTCACATGCAATATGATTTTCTTTAATAAAATACATTTTTTATTTAAAATAAAGGAGACAATTTTCTAAAAATGTTTTATTTATTTATTTTTTTTACTTAATAATAATATTGTAAAAAACAGAATACATTTTACAAACAAGACATTTCAAGTTAAAGCCTAAACTCTGCTGCAAAAAAATATATATATTTAATTTTCCTGAAAATTCCAGCAAAAATGTTGCAAAACATGGCGCAAAAAGGGGAAAAATGACCTGTCAACAGAGGGTGACAAAATCTCAAGTAGGCTGTCAATTAAAAAGGTTAAAAGTAGCTATGCATGTTGGGTATTGTTCTGTTCGGGGGCATATTTATATTTTAGGAAAAGGTGTTTTTTATTCAGCTTTTTTATACATTTTTTAGGGAAACTCTGCGCAAACAAAGAATTCTTTGAGGGATTAATTCCATAAAGATGAGCCCACTACAACAAGCTGGGTACTATTAGAAAGCTTAACATGTGTACTTTCAGGGAATATATGGTTTATGGGGGATATTCCAAATGTAAAGGGTTGTTTTGGTTGAAAAATCGCAAGGTGCGCACTTTGTCTGCAGAGCTGAAATTTTCAAGTAAAATTATCGTTACGCACATGCTTTACTTTGGGGTGTTTGGCAACTCTTCCCTTGACAGTAGCTATGCATGTTGGGTATCGTTCTGTTCGGAGGATGTTGCTTTTTCAGATTAAACTTGTTTTTTCTTGTTTGTAAATAGTTTTTTTAGGAAAATGTGGCTTTGATTCTGCTTTTTTATCCTTTTTTTAGGGAAACTATGCAACCAAAGAATACATTAAGGGATTACTTCCAGAAAACTATGGCCACATCAACATGCCTGGTACGCCTAGAAAGCTTGAGGTGTGTACTTCTAGAGAAGATATAGTTTGTTGGGGGTATTTCAAAGGTAAAGGGTTGTTTTTCTGGAAAAACTGCAAGGTGTGCATAGCGCATATCACAGTTGTATTTTTTCTGAAAATCCCCTAAAGCGCTGTTTCAGTTTGGGGGAGTCTCCTGGGCAGGAAATGATGTCTACCTATATATATGTAGTACTGCTGTAACCGGGAGAAATTGGGATTTCACACACAATAAGATTTTATTGACAAACTTACATTTTTTATTACAAAAAAACACTACAAATTGTAAAAAATAGTTTTTTTTTTAATTTTTTTGCACATTTCACCCAAAAATATTGAGAACACACCTAAAAATGACAAACAAGACATTTCATGTTAAAGCTCAGACTCTGCTGAAAAAAACAATATATCATTTTCCTGGGAAATCCCTTCAAAAATCACATTTGAACATGGGGAGCGCACAATAGTGCAAAATGGTCTGGCAACAAAGGGTGACAAAAACTCCAGGTAGGCTGGCACTTAAAGGGTTAAACAGACTGTCTGGGCTATTGTGAGAGAAATAAAATTTACACACACTCTCACTCCCCCTTACATTCTTACCAGCCTACCATTAATTGTCATAATCCCCCCCGATTCTTATCTCACAGCTTACGATTTTACGACTTTGCTATTTTTCATGTTTGTCAGTAGAAAAATAGTAGTTATGCCTGAAGAAGCTTGAATCGCATCGAAAGCTTGTATTTTCTATCTTATTGAGTTAGCCAATAAATGGTATTAACTTAACCTTGGATTTCCTGCAGACTTCTAATATAAACTATCTACCTATTTCGAGTGTGAACACTCCAACACCTCACTAATCAGCTGCAAACCTCCTACAACCACAAAATACTCTTTGGAAAACTCTTATTTTTACTTTATTTGAATAAAATTGTACATCATATACATCATATACAACAACACTGTATTTTGGCAATAAAATCATAACTGTATTTCAATACATAGTTGGTTCTATTAGGCTCCACATTTTATCAGTCTAATGCAACCAGTTTTGTGATGAAAACAGGGGTTATGAATTTATTGCCAACATAGAGTGTTGCTGTGTATTTTGTATATGATGTACATATTAAGTAAAAATTATGTATGATGTGGTTGTAGGAGTTTGAAGCTGACTATTGAGGTGTTGGTTTGGTGGGTTATCCCACTCTAAATGTGTATTGATACTTGTACCAATGCAGTCAGATAAATGAACCCCTCCCACATTTATGACAAGCACTTAGTTGTATATTGAAACACATAATAGGACATAATCGGCTGGGGGGGGGTTGTCAGTTTTAAAGACATTTTACCTTTTAATAAAATATGTATAAAATATCTACCCCATTAAACGCAATTTGCTTTTCACTGGTAGTATTATGCTAGCTAAAAACGCTGACAAACTCTCACTTCACTGTCCAAATGGCACCCAAATCTTAAATCAAAAAATGTACTTGAAACTATGGAGAGAGCTATTTTCATTTTAAATTGAACAAATCTAAATGTGGAAACTTTTTACATATTGTTGGAATCTGTGTTTTTATCAGCCTTTTAAAGAGGAAGTCTAAAAGACTCCAGGGCCTCCCGAGTTCCAGTCCTTGGGGCATCACACGAACCCCCCAGAACACTCACCCTCTCCTGGAGCCCTCGCAGTGTCTGTGTGCTCCAGCTGCATCCCTGCTCCCCTCTAGCCTTGCGCGCACCCGGCCTTCTTGAATGGGCAGCGCAGGCACACTATGGCTGTAAGATGGGCAGCGTAAGCAGCTAGTGTGCGCTACTAGGCTCCCTTCTGCACCGCTCGGCTTAGCCACCAGTGGCACTGAAAGGAGATGGTGGTTGCCATGGGAGCAGAAGGAAGGTGAGTGAAACAGGGCAACCTGGGGGGGTACACCCAGCGGGGCATCCCAATTTAGGATGCCGCTGCCGAAAGGAACAACACACAGAAAAGTGAAATTCCTGTGTGTTGTTCCTCTTTAAACTAAGCTAACTTTACAAAATGGTATTGTGAAATGACCTTATAATACCTCTTCATGGTATTTTCTGTATTCATTCCACAAATTCCAGGTCTTCATTTTTGCCACGTTAAGCACGCTTCTGTTCTGCAGATATATTTGTAGTTTGTACAGTCTATTTATACAGTCTATTTATATATATATATAACACATATTGATGTGTCTGCATGGAGCTGCACCAAAATATGTAAGTTCTTTCACAGAATCCTAAAGAAAGTAATGTGCAATTCAGCCACAAAAGGCACAATGCTTTATTTTATTTCTTTTTGTTAGAACTTGGATCCTGGTTGTTTTATGGTAGCATTGAATTTGAAGGCATCATTTTATAATATATTACATACTAAAAAGCGTTTGTGTTGATTTAGTAGTTAAGTTAAGTTTTCAAAGTTGTTAAAATTGATAATTGTTTATAGAATTCCCAGCTGTGATGACGAAGGTCATTCAAATAAAAGTGTGTGTGTATATATATATATATATATATATATATATATATATATATAATATATATATATATATATATATATATATATATATATATATATATATATATATATAGACAATACATTACATTTAATGGTCTAATGCCTGTTTGTTTCATTAGAGAAAAAAATTCCCTCCCACTCTGATTCTCAGACTACGATCTTGGCAAAGGGTCAATTTTAGTGGTAGCAGGAAAAAAGGGAATTCGGCAGAGATCTTAGCTTGAATGATTGTGAATCATTTTGTACTCTGGAAGCAAGGAAAGCCCGGAAAGGATTTCCTTTTCAGAGTACTGCCATTACAGTCATACTCAGACATTACATACTGTACTTTTTATAGTACAGTCGTGCCTCGTATGCAAAATATTGAACTTCATTACTCAGACTTTCAAAATTTGACTTACTTCTTAATTTAGTGCATAAGGTACATGCACAAGCAATGTACCGTTGTTTGAGGGCAGCCAATCATCTTTTTTTTATTCTCAGGCATTTTATAGCACTCAATAGGGGTCGTTGCAATTTATAGTAAAAAAATTATATCAAGGAACTTTAAGGCACTCTGTGGGCAAAATCCAAAAAATAAAACTCCCCCTCACTTCCCCTTACATTCCTGTAAGTCCGACAATGCGCCTAAGTCTGCAAGAGAAAAGTCGTGGTCCAAGCGCCACCGCCTACAGTGAATGAGTTGTGTAGCTCCATTTACTGGGTGCAGAAAGGTGTTCCTCATTCTCCTCCTGTCAGACAACATAAAGAATGGGGCTAGCTCCCAATACTGAGTGAGTATATAAGAGCCTGAATGAAATGAATATGCTCAGAGAGATTAAGTATCCTTAGAGGGTCTTTAACAACTAAATGCTCTTGTTTTTTATAGTCAATAAATCAGCTTTGAAAGTTTGAGAGTGTCCATAGGCTTTCAAAGATTGACTGGCTTCCTAAATCTACTCCTGATCTAGGGTAGGTGTAACACAGGGGCAGAAATAATATAGACATTGACCTTGGTTTTATAAACTTTCCTTCAAAGAAATGAATGCTTAATTGTTAAAATTAGGCATGTGATTCAAAGAATACTGAATTTTTCTGAAGTTCTTAAATGCCCATGTAGACTTAAAATGCTGTAAAGCTTAAAGCATCGAAAAGTAGTTGGGAAACTGTTTACAGTTCTCCCTCAATAACTTTTGGTGGTCCTTGGTTCACCCTGCTTTGGTTGCAGAAAGATACAGTGGTGGGAAAGTTTTTTAAACACATGAACAGAAGGAAGGCTGGTTGAATGAATGAGAATGCAAGAGTCTCAACAGTAATGCTTACACTGGGGAGGGCAAAACATTTCTATGCTGTGGTTGTCAGCACACCATGGAGGCAGTTCCTGTAATGATTTTACAGGAAATAATAAGATGCAATACTTTCAGCTGTATTATCATCCAAAACTTTTAAGTGGGTAGAGGGACTATGATTACTAAATGTGTTTACTTTTTACATTATGCCCTTTAGGGTTTACTTAAGATTTACTTTAGAAAATGAAAGAAAATTGGTTTTTACATTGGTCTAGTAACAATTTTAGTTGTAATTTGTGCCTCTAACCTGAATCACACCTTTGTAACCCCTGACTTATTCTGAAATAAAGCATGAATATTGTACTGGAGATATTTTAGTGGAAGTGTGTTTGGTCAGGGCCATTATGTGAGCACCAACTATCATATAGATCTTTTCCAACACACATTTTCTATCCAATAAAAAGGATTTGAATGATTTTGGGGAGCCAGATTTATGAAGCATCAGTGCCATTTAAGAAACCTAAAACAGGCTGCCCCGATTCAGGCGCCAGCTAGGGTCTTATTTAACACTAGCACCCAAAAAGTCGCAGGGCCAGGTGCTCTGGTTGAAGCCGTGCCAGTTTATAGTGGCGCTATAGGTCAAGATCCCATAGAGCACAATGGGCAGAACTGTATTGAAGTGTTTTATACTTATAATTAAAGTGATTGAGAAGTCAAAAGTAAAAAAAACATAATCATGATGCGGCGCTCTGGGTTTAGGTACGTACGGCCTGACTTCCATCTTGTCACAGCGTTTGTGAGCCTGGGGGGGGTGATCGCTGCTCAGGACACCGCCAAAGGTAGGTTATCATTTAATTATCTAGTTGGTCCCACCTGGGGATGGCTGGGGACGGAGCAGCGCGTGCACCCTCTATCATGAGGATTCTTAACATATGTCAAGTCAGGCATGAATAAGGGTGTAGTAAACGCCTGAAACGCGTAGTCTTTTGTCTTCTTTCCAGATGTCATGACAGACTTTTAAATGTCTATTGATGCTATCATCGTTGTGTTATAAGCATTGAACTAATAAAGACTGGATTTCAACCACATAAGGTGAGCAGGCACATGCTTTATCTTGATTATGTATACTAAGGTGAAGCAAGGCTGCCAGACTCCCCAACCAAAAGGACTGGCTACAGGTGGAGCTTATTTGAACTTTATGAATATATACACATCAAAAAATAACTATTTGAAAAAAGAAGAAAATAATTCAACCGCACATCATAAATAACAACAAAAACATTTGTATGACCCATGGGGAACCTGTAGCCACAAAGTAACCTCAGATAAAAGGACCAGGTTCCAAAAGAATACCCCAAAGGAGGCTGCACCAGGAAAGAAAAACTGACATACACAGACTAAAAGAAACTATTAAAAGAGGGTACAAAACACATCCTCCCCACCTTTTGCCAGCACAACAGATTGCAAAACCCTATTAATAACAACTCCAAGCAAAAAAAATATATAGCCCCGCTATACAAGCCCCCTGAAGTGAGAAAGCATCACGTAATGTTATAAATTTGATAGTGCAACAAACAATACTAAAATGACAATATATACACCTAAAATCCTAATAATGAAATAGAGATTTAATTTCAAATTATAATTGCAACTGTGCAGGGCATCCAAAGATATAATTGCAAGGGGAAAGGAGTGTTTAGCAGAAAAAGTGGGGGAAAAGAACTCAAGGCCCACACATGGGAAGGCAAAGCTACTGCATCAGGGAAAAATAAATTTGATAAATGATAACAAGCTCACCTTTAATGATGCATGTGCTTGCATCTTTGCTAATCCAGCAGCTGTTTGGGTGTGTTTGGGATCAGTACTTATCAGTACTTACCAGTTATTACTGAACAGAGATCACAGAACTATTCAGACATGATGGGTGCTGCTCATTTCTACATCAGAGCCACTGGTATCAATATGTGTGCTGCTGCATATGACATCGTTTTTTAAAGAAAATTTATGAAAGGGCTCCACTAAAACTACACTATTTGAGACAATTTATTTTGTGATACAAATTGCATTTTTCTAAATCTAATTAATGGTTCAAGCCATAAAACTAGTTTATGAATCATGTATGTCAGAATGATAGTTCCAGAGATTGTATATTATTCTGAACAGATTGATTCAGTTAACAGTGAGGAATGTTTAAATGAAGTCTTTGAACATTTTCTCCCAAATACTTATTGCCTCTCAGATCCCTTTTTGTGCCTTTATTTGCTCCGGAATACCACTAGAGTTTTAACAAAGGAGGACCTGTGCTCCCAGGAATTCATTACATTCCATTCTGGAGTAGGCATTTTTCTTTGCTACAAAGACCCTTTGGCAAATTCTCTCTAATCACTGGATTTATCCTAGACGCTGATAGGTGCCATTCATAGACATGGTCTGTTATGTGATGGGGTATGAGCATTAATGGGATCTTTTCATGATACAGAAGAGAAATGTGTAACTTTACTGGTGGAATCACAAAGCCTCAGTTCCATGGAAGTGAACGGTCTCCCCCACACACCTCCCTTTCCTTGCTAGTTCTAAACTACCCAGGCATGTAATTTCCACAAAATTCTGCCCAAGCTTTTTCCCCATGGCTTGTACTGTGTGACCTGCATTGAACCTAGCAAATGAGTGTAGTTCAAAGAGGATGTCTAGCCCTCGAAGGTTAGAAAATTGATCAGCAGCGAATGTACAGCTTACTCATACAATTAAGTATGTATACCTGTTCAATAGAAAATTGCACAGACTTAAACTAATGAATTACATTAAAAAGAAAAAATAATTTGCTGATATACATGGCAAATGCTTTAGGCTTCAGAGCAATGAGCACATAGACATTTTGTAAGATATCTGCACATTAATACATCATACAAACATTGAAAGTTGAGTTTTGTTGCACTTATACACTTCTTGTACAGCCAGTCTGTTTATTGGCTGCATGTTAAAGTCATATTTCAGGCAAAGGCAATTGTTACACCATTGCATCAGGCTACGTTTGGCACTGTACTAAACTACTTTCCGTTTTTAAATTATAGAAGAATTGGCCAAGATATTAAGGTTTACAGTTCCACCTTATGAATTATGTTTTGAAGAGGTGGACGTGGCCCTTGGCTCTGTGATGCTGCATAATGATCAGCAAAATGGTCGGGGTCTGTAAGAGCCTAAAAACTCTGGCTGTGCTCCCTCCCTCTCTCCCTGTTGCCAGGCGACATTTGTCTTCTATACCAGCACCCAGACATACCTGCGCGCACTCCCAAGCACACATGCATGCATTCTTAAGTGCGCACATGCAAACACTTCCAAGCACTCTTCCACAGACACACATGTGTGCACCCCCAGACGCACATGTACGCACTCCAAGACACGCAGGCTTGCACTCCCAATGGCACATGCGCACACTCCCAAACACATGCACACATTCCCAAACACGCATGTGCGCACTTCCATACGCGCAAGCATGCACTCCAAGAAATGTATGCATGCACCCACAAAATCCCAAGTTCAAAATCTCAAATGCGCATTCACACTCCCAAAGGCACATGCGTGCACCAAGGGCTCTTTCACACACTCCCAGTACACATGCATGCACTCCCAAACACACGTGCGCACTCCCAGACATGCAAGCTTACACCCCCAAATGCACATGTATGCACTCCCAAACATGCATGTGTGCACTCCCAAACATGCACCCACAGATGCACATGCACACACTCCTATCCACATGCGTGCACACCCAGACACATGGGCGCACTCCAAAACTAGCGGACCAAAACCACTTCCTGTCACCCCCTGCCCCTCCAGCCTGTGCCTGGGAGTGTCAGAAAATGGAGGGCTGTGATTGTGCCCAAAGACCACATATTTATGAATATCCTAGTACATCATTACAGAGGTGAAACCTATAGCACAAAGGGGCATACAGGGCACCCAAAGTTGCTTAGAGCAATCCACCACACTTTTTGAGTTTGAAGCTCCTCTGGTGTCTCCCCTGGCCATACACTGGTGCTTTCTTTTTTGTAATTAATGTACTTATTGCAATCATCCCTTACAAGCTCCATAGCTTTCCCTACACATCCTGCCACTGGAAAAAAACAGATATACTGAGTTCTACCTGTCGCAAAGCAAACTGGGAGACTGTCATCCCAGGTTATGCTGCAGGCAACCGCGCAGGCGCTGTACAGGTGCTGCTGTACAGAGTGCACGTTGACTCTGCAAGACTTCAGGAAGCTCCAAGATAGTGTTGCCATTTTGGTTTTAGAAGAGGTGGATCCTATTTATGACTAATTAGGGCCGTTAGTCCTCTTTAAAGCCTAACTATACTCATTCTGTAAACTTCTGTTTTCTGGGGTGTACCACCCACCTTCTGATTCAGATAATTTATTCAAATATATATATATACATATATATATATATATATATATATATATATATATATATATATACACATAAAAGGAATGACAACTATAATCAATTCCAGAAATAAAACAACTACAGCAATGTACAGTACATTTCTTACCAAACACACATAGAAAGTAATTACACAGAGACCATGAGGCAGCATTCACACTCGATCTCATTGTCTTAGCAGTAATCACTAGCACAACACGGTTGTTTTAGGAGCAATCACGCTTGCGTTTGTTATTTGCTTTAGCGTGTTAGCTAACGCTGTAAATCCCAAAGCGCTGCATGCGGGACTTTCAATTGCCCAGCTAACCTATGTGAATAGGTTAAGTGGAAAACATGCACAGCATTTGCAGGGCGATTGCTGGGTTATTAAAACCGCCTGCCTATTGCATCGCAGCATGGCAGTGTGAATGGGGCCTTACCATAACATAAACAGTGACCTGGATGAGAGGAATCATGTCTGATCCTTACTGCCCTGGTCGTAACTTGGCTATGGAACTGAATTGGTGATTGAGATTGTATGAATCTTTCTGCCATTCGTATGGTTCTCTGAATTTTGTTATTGTCTTTCTTCATATCACTAGCAAATCTGACTGTAAATGAGGAGCACACGGTAGCTCCAATTACAAAAATGTAAAACAGGTTCATTAGATCTTCCTTTTTAATTGTTCAAAGGAAGAATAGTCTTTTGTGCACTTAGGATAGGATAGGTTAGGATAGGATAGTGTTAAATCCATAGCGCCTCTGATAGTGCCAGGTAGTGTCCCATTTATCATCAGTGCTGGCGAGCATAGGAGTGCCAGCTCTGTGTTCCCTACAATGCCACGTAAGACCAGGCGCTCACCATGTACTGTGTGGCCTTATTCTATAGATTTCAATAGGCTAGGCTGATGCATGTGCCGCAGGATCCCTGGGCTGTTTGGAATTGTATTTGTATTAATTTCTTTTGCACTTTTGGGTTTCCCGTTAGTTTCTGTTTCCCTTTTTCAATAAATAATCGTCCAGACGTAAATCCTTATGATCCTTATGCCTGCGCACAACAAACATAACTCATTAAAGTGCTCGCCTACATATTTGCCACCCTCAGTTCTACTACAATGTTTAGCTAAATCACTTAGCACTATCCTCCATCTTCCCTTTTGGACCCTTAAAGCTCACCCAAACCACTTTGCGGTTAGGTTCTTCTTCCATTTTAGCCCCCTAAAACTTACCCAAATCACTTCTCGGTCATGTGAATATTTATCTTTAAATATTTCTGGGCCCATTAGTTCTGTGTTAATGTATTTTGTAAATGAAATGACACTGAAACATTTTTTTTTATTCCATCATAAAATATAAAATCTTAAAAAAATTTGAAAATTTCAAATTTTTACAACTCTAAAAAACAAATTACATAGCAATGGCAGGCCACAGAACATTATTCTCCATCTGTGGTCCCCAACGAGTCGCGCAGCTCCTGCATCTCGCCCACCAACTGAAGGACCCTGACACTCAGTTGTGCCACTCTGGCACGTGTGGTCCCTGTTAAAAAACGTAAATTAAAATATTGGTATAACCTTGTTGGGGTCATACTGCAGTGCCCCCCCCCCCCGTATGGTCCAAACACCTAAATCTGGACTTCAAAAGCCAGAGGGCCCTCGCCACCACGGCCCGGGCTTTGCATAGTGCCCAATTAGAGAACCCCTGGCCCGCAGACAAAGAACTGGCATCAGGAGCAAGGGCAGGAGTGGATATCCAGAATCCCCTGAAAGAATTTAAAAATACTAACATAAAATACACATTCTAAGCTACAATATTGTTTAACATGTCATCAAGGGCTAAAAACAGCCATAGGTTAAGACATGAGTCATCAACTATATTCATTGCCATACAGTGAAAATGGATTGATGGAATGTGAGCAAACCTACCCAGGAGCCATCCACCAGATAATTCTCCTGACTCAAACTGCCGAAATAAGCTGGAGCTCTGCAATATATAAGCATCATGGGACGACCCTGGATGCCCTGCAAGAACACTGAGGAATCGCATAGCTGGACCAAACACTGCTTGTATGTTGTGCGAGTGCCACATCTTGCGGTTCCTGCAACCAAATATAAAATAATTACACAAAGCAAAGGTAACCGACTAAAACAAGAACTCCTACAACAAATTAAGATTCAAGCTCAACAATCCAAATATAATTCACAAAGGACATAAGTCTAAAAAAATGTAGCAATTATATGGATGTGTGGGAAAATAAAGGTTTACATGCTAAGGACTAATTAAGGTCAGCATTAAAATGCTTCTATATATATATATAAGGCAAACATGAAGTGTATTGATTCAGGTATGCATTGCTATACAATTTATGGCCTCGGCCATGCTGATACATGCAATGCCTTGGTGCTAAAGGTGCGCAGACTCCTCCACATAGCCGCAAAACATGTTCAACAATAGCAATCCGAGCCCTCAAAGGTCCCGTAAGTGGATCGGAAATGAAACGGATTTATAGGGTGGTGGTCCGTCAGAAATCAGCTCTCTGAATCAGACGCAAGCCCATCCCAACAACGTAAGTTATCTGAACGAACGAAAAATATCAGATTTTGTTTGGAAAATGATCCCAACTAACGCAAATTATCCGAATTGCTATTCCAAGTGTGACATACACTCCGCTTCAACTCTTCATGACATTTGGGTTATTCTCCAGTAGAGGGCGAACTTCTGCAGAGATGAATGCAAAAAAGGAGCTCCTCCCAGTCCATAAATACCTGGGACCTCCCACCAATTCCCCAGTTTCTTCTCTGCAGGAAGGCGAGCAAGACAGAAGATGAAGACTTCTCTTACTTGCAGGTAAGCCGGGCTCGCGCCCGGCCATTTTTGTCCCTATTGCTGCTAGGACCTTTCCTAAATTATCCCTATTTGAGCCTCCCAGCCTTGGCTGCGGGTCCTGGTGAGGGTAAGTAGCACCTTATGGGTGTGCAAGGAGCCTTGCTCCACCGTGAGACCCCATAACAAGGGTTAGGCGGTTGCCCGGGTTTGGTGATCCCGGTGTGGGATGCCCTGTCCCTTTCATTCCTATGGCCAGATTCTGGCTGGGATTCCGCCCTTCCGTGTCCCTTACTTCTCTCTGGGGGGGGGGGGGGGGCTGGCCTGGCTGGCCTTTATACTCGGATGGTCTCATGTGTGTGTGACACTGTGTGTGTGTGAGTGTTTTCACTTGTGTTGGTGCTGACAGGTGTTTTCCTTGTACATGGGGCCATAACTGTACTGGCCTCCTTCATTCAGCCTGGGGAGCTTCTCCCCCCTCAGGCTTTGTTCGGGGAGGGGGCGGGGCCGGGCTTTCGGCGCGACCGCGGTAGCCCCGCCCCCTCGTTTGGCGCGATGCTGCGGACCAGCCCATGGCTGGGATCTGCGTTGCTGGGAGGCGGGCGTGGCCTGGCGAGCGCGCGTTCTGTGCTGGCCCGCCCCCCTTCTCTTCCTCCTCTTCTCATGAGGCTCTTCTCCGGGGGCCATCTTGGTGCTGCTGGGTCTGATCCTGCGTGCTCCTGGCCGGTAAGGGCCTGTTGGCCACTTCCTTATGCAGGGCCCCCTCTTTAGCAGGGGGGCCTCCTTTTTCTCGCATGTGTGTATATAGGTATATATGGAGATATATGTAATTATATATATATTTGCATGATAAGGGGATCCTCCTGGTCCTGGGGTCCCTAGTCTTAAAATAGATCACCACAAATCCTCCCACTGGGACTTTTAAGGGGCGTCCCGGGTTGCTTATTGCTTAAATTCCTTGCGGTCTTGCGACTGACCACAAGAATCACCATATGGAGGCTCCACAGGATACCGTGCTCGGGCTCCCTCTGGGACTATCCCGGCCATGTGTGGGTTGTGGGTCATACCTTACGGGTAAGAATGTGCTTATTTGTATACCATGTGCACAAAAGGCCATATCACGGCAGTCGGGTGCCCAGCCTTCTGGGTCGGCGCCCCCCGCTTCATCGCCTTCCCCTCCCCGCCTTATCCGTACCGCAAGTGACATTGGTGCCAGCGGGGAGTCGCATTCTGACGTTTGTGCTAGGTTGGCCAGCATCGAGAAATTTATGGTTAGGGCGGTGGGCAAGAAGGCCCAGGCTAAAAAGATACATTTGTCGTCGGTCCAGGCTACTTGGGATATTGATGATGATTCATTTGATATGTCGGATTATTCCCCGTTAGAGGAGGGGGAATTGTATGAGAAGTCAGAGGCTGACGATGTACGGTTTGGCGAGGCTGATGTTGGGCAGGCGCTGGGGGATGCTGTTGACATGGCCACGGTTTTGTCACATCTCTTGGAGGTTTGGGATATTGCGCCGCCTGAGTCGCCCCCTCTCAAGAAGGGGGAATTTTTTGGGGCCCACAAGCCTCGTTTGGAGTTCCCTAGCTCGAGTCATTTTGATGCACTGATCCTTAGAGAATGGGAGAAACCTAGTCGGCTTCCGGTTGTTCCTCAGGGATGGGATAAGAAGTATCCTTTCCCGGTGGAAGCGGTTAAGCGCTGGGCTTCTCCTCCCAAGGTCGATGCGCCAGTTTTGGGGTTGACCAACTCCTCCGTGCTTCACACCCCAGACGCCACTTCCCTAAAGGATGGTGCGGATAGGCGCCTTGATCAGATGGCATGCCATGCCTTTGCCAGTGTTGGCTCGGCCTTGCGGCCTGTTTGTGCATCTGCGCTGGTGTCGGTGGCTTCTAGGTCTCTGATTAGGGACTGGTTAAATGACACTCACCTTGATCCGGCCAGCGCGGAGTTCACTACGCTTAAAAATTTGAATTGTTCATGAATTTTGTCTTGGCTGCTATGGAAGACACTATTGTTATGTGTAGTAGGACTTCAGCCTTATTGGTGGCCATGCGCTGCTCGGTATGGCTCCGTTAGTGGACGGCGGACTTTGCGGCCAAGAAATCGCTCACAGCTCTTCCCTTCTTGGGTACGCGGCTGTTTGGAGATAAGTTGGATGCTGTGGCAAAGGGAGGTAAGTTACCTCAGCGGAAGAAACAGCGCCGTCCCTTTCGGGGGGCAGGCTCTTTCAATCCTTCCTTTCGAGGTGCCAGAGCTGGCAGAGGTTTGGCCTTCTCGGGTGTCAGAGGCTTTTCCTGGAACAGGGGCAGAGGTCGGCCCGTTCCGCTTCTGCCTGGGGTTCCAAGCCCAAGCCTGCGGGTAAACCAGCTCAGCAATGAAGGGGCGCCCTCACCTGCACGGGTGGGGGGACGGCTGCGGCTCTTCTTCCAGGTCTGGACCCGGGAGGTCACAGACAATTGGATCTTGGAAGTGGTCTCCTCCGGGTACAAACTGGAGTTCGAGTACTGGCCTCCTCCAAGATTTTTAAGGTCTCGGGTGCCCTTGGACTCTCAGGCTGCACAGGGGCTCCTGTTAGCAGTGAAAAACCTTCTGGACATGGGAGTTGTATGCTCGGTGCCTCCGTCGGAGAGAGGCAGGGTTTTCAACTCCAATCTTTTCACAGTCCCCAAAAAAGAAGGTTCTGTAAGACCCATTCTGGACCTCAAGGTCCTCAACAGATTCATCAGAACCAAGAAGTTCCGCATGTAGACTCTGCGCTCGGCCATCAATTCCCTTCGTCAAGGGGATTTCATGACATCCATAGACATCAAGGATGCGTATTTGCATGTTCCATTTTTTCCAGTGCATCAGAGATTCCTCAGGTTCGCGGTGGACGATCAACATTTTCAGTTTGTAGCCCTTCCCTTCGGGTTGACCTCAGCGCCGAGGGTGTTCACCAAGGTTCTGGCGGGCATAATGGCCCTATTCAGAGCTCAGGGAATTCGCATTGTGCCATATCTGGATGACCTATTGATTTCAGCTTATTCCCTCCGTCAGGCGGAGCTGGACACCCACCAGGTGTTGTTTCCTCCGTTCTCCATGCTGGGCAAGGTAGTTTGCAAACTGGCTCTGGAAGGGGCACCAGCAGTTCTGGTGGCTCCAAGGTGGCCAAGAAGGGTTTGGTACGCAGACGTTGTAAGGCTGGTGGTGGATCAGTACCGGCTTCCCATGTTTCCGGATCTGTTATCTCAGGGTCAACTATTTTATCCCAATTTACCAACGCTGGCTTTTACGGCTTGGCTGCTGAAACCTTCATTCTGAAGAAGGAAGGTTTGTCTGAGGCTGTTGTTCAGACCTTTATTAGAGCTAGGAAGCGGTCCTCTTCTGGCATTTACTATAGGACTTGACGGTCCTATATTGACTGGTGTGAGGCTAGGGCCTTGCCTTGCAGGATGTTTTCGATCCCTAGGTTTTTGGAGATTCTTCAGCATGGTCTGGATCTTGGTTTCCAGCTTAGTTCCTTGAAAGGGCAGGTCTCTGCTCTGTCTGTTTTCTTCCAAAGATATTTTGCCTTACACCCGCTGGTTAAGATTTTTTTCCAGGGGGTCACTCATGTTCGACCCCCTCGGAAGGCTATGGTTCCTGTTTGGGATTTGAATTTGGTTCTTTCGGCTCTCCAGGGTCCTCCTTTTGAGCCGTTACAGGATATTGCTCTTTCTGTTTTCACTCAAAAGGTTGCCTTCTTGGTGGCTATTACCTCTGTTCGGCGTGTCTCTGAGTTGGCGGTTCTGTCGATTCAGGCCCCTTACTTTGAAAGACACCAGGACAAGGTGGTCTTTCGCTTTAAGCCAGATTTCTTTCCTAAGGTGGTTTCTGCTTTCCATCTCAATCAGGATATTGTTCTCCCTTCCTTGTGTCCTAAGCCTAGCAATGGCAAGGAGAGGGTTTTGCACAATTTGGATGTGGTTTGCTGTGTTAAGTACTATTTGGTGACTACTTCTTCTTTTCGCAAGATGGACGCCTATTTCGTGGTGCCCTGCGGGCCCAGAAAAGGTTTGGCACCCGCCAAGTCTACCATTAGCAAATGGATTCGTCAGGCCATTGTTGGGGCCTATTCTGCTAAGGGGAGGACTCCCCCTTTTAGGGTCACTGCGCATTCTACTCATGCTGTTGGTGTGTCCTGGGCTTTTCAGCACCAGGCTTCTGTTGAACAAGTTTGTAATGCTGCTACTTGGTCTTCCGTTCATACCTTTTCCAAGTTTTACAAGGTTGATGTGCGGGCTTCAGCGGATGCCGTTTTTGGCCGCAAGGTTCTGCAAGCTGCAGTGGTTTAAGTTGGTGCATTCTTTACTGTTTATGATTCCCACCCATGACGGACACTGCTATTGGATGTCCCAAATGTCATGAAGAGTTGAAGCGGAGTGTATGTCACACTTGGAATAATACCGTTTTGTGAGTACTCACCTTTAAAACGGATATTATAAGTATGACATACACTCTGATTCACCCACCCTTTTTGGTATTCTGGATCCTTTATATGGTGAACCATTGTTTCTTGGTTGTTAGTATTGTTATATTTGGTTCTTCCTGGTCCCCTTACTGCTATCTTACACTGGGGAATTGGTGGGAGGTCCCAGGTATTTATGGACTGGGAGGAGCTCCTTTTTTGCATTCATCTCTGCAGAAGTTCGCCATCTACTGGAGAATAACCCAAATGTCTTGAAGAGTTGAAGTGGAGTGTATGTCACACTTATAATATCCGTTTTAAAGGTGAATACTCACAAAACTGTATTTTCGTTCATCGAAAGCGCATATACGCATTTTCCCGAACGTTCGTATGAATGAAAAATGAATGAAAAAAAGCAAAAAAATGACCACTAACACCCACTAAAACTTTCACAGACAGCTACGGAAGTCCAGACGAATGTGTCTCTGAATCGAGCCTTATATGTGAATTATTTTTGTAAATTCTGAAAAAAAAACAAAATAAGCAATAGCTTCTTTAGTTTGAGTAAGTGTTTTGAATACAAGAGTAAATGTGAAAAGAAAAACTTTTTCTGCAGATTTGTCATGAGACTTCTCTTGGAGGAAAGTAACAATTAAGTGCCTAATGATTTAGGACCTGCCTTATCCAGACAAACAAAATATATTACCTGTGGAATGCAGATAACTATAAGGTGTAACCCAGCCTCTAGGCAGGAAGTTAGCTTACCTCCGTGAAATATCATGAGAAAATATGCAAATATCGTCAAAAACACTGTTCATACTTGATGAACCTAGTGTTTTTGTCATAGTTTTTACATTTTTAGACATAAACTTTTTTTAAGCAATCTAGTGCAGCTATAAGCAAGCCTTACATTACCAACCACAATGCCTAGTATAAGATGCAGTCTTGTAAAGCACAATTCTGCCACTGGCATGTCTTGTGAAGTGATAAATCAGGCTTCTTCATTTGGAGTTTGGATTTGGCAAATGGCGACATTTCCTGTCTGACTGCATTGTGCCAACTGTTAATTGGCGGAAGAGATATAACGCTATGAAGTAGTTTTTCAGGGGTTCATTTAGGCCCATTAGTTTCAGTGAAAGTAAGTATAAATGTTTCAGCATACCTAGACATTTTGGAAACTTGTATGCTTCCAACCTTGTGGGATAAGTTTGAGGAAGGTCTTTTTCTGTTCCAGCATGACTGTACCCCTGCAAGTAAAGCAAGGTCCATAAAGACATGGCTGGGTGTGTTTTGTGTGGAAGAAATCGACAAGTCCCTATGGAGCAATGCCCTCAACCCCTTCAATCACCCTTAGAAGAGAAATAGACAGACCCTTGTTTCACAAATGCTCTTCTGGATAAAGGGACAAAATTTCCCACAGAAACTCCAAAATATTGTTGAGGGCATGTCCCAAAATGTAAGCTTGGCTGGTATTATTACTAGAAAGAAGCCTTGGTTCATATAGAATATTTTAGTTTGGATGTTTTGTGGAGATTTGTTTTTGTCATCCATTCCATGCTTGTTTCATTATTTAATATTTAGATTTATGAGTGGTAGATCATACCCGAAAATATGATTAGCCGGGGTGCTTGGATAGGATCTATTCAGTATTGGGGACGTTTTGGGAACTCCATCCGCTTGTTCGAGTCTTTTCTCCTGACAACCGTTGTGCTGTCCTTGTTCTGTTCTCCTCTCTGGGGGCAAACTTCTGTGGGGCTATTATATTCTTAGTATACAGTACGTCCTGCTCCAGATAGGTTACTTACACTTGGGTTATCCTCCGCCAGATGGCGCTGCACTGCAGAGACATTCAAAACAGGCTCCTCCCGGCCCCTCAAATACCCGGGGACCTCCCACAAATCCCCAGATTTCTCTGCAGTGCTGACTGCGAAGACATGAAATTATCACTCTGTCGCAGGTGAGCGGGGCTATCAAAGCCTGCGGCCCTGTTGGACTATTCCCACCCGTCCTTGATGTGATGTGCCTCCCAGCCTGGGCTGCGCTGGTCTGGTGAAGGTAGGCAGCACCATGTGTGCTTAAGGAGCGTTGGTCCACCGCAGTGCCGCACCAAAGGGTAGGCGGTATAGGCTGATGGTGAGCCTTATGGGATGCCCCTCCCACATTATTGTCCCATGCCCCGGGAGCAGTGGGCCCTGTACAAAGGGCCGCCATCCTCCCTCATTCTCTCAGTAACCCTCGGGAGGAAGAGAAGGGGGGATGTCCGTGTACTGTGTTTACATGCTTATGGTCCTCCTTGTAATGTCTGCTTGGACTGGTATATGTGGTGTCAACCGCCGCACTGACTTGTCTTTTTACACTGTTAAGGCCGCCACCGTGCGCGCCTTTTCCTTCATTTGTATGTTCCGTGCCGGGCGGCGGCTACCTCAGACGCTTCTGCGTCCTCATTGGCTGCTTGTCCGTTGGACTTCGCGCTCTTCGGGGAGGCGGGGCCTGGCATGACGCTCCTCGTGTCACGGCTCGCGCTGGCCCGCCCTTCGAGGTTCTCGGCGCCATATTGTCTGGTCGCGCGTGTGTGTGTGTGGCGTTCTTACTTGCCGTGGTCTGTAAGTGCCCTCGCGGGCGGCTTTATAATTCACTGTAGTGTGTTTCGGTTCTGACACCCTTCTTCTCATTGTGTCTTTCAGAGGTGAATCCATTGGCTTCTCCCGGTCCGGTGTAATTGATAGCGGGCCTTGTAAATTTACTCCCACTCCCTAGCGGGTCATTGGGGCATCCAGGGTTGCTTTATAGCGTCAATCCCTACTGGCATATTGTGCCTAATTATCACCATATGGAGGCATCTAAGGATAATGTGACCGGGGTCCCCTTGAGACAAGACCGGCGGTGTATGGCATGTGGACAACCTCATGCTGATGCTGACAAGGCATGGGTCTGCGTACCCTGTGCTGAGCAAGCGCTGGCTTTGCAATCTGGCCTGCCAGTGGCTGCACCTCGTCTCACTTCACCTACTCCCCCAGGCGTAAATCTCACTCCTGCTGAGTGGCACACAAGTGGGGATTCTCAGCCTGAATTGTCTCCTAGACTGCCTACGGCTGAACAGATTATTGCGAGGTCTTTAGCGTGTAAGTGCCCTGGTAAGAAGCGGCACTCGGCGCCTAATGTTACTGTTTTCCCTATGGGAACTGAGGAGTTTATGAATATGTGTGGCTATACCCCTTCTGATGAAGGAGAGCTCTTTTCTGACTCAGGCTCATCTGATGAGAGACCAGAGGGCCATGAAGACTCTGGCCCTGATCCCTGGGTCCAGGATGACACTGACAGATTATTGATACAGATCTTTGAGGTTCTGTCTATCTCTCCCCCTGGTGAGACTCCCAGGCAAAGAGGGGAGCGTTTCCATACAGCATCATCACGCTTGGAATTTCTAGAGCAGGCACATTTCCATACCCTTGTGCTCAAGGAATGGGAGTGCCCCAGTAAACTTCCAGGGGTTCCAGGAGATTGGGATAGGAAGTATCCTTTTCCCCCTGACGTGGTTAAATGTTGGTTGTTCCCGCCTGAGGTGGATGTCCCGATCATAGGGCCATCTAACACCCCTTTCTTGCACCCCCCCCGACTATACTACCCTTCGGGATGCTGAGGACCGGCGCATTGACCTGCTGGCCTCCCACGCCTTTGCATGTGCGGGGACGGCGCTACGCCCGGTCTGTGCCTCTGCCATTACTGCTGTGGCCACTAGAACCCTCATCAGAAAAATGCTCGATCGTGCCCCTGATGATCTCCCTTGGGATGTGTTTAATGCACTCTCCAATTGTGATGTGTTTGTAAAATTTATCCTATTAGCATTGGATGACACCATTAGAATGTGTGCAAGAACTTCTGCCCTTGTGGTGGCTATACGTCGCTTGCTCTGGCTGCGACAGTGGGGTGCTGACAATGCTGCGAAGAAGGCCCTTACCGGGCTCCCCTTTAAAGGGCTGCGTCTGTTTGGGGCCCGCCTAGACCTGTTTGCTAAGAGAGGTAAGTTACCCCAGCGTAGACGGCTGTCTCTGGCCTTTCGGGGCCCGGGGCCCCCTTCCACCCCCCCACCATGGTGTTAAACAGGAACCAGGGGCGTCCTTCGTGGGGGCTCGCGCAACTCCCTGTCCCAGGAGCAGAAGACAACACCCTTGCTCCTCTGGGGGGCTATGCTCAAATCCTCTCCCAAGTCCCCTCAAGCATGACGGGGCGCCATCACCCGCCGGGGTGAGGGGACGGCTGCGGCACCTTGCTTAAGTCTGGAGGCACCACGCCTCAGACCGGTGGATTTAGGAGGTAGTGTCCTCCGGCTACAAGATGGTGTTTGCTGGGCGCCCCCCCATGATTACCGGGTCCCGGGTACTCCTGGTCCCTGTTTCTGTTCAGGTGCTGGCGCAGGCCGTGCTGGGACTGCTGGGTCTGGGGGTCTTTTGCAGATTTCCCTTAACAGACAGAGGCAAGGGACCCTACACCAGCCCTTTCACAGCTCGCAAAACAGATGGGTCAGTCTGGTCCATTCTGGATTTACAGATCTTCAGCAAATTGTCAAGTACAGGCGCTTTCCTCACGGGAACTCTGCGCTCGGCCATCTGCTCCCTGCGACCCAGGGGCTTCATGCCGTTTGTGGATATCAAAGATGCTTTCCTTCACATCCTTGTGTTTTCAGGACACCAAGATTCCTCAGATCCTCGTGGGAAGATCAACACTGCCAATTTGTGGCCTTGCCATCTGGCCTCTCTTCAGCTCCCAGAGTACTCACCAAGGTGCTGGTGGGGGTCATGTCTCTGATGAGGCCAAGGGGCGTCCGCGTGCTGTACTACATGGACGTCCTCATCACTTCCCAGTCTCTACATCTGGCAAGTTGGATACTCAGCTGGTGGTGTCCATTCTGGAGTCGTCTGGATGGGTGGTCAGCCACCCCAAGTCCTCACTGTTCCCTTCCTTGGTAACTTCATTCCTAGGAATGAATCTGGACACCGTTCAGGCAAGGATATTCCTTCCTCAGCAGAAGGTGGTCAATCTGTTTGCACAGGTTCAGTTCCTTCTAACTGTCCCCGTCCCTTCACCAGGTAGGGGATGCAGCTGGTGGGCCTGATGGTGGCGTGCTTCGAAGCGGCCCCTTGTGTTCAGTCCCTCTTGGGGCTTCTGCAACTTCTCCTATTGTATGTATGGGACAAGGACCCAGCATCCCTGAACAGGGTCTGGGTGTCTTCCCCCCCGGTGAGGAGGTCCCTCTTGTAGTGGATGGACTAAAGGAATCTATTGGGGGGGCGGAACCTTTTTGCTCCTTCCTGGGAGACGGTCACCACGGATGCCAGTCTATCAGGTTGGGTGGGTTCTTCTGGAGGTCCCTGCGGTTCCAGGGGAGGTGGGGCCCTTAGGAGGCCCATTCACCTATCGATGTATTGAAGCTGTAAGCGATCAGGTTAGTTCTGGTTTATTTGACTACTCTATTCAGGGCCTGCCTGTTCAGGGGCGCACGGTCACTTTGATGGCAGTTGACTACATCAATCATCAGGGAGGGACCCGGAGCAAGAGGGTCCTCCAGGAGGTGTCTCTGATTCTGATCTGGGTGGAGGCCAATGGTCCCTGCATTCCAGTACTGTACATTCCGGGGGGGGGGGGGGGGGTCCACCTGCAACAGGGTTTTCCAATCTCTGTATCACCGTTGGGACCAACCTGATGTGGATCTGCTTGTGTTCCGTCACAATCACAAGCTCCCGGCCTTTGTCTCCCTGTCCCAGGATACTCTGACCGTGCCCATGGATACCTTAGTAATGTCATGGCAGGACATTCAGTTCCTGTGTGTCTTTTCTACATTCCCCCTGCTAGGCAGGGTTCTACGCTAGTTGCTCTGGAAGGGGTGCCAGTGGTTCTGGTGGCCTCAGGTGGCCAAGAAGAGTGTGGTTAGCAGACGTGGTGCAGATGGCAGTAGATCAGTGCTTTCTGCCTGGAGCGCCAGATCTGCTCACTTAGGACCCCTTACGCCATCTCAATTACAATCCTCCAACATTTCTTTAGGACCCTTCTGGTCCTAGGAAGGGTTTGGCTCCTGTTCTATCAACAAGTGGATTCGTTAGGCTGTGATTCAGGCCTACTCTGCTAAGGGGAAGAATCCTCCCTTCGCCTTATTGCTCTTTCTACTCGTGCTATTGGTGCCTATTGGGCCTTCCAGCACCAGGCCTTTGTTGAACAAGTTTGCAAGGCCGCTACTTGGTCTTCTGTTCATACCTTTTCAAAGTTTTACAAGGTTGATGTTCAGGCCTCAGCTGTTGCTGTTTTTGGCCGCAAGGTTTTGCAGGCGGCAGTGGTTTAAATTGTCTGCTGTTACCTTTTTTATTGGGGATCCCACCCTGCTTTATGGACACTGCTATTGGATGTCCCAAGTGTAAGTAATCTATCTGGAGCAGGACGTACTGTATACTAAGAATAATACAATTCTGTGAAATACTCACCTGTAGAATTGGTATTATAAGTATACAGTACGTCCTGCTCCACCCCACCCTGTTGTTGCATTATTCTGGATCCCCTGTATGGTGATTGTCATCATTGTTATGGTTACCAGTTTTTGGGTGGTTAAATTCTCCCGGTTTCTTGTTCACTGCTTTTCAATGCTGGGGATTTGTGGGAGGTCCCCGGGTATTTGAGGGGCCGGGAGGAGCCTGTTTTGCATGTCTCTGCAGTGCAGCGCCATCTGGCGGAGGATAACCCAAGTGTAAGTAATCTATCTGGAGCAGGACGTACTGTATACTTATAATACCAATTCTACAGGTGAGTATTTCACAGAATTGTATTTTCTTGCCTATGCTATCCCTTCTTCATACTGCTCCAAGATGTCTTGAAGAAGAAGCATGCCCTCAAATGTACAATGACAGCAGGCCTAAAATCCACACTCTAGTCACCCCCCACCCAAACTACTGCAGGGGTTCTCAAAATTCTCCCAGATGGTACTCTACAAGACTGCAGACCTGTACCCCAATCTGATCTGCTGCCATCTATACTTCACTCAAACGTGATTTGCCTCATTCACTTTAAATGGCTGTTTTGAGTATTTCGATCAGTTTTAGGTGGCTGACAATGCTCACACAGCACCCATGTGGTACCTGATATAATCAAAAAATGGAAAGTGATATTTGTTAAATAAAAAACCCTGGAATGCAGTGTTTTACTAAATGTTTACCATGTCTGGGTTCTAGTGATTCGGTTAAGATGTGGATAAAAGCTCCAGCACTGCAGAGAAACTCTGCATGTTATCATAAATTATTAGATTAAGTCCATTAAGTAAGCACTTTTCGTATTGTAAATAGGTTGTAAAGCACCTCAAAAGAATACCAGTACAACACGCTGGCCTAGACAGACTGCACAATCCATGCACATCCAATTTACTGTTATTAAGAACTGAAAACCACATTAATTCACAATTTAAAAAAGGGGGTGAGAGGACCCTCTGCTGGTGAATAATAATTAATGTAGTATATCAATATGATCCAATTTAAATGGCACAATAATAGTGAAACAGCAAAAAATCCAAGAAATTCTGCTCCTACACTTAACCGCCCCGTTGACCTCCTTTCCAGCGGCCCTCAAGGAGTTTGAGAGATTCGGCCGTGTAAGCAATTTTAAAATCAACTATAATAAGTCAGAAGCCCTTAATATATCTCTCACTAACCAGATAGTGGAACAACTCAAAGCGAATTTTAAATTTGCCTGGCAACCCCACTCGATTAAATACCTTGGGGTGCAGATCCCTTCTGATCTCTCGCGCTTATATGAGCTAAATTATTCCCCCCTGCTTCTAAGGACCATGAATGAGCTGAATGCATATGACAAACGCCATCTTACCTGGTTTGGAAGGATTAACGCGATAAAAATGGATATCCTTCCTAAATTCCTATATATATTTCAAACGGTACCTATCCACCTGCCTAACAGCTTTTTTCGGAAGATTAAAACTGCCTTTTTAAGGTTTGTGTGGGGTACAGGGAAACCCCGGATAAAATTTAGCACCCTAACAAGGCTCAAGTCGGACGGGGGGGTCGGCCTTCCTGATTTGAAAAACTACTATAATGCGGTCATTACGCTTCGCATCTTGGACTGGACTCAGCGGGAGGAGGGGAAGCAATGGGTCAGATTAGAGAAGGCAACTGCTCCACTTAATCTGGTGTCTCTGCCATGGGGGGGGGCGCTCCCTAGGCAGGTGAGGACAGCACTCCCATATCTAGCGGGGCAGTTTTTAATGGCTTGGAACACATTAGCCAAGAAGAATGTCATGGTTAACAGGCCAGGACCCCTAACACCTCTCTTTGACAACTATTCCTTTGAGCCAGGGGTGCGGGTCAAAAGATTCCTGGTATGGGAGGCCTCTGCTAACACTACAATAGGTAGTATTTTGAGGGCTGACGGGCTCCCCACACTAGACGAAATAAAGGAAGGGGCTTCGGGACAATATGTTTCTTGGTTCCTTTACAGGCAATTGAAGGCATTTGTAATAAATAAGGACCTGATGGAACGGGGAAGGTTACCCCTGACGCCACTGGAACATGTCATTGCTCGGGCTCCCCCCAGCTCGCACGCAGTCTCTGTCCTTTACAAAGCCTTGCTGGAAGCATCACATGACTCCCCGCCGGGATTTGTAAGGAAATGGGAGGAGGAACTGGGGATAACTTTTTCTGGGGAGGACCTTACAAAGATCTATCTGTATACTCACAAATTAGCAGTTCCGTGCGTAGCCCAGGAGAGGAACTTTAAGGTCCTATCACGATGGTACAGATGTCCAGCGGACCTAAGTAAGTTCGACTCCTCCCATTCAGATAGATGCTGGAGATGCCTAGAGGGGATTGGGAATATGGTTCACATCTGGTGGGATTGTCCACCAATTAAGGCATTGTGGAGGAAGGTCCTATCAATTTACAATTACATTACGGGAGAGACAATACAGAATTCCCCACAATTAGCCCTGTTGTCGCTCCTCCCAGGCTCCCTCTCCCAAGGGAAGAAAGGAGTCTTAAAACATTTCTTGACGGCATTGAGAGCTATCATCCCTAGGCGATGGAGATCCACAGCCTCGCCCTCATTTGCCGAATGGGTGCAAGAGGTCGAAACAATACGCCGTATGGAGGAACTGATATCGGACTCAGAGGGCACATGGGAGAAACACTATGGGACTTGGGCGGGCTGGATGGATTACAGGGATAACCGTCTACAGGTGTAGATGCAGTGGAGAGCCATGGTTGTGCGTAACCCCATCCCTGTCGCCATCACCATCACTCTTGCCTCCGTTTCCCCCCTACCCCCCCACCCTTGTTTTCCTACAGTTGTACCATCCCTCCCCCCTTTCCCTTGGTTCCTCACCCCTTATCCATGTTTCTGTTGTACCTAGTCTTTTGGACTTGGTTGCCCTCACTCTTCTCTTCTTCTCCTTTCTTTTCTCTTCTTTTAGTCCTTCGTTTTCTTCTTTATGCCTCCCCACCGCCCCTGGTGGTTGCCTCCCTCAGGGTTGTAATGATGGGGCCCAGGATGCTCATGCTTCCCGCGGTCCTGGTCATTTGGTTGGCGTGGGCCCGGGGGGTGGGTCATGGGATCGCAGATAGCGAATTAGATTAGCAAGCCTCATATATCTGCTTTGATCTGGTCCTTCTTCGTTTGGGCTGGGGGGGCTGGGGAAGGCTATTACTTGGTTCGATTGTTTTCTTATGTATGCTCTTGGATTGTGACTTGAACATGAAAATGTCCCTTTTCCTACTTTCCTTGTTCTATGCTTTGTATCACTCTTTACTGGTATAATTTAATAAAAATATATTGCACTAAAAAAATCCAAGAAACGCTATATGAACATTTAAATATATACTGTGAGAAAACTAATAAAGTGCTAATGCAACTTAGCTTTTACTAACAGTGCTGAATAATCTGATATACTAAAGGGGAAAATAAAGTGCAAAATGCAGATAAACTACCACACTACTTCCAAAGGAATCCCGCAAACCAATAGGCCTCAATCACACCAGGAACCTCATCACCCCCCCCCCCCCCCCCACTCACAGGTGAACCAGATACCGGCTCACAGGACAGGGCGGGGTCTGAAAGAGCGGTGTCGCGTAACGTCACCGTGGCCGCAGGTGACTCCTTGCACGCTCGCCCACACCCGGAATAGGTGTCCATTGCCAGGCTCGCCGAGGGTGGTGTAGGTAGTGATGTGTAGCCAGGAAGGAGGGGAGAGGAAATCCAGCAGAATGTTTGCAGCGCAGTCAGAAGACTGTCATCATAGACATTTCCCCCAGCAAGCCCAAACAGGGCAGAACTGGTATAAAAATGTTATTAAAACCACAGTAATTAATCAGTACATATGCTCAAACTTCAACAGAATAACATAAAAAATAATAATGAATAATTATAAATCATAAATAAGTCGTTGGAGTGAGACTCACAATAGTTCATGTAGCTGGGATCCCAGCAAATATTGAAGGAGTTACAAATTCAGGGAAAAAGTCACGTTACACACAGGGCAGATAACTACTAATAAGGTAGCCCAGACATGGTCTCATAATGGATAAAATGCCATATATACAGGATCCAATCAACTAAGACATGAAAGGATCAAGCACCCTCTGGTAAAGAGGAGCTCTAAAATGCTAAATTAAAGAAACTGCAGCAGCGTCACCAAAATGAGTTACCAAGTCCGGTGATGAAGAAAAGCTCCAAATTAAGTCAAGACATTTTGTAAAAATACATTCTTCAAAACAGAATAACACACCCGCCAGGTAGAACCAAAGTGATGGGGGAGGAGGGAAGAAATAGGTAAATTGTATGTGCATTTTACAACAGAGTTTGTGCCGTCTGTCCGTCCAGCTTGCTGCCCTGGTTTTCTTTAGAGCTGTTTTGTATTTTGCCCTTGCACATTTGTTGAATCTGATTTATTATTTCCAGTAGGGTGCTTTTTTGTTTCTGTTAAATAAGATGTAAAAATTGGATTCTGTTTGAGGAAAATACATTTTTGTGTCTTAAAAGTAAAAGCCACTGGATGGACCTGAAATATATGTTCCAGGTAAAAAAGAAAACATTAGTCTGCCTTTTTCCAGTTGAACTAAGGCCAATTTATAGTGTGTTGAATTTGCTAAAAGTTCAAGAGTATACCATTCATAAATCTAAAAACACACAAAGCAAAAAATCCCTCCTTGTAGTGCCTGGAGCCATTTGGTGCCACAAGCTGGAAAAACATGCATACGGTTATAACCCTGACAAGCCCTTAAATGTTTCATGGGTCTGTTTGTATGGTGGTCTGAGAAGTATAGAGGAGTTTTTTTCCTTAAAGAAGGGTAGCTTTCAGAATTACTGTGACACATACTGGGCAGTGTGCCAGGCCTGGCCCAGTTTCAGACATTGTCTTTCCACTCATTGAAGTGTCAGAAAGTTCATGGAATTTTCAAAAATTCATGGAACATTTGGTTTAGCTAGCAGCTCTTTCATTGCACTTCAGTGTGGCATAGTCACATGAGTTCAGGACTTGAAGCAAAGCAATGTGCAAAGATTTATTTATCGAGGAGAAAGGCACAGTCGGAGTCGTAGAATGTTTGTGTTTGATGTGGTTTTAAAATCATTTCAGGTGAGAGTGCAGTAATAAAAAAGGAAATTGCTGTTATTTTCTTAAAAGTTGTAACCTAAAAGTATACAAACTCAAACACTGTATTGCGTATTCTTGCTAAGACTGATGATATATAGCCTGCAGGAAGTTGGATCTGTTGGGGTATTGCCCCCACCAACTTTTGTTGTTTGGAATTTTTGAAATTGTGGTTCAGGAAGAGGAGGAGGTAGCATCTCACTAAACCTTTTACTTACAGGCCAAAAGGCCAATGATATATAATGGTCTTGCAGTCGGTGAGGTGAATGTTGTACATACTACATACAAATTATTTTGATGTTTCACATATTTTGAGGAGGAATGAGAATGGGGAAACTTCATTTCAGTAGAAGGGCTGCTTACATGGTAAAGGGAAAATTGGCATCTCTCAGCCTTCTCCTTAAAGGTTATTGGTTTTAGAATATCTTCTGGAACTGCGTGTTAATCATGTGATTACTGAAATGGCTCTCTGCAAATGTTCCTAGAGGTTTTGTAATAGAGTTCTAGTCTGAAAAGCCATGTTGGCAGTGCAAGAAATTAATGGTTGACCCTAAATCTAAATCTGAAACTGTACTAGCAAGTATAGTGTGAGCTGGGGGATTAAGACATTGCCTACAATGTGGTAAAGTATATAGTAGTATATTTATCAGTAAAATAGCAAAAATAACACAACTGAACATCCAAAAACTAGGAACAAAAAAATAATAAATAATAATTATAGTAGTAATAAATCTTTCCATCCATCCTCAGACTAAATAAAGTAACAACTTTTTCTACTCCTGCAGCACAGGGGCATCTCAAATTAAGATGCCTCGGTTGCCCCCTTCCCCCCCAGCTGCAAACACAAGACCTGGAACCCTTATACTTACCATTTCCATGTTCCATCATAACAGACAATCTTCTGCACCACGTCATCACCGGCAACTAATCCATCCGGCCGTGAAATACTGACCGATCACTAAATTGCTTCCAAACCGATATACCCCAGAAGGGTAAGTACAGGGGTGATCAGTCACTGGCTTACAGCCGAAGGAGACACATTACAAATAAAAGACATGCACATATATGGAAAGCTTCTGAGTGTTTCTCTTCCATAACCCTACCTCTGCTTCTGGTGTCTTTGTTTTAGCATGATTCAAACTCCGGACTAACTGTGACTTGTTTGGATCTGTGTGTATGATATCTGATTCTGTATCACTCTCCCATGTTGCTACTTTTCCAGCATCTCTGGGAAACTGAAGTTGTAATTGCTCCCTGTAAATTTACACCACTAACCTTTTTAGGAAACATTTCTTAGCGATTTCCTCTGACTAAAGGCAACAGATGTAGCTTCACCAGAGATCAGTGTAGAATTATAAAGAGTAGAGCCTGCCAGGTAAATATAATCTGTTGGAAGCGTGCATAAGATAACATTTTTGTCCTACAGTAGCCCTATGTGTTTAAAGTGGACCAACACCCACCCCGATCAGCTCCCTCCCCGCGGGGCATCCAAAATCTGGATGCCCCGCTGTGTGAAACCCGCAGAAAGCCCCTAAAAACTTACCTTATCAATGACGGATAAGCCGCTGCCTCCTGCGCGTCCCTCTAGCAGGGCGCGCACCTGCGCTGGCCATTTGTGAATGGCCGGCGCGGGCGCGCACCCTGTAAGAGGGACGCGCGAGAGGCGGCGGCTTATCCATCGCCGATAAGGTAAGATTTTAGGGGCTTTCTGGGGGGTTTCACACATCGGGGCACCCCCGATCGGGGTGCCCCACGGAAGTGGACCAACACCCAGGATAGTGAAAATCCTGGGTGTTGGTCCACTTTAAGTAGTTTAGCTTAATTAAAATGTGTAACAGAAAAATGTACACTGGCGTGGTGCTTCATTTGGCAATATGATTAGTAGTAGCAGACACGCTTATTTTTTGGGCAGATTGGTGGCGAATACAGTTCCCTCTGTAGTCTGGTCGCAGGAGAGGCAAACAGCCCAGCTCATCGTTGTCTGGGAAATTTGATTGATGCAATGCTGTTATCACTCTTATGCTTCTGATTGTACTTTTGTAGCATATATAGCTGGATTACTATGTGCTTTTGTGCTTTACCCTATGTGTAATTGTGCGTGCACGTTGGAATGGGCTTTGCTTAGATGACCAGTATTGCCGGGGTTAATTTATAAGGATTCATATACACCTGAGTTTTTGACTACTAGAAGCACATGCTTTAACTGTTAAGGGTACACAATTTTTGGCTATTCATTACACTGGTGGATTTTCAATTAATAAGGGCAAATACTGATGGAATGAATGTTTAAAACAGCTCTACGGTTTACATAGAAGAACATCTTTTGTTTATTAGGGTAACAGGGAGGAGAGATAAATAAGCACAATATTCTAAGTATACAGCATGTCCTGTTCCAGAAGATATTCCTTACACTTGGGATATACTCCAGTAGATGGCGCTGGACTGCAGAGACAGAAAAGTGGCTCCTCCCGGCCCCTTATATACCTGGGACCTCCCACAAAATCCCCAGTTCTTCTTTGCAGTCCTGGCTGCAATGACTAGAAGATGGCTCTCTCTACTCTCAGGTGAGCGGGGCTATTAGCCTGCGGCCCTGTAGGACTATTCCCACCCGTTTCCTTCTACTGCCTCCCAGCTCAGGCTGCTCTGGTTCGGGTGAAGGTAGGCAGCAGCGCTGTCAGGTGCTAAGGAGCGTTGCTCCAACCGCAGTCCCCCACCAAAGGGTAGGCGGTATAGGCCCATGGTGAGCCTTATGGGATGCCCCTCCCGCATTTATTGCCCCTCGCCCCCTGTCCCCACAGTTGGCTCCCTTTAGGCTGGCGTTGCTTCCCCCTTGCTCTCCCTTGTAGTTCCTGGGGGGGGGGGGGGTGCATGTCCTTGATATATATATATATATTGTGTTGTGTTTGATTCCTGTTGAATTGATTACACTGGTTTCCTTCGCTGCCGGCGCAGCCGTACGTCTGTACTGTGCTCCACGGTCGGCGGCGACAGCCTCAGGGGCTGCTGGGCCCTCATTGGCTGGTCTTGTCAGGTGGGCGCGTTTTCGCACTCTTCGGGGGGGCGGGCCTTGCGGATGATGCGTTTTGCATCACTGTCTCCGCGGCCCACCCCTCGGGGTATATGCGGGCGCCATTTTAATTCTCTGCTGCGTGTGCCTGGCGTCTCACTATCGCGATCCGTAAGTGCCCCTGCGGGCTGATTTTTTTATGTACATATCTGTATTGCATATCGCTTATGGGATCTTATGCTTATGTCTTGCAGGCGGGTCAAACTTTGTGGTTTCTCCCGGTCCTATCCCCTCTATTTAGTGTTAACTCTTATTGGAGGGCTATTACATATCATTACTCCCACTTCCAGCGGGTTATTGGGGCATCCCGGTTTGCTTTTACTAGCATCAATCCCTATTGGCCTGTTGTGCCGTGATAATCACCATATGGAGGCTTCTCAGGATAACGTGCTTGGGGTTCCTTCGGGACAAGCCCGGCTGTGTGTAGCATGTGGGGTAACACCTATAAGTGATGATGTTAGGGTGTGTGTACCCTGCGCCCAGCAGGTACTTGCCCTGCAGTCTGGTTTACCTGCGGCTGGGTCTAGTGCTGCGCCCCTCTGGCTTCGCCCACCCCCCCACGCTTACACCTGACTCCCAGTGAGGTGCATACCAGTGGGGAGTCTCAACCTGATTTGGCTACCAGGGTAGCCAGCATTGAAAGGCATATTGCTGGTTCTGGTCTGCGTAAGGCTCCTGCTAAGCGGCGGCATCTGGCACCCGGAGTTACTCTCTTTCCGATGGAAGCTGAGGAGTTTTTTGATGTTACTGGTTATACCCCCCTGGAACAAGGGGAATTATTCTCTGATTCAGAATTATCTGAGGATCAGCCTAGGGGTTATGCTGAGTCTGGGTCTGACCCATGGGCTTCAGATGATACTGACAGACTTTTGGCTCAAATATTTGAAGTACTCTGTATCTCTCCTCCTGCCGTGGCCTCACGGCAGCAGGGGGAGCAGTTTCATACTGTTAAGTCACGTTTGGTGTTCCCTGAACAAACTCACTTTAATAATCTGATTCTCAAGGAGTGGGAACGGCCTAGCTGGCTTCCCAGGGCACCAAAGAGTTGGTATAAGCGGTATCCCTTCCCTGCTGAAATGGTTAAACGTTGGCCATGTCCTCCAGAGGTGGATGCACCAGTTCTGGGGTTGTCTAAAACATGAGTCATGCATTCCCCTGACACTACTACATTGAGAGATGGGGAAGACAGGCGCATGGATCAGCTGCTTAGCCATGCATTTGCCTGTGTTGGGACCACGCTCCGTCCGGTCTATGCCTCTGCTATCACTGCTGTTGCTATTAAAAGCTTAGATGGGGCCCCCGATGATGCTGGTAGTGAAGAGTATAGAGCTCTTTTGCGTTGTGAGGAATTTGTTGCATATGTTCTCTCTGCCCTGGATGATACCATTAGAATGTGTTGCAGGGCTTCTGCCTTGTTGGTGGCTATACACCGCTCTGTCTGGCTGCGCCAGTGGGCAGCTGACAATGCTGCCAAAAAGGCCCTCACTGGTTTTCCCTTCAAGGGGCTGCGCCTCTTTGGGGAACGTTTGGACTTGTTTGCTAAGGGGGACAAATTACCTCAGCATAGAAGGCAGCCCCGGTCCTTTCGGGGTTCAGGTGCCTTTTCTCCTTCCTTCGGGGGCTCCAGAATTGGACGGAGAGCTTCCTTTGCTGGAGCCGGTGGAGATTTTTGGGGCCCAAGACTAAGACAAGCCCCCTCAGGCATGAAGGGGTGCCCTCAACCATCCGGGTGGGGGGGGGGGGCGGCTTCGGCTTTTGGCTCACGTCTGGAGGCGTCATGTCTCAGACGGGTGGATTCAGGAGGTAGTTTCCTCTGGTTACAAGATAGAGTTTGCAGCCTGGCTGCCCCCCAGATTCATCAGATCTCGTGTAGTTCGAAACCCCTTGTCAGCTCAGTGTCTCTCCCTGGCTGTCCAAGGCCTTCTATACCTAGGTGTCATCTGCCGGGTGCCCTTGAAGGAAAGGGGCAAAGGCTATTATTCCAATCTTTTCATTGTGCCCAAAAAGGATGGGTCCATAAGACCTATCCTGGATTTAAAGCTTCTCAACAAGTTTGTCAGATTCAGACACTTTTGCATGGAGACTCTGCGCTCATGTGTGACTTTCCTACACCCAGGGGACTTCATGACCTCTGTAGACATCAAGGATGCTTACCTTCACGTCCCTATCTTTCCAGGTCATCAGAGGTTCCTCAGGTTCGCTCTGGAGGATCCGCACACCAATTTGTGGCCTTGCCCTTCGGCCTCACCTCGGCCCCCAGGGTATTCACCAAGGTGCTGGCAGGAGTGATGGCCCTGCTGAGATCTCAGGGCATTCGCATTCTTCCCTACCTGGACGACATGCTTATTGCTTCTCAGTCCTTCCATCAGGCAGAGCTGGACACTCAGAGGGTGGTGTCCACACTGGAATCATTTGGCTGGGTGATCAATCACCCCAAATCTTCCCTGCCTCCTTCCATGGTGAAATCCTTTCTGGGCATGATTCTGGATTCAGCTCAGGTCAAGATCTTTCTTTCTCAGCAGAAGGTGGAGGTCCTTCAAGAGAAAGTTCAGTTCCTGCTGTCTTGTCCCCATCCATCCATCAGGCAGGGAATGCAGCTGGTGGGCCTGATGGTGTCCTGCTTCGAGGAGGTTCCATATGCTCAGTTCCACATGAGGCCTCTTCAGCTTCACCTCTTGTCAGTATGGGATCGGGACCCTGTGTCCCTGGATCAGGTGTTTGTCTTGTCCCCTCAAGTCAGGCGGTCTCTAGTGTGGTGGTTGGTCTCAGGGAACCTGCTGGGGGGCAGGTCCTTTCTGGCCCCCTGCTGGGAGACTGTCACCACGGATGCCAGTCTGACAGGTTGGGGGGGATTCTGGAAGTCCCTGAAATTCCAGGGTCAGTGAGGCCCTCAGGAGGCCCATGCCCCTATCAACATTCTGGAATTGAGGGCAATCAGGTTGGTTCTCGCCCACTTAACCCCTCACCTGAGGGGTCGGGCTGTTCAGGTCCGCTCAGACAACCAGACAGCGGTTGCCTACATCAATCATCAGGGAAGGACCCGGAGCAAGAGGACCCTCAAGGAAGTGTCCCTGATACTGTCCTGGGCGGAGGTGAATGTTCCCTGCATCTCAGCTGGGGGGACTTCTCGTCTGGGAGAATGGTCCCTCAGCAGCAGGGTGTTTTGCTCCCTGTGCCACCGCTGGGGTCATTCGGACGTGGATCTATTTGCGTCCTGTCACAATCACAAGCTTCCAGTCTTTGTCTCTCTGTCTCAGGATCCTCTGGCCTTGGCCACGGATGCCCTGGCAATGTTCTGGACGAGGTTCCAGTTCCTGTATGTGTTTCCCCCGTTTCCACTCTTGGGCAGGGTGCTGCGCAAGATAGTTCAGGAAGGGGTGCCAACCATCCTGGTGGCCCCCTGTTGGCCAAGAAGAGTGTGGTTCGCAGACATCATGCAGTTGGCAGTAGATCAGTACGCGCTGCCACTGGTTCCAGATTTGCTCACTCAGGGACACCTACGCCACCCCAATTTACAAACACTGGCTTTGACGGCCTGGCTGTTGAAACCTCCATCTTGATGGAAAAGGGGCTGCCTGCCTCGGTGGTGAATACCATGATCAGGGCTGGGAAGAGGTCCTCTTCTTCCATCTATTACAGGGTTTGGCGTACTTACATTGACTGGTGCGAGTCCCACTCGCTTCCCTGTCGTGTGTTTTCTATTCCTAGGATTCTGGAGTTTCTCCAACATGGTTTGGATCTGGGTCTTCAGCTCAGTACTCTGAAAGGCCATGTGTCTGTTTTTACTATTTTCTTCCAAAGATCCTTTGCTCAGCATCCCCTGGTCAAGACCTTTTTCCATGGGGTTACGTGCGTCCCCCAACATAAGCCTATGTTACCAGTCTGGGACTTGATCTTGGTCTTGTCTGCCTGCAGGGATCTCCCTTTGAGCCCTTGCAAGGGGCCCCTTTGTCCATTCTTACGCTTAAGGTGGTCTTTTTGGTGGCTATCACTTCTGCTAGGAGTGTTTCTGAGTTGGCTGCGCTTTCCATCAAGCCTCCTTATTTTGAGAGACACCAGTACAAGGTGGTGTTTCATTTTAAGCCAGATTTTCTGCCTAAGGTTGTTTCTGCCTTTCATCTCAATCAGGACATTGTTTTGCCTTCCCTGTGTCCTAATCCTAGTAACCCTAAGGAAAGGGTTTTGCATTCTTTGGATGTAGTCAGAACTCTGAAGTTCTATTTGGTGGCTACAGAATCCTTCAGGAAGACTGATGCTCTTTTTGTGCTTCCGTCTGGACCTAAGAAAGGCCTGGTTCCGGCTAAGTCCACTATCAGTAAGTGGATACGTCAGGCTGTGATTCAGGCCTACTCTGCTAAGGGGAAGGAACCTCCCTTCCACCTTACTGCTCATTCTACTCGTGCTATTGGTGCCTCTTGGGCATTTCAGCACCAAGCTTCTGTTGAACAAGTTTGCAAGGCCGCTACTTGGTCTTTTGTTGAACAAGGTTGCAAGGCCGCTACTTAGTCTTTTGTTCATACTTTTTTAAAGTTTTACAAGGTTGATGTTAGGGCCTCAGCTGATGCTGCTTTTGGCCGCAAGGTTCTGTAGGCGGCAGTGGTTTAATCTGTCTGCTGTTACTTTTGGGGATCCCACCCTACCTTACGGACACTGCTATTGGATGTCCCAAGTGTAAGGAATATCTTCTGGAACAGGACGTGCTGTATACTTAGAATAATACAATTCTGTGATTACTCACCTGTAGAATTGGTATTATATGTATACAGCACGTCCTGTTCCACCCCACCCTTGTTATCATTATCTTTAGGTACCTCTTTATGGTGATTGTTCTTATGTTCAAATTTTCATATAATGGTTATAGTTTTCCCGGTCTCTTGCTAACTGCTTTTCAATACTGTGGATTTTGTGGGACGTCCCGGGTATATAAGGGGCCGGGAGGAGCCACTTTTCTGTGTGTTTTAGTTTTTTTAGTCATGTTTTAGTTGAAATTAATCTCTCCGACATTTCTTGTTTTTATTATTCTTTTTCCCTACAAGGCCCTAATTTTGTTTGCACCCTGTAGACACAGTGTCTAAACATACCTAAAGAACTCATATTTGCATTTAGCATTATATCACAAGCACACATTCCAGCTATTCCTTTATATTCCTTAAAAGTGTTTTTTTCTGGTAGCCTGACTAGTAAATATTAGGGATGAGTGAACCGGTTCGGACGAACCGGAATTCGCTCCGAATTTCAGGGAAAATTCGATTCGGCACGAACCCGAATTTTTTTTTGGTTCGTGCCGATCGAATTTTCCCTGAAATAAAAAAAAGAAATGCCGGCGCGGTGGGAGCGGGCAGGCCGGCTACGCTGTCAGCGGGCGGCGGAAGCCGGCCCGCTGACAGCGCAGCCGGCCTGCCCGCTCATACCATGCCGGCATTTTTTTAAAAAGCAAACACTTACCTGCATGGTCGGAGCGTGGAGGCCGGCGCCGCTCTCAGGCGCCCTCTGATGACGCGTCCTCTGATGACAGCTGAGAGCGGCGCGGGAGCATGGAGGCCGGCGCCGCTCTCAGCTGTCATCAGAGGACGCGTCATCAGAGGGCGTCTGAGAGCGGCGCCGGCCTCCACGCTCCGACCATGCAGGTAAGTGTTTGCTTTTTAAACAAATGCCGGCATGGTGGGAGCGGGCAGGCCGGCTGCGCTGTCAGCGGGCCGGCTTCCGACGCCCGCTGACAGCGTAGCCGTCCTGCCCGCTCCCACCATGCCGGCATTTTTGCTTAAAAAAAAATGCCGGCATGGTGGGAGCGGGCAGGCCGGCTGCGCTGTCAGCGGGCCGCCGCCGGCATTTTTTTTTCAGATGAGCGATTCGTGAAAGTTCGATTCGGGCAAACTCGAATTTCTTGGGGAAATTCGGCGAATCGCCCGAATCGAACTTTCAAGACGTTCGCTCATCTCTAGTAAATATAGAAGACTAATTTAAAGAGACTATACAGACAGCAAAAATAAAACATCTTGCACTGATCATGTGCCCAGAGGTCAATACAATAAGATGGGGATGTGATTATGGCTCCATATTATTGTTACCCTTGCACAGTGGCACAGAATATGTTGGGGCTCTATAAATAAACAATAGAAATAATAATAAAATTGGAAACACAGCTCTTTTACGTCTATTTCCAAGAGCTGATCAGTAGTGATGAGCGAACCCCCCAAATATTGCGTCTGGCAACTTCAGACAAACTTTGAATAAATGTTTGGGTACGGGTAGCCAAACCCAAACCCGCCCCCTCTGAAATCAATAGGGACCCGAACTTTGGGGGGTTGCTATGACGGGGGCGCAGAGTGTGCAGCAGAAAGAGCGCTGCTGTAACTCATCTCTGCCCACAATCCTCTTCCTCCCAGCGGCGGTGGGGTGGCAACGCCATATGAATTTGGCCCCAGCCGGAGATACAATAAGATGGGCACCGGCTCCCATGAGTGAAGGCACTTCTAGTACTTAGCTCCCAACCCATTTAGCTGCTTTTGGTGCTGCACGTGACAGTTAGTCTGGATATTAGCTGGTAATCATAATAGGACTGGACTGTGTATGATAAAACAAAAGGGGCCAAGCTGCAAAGACTGCTCTATGGCACAGGAAATATGGTTATCATCCACCAATGTAGCAAATATCTTTAAATAATTTTAAGTAAATAAAATGCGTATACTGTGTTTTAAAGGTACCTTAAAAAAACAAAATGTGCCATGGCCACCAGTATTTGAAAAGCACGTATAAGTGACATGACCGTGTCTGTCTGTCTGTAAAAAATGTTTTGCTTTGAGATTAGTTTTAATTACAGTTGCTTTGCAATAATTTTCTACTTTTAATTTATCCACAGCCACAGCAAGAGAAAAAGTCAAGTCAGGTAACAAAACCTCTTTGCTTATTTTTGTCCTCTAATAGACACACCACATATATGTGCAGCTTAGAACACTGTTTTGTCCTGACATTAAGCCTAGGGCCCTGAGAGTTTATAAAATCACCCTATTTTAAAATAAATTCTTTGTTAAGAGAAGTCCACATACCCTACTTCGTTTAGTTTTACAGAATAACTATTTATCAGTTCTGTGTGAGAAATGAAAGCAAAACCTTGCCTGACATCGCAACTAGCTGTTACTGAATGGATGTAAGACAGTCATTGAAAAGTTCATAAGCCATCTACGGCCATTCCATCAGTCTGCCTCGCAGCTCTTTTGTTTTTCAACTGGTTTCCCTTTAAAGGAGAGGAGTTCAGGCTAAGAATTAACTACAAGGACATGAGCTCATGTGGGGCTTCCTAATCTGACCAGCCAAAGGAAGCAGTGATAAATTATGTAAACATGGGGACCACATGGAAGTTCATTGAGGATAATGTAAATCTTAAACTACATACACAGGAATCTCTTCCTTTTCCGTCTGTTTCCTTGAGAATATCCCTAGCAATGTCTTTTCAATGTGGTAGTGTGAAGCATCTTTGAAGCTTATGCAATGGCAGACAATTGGAACTTCACCCAGCACATACAAGGTGAACTACAAAGATGTTTTTTTTTTTTTTAAACATGACTTAAACTACAATTTAAAGAAAATAAACATTCATATGCATTTGTGTTTTATTTTTGATAACATTTTTAAAATCCAGTGCAAAAATGGAAATAATTTTGCTCTTTGAAAATATACTTCTCTCTCCAGCAAATCTCTAGCAGAAATATAGTGGCCTTGGAAGCTTTCATTTTACTTCAGATGCAGAAAGCTCAATTGAATTGGAAACTCTACACGGCATATAACTAACTGAATGGATATTATATTACAATACACATCTTCTTGGAACTGTACTTTTTTAGAGTTGCATCCCCATCTATATGAAATACAGATGTGTAAGTGTGCATTACCAAAATGCATATTCAACACATATTTAATAATCTCCTTCATTAATATATGCTCAGCTTGTAATGGTTAGACCATCTTTATTTTAGACAAATATATAAGTTTTTTAACACCAAACCATCTTCTTCCAGGTATGAGCTTTGCCCCTTCTTTATATGGGAGCTATTCATGGGACATTATGTGTTTGAGTTTTGAGATTCAGTGTACATTTGGAAGAGTAGAGCATCCTAAGTGCAAGATACTGGTTTCAGGCTGCACATTTAAAATGAGTTAAGCAGAATGTTGGCACTGCAAATTATATGATTTTACTGTATCTTTATGGTTGTACATATATTCTAAGCAGACAGCACGTCCTGCTCCAGACATAGTCCTTACATGTGGGTATACCCCCGCCTTCAGCGCTGTGCACTGCAGAATCATGAAGAAAACAAGCTCCTCCCGGCCCTACTTTTCCCGAGGGACCTCCCACAAATCCCCAGATTCCTTTGCAGTGCTGAAACTGCGAAGACATGAAGTATCACGCTCTCGCAGGCGAGCGGGGCTTGACAGCCCGAGGCCCTGCGGGACTATTTCCACCCGTCCTCTTTGTGAGTAACATGCCTCCCAGCCTGGGCTGCGTTGTTCGGGTGAAGGTAGGCAGCACCTAGGGTGCTTACGGAGCCATGCTCCACCGCAATCCCTATCCATGGGGTAGGCGGTTTAGGCTAATGGTGAGCCTCATAGTGGATGCCCCTCCCGCAACTTGCCCCATGTAGCGGTGAACCCCGAGTGCTGGGTCACCTTATTCCTTAGTTCCCCCCATTAGGGGGGGAAAAAGGGGGGGGGGAGAGCTGTGTACGTTGGCCTAATCTTGCCATATCACACGCCTTGCCTTAGCCCTATCGGTCTCCGGGGGTCAGAGCCGCACTTTAAACTTTATTTTTATGTTTGCCGCAGCGTCTTCAAAATATGTGACTTATGTGCATAAGGCGGCTCTGTCTGACGACGCCATGGAGTTTAATTCTGTTCCTTTCCCGTCTTGTTCCGCGGAGCTTCGCACTCTCCGGGGTGGGCGTGGCCTGGTTTGGCGTGTTCCGCGTCACCTATAGCTCTGGCCCGCCCTTCGAGGTTCGCTGGCGCCATTTTGTCGGTCTCCCGCGCGCGCGTGGTCACGATCCTCCTTCTCCCTTGGTGGCTGTAAGTACCCTCACGGGCGTTCGTTTAAATTTCTTCTTGTGCTGCGCATGGCTCTGACACCCTCTTTTCCCCTTATGTCTTTCAGACACCAAGCTTCCAGTGGCTTCTCCCGGCCTGATATATTTATATCTCACGGGGTTATATTAGAATCTCCCACATTCCCAGCGGGTATTGGGGCATCCAGGGTTGCTTACAGCATAAATCCCTTCCGGCATATTACCTAGATTAATCACCATATGGAGGCATCTCAGAATTTGGTGTCCGGGGTCCCGCGGGGACAAGACTGGCTGTGTACCATGTATAGACAACCCCACGCTGACGCTGACAGAGCACTGGTCTGCGGACCGTGTGCTGAACAAGCGCTGGCCCTGCAATCAGGCTTGCCTGTACCTGCACCTCGCTTCAATACACCTGTCTCCCCGGACTTGAATCTCACTCCTGATGAGTCGCACTCGAGCGGGGATGACCAGCAAGTAGTGCCGCGCAAGCTTCCCACCGCGGAGCATATTATGTCAGGCTTGGCAGAGCGCTTGGGCGCTGGGAAGAAACGATCCCTGACGCAACCTAACTATAGGTTTTCCACTGAAACCGAAGAACCTGCTGCTATGCAGGATCTTGATCAGTCCGAGGACGGTGATCTGTTCTCAGGGTCCAGTTCTTCAGGTGAGTTGTCTTGGAACCGCGACGGTTCTGGCCCGGAGTCCTGGGGCCTGTGTGAAACTGATGAGTTACTCATTAAGATTTTTGAAGTGCTGTCTATCTCTCCCCCGGGAGAGTCTCCCAAGCCCAAGAGGGAGAGTTTCCACACGGCGACGCCGCACCTGGAATTCTTGGATCAGGATCATTTCCAGTATCTTATATCTAAGGAATGGGAATCCCCTTGTAAACTCACAGGGGTCCCGGGGGTTTGGGACTGGAAGTACCCCTTTCCCCAAGATTTGGTTGAACGATGGTCAGTTCCTCCAGAGGTGGATGCTCCAATTATTGGGGTTGTTAACCCTCCCTTCATGGCGGCCTCCCCCTCTCGCACCCTTTGGGATGCCGAAGACCGGCGCAAGGACAGATTGGCCTCCCATGCCTTCTCTAGTGTAGGGACGGCTCTGCGCCCGGTCTGTGCTGCGGCTGTTACCTCAGTGGCCGCCAGGACGCTGATCGGGAAGATAATTGACCAACAGCCGGAGGATCTCCCTTGTGAGGTCTTCAATGCACTGTCAGATTGTGACGTTTTTGTGAGATTTATCCTCTCAGCTATGGATGACACCATTAAAATGTGTGCTAAAACCTCGGCCCTTGTGGTGGCCATTCGTCGACTGCTTTGGCTGCGACAGTGGGGGGCTGACAGTGACACTAAAAAGGTTCTTACTGCTATCCCCTTTCGAGGACGTCGCTTATTCGGGGCCAGGTTGGACCTTTTTGGCAAAAAGGGTAAGGCGCCCTTGCGCAGACGGTCAGCCAGGCAACCCAGGGGCAGGGACCCCTCGCCCCCTCCTTATGTTTCTGTTAAAAGAGAACCAGAAGTGTGCTTCCAACTTTTTGGAGTGGAAACTCGTTCCAGGGGAGGCGGGCATCGCCCTGGGACCTCTGGCAGGTCAAAACCAAAGTCTGCCAAAACCTCACAAGCATGAAGGGACGCCCTGTGGCTGAGGGAACTGCCACAGCACTTGGCTCTTATGGCAGGATGCCATGCTTCGTTCGGGCGATGGCAGGGGATGGCCTTTCTGGACGTGGTTTTTGAAAGAATGGAGTATTTTGGGCAGTTCCCTTCAAAATTAGCCAGGGGTATTCTAGTCCCCATTGTATCCTTTAGTGATTGGACACAGGTTGAGTTTGGCCTGGAGGGTCTGGGCCTTCTTTTAGGTTGGCCTTGGCTGATAATTGCATTCACTTTGCTCTTCCCCCAGGATGACGCAGTCTGCCCAGATCCGGCGGTTTAGACCGGGCATCTAGGTTCCATGGGCTTTGCCTACTTGGTATCCATCTGTTGGGCCGCTGACGCCCTTGTCAAGTGAACCTCTTGATGCATGCAAGGATCCTTTTCCCCTTCGGTCCCTTGTTCCCTCTGGACGCCTAGTCCTTTTTCCAGCCGGTGTTACAGGACCATTCTTTATATTAGGGTCTTGTCTGGGGTCCCTCCCCTGTTCCCAGATGGCTCGCCAAGGCGAGTATGGGAGCGCTTTCATGCTCATTCTACTTTGACTTGGGGCTCTCTTGGAGTCTTTTGGATTGGTGCTTAGGCACATCTATTACTTGGTGTAAGCTGATTCATACTCTCCCTACGGGGTGGCATGTAGATGGGTCCGGGTTCAACCCTCCCTTCTGATTTGGGTGACTTGGTATGGAAGGGGCCTTGCCCTCTGTGTAATCTCATTACATTCACCTTGCGGCTGGTGGGCCTATTGCTGGCGGCCCGAGGCTGTTCCCTTTCCCAGATGTCCCTGTGGCCTGCGGCACCTTGGGTTACTTATCCTGGATGGGGTTCCAACACCCCTGGAAATAGATCAGTACGTTCCCCCCGTTTTTTATGGGGGTTCCCTTCTGGTTGGTCTACTCATGGAAGTCATTGACGACATCACTTCCTTCTTGCTATCCCTGTAGATGGTCGCCATGGGGACCAGGCTGGTAGGGTCACTAAAAGGGTTCTATTCCTTATGAAATTCCCTGAGGTACCTAACGGGGGGCCCATTTTCATACCATTGGTAGGTCATCACATTGTGCCTTGTCGGGCCCTCTTGGGGACTCTTGGTCTGCCTGGTCAGTGGCCTGTCCCAGCTTTTATCCGAGAAGGTCTCGGAACAGGTTGACCCTTCTTGTAGGGTATGGTTCTGATCCAGTGGAGGTTTTTACACTCCTTGCGCTTCATTGGTATTGGCTCGTTGGCTGTCCTACTGTGCTGGGAGGGCCTTCCCTAGTGTCTCAATGAGCCTACTGGTTGGGGCCGTGGCCCCGTGACTGTTACAGAGACTTTGTCCTGGTTAAGGTCGTAATTCGTTGCCCTGGGTGATTGTCCCAGGACTCTCTGGCCCTGGTCATGGTGACCTAGTCTGGCCTTTTGTCCGGGTATTCTACCGTTTGTCTGACCCTTCTTCACCCTGCTAGGTGGGGTTTTGCACAGGCTTGCTGTGGCAAGGGGGAACTGTTGCACTGGGGGCCAAGAGTGGCCCTGTGTGGTTTGGTTCGCATTTTCTGCTGGAGACAGTTGTACTGTATGCCCTCTCAGGTGGGCTGTTATGCCTAGCTGGGCTCCTTACTACGTCATTCCCTTCACAGGGTTTGGACGATCGTTATTCACCCTATCAGAAATGTTCCCTCTGGGTGTTTCTTCTTTTTGGAGGGTTGGGTCTAGTTCCCTCCCTTTTTTATTCTTCTCCCTTTTCTACCAGCTATGTTGGGAGTTGGCGCCCTAGTTGGAGGGCTGGGACTAGCTCTCTATTCCCTATGGAATAAGGTCTTACCTACCCTTGGGTACTAGAGTTCTTATGGCATGGCTGGAGTTGGTCTCCCAACTCAGTTCCTTAAAAGGTTCCAGGGCTCGCCCTGTTTGTCCTCGGTAGAGACTAGTTTCAAGCTTCGGCGTTGAGCTTTCCTCAGGGGTGGCTCAGGCGCATCCCCCAGAGAATTCTAAGCTCCCTTGGGGGGGGGGGGTGTTGCTTATCCTGTTGCCCTGCTAAGGGTTTCCCTGGGTCTTATTCAGGTTCTTGTCTGAACTGTTCCCTGCCTCAGATGACTCCTTCGGGGCGGGTGCCTCAGTCTGGGGCGTGCCATAGGAGACAGCTTTCTTAGCCTAGTCCTTTTTATATTTTTTACAGCTCTTTATATCTGTACACCGTCTGGTGAGGATGTGTCCGACTTGCACCAAGCTTGAGTCCAGGCGGAGGGTTGTTATTCTTCTCGATTCCAGAACCTATGGTCTTTGGACTGGGGCTCTGCTTACTCTGAGCTTAAAGGGGATCTGTATCCCTCAATTGGCGTTGGGAATCTCCGGACTGCTTCCTGTCCAGGGTTGGGGCTATGCCCGTCGGGCTTATAGACGTCACCATCCTTCTTGCAGCTGGATCTGGTTACTCCCATGAGTATGGGAGTCTGTTGGACTGGTCTTGCTTGGCTGGTTGCCCTTCTGAGCTCCTGATTTTCATGTTGGCTCTTGAGGAGCCTTGTTAGCTCGTGTTCAGTATTACGTTGGTCTCGCCGAGACCAGGGTTCGTATTCCCTGACGGGAAAGGTTCTATGGTTGCCATGGCTACCCTGTTATCGTTAGTAGCATGGTTAGGCTGTTACTCTGGCCTGTTTGTTAAGGGAGATTCATTCCTCTCTCTTGGTTTGGATTTCTTCTACCGGTGCTTGGTTTGGGCCTTATGCACTTGGTTGTTGAGCAGGCTGACTAGTTCTCTGCTCGTGTTTCATTAGCCTTGTAAGGCTTCATAAGTTAAGTTAGAGCTTTGCTCTAGTTGCTCCTGGTAGCAAGGTTACAGGCGATAGCGCTGTTTTGGTTGGCGGTGCCTTTTTTCATGGGGATCCCACCCTACTTATGGACACTGCTATTGGATGTCCCACATGTAAGGACTATGTCTGGAGCAGGACGTGCTGTCTGCTTAGAATAATACAACTCTCACTCTACTCACCTGTAGAGTTGGTATTATATGCAGACAGCACGTCCTGCTCCACCCCACCCTGATTCACCTTGTTCTGGATCCCCTGTGTGGTGATTATTATCTTTGATATTATTGCCAGTCTCTGGGTGGTTGTTTTCCTCCTGGCCTCTTCTCTCACTGCTTTTCAATGCTGGGGATTTGTGGGAGGTCCCTCGGTATATGTAGGGCCGAGAGGAGCTTGTTTTCTTCATGATTCTGCAGTGCACGGCGCTGAAGGCGGGGGTATACCCACATGTAAGGACTATGCCTGCAGCAGAACGTGCTGTCTGCGTATAATACCAACTCTACAGGTGAGTACTTCACAGAGTTGTATTTTATTTGGGCCTAAACGTATGCTTTTATGCACTGGTGCAAGCAAATTATAGTGGTCTGGGGTGGCTAGGTGTGAGTCTTTGTGCTCAAATGCCGAAGTTTTGTGTAGATCTTGTGTTTAAGCAATTTGGTACACTGTGTGAACAGTTACTTAGCAAATGAGTATTCTAAACCATATAACCATTTTCATGCATATTTTCCATATTAACTTGTATGCCTATTCGAATGAAGCATATCAGATTATGTGTATTGAGGAAGGGTGTGGCCCAAGACAATCAAGACCCTAAATCAAGGGGTGCATAATTATTGGGCAGCTGTTTTTTCTCATTCTCATTTACTCATTTTCTCTAAATAAGAAATTTAACTGACTTCTGAAAAGTCAGACATTTCTAAATGGGATGCAGCTTTCTTGAAATTGCTAAGATATTAGGGCATAATCACCAATCATCAGACGTTTTGTTTCAAAAAGTCAACAGGGTTGCAAGAAATGTGTTGAGAAAAGATGCAAATTAACTGCTAAAGATCTGAGAAGAGTCAAACACGAAGCAACCAGCCTCCCTTATTCTCCTAGTGCTGTTATATTCCAGAAATGCAAATGTCCATGAAGTGTTCAGAAATACAAGGTGTTCAGTGCTCAGAGACATGGCCAAGGTAGGAAAGCCTGAAACCCACCAATGAACAAAACACATGCTGAAAAAAAGACACATATACACATATGCTGAAACTTCAAGAAATAGCTGAAGATAGCTTTTAAAATGGTTTTATGAACAAAAGAGAGTGGGGTGGCTTTTGGGGGACCAGATGGATGGGCCTGTGGCTAAATCAGTAATGCACATGGAGCTGTACTTTGCCTCAGAGAAAGATGGAAGTTGGGTGCTGTTATGGGCTCCATTGCATGCATCAAATTACTCCACTGCATGGCTAGTCAGTAAAGGTCCAAAAGATTAAAAAGTAATTACATTGATCCCTTCCTTACCTGAACTAAATCATATTGAGAAATTCTTAAATTTGAGAATTACAGGGAAGAAAAACAGTACACCTATCTGAACATTGTCTGGGAGGCTGGGGTTGCTGCAAAAAAAAGTTGATTGTCGAAAGAATAAGAATCTCACAGACTCCAAGAACTGTCATTGAAAAGAACAGTGGCTACAGTATATTGGTCTCTGATCTTTTTATTTTGGATGGGGGTGTCAGAAGTGTGTATTTGTAAATGGCGAGGCAGAACTCTGGAATGCCAGGCCTGCAGTGCACTGCAGATGATGTGCAGCACTGGACTATACAAATAGATGTAGGTGTTAGGCAGTGTCGGTTGGTGGGAAAGGAATTTACAGCTCCACATTTGACTTTCCCACTTTGACTAAAACAGGTCGGGGACAAGCATATAATTGCAAAAATTAAGTATAATAGCATTGCTTCTGTGCCAATTGTTGCATTTAAATCCCTGTTTTGGAAAAGTTTATATTTTCAAATCAGACTGTCTATAAAATAGAAGGTACAGTGAAGTTATACTGGTCATGAGACCAGTGGCCTATAGCTAATAGGCAGCTTAGGCATAGTAGTAACAGTGGTACAAAGTCACTGTGTGGTTGTATAGGTGAGCAGGTTCACATATATTTTACAGTACCGCTTTTTCCTCAAGAGGAACATCGGACCAAAAATAAAAATTCCTCCCCCCCCCCCCATCGGAGGGGGGGAGCAGATCGGTGAGGCTTGGGGAAGGTTTTAACCTCCCCCGATGTTCCTCTTTAAGATTATATTTTGACAGCAAATATGTATTACAGTCACGCTTAAGTGCACTTAATAACCAATAAGGGCATACTAAACTGACTAGAAAAAGGAAATGTCATTTTAGAACCCTCATACATATATGTGTTGCTTTTAATGCATTTACATTAAAAACAAGTCAATAATGATTTATGATTTTGACATTCCTATTATTGTATTGCACAAGTACATTACATAAGAAAATATACAGACACTTGGATTAAAAAAAACCTTCAAAGGGGAATGTAAGGCCAAACATGTGAAAGAAGAATGCATGATAACTATCAGATCCCTATCAACAAGTTAGTTCACATGTCTTTAAGGTGGAAGCATTCCTAGTTGTGTTGTGTGCTGCTGTTCCCAGCAAGTCTTCCACTGTTTATTCTAAAATTGTTTCCCACTGGGTGGTGAAGCATTCATTCATAAAAAAAAGGAAAAGAAAAACTAGACAATCCACAGGTTGTAGAAACAAATAACATACTGCAAATAAAAGCAACACTGTCATGCAGATTGCACATGTTTGCAAAATGTAGTATTACAGCAGCTTAAATTCCTATTCTAAGTATGCAGCACGTCCTGCTCCAGAGATAATTCCTTACGTTTGGGTTATACATCCACAAGATGGTGCTGGACTGCAGAGACAGCAAAAAAGTGGCTCCTCCCGGCCCCCATATATTCCAGGGACCTCCCACAAAATCCCCAGTTATTCTCTGCAGTCGGCGCTGCGATGGCAAGTCGATGACTCTCTCTACTCGCAGGTGAGCGGGGCTATTAGCCTGCGGCCCTGTAGGACTATTCCCACCCCTTCCTCTTTATTCTGCCTCCCAGCTTTGGCTGCACTGGTCGGGTGATGGTAGGCAGCACCGTTGTCAGCTGCTCCGACCGCAATCCCTCACCAAAGGGTAGGCGGTATAGGCCCATGGTGAGCCTTATGGGATGCCCCTCCCGCGCTATTGACCCTCGCCCCTGTCCATCAGTGGGCTCCTGTTAGGTTGGCCGATGCCCTCCCTCGCTCTCTCTGACAGTTCTCTTGGGGGGGGGGGTGTTGTGTATCTGTATTCTTCACTCCTTGGGTTTTTTATTGTAATCGGTTTTTATTGGTTTTCAGACAAAAACAAAAATACAACAGTTATACAATTATGGGTTAATAACAAAACGTAGGGAAAGGGGGTAGGGAAGGAACAAAAGGGAAAGAGGGGTAGGGGGGAAACGGGATACAGGGGTCGCGCAAATGTTCTAGACATACCCCTCGATTCAAAGAGCAAAAGTTAATTGATTTCGGATCTAGAATCCTAAGTTTGGGTGGGTGTTTGTAATTTTTTCCTGTTTTTTTGGCCATTTCCGACTTGCACGAGCCTACGTACGATTTCGTATATGCTCTTACGATCATCGGAAGTTCGTTCCTAAATTGTAGGATCAAAACCTAAAACTTAGGATCAAAACCTAAAACTTAGGATAATCGGATGTGTTTACATGTGATTCAGAGAGCAGTTTTCCAACCTCTAAATACGTTTTAAAAGAAAGCCACTGCCGACACCTTTTAGCAGTCGGATTGCTGTTCTTGAACAGGTTTTTTGGCTATGTGGAGGAGTCTGCGCGTCTTGAGCTCCAATGAACTGCATGTATCAGCATGGCCGAGGCCATAAATTGTATGGCAATGCATACCTGATTCAATACATTTCATGTATGCCTTATAAAAGCATTTTAATGTGGACCTTAATTAGTCCTTTGCATGTAAACCTTTATTTTGCAATACATCCATATATTTGCGTTAATTAAAGAAACTTATGTCCTTTGTTATTTATTTTTAAATTGATGTACTAGAATAATATTTTTAATTTGAATTTATTGGTGTAGTTGTTTACCTTTGCTTTGTTTAATTATTTTAGCTCATCTTTGGTCAGATGCATCACACTTACTGAGGAGAGGAGAGCGGGATAAAGTGCAGGATGTGGGTTACTGCTGTATTTTGCACAGACACAGCAGAGCTGGGGGCACGGAAAGGTCAGAAATCAAAGAATGCAGAGCAACACAGTCACAAGGCCCTTTCTGTTTGCAGGCTGCCCGATAATACCTGACCCGCCATCTTGGCTGTTTCTAGGCTCATAACATGCAGAAGTTGCTGGGTGTTTTTTAATTTTTGAGAGCAATCTGTATGTAGAGGGTGTGGGTAACCACACCCAAAATTTTAAGTTGTACCATTTGAAGCCAAAATATTAAAATTAAATCCACAAGTAAAAAATGCAAGTTAACTAAAAATTAAACAAAGTAAGATTTACTTATGCAAATGCATTCATTAATGGTTGGTTACTACAAAATGAATGAAATAAAGAAAAATAAAAAACCAAATATTTAGAATGCACTTTAATGTGGTAAGTTTGTAGTGCGCAGGCGAAAGATCAGAAGGATTTACGTCCAGACAAAAAAGGAAAAAGGGCAAAACCAATGTTGCAACCTGAGAAATGAAACGGAAAATTCAGGATGGAAACTGACATAGGTCTGATTCGCGAACTGCCATACGAACGGACGTAAATTTTAGGATAGAAACGTATTAGCTTATAGAATCACTCGCAAGTTCATACGAGCGCACGAGCGTTCGGGAAAAATAGGATGATCGGCACCAAAATCAAAGCTGTTACATGTTTCTTTGAATCGACCCAATAGTGTATAAAGTACAAGCATACATTTTCACCGGTGACACCACCTTAGGACAGGAGATTGTGTCAGCTACCTGTACTCCTCCTGTAATTATGTTGTGGCCTGTGTCTAGGTAAGAGGAGCTGGATGTGGGGGTGAGAATAACGGTCTCGCTGCGTAAGCTTTAAGGGTTGGGACGAGGCTAGCTTCCAGAGAGCAAGGCCGGCCGAGAGGGGGAGCCATGCCCCCTCCGGCCAACCCTCCCCGTCAAGCTCAGTCCCGGGGAGAGGGTTGATAGGCCTCATAACCTTGTATCCGACTTGCCAGAGCAATGCTAGGAGGTAGAACAGCCAGCTCATCCAGGCGGATGCACACTGGTCTGCAGTGTCTCTGCTTTTTGCTACTAGTTCTTCCATACAGCGAATTCCCTCCAACTCCACCACCCACTCCGTCAAGGTAGGGGGGGTTGGAGTCCTCCAGTGCCTAGGAATAATGGCTCTCAGAGCCCTAAGGAAGTGGCCCAGGACCCCCTTTTGAATCCTCGACACCGGGCCCGGGATCAACGACAGGAGAGCGGCCTGAGGTGTATTGTCTATCTTGATCCCGGATACCCCCTCGTAGTTTGCAGATATTTGGTCCCAAAGGGCCTTGATCGTTGGGCAGCTCCACCAGATGTGGATCATGGTACCCACCTCCCTCTGGCATCTCCAACATTTGTCCGATTGTGTGGCTGCAAATCGGTGCAAGTCAACCGGGCATCTGTACCATCTGGCGAGTATTTTATAGTTTCTTTCCTGCGAAGCACTCGCCAGTGATATCCCGTGGGTGTTCAGGAACACTTTAGTCAAATCAGTATCTGAAATCTGTATACTTAGTTCTCTCTCCCACTTTTCTATGAACTTGGGTGGGCCTGAGTAGTGTGTTCTGTGTAGCAGAGCATAAAGGGAAGATATTACTCGAGTTGGGGGAGTTTGTGTGACAAAGGATTCTAGCTCCGTGGAGGGGTTGCGGGATGTTTCCAAGAGCTTATTAGTGGTGATGAAGTTATGTAACTGTCTATGTAAGAGCCATGAAATGCGCTTGCCTCCTGATCTCTCACCCAGTTTTGAGAACGTGGGAATCTTGCCTGCCTCTAGAACGTGTCCTATCGTGGTGTTGTTAGAGTCTTCCCAAATGAGGAAGCTCTCGCCATCAAGCCCGGGCTCAAAGGCTGGATTGTCAAAGATCGGTGTAAAAGGGCCTGGTCTACGGACCAGCGTACGCTTGTTCTGCAAGGGCTCCCAGGTTTCCAGGAAGTGCCTAACCAAGAAGGGTGTAGACTTCTTGTGGGTTTTAGAGAGGGGAGCGGCCCACGCTAGTAAGGTAGGGTTAAATGGGGATAGAGTTTTCTCGAGCTGCACCCAGAGTTTGTCCCTCCCCCTATGCATCCAGTCCACCATCCGCTGCAAGACCGTGGCTGTGTGGTAGACTTTTAAAGTGGACCAACACCCACGGGTGATCGGTCCGGGAATCTATAAGATTCCCGGGCCGATCACCCCCCACCCCGCGGGACATCCGAGATCGGGATGTCCCGCGGGGTGAAACCCCCCCAAACACCCCAAACTCCTTACCTTATCTTCGGCGGCGGCCGGCCGCCGCCGCCTCCCTCGCGCTCCTGTAGGCGTGCTCGCGCCCGCGCCGGCCGTCTGCGAATGGCCGGCGGGGGCGCGCGCGCGCCGAAAGTGACGCGAGGGAGGCGGCGGCGGCGGCGGCGGCTGCCGCTTAGACGTTCCTGATCCTCGCTTGTACGTCGGCGCTGGGAGCGGGGAGAGGTGAGTTTTTCGGGGGGTTAGGGGGGGTTTCACACAGCGGGGCACCCCGATCGGGGGTGCCCCACCGAAGTGGACCAAGACCCAGGATAGTCAAAATCCTGGGTGTTGGTCCACTTTAAGTCTGGGAGGCCTACTCCACTTCACTTTTATTCCTGGAGAGAGTGGAGAGTCGTATCCTAGGTTTGGAGACACCCCAGACGAATTTAGAGAGGGCTGACCTCAGTTTGTTAAAAAACCTGTTGGGGATTTTTATCGGGACCGTCTGGAATAAATATAAAAGTTTGGGGAGAATGTACATTTTTAAACTATTGATTCTCCCGAACCATGAGACTGGCCTTTTAGTATAGGAGTCTAGTTCGGCTAGTGTTTTGGTGAGGAGCGGGGCATAATTTAGCTCATATAAATTGGTTCAATTGGCTGGGATCTGTACACCTAAGTACTCGATGGCCTGGGTTCTCCATTTGAATGGGAAATTGCTTTCCAAGCGGCTGGCTTCCTGTGGTGGTAGAGAGATGTTGAGCGCTTCTGATTTAGAGTAATTAATTTTGAAGTTGCTCACTCGGCCAAACTGTTGGAATTCTTTTAGAACAGAGGGAAAAGCGATGTGTGCTGAAGATAGATGCAGCAACAGATTGTCCGCTTTATACTGGTGGTTGGCTATCTGTATCCCTTTGATATCTGGGCTATACCGGATGGCTATGGCTAGATGCTCCATGATTAGGACGTATAGAAGGGGGTACAGCGGGCAACCCTGTCTCGTGCCATTGCTGATAGGGAAGGGGGTAGACAGGAGTCCATTCGCCCTGACTCTAGCAGCAGGGGAGGTATATAGAGCAAGGATCTTGGAGAGGAGGCCAGGGCCAACACCAACCTGTCGAAGTGTTGCCTCCATAAACACCCAATTCACTTGATCGAATGCTTTCTCTGCGTCGCAGGAAAGCAAGCATACTGGCTCCTTTGAAGAGACAACGTGTGCTATTAAGTCGAGCAGTTTGTTAGTGTTGTCCCTAGCCTCCCTCCCTGGAACGAACCCCACCTGGTCTAGGTGTATCAGGGCTGGGAGCAAAGGTTGTAGTCTTAGAGAGATGATCTTTGTGTAAAGTTGGTCTACATTAATTAAGGATATTGGTCTGTAATTTTCACACAAGGTTTAGGTATGACCGAAATCGGCGCTTCCAATGACTGTTTGGGGAAGGGGCAGTGTTCGTCAATGGTATTGAAGGCTTTCATCAGGAATGGGACCAAGAAGGGTCCAAAGTGTTTGTAAAATTTAGGGGAATAACCATCTGGGCCCGGGCATTTTCCCGGGGGTGACTCTTTGATTGCCCTAGCTACTTCCTGCTCAGAGAAGGGAGCCTCAAGGAGGTCCGCTTCCTCCGCGGGTATAGTTGGGAGGGGTGTGTTCTCTATCTCTTCGGGGGACACTCGTGCAGCCAGGGTTAGGTTATGCGGGTGAGGAGTAACACTCTCTAAAGGTGTCCACAATAGCAGTCGGCGTCTGCGCTAGAGTTCCATCGCCCCTGTGGATGACCGGTATATAGGCTGCTGCTGGTCTAGGATGCAGGGTTCTAGCAAGCATCCGGTTTATTGGCTGACTCGTAAAATAGAGCCTTGCCCCTCTCTCTATAGTGTAGGTAGGATTGGTTATAGAGCCTTTGGAGCTTTTCCCTGGCATTTTGTAGTTCTAGAAGCTTGGTGTTGGTTGGACTCTCTTTGTGTTCTTTCTCAAGGGCTAGGATCAGGGTTCGGGTCTGGATAATGAGTGAGGCCCATTCCCGCTTGAGCCTCGTACCGTGCTTAATAAGCACCCCTCTGAGGATGCATTTAAGCGCTTCCCATTGGTAAGGCAGCGGGGTGGGGTCTTCCCTGTGAATTTCAAGAAAGTGTTTGATAGTGTTTTCTATCGCGGAAGAGCAGACTGTGTAACCAAGCAAGTCATCATTCAACCTCCAAGTCCAGCCCGGGGGGGTAAGCCCCGGCAGGCAAAACGAGATAAAGATAGGAGCGTGGTCTGACCACAGTATTGGCCCCATCCAAGCCCTGGGGTTCCAATCCAGGGCGTGATGGCTGAGCAATAGGTAGTCAATTCTACTATAAGATTTGGCAGCATGGGAGTAGAACGAGTAATCTCTCATGCTGCCATTTAATGCCCTCCAGGTATCTATGAGTTGGAGGCTCCCTAGGGATTTTTTAAGTTTGCTGATCTTGCCTAGCGACACGGCAGACCTCCCGGATGAAGTGTCAATTGTGGGGTCAAAAGGAACATTAAGGTCCCCTCCAAAGATAATAATTCCTTCTGCAAAGGCCTCGAGCTGTTTAAGTGTTTTGACACAAAAATCTACTTGGTCCAGGTTCGGGACGTACATGTTCACAAGAGTATATGTTTTATTGAATAACTTGATTTTAATGAAGAGGAATCGACCCCGAGGATCGCTTTTTGTTTCTATTATTTCATGTGGAAGTGACTTATGGAATGCCACAGATACTCCTTTTGTTTTAGCCTCGGGGTTAGAAGAATGGTGCCAGGATGGGAACTATCGGTTGCCTATTTTGGGAATGTGTTCAGTCTTAAAGTGTGTCTCCTGGAATAGGGCAATTTCAGCTTTCTGTTTGTGAAGGTCATATAGAACTTTAGTTCTCTTCTCTGGTATGTTGAATCCTTTCACATTGAAAGAGCAGATTGTCATGTCCCCCATTGTGTGGGTGGGAAGGCTAATTCTAGCGAGGTTAACCGGGGGGGGGGGGAGATCAGGGGATGAGAGAGAGAAAGGGAGAAGGCGGAGTAGGGATAGGTAGGAAAGGAAGTGAGTTTTTATTCCTTGGGGTGTGGGGTAGGGTTATGCGGGAATTACTGTAAGTGTAACTTATTACGCTCTTCGCTCTCCTGAGGTTAGGAGAGGGAAGGATGGCCTAAATCGGGGGTTGGAAAACTATGACCACCTGACGGGAGATGTGCTTTCTTGAAGGAAAGATTGGTATACCCATCAGAGTCAAAAACCAAACTGTGTTTACAGAGAACATTTACAGATTCGCCCGCCGATCCAGGGGAGATTTCTCCTCTAGCTAAATCGGCCGGGCCAATACTGAGGAACAAGCACGGACATCTGCTGGGGCGGGAGTCGCTCCCGACCCCCAGCTCAGCGCCCCAACAATCAGACACTAGTAACCTATAATGAACAGAGGACATGCATTAGAACAAAAACAACTGTGAATGTTGAAGGGCCCCCGGGCTGGGCCACCCCGTCCAGAGCCGACCGCCCATGAACACAGCAGACAGGTCTAGTCGGGGCGGACCAGTCCCAAAGCTCCGGCCCCGGGGACCGACCAGCCCATCAAGTCAACAACGTCAAAGCACCAAGGTCAGACCCAGTCGTGCCGGATCGCCTCACCGCCCCAGAGATGGGGGGGGAGCGCCTGCGAGTGTCCGCACCGCGCCCACTACGTCCAGCCGCCATCACAAGTTTAGAGTCAGGCCGTTTGCGCACACCAGGGCCCGCCAACAGCTATGGCGCCGGGGACCGCCTCCCAGCTCCCCGGGCCACCCCCCGGTCAGGCAGCAGCCCGTCACCACATCGCGGTGCAGGATTAGAAGCGGGACCTAAGCGGTTACGCGTACAGTCAAGTGTCACAGCAAAAGAGGACACCCACGTGCCAGCCGCCCAGTCAGGGGGACAGAAAGCCAAGGGGAGGGCGGGGAAGGAAGGGGGGGCGCCCAAGGACACCCACAAGCACCGCACCGGACCGCCAGTAGCCAAGGCAAAAACATGTAGAGAAACACGAAGGGACGGTTAATGAGGGCGGCTCACCCGGGGCGGGCCCAACCACGCTCCGTATTTATGCCGGGCGGCTCAGCTCAAGGTAAGGCACAGAAGGACAAGGCCCAGAAGCAGGATCAAACCCGCCCCCCCACCTCCAAACAGCCAGGGGAGGTGAGGGGGATCAGGCCGCTCGACCCCAGCGCCAGGGGGGGCACATTTCACAGAATTAGGACCAGGTGCGGGGAACACCAACACAGGGCCAGGCCCGGCAGTACGCGGGGTCAGGCAGTCAATGGGCAATCTCAGTCAGTGGGCGTCGCATCAACTGTGGGTCGCAACCCTTATCGCCAGAGGCACGTGGTGGGCTCAAGTCTTCTAGTTGGGTAAGTTGCGGCGTCTACCTCTTCGATTGTCAGGACCGCGCGGGCGGGCATCTCCGCGCACCGGACGCCAAGGCCCAGCTTCTCGATAGCCAAGATCTGCCGACAGCCAGTCCTCTATAGGGATAGCTGGGAGGTCAAGAAAGCCAAACAGATCCGGGAGCTGGGCGGGGGAGCGGAGCACAAAGGGTCGGCCCCGCTTCATGACCACCAAGTGGAACGGGTGGCCCCCACCTATAGGTGGCTCCAACTTCTTTGATTTTTTCCAGAAGGGGTTTGAGCGACCGCCTCATCTGAAGTGTCCGCCTGGCGAGATCAGGTAGCAGCGAAATTGAGGCCCCTCGGTAGTTGGAGGGCCCTCGTTCCCATGCCTTCCTTAAAATCTCTTCTTTAATCTTATAATGGTGAATGCGACAAACTATGTCCCGAGGCTCCTATCGATCTCGGTGTGTTCATTTCGGCGCCGACCCAGGAGCTTGTTGAAGATAACAGTGGCAATCTCTTCCAGGTTACTGTTTTCCGGCGCTTCCGGGAGGTTTGTAGTTGTCTGGTCCTGTTCCAGGGTCTGAACCCTATCGGCAACATCACTCACAGATTTTGTGACTTCCTCCAATTCTCTCCAGAATAAGGTCTCCATCCTGTTAGTGTAGTTTTCAAAGTCTTTCCTTGAAGGTAGGAATCGCAAGAGGACTGTCAGGACTGTACCAAACACCCGTCTGTCTTGAGCTGGTATCCCCCAATCTCCGCCGCCACTTCTGCCTATAGACAAGCCCCCGCTTGTAGATGACGCGGGTAATGCCTCTCCCAGTCGGTTGCCCCCAGGACTTATAAGGCGCAAAGGATACCAGCTTAAGGTGCAGAAAGATGTTAGACAGGGAATCCCGAATGAGGATGCCGGAAGGCAAAAGTCCGAATGACAGGCCGAGGTCAAACCAGGAGGTCACAAGGCGTGGTATCCGAAGGAGGTAACGAAGGGGTGGTCGAGGCTAGCCGAGGTCAAATCCAGGAGGTCACGGAGCGAGGTAACAGAAGGGTCAGGCAAAGGCGTGGTCGGGCAAAGCAAGAGGTCAGGGCAGGCAGCAAGCAAGAGTAGTCAAAGTCCAATATCCAAAAGTTCACAAAGACACTGCAACGCACATCCAGAACCCAGAAGCTATAACGGGCACTGGGCTGAAGGAGCAGAAAAACTTTATAAGAAATGCTGGCCAATAGGAAAGGGCGCACTTGGGGGGAAGAATAATGATTGGTGCATACAAACTGAAATGGGATCGGTCCCAGGAGCTGGACGGCCCAGGCCAGACAGGCCGACCAGTCCCTGGGCCCGATCCCAGGATCCGGCTGCCCATAGGTCACCTTAACACTCGCCCCCGGCGGGCGCGCTGGAGGAAGCGCCGCCGGGAGGCATAAGAGAGACGTGAGCCAGGCGCGCCCCCGCCCGGAGGAGGCAGCGTCACGCTACCCGGAAGCCCAGCAGGCCGGCGCAGCCGCGCGGAGCGGGCCGCGACGCGGCCATCAGCCGCATGCTGCGCCGACAGCCCCCGGACCTCACAGGGGCACCGAGGGGACGGACGACCCAGGGACGGCCGAGCAGAGGCCCGCTGGGGCCCCCTCAACGGTGCGCCGCGGGACCCGGAACGGCGAGCAGGTAAGAGTCTAACATTACCCCCCCCCCGAGGAGGGGCCACTGGACCCTCCAAGCTGGGTTTCAATGGATTCTCCTTATGAAATCTCTTCACCAGATTCTGCGCATGAACCTCTCTGGCTGGAACCCAAGATCTTTCTTCCGGGCCGTACCCCTTCCAGTCAATTAAATACTGAAGAGAGTTCCTAAAAAGGCGGGAGTCAAGAATTCGGGCGACTTCGAATTCCTGATGACCATCGACTAACTCAGGACCGGGAAGCTTATCGGGTTCATGGTTTCTAGCAGACTTAAGAAGAGAGACATGAAAAGACCTACAAATCTTCATGGACGAAGGGAGGGCCAGCTGAAACGTGACCTGATTAATTTTCCGTACTATGGGGAAGGGACCAATATACTTAGGTCCTAACTTAGCGGAGGGCTGGCGTAGTGCCAAGTTCTTAGTTGAAAGCCAAACCCAGTCTCCCACCTTATAACTAGGGTTAGAGGAACGTTTGCGATCTGAAAATTTTTTCTGCTGAAGAGCGGCTTTAGTTAGATGCTGTTGGATTTTATTCCATACCTCTGGCCATTTGGAAACCCATTCATCCACGGAGGGAACTCTAGAGGGTTGATCCGGAAGGGCAGAAAACTTCAGGTCCTTACCATAAACACAATGGAAGGGAGAGACCCCCGTGGAGGAATGTGCAGCATTGTTAAATGCAAACTCCGCAAATGGTAAGAAGAAGGCCCAGTCAGTTTGGGTATCAGCCGTAAAACAACGCAAATACTGTTCCAAGGACTGATTCGTTCTCTCGGTTTGTCCATTCGACTGCGGATGGAAAGCCGAGGAAAGGGAGACAGTGAAACCCAACTTAGTACAGAAAGCCCTCCAAAACCGGGAGACAAACTGGACCCCCCTATCTGAAACAATATCTGTGGGAATACCATGGATCCTAAAAATGTGAGTGATGAAGAGTTGCGCTAAAGTTTGAGCTGAGGGGAGTTTCTTTAAAGGAACGAAGGAGCCATCTTGCTAAAGCGGTCCACAATTACCCAAATAACAGTATGTCCCTGGGAAGGGGGAAGGTCAGTAACAAAATCCATGGCCAGATGGGTCCACGGAGAGGCGGGAATGGATAATGGAAGGAGTGGGCCTTCAGGAGGATGCCTTAAAGATTTACTTCGGGCACAGACTTTACAAGTGGAGACAAATCTTTGTACGTCCCTCCTGAGAGAGGGCCACCAAACTTGGCGCGTTAATAAAGCAATGGTTTTCTTAACCCCTGGATGACCCGCTGTTTTAGTATCATGAAAATGGGACAAAAAGTCAGTCCGGTAAGTAGAAGGCACAAACTGGGCTGAGTCAGGTTTCCCAGGAGGAGCTTGGGCCTGGAACTGAGTAAGGTCAGGAAGTTGGGGCTGGATAGCGGCTACCACTAGGGAGCGGGGTAAAATGGGAGAAACCAACCTTTCAGGTAAGTCGGGAGGGGAGAAACTCCGAGACAGGGCATCCGCTTTAATGTTTTTGGAACCAGGCTTATAGGTTATCGAAAAGTTAAATCGAGAAAAGAATAAGGACCAGCGAGCCTGTCTAGGAGTTAATCTCTTAGCAGATTGGATGTATTCTAGATTTTTATGATCAGTAAAGACCGTGACTGGATACTGAGCCCGCTCCAGCCAGTGTCTCCATTCCTGAAAGGCTAACTTGATGGCCAATAATTCTCTATTGCCGAATCGGTAGGAATCGCAAGAGGACTGTCAGGACTGTACCAAACACCCGTCTGTCTTGAGCTGGTATCCCCCAATCTCCGCCGCCACTTCTGCCTATAGACAAGCCCCCGCTTGTAGATGACGCGGGTAATGCCTCTCCCAGTCGGTTGCCCCCAGGACTTATAAGGCGCAAAGGATACCAGCTTAAGGTGCAGAAAGATGTTAGGCAGGGAATCCCGAATGAGGATGCCGGAAGGCAAAAGTCCGAATGACAGGCCGAGGTCAAACCAGGAGGTCACAAGGCGTGGTATCCGAAGGAGGTAACGAAGGGGTGGTCGAGGCTAGCCGAGGTCAAATCCAGGAGGTCACGGAGCGAGGTAACAGAAGGGTCAGGCAAAGGCGTGGTCGGGCAAAGCAAGAGGTCAGGGCAGGCAGCAAGCAAGAGTAGTCAAAGTCCAATATCCAAAAGTTCACAAAGACACTGCAACGCACATCCAGAACCCAGAAGCTATAACGGGCACTGGGCTGAAGGAGCAGAAAAACTTTATAAGAAATGCTGGCCAATAGGAAAGGGCGCACTTGGGGGGAAGAATAATGATTGGTGCATACAAACTGAAATGGGATCGGTCCCAGGAGCTGGACGGCCCAGGCCAGACAGGCCGACCAGTCCCTGGGCCCGATCCCAGGATCCGGCTGCCCATAGGTCACCTTAACACTCGCCCCCGGCGGGCGCGCTGGAGGAAGCGCCGCCGGGAGGCATAAGAGAGACGTGAGCCAGGCGCGCCCCCGCCCGGAGGAGGCAGCGTCACGCTACCCGGAAGCCCAGCAGGCCGGCGCAGCCGCGCGGAGCAGGCCGCGACGCGGCCATCAGCCGCATGCTGCGCCGACAGCCCCCGGACCTCACAGGGGCGCCGAGGGGACGGACGACCCAGGGACGGCCGAGCAGAGGCCCGCTGGGGCCCCCTCAACGGTGCGCCGCGGGACCCGGAACGGCGAGCAGGTAAGAGTCTAACATTACCCCCCCCCCCGAGGAGGGGCCACTGGACCCTCCAAGCTGGGTTTCAATGGATTCTCCTTATGAAATCTCTTCACCAGATTCTGCGCATGAACCTCTCTGGCTGGAACCCAAGATCTTTCTTCCGGGCCGTACCCCTTCCAGTCAATTAAATACTGAAGAGAGTTCCTAAAAAGGCGGGAGTCAAGAATTCGGGCGACTTCGAATTCCTGATGACCATCGACTAACTCAGGACCGGGAAGCTTATCGGGTTCATGGTTTCTAGCAGACTTAAGAAGAGAGACATGAAAAGACCTACAAATCTTCATGGACGAAGGGAGGGCCAGCTGAAACGTGACCTGATTAATTTTCCGTACTATGGGGAAGGGACCAATATACTTAGGTCCTAACTTAGCGGAGGGCTGGCGTAGTGCCAAGTTCTTAGTTGAAAGCCAAACCCAGTCTCCCACCTTATAACTAGGGTTAGAGGAACGTTTGCGATCTGAAAATTTTTTCTGCTGAAGAGCGGCTTTAGTTAGATGCTGTTGGATTTTATTCCATACCTCTGGCCATTTGGAAACCCATTCATCCACGGAGGGAACTCTAGAGGGTTGATCCGGAAGGGCAGAAAACTTCAGGTCCTTACCATAAACACAATGGAAGGGAGAGACCCCCGTGGAGGAATGTGCAGCATTGTTAAATGCAAACTCCGCAAATGGTAAGAAGAAGGCCCAGTCAGTTTGGGTATCAGCCGTAAAACAACGCAAATACTGTTCCAAGGACTGATTCGTTCTCTCGGTTTGTCCATTCGACTGCGGATGGAAAGCCGAGGAAAGGGAGACAGTGAAACCCAACTTAGTACAGAAAGCCCTCCAAAACCGGGAGACAAACTGGACCCCCCTATCTGAAACAATATCTGTGGGAATACCATGGATCCTAAAAATGTGAGTGATGAAGAGTTGCGCTAAAGTTTGAGCTGAGGGGAGTTTCTTTAAAGGAACGAAGGAGCCATCTTGCTAAAGCGGTCCACAATTACCCAAATAACAGTATGTCCCTGGGAAGGGGGAAGGTCAGTAACAAAATCCATGGCCAGATGGGTCCACGGAGAGGCGGGAATGGATAATGGAAGGAGTGGGCCTTCAGGAGGATGCCTTAAAGATTTACTTCGGGCACAGACTTTACAAGTGGAGACAAATCTTTGTACGTCCCTCCTGAGAGAGGGCCACCAAACTTGGCGCGTTAATAAAGCAATGGTTTTCTTAACCCCTGGATGACCCGCTGTTTTAGTATCATGAAAATGGGACAAAAAGTCAGTCCGGTAAGTAGAAGGCACAAACTGGGCTGAGTCAGGTTTCCCAGGAGGAGCTTGGGCCTGGAACTGAGTAAGGTCAGGAAGTTGGGGCTGGATAGCGGCTACCACTAGGGAGCGGGGTAAAATGGGAGAAACCAACCTTTCAGGTAAGTCGGGAGGGGAGAAACTCCGAGACAGGGCATCCGCTTTAATGTTTTTGGAACCAGGCTTATAGGTTATCGAAAAGTTAAATCGAGAAAAGAATAAGGACCAGCGAGCCTGTCTAGGAGTTAATCTCTTAGCAGATTGGATGTATTCTAGATTTTTATGATCAGTAAAGACCGTGACTGGATACTGAGCCCGCTCCAGCCAGTGTCTCCATTCCTGAAAGGCTAACTTGATGGCCAATAATTCTCTATTGCCGATATCGTAATTTCTTTCGGCCGCTGAGAATTTCTTGGAAAAGAAGGCACATGGATGGAGGCGTTCAGGTGAGCCGTAATACTGTGACAAGACTGCCCCAACTGCGACTTCGGAAGCATCTACCTCCACAAGGAAGGGTCGTTGCTCATCAGGGTGGACTAGGACGGGAGCGGCACTAAACACCCTTTTAAGATTCTCGAAGGCCTGGACAGCTTGAACAGGCCATACTGAGGGGTACCCGCTTTTCTTGGTCAGATTGGTTAGTGGTGTAACAAGGGCAGAAAAATTTTTAATGAACCTCCTATAGAAATTGGCAAAGCCCAGAAACCTTTGCAGGCCCTTCAGATCCCTGGGCTGTTCCCATTCTAAGACGGCCTTCACCTTAGATTGATCCATGGATAGACCAGATTTAGAGATAATATACCCGAGAAATGGAACCTCTGACACTTCAAATTGACATTTCTTTAACTTAGCATATAAACAGTTTTCCCTAAGTTTTTGCAGGACCAAACACACGTGTTTGCGATGTTCCTCAATGGACGAAGAAAAAATTAAAATGTCGTCTAAATAAACGACCACAAAGCGGCCAAGATAATCCCTGAAAATTTCATTAACGAAACTTTGAAAGACCGCGGGGGCGTTGCACAGGCCGAAGGGCATAACTAGATACTCATAATGCCCTTCAAGGGTATTGAAGGCCGTCTTCCACTCGTCCCCCTGCCTAATTCTGATGAGGTTATAGGCCCCCCGGAGATCGAGTTTAGAGAAGACTTGTGCCCCAACCACCTGTGTAAACAGACCCTCAATAAGTGGTAGGGGGTACTTATTCTTTATTGTGATGTTTTTCAAGCCCCGATAATCAATACAGGGGCGAAGTCCCCCATCTTTCTTTTCCACGAAAAAAAACCCTGCCCCTGCTGGGGAAGATGAAGGCCGAATAAACCCCTTCTCTAAGTTCTCGGCAATATATTCCCGCATGGCAAGGGTTTCTGTTCGGGTCAAATTAAATATTCTCCCTCTGGGAGGCATGGTACCAGGGAGAAGTTCAATAGGGCAATCCCATGGTCTATGGGGAGGAAGTTTGTCTGCCGCCCTTTCCGAAAAGACGTCAGTAAACTCTAAGTATGGAGTGGGGACCCCAACCGGTGCTAGGTGCGCGACTCTGAGTGGAAGTTCTAAGCAGCTCTGAAAACACTGGCGACCCCACTTAGTGATTTGCCCTGAGACCCAATCAATTTGGGGATTGTGCTCCTGCAGCCATGGTAATCCCAAGATTAAAGGGCTACTAGGCACACTTAATACCAAAAAACTGATAACTTCAGAATGATTGGCTCCCACTTTAATTTGTATAGGAGGGGTTTGGAACCGAACTAACCCCCGGCCACAGGAGTGCCATCAATGGCTGAAACCCGGATGGGAGTCGGCAAGGGCTGGACCATAATACCTAAAGTCTGTGCTAATTCGGAGTCTAGGAAGTTCCCAGCTGCTCCTGAATCTAGGAGAGCCTTTAGATTCAAACACTTAAGATTAATCTTAATCTGAACTGGAATAAGAACTGGAGACGATACTTGAGGAGATACCTTACAGCCTAGGAGGGCCCCCTCGAAACCCCCTAGGCTCTGGAGTTTCCCGCCGGCTTCTTTGGGCAAAGTCTGACCATGTGGCCGGTTCCACCACAATACAGACAAAGCCCCTCGGATAGACGTCGTCGCCTCTCGCCTTCAGTGAGCCTTGTGGCACCTAGTTGCATGGGCTCTTCCGAAGGTTGTACGACTGGGACCTCAGACCTTGAAGCAGACTCGGCATGCGACCCTTTTTCTAGGCGCCTCTCCCGAAGCCGACGATCAATGCGGATGGCAAGATGCATTAATTCGTCTAGGGTCTGAGGTTCCGGGTAGTTCACCAAGGTGTCCTTGATGGTATCAGCCAATCCTAGCCGGAATTGGCCGCAAAGGGCAGGATTGTTCCAACGGGAATCTACCGCCCAGCGCCGGAATTCTGAGCAGTAGTCTTCGGCTGGACGGCGTCCCTGGCGAAGAATACGTAACTTGGCATCAGCTGTGGCCCCTTTGTCGGGATCATCATAGAGAACCTCCATCGCAGAAAAAAAACTATCCACAGAGAGACGGATTGGGTCCTGAGCTGATAAGCTGAAGGCCCAGGACTGAGGATCTCCTTGAAGAAGGGAAACAATCAAGCCGACCCTTTGCTCTTGTGACCCTGAGGAGACAGGACGAAGCTGGAAGTACAATTTACAAGAGTCCCGGAAGTTGGCAAATTTTGCCCTGTCGCCGTGGAATTTTTCAGGAAGTGGGATCTTAGGTTCCACAAACATTGCGGCCGGAGTCCCCTGAGGACTGGGGACGTTAGGAGCAGGACGGTTCTCCTGAGCCGCAACCCGGTGAGCCAGGTGCTCCACTGCCGCTGTCAAGGCTTGCACCTGCTCCAGGATTTAGTCCATTCTTCTGGCCCCGTTATAATGTCAGGACTGTACCAAACACCCGTCTGTCTTGAGCTGGTATCCCCCAATCTCCGCCGCCACTTCTGCCTATAGACAAGCCCCCGCTTGTAGGAGACGCGGGTAATGCCTCTCCCAGTCGGTTGCCCCCAGGACTTATAAGGCGCAAAGGATACCAGCTTAAGGTGCAGAAAGATGTTAGGCAGGGAATCCCGAATGAGGATGCCGGAAGGCAAAAGTCCGAATGACAGGCCGAGGTCAAACCAGGAGGTCACAAGGCGTGGTATCCGAAGGAGGTAACGAAGGGGTGGTCGAGGCTAGCCGAGGTCAAATCCAGGAGGTCACGGAGCGAGGTAACAGAAGGGTCAGGCAAAGGCGTGGTCGGGCAAAGCAAGAGGTCAGGGCAGGCAGCAAGCAAGAGTAGTCAAAGTCCAATATCCAAAAGTTCACAAAGACACTGCAACGCACATCCAGAACCCAGAAGCTATAACGGGCACTGGGCTGAAGGAGCAGAAAAACTTTATAAGAAATGCTGGCCAATAGGAAAGGGCGCACTTGGGGGGAAGAATAATGATTGGTGCATACAAACTGAAATGGGATCGGTCCCAGGAGCTGGACGGCCCAGGCCAGACAGGCCGACCAGTCCCTGGGCCCGATCCCAGGATCCGGCTGCCCATAGGTCACCTTAACACTCGCCCCCGGCGGGCGCGCTGGAGGAAGCGCCGCCGGGAGGCATAAGAGAGACGTGCTCGCGCGCGCACGACGTGAGCCAGGCGCGCCCCCGCCCGGAGGAGGCAGCGTCACGCTACCCGGAAGCCCAGCAGGCCGGCGCAGCCGCGCGGAGCGGACCGCGACGCAGCCATCAGCCGCCTGCTGGGCCGACAGCCCCCGGACCTCACAGGGGCGCCGAGGGGACGGACGACCCAGGGACGGCCGAGCAGAGGCCCGCTGGGGCCCCCTCAACGGTGCGCCGCGGGACCCGGAACGGCGAGCAGGTAAGAGTCTAACAAGGACCTCTAGGTTGTATTGGGCAGAGGGAACATTCCCAAAGCGTGTGTCATCTGGAGATGTCTGTGATTCGGGTCTGCTCGAGGTCATGGGGGATCTCACGCTCATCGGCTCTGACCGACGAGGTTCACAGGAGAGCAATGGGCGGGCTACCCCATTCATAGCCCCACGGGGGGCATCTTCCTCGAACCCAATGCCCTGATATTCTGCGGGCGAAAGGGCAGAGTCCTGTCTCAGCAGCAGGGAGGGCTTTGTGCACCCCTAAAGTCAGCAGCAGCAGGTGGCCCCCCACCACGCTGGGGCCCTCACGTCCCTTATCCCGAACCTCCGCCCCCATCCTCCAGGCCTCAAGTGCGGACCCCCCCAATGCTGGGTTGTATCTGAAGTCAGGGGGGGTCGAGACCCTAGCCCTCCCGTCATCGAGTGGAGGGGTCTGCCGGGACCCGGAGGCCGGGACCAATCCCATGTCGGCGTCCCAGGATCCTGAGCTGGGCTCTGAGTGCCCCGTGGGCTGAAAAATATGCATGATGCGGGTTTGTGAACCCTGTGCCCAGCGGGCGCTTGTGCTGCAATCTGGGTTCCCTGTGGCTGGGCCTGTGCCCCGTGTGGCTTCGTCCACTCCCCCACGCTTACATCTGACTCCCAGTGAGGTGCATACCAGTGGGGAGTCTCAGCCTGATTTGTCCACCAGGGTGGCTAGCATTGAGAAGCTGATTGCTGGCTCTATGGCGCGTAAGGCCTCTACTAAGAGGCGGCATCTGGCTCCTGGCGTTGACCTAGCCGGCTATACCCCCCTGGAAGAGGGGGAGTTGTTTTCTGATTCAGAATCATCTGATGAGCAGCCTAAAGGTTATGCTGACTCTGGCTCTGACCTATGGGCTCCAGGTGATACTGACAGGCTTTTGGCTCACATTTTTTAAGTACTTTCCATTTCTCCTCCTGCCACGGCTCCTCGGCAGCAGGGGGAGTTGTTTCACACTGCTAAGCCACGTTTGGAGTTTCCTGAGCAAACTCACTTTAATAATCTTGTGCTCAAAGAGTGGGAGCGTCCGAGCAGGCTCCCTGGGGTGCCTAAGAGTTTGGATTAGAGGTACCCTTTTCCTGCTGAAGTGGTTAAGCGTTGGCCGTCCCCTCCTGAAGTGGATGCACCAATTCTGGGGTTGTCCAACACGTCTGTCATGCATTCCCCTGACTACACTGAGGGACGGTGAGGACCGGCGCATTGATCAGCTGGCTTCCTATGCCTTTGCCTGTGTGGGGTCCGCGCTGCGTCCGGTTTGTGCCTCTGCCATTACAGCTGTGGCTATTAGGACTCTTCTCAAGAGTATTTTAGATGGGGCTCCTGATGATGCGGCTAGTGAGGTTTATAGAGCCCTTCTGCGTTGTGAGGAATTTGTTGCATATGTCCTCTCTGCCTTGGATGATACCATTAGAATGTGTGGCAGGGCTTCTGCCTTGGCGGTGGCTATACGCCACTCAGTTTGGCTGCGCCAGTGGGCAGCTGACAACGAGGCCAAGAAGGCCCTTACTGGGTTCCCCTTTAAAGGACTGCGTCTATTTGGGGATCGCTTGGACCTGTTTGCTAAGGGAGGCAGGTTACCCCAGCGCAGGAGACAGTCTCGACCCTTTCGGGGTTCAGGCTCCTTTCTTCCCTCCTACCGCGGGTCCAGAATGGGAAGGGGAGCTTCATTTGCAGGGGCCCGGGGTGATTTCTGGGGCAGGGGCAGAGGACATGGCCGCACTGGTCCCTCTTGGGGTCCCAAGTCTAAGTCTTCCCCCAAGCCCCCTCAGGCATGAAGGGGCACCCTCACCCATCCGAGTTGGGGGACGGCTTCGGCTCTTTGCTCACGTCTGAAGGCGTCATGCCTCAGACCAGTGGATTCAGGAGGTAGTGTCCTTCAGTTACAAGATAGAGTTGGCAGCCTGGCCGCCCCCAAGATTCATCAGATCCCAGATGCCTCAAGACCCCCTGTCAGCTTAGGGCCTGTTGCTTGCTGTGCAGAATCTACTGGAGCTGGGGGTCATCTGCCAAGTGCCCTTAAAGGAAAGGGGCAAGGGCTATTATTCCAACCTTTTCACTGTTCCCAAAAGAGATGGGTCTGTCAGACCCATCCTGGACTTAAAGCTTCTCAACAAGTTTGTCAGATCCAGACGTTTTCGCATGGAGAGACTGCGCTCAGCTGTAAGCTCGCTACACCCAGGGGACTTCATGACCTCTGTGGACATCAAGGATGCTTACCTCCATGTTCCAGTCTTTCCAGGCCATCAGAGATTCCTCAGGTTCGCCCTGGAGGATCAGCATTATCAGTTTGTGGCATTGCCCTTCGGTCTTACTTCGGCTCCCGGCTCCCAGGGCATTCACCAAGGTGCTGGCGGGTGTTATGGCTCTGCTGAGAGATCAGGGCATTCGCATTCTTCCCTTTCTGGACGACATTCTTATCACTTCTCCGTCCTTCCAAAAGGCAGAGCTGGATACTCAGTGGGTGGTGGCCACACTGGAGTCATTTGGCTGGGTGATAAACTATTCCAAATATTCCCTGTCTCCCTCTTTGGTGAAGCCTTTTCTGGGCATGAATCTGGATACAGCTTGGTCCAGGATTTTTCTTCCTCAGCAGAAGGTGGACAGTCTGCAAGCGCTAGCTCAGCTCCTTCTGTTCTGCCCTCATCCTTCCATCAGGCAGGGAATGCAGCTGGTGGGCCTGATGGTGTCTTGCTTCGAGGCGGTTCCTTATGCTCAGTTTCACATGAGGCCTCTTCAACTCCACAGGAGGTTCACAGGAGAGCAATGGGCGGGCTCCCCCATTCATAGCCCCACGGGGGGCATCTTCCTCGAACCCAATGCCCTGATATTCTGCGGGCGAAAGGGCAGAGTCCTGTCTCAGCAGCAGCGGAGGGCTTTGTGCACCCCTAAAGTCAGCAGCAGGTGGCCCCCCACCACGCTGGGGCCCTCACGTCCCTTATCCCGAACCTCCGCCCATCCTCCAGGCCTCAAGTGCGGACCCCCCCAATGCTGGGTTGTATCTGAAGTCAGGGGGGGTCGAGACCCTAGCCCTCCCATCATCGAGCGGAGGGGTCTGCCGGGACCCGGAGGCCGGGACCAATCCCATGTCGACGTCCCAGGATCCTGAGCTGGGCTCTGAGTGCCCCGTGGGCTGAAAAATATGCATGGCTGGCCAGGTACTTCCTCCATCTCATCCGTCTGGGACCAGCTAGGGGAACTGGGCCGTGGGGAGGTCAAAACTGGGGTGTGGGGCCAGGACTGATCGGGACCCCAACCATGTCCCTCTGGTGGAGACTGTGGGGGAATTGACAAGGCAGCCCCCTTGGACCATGGGCGATGGGCAGCTGCTCTTTGCAGGGCTCTGTGTCCTCTGAGCCTTCTGTCTCATAGGAGAGCAAGCCAGACGCAGGGCCAGTGACATGAGGCCGCTCTCACCCGCCTCCCCCTCAGCTGGGGGCAGGTCTTCCTCCCCCCGAGGCTCGGGAGGGAGCCACCGTGCCTCCCGCTCCCCCCACCCGCCCGGTGGCGTACCCGTTCCAGCGCGCCGCTCCGCTTCTTCCTCTGCCAGTGGCGACGCTTCTGCCTCCACCGTCGGATCGCTGTGAGGGGGCCCCGGGGACATCCGCTCCTCACTCGCGAGCGGGGCCGGCGGCATTACTGGCCGGGCGCGCCGCTCCTCATCCACTCCTGTCAGCGTCCCCGTCTCCTCCTTCCGCTGGCTGCGCTGGGGCCCCCGCCTCGCCCGCTCCTCACCTGCGCACAGGGTCGGTGGCATATCTGCCTGAGCGCGCCGGCCTGCTGCAGTCTTTCCAGATGGCGCCATCGTCGCCAAGCCACTCCGCCCGCTATCTCCGGCTGGGGAGGACGACAGGTTCCTCTATCCCTGGGCAATGTGGCTCCGTGTCCCCCCATCAGCTCTACCTGCATCAAACAGTGAGTTTTGCTGGGCCGGCTCTGCGCTCACCCCTCCGCCGGGCTGCTCACATCGCATCTCCCTCCATCGTGCTTCGGATCCGGCGCCATGCTGCGTCCTTCCCCCAAAGGTCCTGGGGTGCCACCGGGAGAGAAATAGTGGGAAATCTTCGATGCTCTAGCACCACCAGTAGCTGCCCTACTCTTTCTCCTCTTCGACATGGGTCCTGTCGATGTCAGGGGATGGATATAAGGCTTGAAATAAGAGTTTTAGGCACAGAGCTCCCTGAATTCCGTCCTCACGCGGCCATAGCTTTACCACGCCCCCCCCCCCCCCCCCCCCCGGAAACTCACTCCTTGGGTTTTTTATTATGTGGTATGCTTGGCTTCTTTTTGCCGCTTGTTTGGTATGCACTGTTGCTTTTAAAATTGCCACCGCAGCCACGTGCGCTTATATGGCATTCCACGGTCAGCGGCGACATTACCTCAGCCGCTGCTGCGCCATCATCGGCTGACATGGTCACGTGGGCGCCTTCGTGCTCTTCGGGGGGGGCGGCCTTGCGGATGGCGCGTTCCGCATCACTGTGTCCGCAGCCCGCCCCTCGAGGTATCTGCGGCGCCATTTTTCTTTCCTCGTGCTGTGTGGTTGGCGTCTACCTACCGCGGTCCGTAAGTGCCCCTGCAGGCTGGCCTATTTTATATTATATATTATGTATGCATCATACCGCTTACGGGACTTTTCTGTTTATGTCTTGCAGGCGGGTCAAACTTAATTGTGGTTTCTCCCTGCCTATCCCCTCTATTTAGTTTTGCTATTAGAGGCCTATTCTGCCTTTACCTCCCACTTCCCTAGGGGGCTATTGGGGCATCCCGGGTGGCCTATTGCGTAAATCCCTATTGGTCGGTGGCCGCGGTAATCACCATATGGAGGCTTCTCAGGATAATGTGCTTGGGGTTCCTTCGGGACAAGCCTGGCTGTGCATGGCGTGTGGGGTGTCCCCTACAAATGATGACAATGTGCGGGTTTGTGAACCCTGTGCCCAGCAGGCGCTTGTGCTGCAATCTGGGTTCCCTGTGGCTGGGCCTGTGCCCCGTGTGGCTTCGTCCACTCCCCCACACTTACATCTGACTCCCAGGGAGGTGCATACCAGAGGGGAGTCTCAGCCTGATTTGTCCACCAGGGTGGCTAGCATTGAGAAGCTGATTGCTGGCTCTATGGCGCGTAAGGCCTCTGCTAAGAGGCGGCATCTGGCTCCTGGCGTTAACCTTTTTCCTATGGAGGCTGAGGAATTCTTTGACCTAGCCGGCTATACCCCCCTGGAAGAGGGGGAGTTGTTTTCTGATTCAGAATCATCTGATGAGCAGCCTAAAGGTTATGCTGACTTTGGCTCTGACCTATGGGCTCCAGATGATACTGACAGGCTTTTGGCTCACATTTTTTAAGTACTTTCCATTTCTCCTCCTGCCACGGCTCCTCGGCAGCAGGGGGAGTTGTTTCACACTGCTAAGCCACGTTTGGAGTTTCCTGAGCAAACTCACTTTAATAATCTTGTGCTCAAAGAGTGGGAGCGTCCGAGCAGGCTCCCTGGGGTGCCTAAGAGTTTGGATTAGAGGTACCCTTTTCCTGCTGAAGTGGTTAAGCGTTGGTCGTCCACTCCTGAAGTGGATGCACCAATTCTGGGGTTGTCCAACACGTCTGTCATGCATTCCCCTGACTACACTGGGACGGTGAGGACCGGCGCATTGATCAGCTGGCTTCCTATGCCTTTGCCTGTGTGGGGTCTGCGCTGCGTACGGTTTGTGCCTCTGCCATTACAGCTGTGGCTATTAGGACTCTTCTCAAGAGTATTTTAGATGGGGCTCCTGATGATGCGGCTAGTGAGGTTTATAGAGCCCTTCTGCGTTGTGAGGAATTTGTTGCATATGTCCTCTCTGCCTTGGATGATACCATTAGAATGTGTGGCAGGGCTTCTGCCTTGGCGGTGGCTATACGCCACTCAGTTTGGCTGCGCCAGTGGGCAGCTGACAACGAGGCCAAGAAGGCCCTTACTGGGTTCCCCTTTAAAGGACTGCGTCTATTTGGGGATCGCTTGGACCTGTTTGCTAAGGGAGGCAGGTTACCCCAGCGCAGGAGACTCGACCCTTTCGGGGTTCAGGCTCCTTTCTTCCCTCCTACTGCGGGTCCAGAATGGGAAGGGGAGCTTCATTTGCAGGGGCCCGGGGTGATTTCTGGGGCAGGGGCAGAGGACATGGCCGCACTGGCCCCTCTTGGGGTCCCAAGTCTAAGTCTTCCCCCAAGCCCCCTCAGGCATGAAGGGGCGCCCTCACCCATCCGGGTTGGGGGACGGCTTCGGCTCTTTGCTCACGTCTGAAGGCGTCATGCCTCAGACCAGTGGATTCAGGAGGTAGTGTCCTTCAGTTACAAGATAGAGTTGGCAGCCTGGCCGCCCCCAAGATTCATCAGATCCCAGATGCCTCAAGACCCCCTGTCAGCTTAGGGCCTGTTGCTTGCTGTGCAGAATCTACTGGAGCTGGGGGTCATCTGCCAAGTGCCCTTAAAGGAAAGGGGCAAGGGCTATTATTCCAACCTTTTCACTGTTCCCAAAAGAGATGGGTCTGTCAGACCCATCCTGGACTTAAAGCTTCTCAACAAGTTTGTCAGATCCAGACGTTTTCGCATGGAGAGACTGCGCTCAGCTGTAAGCTCGCTACACCCAGGGGACTTCATGACCTCTGTGGACATCAAGGATGCTTACCTCCATGTTCCAGTCTTTCCAGGCCATCAGAGATTCCTCAGGTTCGCCCTGGAGGATCAGCATTACCAGTTTGTGGCATTGCCCTTCGGTCTTACTTCGGCTCCCAGGGCATTCACCAAGGTGCTGGCGGGCGTTATGGCTCTGCTGAGAGCTCAGGGCATTCGCATTCTTCCCTTTCTGGACGACATTCTTATCACTTCTCCGTCCTTCCAAAAGGCAGAGCTGGATACTCAGCGGGTGGTGACCACACTGGAGTCATTTGGCTGGGTGATAAACTATTCCAAATATTCCCTGTCTCCCTCTTTGGTGAAGCCTTTTCTGGGCATGAATCTGGATACAGCTTGGTCCAGGATTTTTCTTCCTCAGCAGAAGGTGGACAGTCTGCAAGCGCTAGCTCAGCTCCTTCTGTTCTGCCCTCATCCTTCCATCAGGCAGGGAATGCAGCTGGTGGGCCTGATGGTGTCTTGCTTCGAGGCGGTTCCTTATGCTCAGTTTCACATGAGGCCTCTTCAACTCCACCTCTTGTCTGTATGGGACAGGGACCCTGTGTCCCTGGATCAGGCGTTGGTTCTGTCCCCCCTAGCCAGGCGGTCCCTCTTGTGGTGGCTGGACTCAAGGAACCTGTTGGTGGGCAGATCCTTTCTGGCCCCTTGCTGGGAGACAGTCACCACGGATGCCAGTCTGACAGGTTGGGGGGCTTCTGGAGATCCCTATCATTCCAGGGGAAGTGGGGCCCTCAGGAGGCCCACACCCCTATCAACGTTCTGGAACTGAGGGCAATCAGGTTGGTTCTAGCCCGCTTGACCCCGCACCTTCGGGGTCGGGCTGTTCAGGTACGCTCGGACAACCAGGCGGCGGTTGCCTACATCAATCAGGGAGGGACCCGGAGCAAGGGAAGTTTCTCTGATTCTGTCCTGGGCAGAGGACAGTGTTCCCTGCATCTCAGCTCTGTACATTCCGGGGGTGGAGAATCTGGAGGCAGACTCCCTGAGCAGGGGGACTTTTCACCTGGGGGAATGGTCCCTCAATGTCAGGGTGTTTTGCTCTCTGTGTCACCGTTGGGGTCAGCCAGATGTGGATCTGTTTGCGTCCCGTCACAATCACAAGCTTCCAGTCTTTGTGTCTCTGTCCCAGGACCCTTTGGCCTTAGCCATGGATGCTCTGACAATGCCCTGGCAGGGTTTTCAGCTTCTGTATGTCTTTCCCCCGTTTCCCCTGTTGGGCAGGGTTCTGCGAAAGATAGCTTAGGAACGGGTGCCAGCAATACTGGTGGCCCCTCGTTGGCCAAGAAGAGTGTGGTTCGCAGACATAGTACAGCTGGCAGTAGATCAGTACGACCTGCCCAGGGATCCAGACCTGCTCACTCAGGGGCGGCTACGCTACCCCAATTTACAAGCGCTGGCTTTAACGGCCTGGCTGCTGAAACCTCCATCTTAATGGAAAAGGGGCCTGCCTCTGTTGTTAACACCATGATCAGGGCTAGAAAGAAGTCCTCTTCTTCCATCTACTATAGGGTTTGGCGTACCTACATTGACTGGTGTGAGGCTAAGTCTCTTCCCTGTCATGCGTTTTCTATTCCTAGGATTCTGGAACTTCTCCAACATGGTTTGGATCTGGGACTTCAACTCAGCACTCTGAAAGGTCATGTGTCTGCCCTCCTTCAGAGGTCTTTTGCTCAGCATCATCTGGTCAAGACCTTTTTCCAGGGGGTTACTCATGTGCGCCCCCCACGTAGGCCTATGTTACCAGTCTGGGACTTTGTCCTATCTGCCTTGCAGGGGCCTCCGTTTGAGCCTGTGCATGAGGTTGCTTTGTCCATTCTTACGCATAAGGTAGTCTTTTTGGTGGCTATCACTTCTGTTAAGCGTGTTTCTGAGTTGGCGGCGCTTTCCATCAAGCCCCCTTACTTTGAGAGACACCAGGACAAGGTGGTGTTTCGCTTTAAACCAGATTTTCTGCCAAAGGTTGTGCTTTTCATCTCAATCAGGACATTGTTCTGCCTTCTCTGTGCCCTAATCCTAGTAACCCTAAGGAGAGCGCTCTAGATTCCTTGGATGTTGTTAGGAACCTGAAGTTCTTTTTGGTGGCTACTGAGCCCTTCAGGAAGACTGATGCTCTTTTTGTTGTCCCTTCTGGTCCTAAGAAGGGTCTGGCTCCAGCTAAGTCTACCATCAGCAAGTGGATCCGTCAGGCTGTGATACAGGCCTATTCTGCTAGAGGGAGGGATCCTCCCTTCCGCCTTACTGCTCATTCCACTCGTGCTCTTGGTGCCTCTTGGGCCTTTTAGCACCAGGCTTCTGTTGAACAAGTTTGCAAGGCCGCTACTTGGTCTTCTGTTCATACTTTTTCTAAGTTTTACAAGGTTGATGTTAGGGCCTCAGCTGATGCTGCTTTTGGCCACAAAGTTCTGCAGGCGGCAGTGGTTTAAACTGCCCGCTGTTACTTTTGGGGATCCAGTGGGCAGCTGACGCTGCGGCTAAAAAAGCTCTCACTGGCTTCCCCTTTGTGGGGCTGTGGCTGTTGTTCTAGCCAAAGATGGAAGGCTGGCTCAGCGTAGGAGGCAGTCTCGGCCCTTTCGGGGGTCCTCTGCCTCCCTCCCTTCCTTTCGTATTCCCAGAGGGGGCAGTGGCTTCCTCCTCTCCGTGGTCGCAGAGATTCTTGGGGCCGTGGCAGAACCCGTGGTCGTCCCGGTCTCTCTTGGAATCCTAAGTCCAAACCCTCTCCCAAGCCCCCTCAGGCATGAAGGGGCGCCCTCACCCATCCGGGTGGGGGGACGGCTTCGGCTCTTTGCTCACGTCTGGAGGCTTCACTCAGATCGGTGGATTCAGGAGGTAGTGTCCTCCGGTTACAAGATAGAGTTTGCAGCCTGGCCCCCCCCCCCAAGATTCATCAGATCCCAGATGTCTTTAAACCCCCTGTCCGCTCAGGGATTGCTTCTGGCTGTTCATTGCCTGTTAGAGTCCTGAGTCATTTGTTTGGTGCCTCATCAAGAAAGAGATCAGGGGTACTATTCCAATCTTTTCACGGTCCCCAAAAAGGACGGCTCTCTGAGGCCCATTCTGGATCTGAAGGGCCTCAACAAATTTGTCAGATTTAAGCACTTTTGCATGGAGACGCTGCGCTCTGCTGTCAGTACCCTTCGCCCAGGCGACTTCATGACCACTGTGGACATCAAGGATGCTTATCTTCATGTGCCTATCTTCCCAGGTCATCAGAGATTTCTAAGGTTCGAGCTGCAGGGTCAGCATTACCAGTTTGTGGCTCTACCCTTCGGTATCACCTCGGCACCTCGGGTGTTCACCAAGGTGCTGGCGAGAGTGATGGCTCTACTAAGGAACCAGGGCATCCGCATCATTCCTTACCTGGACGACATCCTGATTGTGGCCGAGTCCTTTCCTCAGGCCGAGTGGGACACTCAAATGGTGACATACACTCTGGAGTCTTTCGGCTGGGTGATCAATTACCCCAAATCTTCTCTGTCCCCGTCATTGGTGAGGACCTTTCTGGGCATGACGCTGGATACCTCTCAGGTCAAGGTGTTCCTTCCTCAGCAGAAGGTGGAAGGTCTTCAGCTGCAGGCTCGGGCTCTGCTGTCGTGTCCTCATCCCTCCATCCGTCAGGGGATGCAGTTGGTGGGCCTGATGGTGTCCTGCTTTGAGGCAGCCCCCTTTGCTCATTTTCACATGAGACCTCTCCAGTTGCACCTCTTATCAGTTTGGGATCGGGACCCTGTGTTCCTGGATCAGGAATTTGTTCTGTCTCCCCTGGCCGGATAGTCTCTCTCATGGTGGCTGGACTCAAGAAACCTTCTGGGGGGCAGGTCCTTCATGCCCCCGTGCTGGGAAACAGTCACCACGGATGCCAGTCTGACCGGCTGGGGAGGCTTCTGGAAGTCCCTGAGGTTCCAGGGTCGGTGGGGCCCACAAGAAGCCTATAATTCCATCAACGTCCTGGAACTGAGGGCGATCAGGTTGGTTCTTTCTCACCTATCCACTCACCTCCGGGGTCGGGCTGTTCAGATTCGCTCAGACAACCAGATGGCGGTTGCCTACATCAACCATCAGGGAGGGACACGGAGCAAGCGAGCCTTCAAGGAAGTGTCCCTGATTCTGTCTTGGGCGAAACAGCATGTTCCCTGCATCTCAGCGGTCTACATCCCAGGGGTGGAGAACCAGGTGGCGGACTCCCTGAGCAGGGGGACATCTCGTCTGGGAGAGTGGTCTCTCAACAACCAGGTGTTTCTCTCCCTCTGTCACCGCTGGGGTCAGCCGGACGTGGACCTGTTTGCATCCCGTCACAATCACAAACTTCCCAGATTTGTCTCTCTGTCTCAGGATCCTCTGGCCTTCGGCCCGAATACCTTAGCAATACCTTGGACGGAGTTTCAGCTTCTCTATGTGTTCCCTCCGTTTCCTCTCCTGCGCAAGGTCATGCGCAAGATAGCACAGGAGCGAGTACCAGCCATACTAGTGGCCCCTTGTTGGCCAAGAAGAGTTTGGTTTGCAGATGTCGTGCGGTTGGCAGTAGACTGGCACGTCTTGCCCAAGGATCCAGATCTTCTCACCCAGGGGCAGCTACGCCATCCCAATTTACAAACTCTGGCTTTAACGGCTTGGCTGCTGAAACCTCCATATTGATGCAAAAGGGGTTGCCTGCTTCTGTTGTTGATACCATGATTCGTGCTAGGAAGAAGTCCTCGTCCTTTATCTATTACAGGGTCTGGCATGCTTACATTGCCTGGTGTGAGTCCAAGTCTCTTCCCTGTCGGGTGTTTTCTATTCCCAGGATTCTGGAATTCTTGCAACATCGTTTGGATCAGGGCCTTCAACTTAAAGGCCATGTTTCAGCTCTGGCAATTTTTTTCCAAAGATCTTTTGGCAATCACCTGTTGGTTAAAACCTTTTTTCAGGGTGTTTCTCATGAGCGTCCACCCCATAAGCCTTTGCTACCAGTCTAGTATTTGAATCTGGTGTTGTCTGCCCTGCAAGGGCCTCCCTTTGAGCCAATTCGTGATGCTACCTTGTCTATTCTGACCCTTAAGGTAGCCTTTCTGGTGGTTATCACTTCTGTAAGGCGAGTTTTGAACTAGCGGCACTTTCCATCAAACCTCCTTATTTTGAGAGGCATCAGGATAAGGTGGTGTTTCGGCTCAAGCCGGACTTCCTGCCTAAGGTTGTGTCTGCCTTTCATCTTAATCAGGACATTGTCTTGCCTTCATTGTGTCCTAATCCTGCTAATTCCAAGGATCGGACTCTGCATTCCCTAGATGTGGTCAGGGCTCTGAAGTTTTATTTGGTCGCCACGGAGCCTTTCAGGAAGTCTGATGCTCTTTTTGTTCTCACCTCTGGACCTAGAAAGGGTTTGCCTCCGGCTAAATCCACCATCAGCAAGTGGATTAGTCAGGCGGTGGTTCAAGCCTATTCTGCTAAGGGAAAGGAACTTCCCTTTAGGATTACTGCTCATTCCACTCGTGCTATTGGTGCCTCTTGGGCTTTTCAAGCTTCTGTTAAACAAGTTTGCAAGGCCGCTACTTGGTCTTCTGTTCATACTTTTTCTAAGTTTTACAAGGTTGATGTTAAGGCCTCAACGGATGCTGCTTTTGGCCGCAAGGTGCTTCAGGCGATAGTGACTTGAACTACTGGCCGTTACTCTTTGGGGATCCCACCCTAATCTGGACACTGCTTTTGGATGTCCCAACTGTTAGGAATACCGAAGCGGGCCGTGCCATGCAATAAAGGAAAAAGCAATTCTCTGAGTATTCACCTGTAGAATTGTTTTTGTTCTTGCATGACACGGCCCGATTCGCCCCACCCTTGTTATCGTTGTTCTTGGTTGCCTCTTTATGGTGATTGTTCCAAGTCAATTGGGGTCTTTTACCTTTTTCACATGTTTTACTTATTCTCTCCTGGCTTCTTGTCTCACTGCTTGTGTACGCTGGGGAACTCGATGGTTAAGCCCGTTTTTATAGGGAGCCGGGACAAGCCACAGCTTTTCTGCAGTACCACTAGCCACCTTGTGGCGGAATAACCCAACTGTTAGGAATACCGAAGCGGGCCGTGCCATGCAAGAACAAAAGCAATTCTACAGGTGAGTACTCACAGAATTGCTTTTTTAAATACTTGTAATTCCCCCACGGGCTCTGCACGGGCTTATTGTTTTAGAGTGCCACTAGTGTACTTTCATTACCCCAAGACAGCACGCAACCCTGCATGACAAGGCCGGCAGAAGGGAGAATGCTCACTAGGACTTATCATGAAATGCAAAGCCCTGTTTAATGAAAGACACAGCCCTGTACAAGGAGTATGAGGTGAGAAGAAAGCAGGCTAATGTATCCCTTTGCTTGCACTGTCACTTTAAGTGGTCCACGGCACATAGGACCATCGTTTTATAGAATAAGAATAAACACAAGAATATAAGAACAAGAATAAAACACAAGCAAACCTACAAAATCTAAAAAGCAGCTTGGGCCTGGTTAATGAAAGAACATGCTGGATTGTTTAGTGTCAAAAGTGGCTATAAGCCATACAAACCTTGTGTAGCTTTAGTAAGGTAAATGTCTAAGGGCATGCATAATTTAATATAATTTAATCTCAGGTATATGTCATACAAGATCGGTTCTAGACAAACACCCCCGTTCTGGCCATTTCTATTGCTAGGAAGAACATGTAGGAATGTCAATCAATGGCTTTCTTATCCCCAGATTTTTGGAATTATTGACATTCTTTAAAGGCATCCAGTAAGAGGTGAAGAGGGCTGTCGTGGGGGGGGTGGATAGTTAGAAATCAGCACACTGAGGGAGGGGCTATAGATTCCCCAGGCAAAATTGAAAATGGCTGCTTGTCCCCCCACCCCACCCCAAAAATCATATTGGGCACTGGGAAAAACAGGAGCTTAATTTTTGGCCCCGCATAACCTACAGCTCTGGATGGATGAAACTTGGGGGGAGAGGAATGAATGGGATAGACAGAACAGGACAAGGAGGGATTGGGAGAGCTGGGAGGTAGATGGCCAGAGCTGGAAGGAAGAGTAAAGGATTGGCAAAGCTGGGAGGCCGGGGATTGGATGGGCAAAACTGGGAGGACAGGGATGGATGGGGCAAAATGGGGGGGGGGGCAGGAATGGATGGGGCTGAGCTGAGTAGCTTGACCTGGAAGCTGCAGCCTGGCCTTGCTACATAGCTATCCCTTAATGAGGTGTGCATCCAAGTTTCTTGGGGTACAGATTTTTGATTCTTGAATTTTTTTTTAGATAAAACGTGTCATTGTATAATTCATAACAAAGCACCTGACATAGTATGTTGAGTAGGAAACTGTCCGAACTAGTGCGCCGTTGTACAAGTAAAGGTTGGTTCAGGTGTTGTAGTTCCCTATAACCTACCGGGTGCTCACCAAGCTCCAGGCTTTATGTTATATCTGTGATGGTGTTTTTAACCATTTTATATAGAGCTTCAGGTAAATATGTGAGTATGATCACATACTGAACTTTTTAATCTTTGGTTGGGGTACATTATAATAGAAATGGTAATATTTAGAAGTTGCTCCACAGTTGGAGTGTTCTAAACTGGACAGTTTAGATAAACTGCCTGTTAGCCAAGCAGGAATTGCACCATGGGGAAATGTCAAATCTATTTAGGTACAAAGACTTGTAGTGTCTGGTTAATATAAGTGTAACCCACATTTTTATGTAGATGATGTCTCTCTCACTAAAAGCCTTCATGTCTTTATTTGTGTTAGATTTGTGCTCCTATACCTGTGATATATTTATCAGAATGCTTTTTCCATGATTCTTGAGTGGCTATCTTGCCCTATAGTACAACTCTCAGTATCATTTCTGACTACAACTCCCAAAATCCTTCCATTGTAGCAGGTGAACTAATTAGAAACTTTGGCTACTGAAACACAACATTGTTTTCCTCCCAGCTGAAGAGGTTGAATTAGTCTCTGCCTCAGCCAGTCAGCAAGCTAGAGTGAGGAAGTGTCTGATCTTTACTTTTAACACACCACTTTGATGTAAGGTAAACACATTGTTGCTAGGGAGAACTGTTTTCTTTTATAACATATAGTTGCAAACATATAGGAAACCAAAAATCATCTGAAACATTGATTACATCATCTAGCCATACAATAATGGAAACTTCTAAAAATGCCATTGAAGTGGAATTACCCTTTAGCCCTTTCGCTGCCAGCCTATCTGAAGATTTTGTCACCCTTGTTGCCAGACCATTTTGCACTATTTTGCGCTCCATACATTCAACTGTGATTTTTGAAGAAATCTCCAGGGATTTCCCAGGGAAATTATATATTGTTTTTTTCAGCAGAGTCTGGGCTTTAATATGAAATGTCTTGTTTGTCATTTTAGGTGTAAAATATGTGCAAAAAAAAAAATGTTTTTTGTGTTTTCAAGTGTTTTGTTGTAATAAAAAAAGTAAATTTGTCAATAAAATCTCATTGCATGTAAAAGCCCCATTTCTCCTGGTTACAGCAGTACCACGTATGTATTGGCAGACACCCTTTCCTGCCAGGAGACTCCCCCAAACTGAAACAGCGCTTTAGGAGATTTTCAGATAAAATACACCTGTGCTAGGCGCTATGCGCACATTGCAGTTTTTCAAGCAAAACAACCCTTTACATTTGAAATACCCCCAACAAACTATATATTCTCTGGAAGTACACACCTCAAGCTTTCCAGGCTTGTTGACATGGGTGCAGTTTTCTGGAAGTAATCCCTCAATTAATTATTTGGTTGCACAGGGTTTCCCTAAAAAAAAGAATAAAAAAGCAGAATCAAAGGCACTTTTTCCTAAAAAAAAACTATATGCAAACAAGAAAAAACAAGTTAAATCTGAAAAAGCAACACCCCCGAACAGAACAATACCCAACATGCATAGCTACTGTCAAGGAAAGAGTTGGCAAACACCCCAAAGTAAAGCGTGTGCGTAAGAATCATTTTACTTGAAAATTTCAGCTCTGCAGACAAAGTGCTCACCTTGAGCTTTTTCTACTAAAACAACCCTTTACATTTGGAATGCCCCCCACAAACCATATATTTCCTGAAAGTACACCTGTTAAGCTTTCTAAGTGTACACAGCTTGTTGCAGTGGGCTCATCTTTCTGGAAGTAATCCCTCAAAGAATTCTTTGGCTGCACAGGGTGTCCCTAAAGAATGTATACAAAATCAGAATAAAAAACACCTTTTCCTAAAATATCAATATACAAACAGGAAAGAACAGGGTAAATCTGAAAGTGCAAGGTCCCCCGAGCAGAACATTACCCAACATGCATAGGTACTTTCAATCCTTTTATTTCCCAGCTTACTTGAAATTTTGTCACCCTCTGTTGACAGGTCATTTTTCACCATTTTCCCCATGTTTAACCGGGATTTTTTTAGGAATTTCCAGGAAAATTCTATATATTTTTTTGCGGCAGAGTTTAGGCTTTAACAAGAAATGTCTTGTTTGTAATTTTTTTACAGTTTTTTAAAATATTTTTAAGTCAAAAAAATAAAAAAATATTTCTTTTAAATTGACTCATTTATTTTAAATAAACAATTTATTTTACTAAAGAAAACCATATTGCATGAGAAAGCTCCATTTCTCCTGATTACAATGGTACCACATATGTATCGGTAGCCCCCCGTTACTGTCCAGGAGACCCCCAAATTAAAAAGAGCACTTTATAACATTTACAAATAAAATACAACTACTATCCACACTATAAAGGGTTAAATTTAAAAAAAAAATTGTGGGGTCCCCCTTTCTGGCAGAAACCCTTAAAAATCCCCCCCAAAAAATGGCCACGGGCTCTTCTGCCCCCCCCTTTTGGGCTTTGGGAAGGCAGGTAATGGGGGGGCTCGGGGTTAATGACAAGTCACCCGCTAGCCGCAGGTGACTTGCCAGCCCCAGAGCTTTGTGGTATAGGGGTCACATAGATCCCTTACAGTTCACAAAGGGTTAAATGTAAACAAAACACACACAGAGTAAAAAAAAAATATTATTTTTTTAATACCTCTCATTCATCCCGGAGCACCGTGTCCCACGCTGGTCACTTTGGCCTCAGCGCTCCTGCTGCTGGAAGCCTTTTGACCTGCTGGGTGACAGGTAACATAGGGTTAATTTAAAAAAAAAAAATACATAGGGTCCCCCTAACCCCATTTTTTGGGAATTTTAAGGGTTAAAAACCCTTAAAAATCCCCCCAAAAATGGCATGAGGTCCCCCCTACCCAGCATATCTGGCCCGGGACCAGCTATGCAGGGCTTGTAGAACAGGGCACAGGGGCCAGCTTTGGCGGCCCCTAGCCCTGCAGGCTACAAGCCCACATAGCCTCTGTGAGGCCTGGGCCCTTCTGCCTCCCCCTGGCCTTTGGGGAGGCAGGTAATTTGAGGTGCCGGGGGTTAATGGCAAATCACCCACTAGCTGCAGGTGACTTGCCAGCCCCCAGCCTTGTGAATTGGTATAGAGATCTCATGGATCCCTTACCAGTTCATAAAGTGTTAACAGTAAAAAAAAACACACAGACACATAATTAAAAAATAAAAACTTTTTTTTTTACTTTACTCACCTCCAATCGTCAGATCCTGTGTCCCTCGATGTGATGACAGATGCGATCATGCTGACCACAGGAGCAGAGGGGCAGGCGATCAGATCATCTTCTGCTCCTCTGCTCCTGTGGCCAGCATGATCGCATCTGAATGAACAACAGCCGGGAGCCAGGATGACACACCAGTGAGTGACGTCATAAGCCCCGCCCCCAAAGGGGGGCTTAGCGGCAAGATGGCGGCGCCCGTTGGGAGAGGAGGGGGAGAGGCCTGTCAGGCTCTCCCCTGAAGCTGAAGAGCCGGGGGGGTGATCGGAGGCCCCCCTGGTGAAGAGAAGACCCGGCGGGAGCGGTCGGACACTGAGGTGAGTAAATCATTTGTATTCATTTTTTTTACATGTAATTCTGGCGGAGGGGGGCTATTCCGGGCACTCCCCTGCTGCCAGGGGGGCCTGGGTGGGGGATCAAAGCCCTTCCCCCCCCCCCCGGATGAAGAGGAGACCCGGCCAGATCGAACAAGGGGTCAGGTGAGTGTTTGTTTACTTCTTTTTTACTGTAGCAGGGGGGGAAGTCAGGCACGTAGGTTCTACGTGCTTGGCACTTAAGTGGAGTAGAAGCAAGCACGTAGAATCTACGTGCTTGGCACTGAAAGGGTTAAGGGTATAAAAGGTCAGCCAGGTTTCCTTTTTCTGACCAGATATGAATTATAGTGCGGTAGCCACTGATCCTTTGACTTTGCACTGCCCATAACTGCACATGTTCTTACACATCTTGTATATAGCAGGGTTTTCCAACCTTTTGTCATGAAGTACCACTTCCCATTTTTCAGTTACCTCAAGTATCACCCTTACCACCACTAATCCAGACTTCACCAGGAGGGCAGAGTTCCAATACTGGCCCAACAATGCAAGCTCTTCTGCCAGCAGTATAGTCATCTATAGATGCTGCACTCCTGCAGCTTTTTGACTTGGCCACCTCACACATCCTATTGAAGTGTCGCTTGTTTGCTGTGTTTCATGTCCCTCCCAGTTTGGGTATGACCAGACCTTGGATATCACCAGATGGGAGCTTGATTCCCACCATTTGTAATAGAACCACCTGTTAGGAATCCTTGGTATAGACCATTATATTTCTACTTTCCAAGTCACAAAGGGTAGTTTCTAGGCAATCCTAGATTTAGGTCCACTGCTGAACCCTAATATATTTTTCTTTTAAATGTTAAGTAGTAAACCAAACAGCAATATAATGTATCCCCCATTTCTCCCTGTATGAAACAAACTTTCTAATGGTTATCTCATTTTATTCCGCTGACCATTTTACTAAGCAAGCCACCAAGATGATGTTTCATGTCATTAAGGCCCCAATATGTCAGAAGAAAAATTGTACATTATAAATCATAGCATTTAAGAAGGGACCTGACTCCTTTTTAAAGAATTACACCTTTTTTTCTTCAGAACTCAGGACCCTAATATACTCCACCCACTGTTTTTATTTATCAAATGTAAATTGCACATGTAAAGTGCTACATTGGACATGTGGAATGTCTTAAAATCAGCCATCTAGCTAAAATGTATTATGAATGATAAAAATAGCAACTCATATGACAGGGAGGGTTCTGGTTCAAAGACATTAAACCAATAACCCTACTGTCTCGCACCATCAGGGAGCCCTACACTAGAGAGATATTCACGGTTTCCTATCAAAGCTCTATTCAAGGGGGGCAGGAAACAGCGCAGTGTGCAACACTGTGGTATGCAGCTATGTCCTGCTCCTGTCATACATAGCTCCATGAGGAAAAGGTATTTCCCAGATTTACTGGCAGCAGGAGTACAAGTGTTAGTGCCTTTGCGGAGCTGAACCCACCTGCCACCGAGATGCTAGCTTGGCTTAGGTCCTCTTTAACAAGTATTTAATGCATTGTGGTGGATTATAATGAGGACTCCATACATTGCCGAAGTGCACTGTGTGAATGCATTCTTCATTATGTATTAATGGTTTAGATTTAGATGATTTAGATTGTCCTGTTGTTGGTTCTCTAGCACGACATCTTTGTGTATTGTTTTGCTGCTGAGCCAGCTGTACTTAAAGGAAGGAAGAAATGTATTACTGAAGTCTTGTGTTGGCACAAAATCTTATTATTAGAAGTCCCATGAAGCTGAAAAAGTATTTAAATGAACTGATCCTAGTTCATGTTTGAAAGCATTGCTTAGTTTTAATGGCAACCATGCTTGTGCTACATTTCCTGTCCTGCTTCCTGTTTGGTTTTACGAATAAGAATGAATTGATATTTAGCTGACAGAATTATTAAAATAAGAATGTGTTTCAACATTTAGGGCCTTATTTATGATGTGTGCCTTTTAGCATCATCTTTGTGGCTATAGCGGCAACTTTGGAGAATTGGCATTCCCGTCTTATCTGGCGCCTTATTTATGATGTGCACCTTTTAGCATCATCTTTGTGGCTATAGCAGCAACTTCGGAGCGCATTCCCATCTTATCTGGTGCTGTGAACTACAGTGGCGCTAGCAGTTGCTGCAGCGAACGCTACTAATTAGATTTGATTGTTGCACTTAGGTATTTGCCCGCCTATGTCAGCGCCTGTTGGACCCGCCGGCCGATTATTCCAGCCACTTTGTACCACTTTGTACTTCCGTTATTTCGGAGCTCCCCAGCAACTTTATGATGTTTTCCTTCATTGGAAGCTAGGACCGTCCTCATTTATTGAATATGATCAGACAAATAGGCTGAGACATGATTGCCTGGAGGGCTGCAAAAGCAAACATTGGCTGTCTGGGAGAATGACAGAATGGAGATTTGATTTTAAAGTGATTTTTCTTTATAGAAGGTTCTAATGCGTGACCTTGATGTTTTGTTTTTTACCTTTCAGAAAGAAACTGAAGAGGTCTCTTCACATGAATCTGAAGAGGATTAGACAACCACCACCTTGAATTTCTACCTCAATTGCAGTTTTCTTGGATTCAGATTTATTGCCCTTACATTATCTGGATCTTAGAAATGAAAAGACGCTGCCTTGACCACTTAATCTGTACTACCCCCCCATTTCCACTTGTTGCCTACACATTAGGCATTCAGCAACAATGACACAACCTCTCCATGTTCATTACGGCTTGAAACTCCTTCACTGTTCCAGGTTTTGTGCTAAAATTACTGCTGTAAGACAGGGGATGCATTTACATGGTAACTTTGGGATACGCTGTTTTTGTACTCAATCGATACAAAATATGTGGATGAACCCTTTGTAGATTGAGATCATTGTCATTCACTGTACTGCATACATATAGGGACTTATCATATGTTATTATGGGCATTGAAATGGGAAAAGTTTGGTGTTCTACAGTGAGTAATCCACTGCAGCTAACATCCTAACTTGACAAGCTACACATAACGCCAAAGATGAAAAATGTTTCTCCATAAATTTTACTTTCTTCTTACAATGTTCAACACAACTTCTGAGTTGTATCATTACACAGTAAATCATTTTCAAGCAAAAAAAAAAAAAAAAAAAAAATATATATATATATATATATATATATATATATATATCTCAATTAGATCTGTAATATCTGGCTGTGAAAGCTATGATTCTAAATTGCAAGGAAATATGTTTTGAAGCTATTAAGGAATAAGGCATTATTCCAAGTGTGTCATACACTCCGCTTCCATAATCATGACATCTGGGTAGTCTCCAGTAGAGGGCGATCTTTAGCAGAGATGAATGCAAAAAAAGGAGCTCCTCCCAGTCCATATACACCCGGGACCTCCCACCAATTCCCCAAGTTCCTTCTCTGCTAGACGACGAGCAAGTCAGAAGACGAAGCCTTCTATTCCTTGCAGGCTGCGCCCGGCCATTTTTGTCCCTATTTCTGCCTGGACCTTTATTCACATGTCCCCTTATGAGCCTCCCAGCCTCGGCTGTAGGTCCTGGTTGAGGGTAGGCAACACCTTCCTAGGTGTTTTAAGGAGCATGACTCCTCCGTGAGTCCCCATTACAAGGGGTAGGCGGTTTCCGGGTTGGTGATCCCGGTTTGGGATGCCCTGTCCCTTCAGCCTTCTCCGCTTCCCCTGTACTGGGTGGCGGGTCCCCTGCCTTCTGAGTCCCCTCCGTGTCCCTCGAGGGGGGGGGGTTCTAGCGTGTCCCTTACTTATTTTCAGTGTCTGGTGATTCACTATTGTATGTGTGTGTGTGTGTATGCTTTTACATGTGGCTGATGTGCCTTGCCTGCTCCGTTGGCAGTTTTCATGAGGGGAGCTTCTCCCTCTCAGGCTGCGTTTGGGGGGGGGGGCTGGCCGGGTCCTCACGCGCCGCAGCCCGCCCCTCCCCTTCCTTTTGGCGCGGTTTGGAGTCCCAGCCCACGGCCTGGATCCGCGTTTCTGGTCTGGCAGGGACCTCTCTCCTGCGGTGCTGAACTCCGGTGGCCATCTTAGAAGTGCTGCTGCTGCCGCCGATCCTACTGCCGACCTGTGTGTTTTGTGAGTGCCCAGTGGGCCCCCTTTTCTTCTCTTAGGCTGCCTCCCTCTCCGCAGGGGGGCTGCTTGGTTTCTCTTGATTGTATGCATTGATATATATATATATATATATATCATTTTGTGTGCTTGTCTTATGGGCCTCCCTTATTGTGTCTTTCAGGAGGACTCCCCTGTTGCAATATTAGGGGGTTCTCCCGGTCCTAGGCCCTTCCTTAGCATTTTCCATTAAATCCTCCCACAGGGACCTTAAAGGGGCATCCCAGGGTTGCTTACCAGCTTAATTCCCTAGGGTCACTGCGACTACCCAAAAAATCACCATATGGAGGCTCCGCGGGATACCGGGCTGGGGCTTCCCTCGGGACAATCCTGGCCGTGTGTTGGTTGTGGGGTATCCCTTATGGGGGAGGATGTGCTCATTTGTATTCCTTGTGCACAAAAGGCCATAACGCGGCAGGTGGTTTCCTAGGCTTCTGGGTCAGCACCACCCACTTCATCGCCTACACCACCCCGCCTGTTACGCACCCCAAGTGACGCTGTCACTAGTGGGGAGTCGCACTGATGTTTGTGCTCGCCTGGCCAGCATCGAGAGGATCCTTTCTGGCACTGTGAGCTGTAAGGCCCAGGCTAAGAAAAGACACCTGTCGCCAGCAGGGCCGGCTTTGGAGTTTGATGATGATTGGTCTGAGTATTCCCCGCTAGAGGAGGGGGAACTGTTTGGAGAATCTGATACTGAGGGTGTGTTTTTTCGTGACAATGATGCTAGGTAGGCGCTGGGGTATGCCTTTGACACCTCCAAGGTTTTGGTCCATCTCCTTGATGTTTTGGACATTGCGCCGCCTGAGGCACCCCCCTCTTAAAAAGAAAAAAAAAGGGGGAATCCTTTGGGGCCGCCAGGCCTCGCTTGGAGTTCCCTCCACAGGGTCATTTTGACGCTCTGATCCTTAGGGAGTGGGAAAACCGAGTCGGCTTCCCGGAGTTCCTCAGGGTAGGGATAAAAAGTATCCCTTCCCGGTGGATGCGGTGAAGCGTTGGTCTTCCCCGCCCGAGGTCGATGCGCCTGTTTTGGGGTTGTCCAACACCTCTGTGGTCCATACCCCTGATGCCACTACCCTCAAGGATGGTGAGGATAAGCGCATTGATCAGTTGGCATGTTATGCCTTCGCTAGTGTGGGTTCAGCCTTACGGCCGGTGTGCGCATCTGCGCTTGCGGCGGTGGCTAACAGATCCCTGGTTAGGGAGTCCTTGAATGGTGCCCATTTTGACCCATCCAGCGCGGAGTTCGCTGCCCTTAAAAGGTGCGAGCTTTTCATGAACTTTGTACTGGCTGCTATGGAAGACACTATTGTTATGTGTAGCAGAACTTCGGCCTTATTGGTGACCATGCGTCGATCGGTCTGGCTTCCCAGTGGGCGGCGGACTTTGCGGCCAAGAAATCGTTCACCGTTCTTCCCTTTCTGGACACTAAGCTGTTTGGAGATAAGTTGGATGCGGTGGCTAAGAGTGGTAAGCTACCTCAACGTAGGAAACAGCGACGTCCCTTTCGGGAGGTGAGCTCCTTCAATCCTTCCTTTCGGGGTGCCAGAGCCGTCAGAGGATTCGCCTACTCTGGTGTTAGAGGTTCCTCCTAGAGCAGGGGCAGAGGACGGGCCCGCCCAGCATCTGCTTGGAGTTCCAAGTCTAAGCCCCCCGCTAAACCCGCTCAGTTATGGGGGGACGCCCTCACCCACTCAGGTGGGGGGACGGCTGCGACCCTTCTTCCAGGTCTGGGCACAGGAGGTCACAGACAAATGGATCTTGGAAGTTGGTTTCGTCCGGGTACAAACTGGAGCTCGAGTACTGGCCCCCTCCAAGATTTTTAAGGTCTTGGGTGCCCTCAGACCCTCAGGCTGCACAGGGGCTCCTGTTGGTGGTCCAAAGTCTTCTGGATATGGGAGTCATATGCCCGGTGCCTCCCTCGGAGAGAGGCAGGGGTTACTACTCCAACCTATTTACGGTCCCCAAAAAGGATGGTTCTGTCAGACCCATTCTGGACCTAAAAATTCTCAACAGGTTCATCAGAACCAGGAAGTTTCGCATGGAGACCCTGCGCTCTGCCATTCTTTCCCTTCGTCAAGTGGACTTTATGACGTCAATAGACATCAAGGATGCTTACCTGCATGTTCCTATCTTTCCTGCGCACCAGAGATTCCTCAGGTTTGCGGTACAGGATCTTCATTTTCAGTTTGTGGCCCTACCATTCGGGCTGACCTCAGCTCCAAGGGCCTTCACCAAGGTTCTGGCGGGCAAATTGGCCCTGTTCAGAGCCCAGGGCATTCGCATTGTGCCGTATCTGGACGACCTACTGATTTCAGCCTCTTCCTTCCGGCAGACTGACATGGACACCAGGGCGGTGCTGTCTACTCTGGTAAGGTTCGGATGGGTGATCAACCACCCCGAATCCTCTCTGTCTCCTTCCAGGGAGATTTCATTTCTGGGCATGACCTGTGTGTTTTGTGAGTGCCCAGTGGGCCCCCTTTTCTTCTCTTAGGCTGCCTCCCTCTCCGCAGGGGGGCTGCTTGGTTTCTCTTGATTGTATGCATTGATATATATATATATATATATATATCATTTTGTGTGCTTGTCTTATGGGCCTCCCTTATTGTGTCTTTCAGGAGGACTCCCCTGTTGCAATATTAGGGGGTTCTCCCGGTCCTAGGCCCTTCCTTAGCATTTTCCATTAAATCCTCCCACAGGGACCTTAAAGGGGCATCCCAGGGTTGCTTACCAGCTTAATTCCCTAGGGTCACTGCGACTACCCAAAAAATCACCATATGGAGGCTCCGCGGGATACCGGGCTGGGGCTTCCCTCGGGACAATCCTGGCCGTGTGTTGGTTGTGGGGTATCCCTTATGGGGGAGGATGTGCTCATTTGTATTCCTTGTGCACAAAAGGCCATAACGCGGCAGGTGGTTTCCTAGGCTTCTGGGTCAGCACCACCCACTTCATCGCCTACACCACCCCGCCTGTTACGCACCCCAAGTGACGCTGTCACTAGTGGGGAGTCGCACTGATGTTTGTGCTCGCCTGGCCAGCATCGAGAGGATCCTTTCTGGCACTGTGAGCTGTAAGGCCCAGGCTAAGAAAAGACACCTGTCGCCAGCAGGGCCGGCTTTGGAGTTTGATGATGATTGGTCTGAGTATTCCCCGCTAGAGGAGGGGGAACTGTTTGGAGAATCTGATACTGAGGGTGTGTTTTTTCGTGACAATGATGCTAGGTAGGCGCTGGGGTATGCCTTTGACACCTCCAAGGTTTTGGTCCATCTCCTTGATGTTTTGGACATTGCGCCGCCTGAGGCACCCCCCTCTTAAAAAGAAAAAAAAGGGGGAATCCTTTGGGGCCGCCAGGCCTCGCTTGGAGTTCCCTCCACAGGGTCATTTTGACGCTCTGATCCTTAGGGAGTGGGAAAAACCGAGTCGGCTTCCCGGAGTTCCTCAGGGTAGGGATAAAAAGTATCCCTTCCCGGTGGATGCGGTGAAGCGTTGGTCTTCCCCGCCCGAGGTCGATGCGCCTGTTTTGGGGTTGTCCAATACCTCTGTGGTCCATACCCCTGATGCCACTACCCTCAAGGATGGTGAGGATAAGCGCATTGATCAGTTGGCATGTTATGCCTTCGCTAGTGTGGGTTCAGCCTTACGGCCGGTGTGCGCATCTGCGCTTGCGGCGGTGGCTAACAGATCCCTGGTTAGGGAGTCCTTGAATGGTGCCCATTTTGACCCATCCAGCGCGGAGTTCGCTGCCCTTAAAAGGTGCGAGCTTTTCATGAACTTTGTACTGGCTGCTATGGAAGACACTATTGTTATGTGTAGCAGAACTTCGGCCTTATTGGTGACCATGCGTCGATCGGTCTGGCTTCCCAGTGGGCGGCGGACTTTGCGGCCAAGAAATCGTTCACCGTTCTTCCCTTTCTGGACACTAAGCTGTTTGGAGATAAGTTGGATGCGGTGGCTAAGAGTGGTAAGCTACCTCAACGTAGGAAACAGCGACGTCCCTTTCGGGAGGTGAGCTCCTTCAATCCTTCCTTTCGGGGTGCCAGAGCCGTCAGAGGATTCGCCTACTCTGGTGTTAGAGGTTCCTCCTGGAGCAGGGGCAGAGGACGGGCCCGCCCAGCATCTGCTTGGAGTTCCAAGTCTAAGCCCCCCGCTAAACCCGCTCAGTTATGGGGGGACGTCCTCACCCACTCAGGTGGGGGGACGGCTGCGACCCTTCTTCCAGGTCTGGGCACAGGAGGTCACAGACAAATGGATCTTGGAAGTTGGTTTCGTCCGGGTACAAACTGGAGCTCGAGTACTGGCCCCCTCCAAGATTTTTAAGGTCTCGGGTGCCCTCAGACCCTCAGGCTGCACAGGGGCTCCTGTTGGTGGTCCAAAGTCTTCTGGATATGGGAGTCATATGCCCGGTGCCTCCCTCGGAGAGAGGCAGAGGTTACTACTCCAACCTATTTACGGTCCCCAAAAAGGATGGTTCTGTCAGACCCATTCTGGACCTAAAAATTCTCAACAGGTTCATCAGAACCAGGAAGTTTCGCATGGAGACCCTGCGCTCTGCCATTCTTTCCCTTCGTCAAGTGGACTTTATGACGTCAATAGACATCAAGGATGCTTACCTGCATGTTCCTATCTTTCCTGCGCACCAGAGATTCCTCAGGTTTGCGGTACAGGATCTTCATTTTCAGTTTGTGGCCCTACCATTCGGGCTGACCTCAGCTCCAAGGGCCTTCACCAAGGTTCTGGCGGGCAAATTGGCCCTGTTCAGAGCCCAGGGCATTCGCATTGTGCCGTATCTGGACGACCTACTGATTTCAGCCTCTTCCTTCCGGCAGACTGACATGGACACCAGGGCGGTGCTGTCTACTCTGGTAAGGTTCGGATGGGTGATCAACCACCCCGAATCCTCTCTGTCTCCTTCCAGGGAGATTTCATTTCTGGGCATGACTCTGGATACCATTCAAGCCAGAGTGTTCCTTCCTCAGCCCAGGATCTGATTCGCCTTCTCCTGACCATTCGTTGCCCCTCTCTCTGGCTGGGGATGAAACTGGTAGGTTTGATGGTGGCGTCCTTCGAAGCAGTACCCTTTGCTCAGTTCCACATGAGGTCGCTTCAGCTCCATCTGCTGAGGCATTGGGACAGATGTCCCCAGTCCTTGGATCAGTCCTTCAAGATGTCTCTCCAGGGTTCGCCAGTCACTTCAGTGGTGGATGGAGTCAAGCAATCTGTTGAGGGGCAAATCCTTTCTTGTCCCTTGTTGGGAAACGGTGACCACGGATGCCAGCCTGTCGGGCTGGGGAGGTTTCTGGAAGAATCATCAGTTCAGGGGGTTGTGGGGTCCTCAGGAGGCTCACACCCCCATCGATGTCCTAGAGCTCAGAGCCATCCGGCTAGTTCTGTCACGGCTGACTCCACACTTACAGGGCCTACCGGTTCAGGTTCGCTCGGACAACCGAACGGCGGTGGCCTACATCAATCACCAAGGAGGGACTCGCAGCAGGAGTGCCCTCAGGGAGGTCTCTCTGATCCTTACTTGGGCAGAGAGCAACGTCCCTTGCATCTCAGCAGTTTACATTCCAGGAGTGGAGAACACGGAGGCGGATGCTCTGAGCAGGGGCTGCTCTCGCCGAGGAGAGTGGGCCCTCAACACCAGGGTGTTTCGCTCCCTGTGTCACAGGTGGGGGACTCCGGATGTGGATCTCTTTGCCTCCAGGCACAATCACAAACTTCCGTCCTTTGTGTCTCTCTCTCAGGATCCTTTGGCCCTGGCAGTGGATGCCTTGTCCCTGGCTTGGAAGGATCTGGGTTTTCTGTATCTGTTCCCACCCTTCTCCATGGTGGGCAAGGTGGTTCGCAAGCTGGTTCTGGAAGGGGCACCAGCGATTCTGGTGGTCCCAAAGTGGCCAAGACAGGTTTGGTTCGCAGACGTTGTAAGTCTAGCGGTAGATCATTACAGGCTGCCTCTGTTTCTGGACCTGATTTCTCAGGGTCATCTTCTTTACCCCAATTTACAAATGCTGGCTTTGACGGCTTGGCTGCTGAAACCTTCATTCTGGAGAAGGAAGGTCTCTCTGCGGCTGTCGTTCAGACCTTGATTAGAGCTAGGAAGAGGTCTTCCTCTGGTATTTACTATAGGACTTGGCGGTCCTACATTGACTGGTGTGAGGCCAGGGCCTTACCTTGTAGGGTGTTCTCTATCCCTTGGATTTTAGAGTTTCTTCAACACGGTCTGGATCAAGGTTTTCAGCTTAGTACCTTGAAGGGGCAGGTATCTGCCTTGTCTGTTTTCTTCCAAAGGTCTTTTGCTTTGCACCCACTGGTCAGGACTCTTTTCCAGGGGGTTACTCATGTTAGGCCTCCTAGGAAGGCCTTGGTACCTGTTTGGGATTTGAATCTGGTTCTTTCGGCTCTACAGGGGCCTCCTTTTGAGCTGTTTCAGGATATTGCTCTTTCTGTGCTCACTCAAAAGGTTGCCTTTTTGGTGGCTATTACTTCTGTCCGGCGTGTCTCTGAGTTGGTGGCTTTGTCTATTCAGGCGCCTTACTTTGAGAGGCAGCAGGATAAGGTGGTTTTTCGTTTCAAGCCAGATTTCCTTCCTAAGGTTGTTTCTGCCTTCCACCTCAATCAGGATGTTGTTCTTCCTTCTTTGTGTCCTAAGCCGAGCAATGACAAGGAGAGAGTTTTGCATTCTTTGGATATGTGGTTCGTTGTGTGAAGAACTATTTGGTGGTTACTTCCCCCTTCCGCAAGACGGACGCTTTTTTCGTGGTGCCTTGTGGGCCCAGAAAGGGTTTGGCGCCGGCCAAGTCTACCATTAGTAAATGGATTTGTCAGGCCATTGTTGGGGCCTATTCTGCTAAGGGAAGGACTCCCCCTTTTAGGATCACTGCGCATTCTACTCGTGCTGTTGGGGCATCCTGGGCTTTTCAGCACCAGGCCTCTGTTGAACAAGTTTGTAAGGCTGCTACTTGGTCTTCTGTTCATACTTTTTCCAAATTTTACAGGGTTGATGTGCGGGCTTCAGCAGATGCTGTTTTTGGCCGCAAGGTTCTGCAAGCTGCAGTGGTTTAAGTTGGTGCATTGTTTTTACTGTTTTCGATTCCCACCCAAGACGGACACTGCTATTGGATGTCCCAGATGCCATGATTATGGAAGCGGAGTGTATGACACACTTGGAATAATACCATTTTGTATTATAAGTGTGTCATACACTCCGCTTCCCCCCACCCTTGTGATATTCCGGATTCTTTATATGGTGAACCTTTGTTAATTTTGTAGTTGTTATATGGGTTCTTCCTGGTCCTCTTACTGCTATCATACACTGGGGAATTGGGGGGAGGTCCCGGGTGTATATGGACTGGGAGGAGCTCCTTTTTTTGCATTCATCTCTGCTAAAGATCGCCCTCTACTGGAGACTACCCAGATGTCATGATTATGGAAGTGGAGTGTATGACACACTTATAATACCCATTTTAAAGGTGAGTACTCACAAAATGGTATTTTTTGGTGAATTGGTACAGCTGTAGTTGATCATGTATTTCTATTTTGTATCCTTAAAATAATTCCATCATTAGGGTTATTCAAGGCCTGATAACTTTTATAGCCCCCTTCCTTTTATTATGTGTTGTGTTAATGTACATGTCTTCACATTTAGAGCACTATATTACACTCAGAAATGTATGTTTTCATCTCTCTTCATAACCATAGTAAACAGATTCAAAATATGCTTTTCAAAAATGAAAGCTAGATTTACATCAATACAAGGGATCTAATATCTGCCTGTTCTTAGAGGAGAATGCATTCTTTCTCTAGCGTCCACTACCATAACACATATTCATTATACTGTACATATCATCATCTTTAGCAGTCTCCTCTGTGTGTATTCCCTTTATAAACTTTTACTGTCAATGAGACATTTTCTAAAAGAATACAACAATGGTACTGAATATAAGCAGGCGTTGAATTATACTCGACCCAGTCCTGCCTTAGGAATACATTTACATTAATATTTTGGTAGTTACTTTTAAAGTGGACATAAACGCTAAATAAATACCAGCAGCAATCTTCTATAATGATGCACCCCCTGAGACTTCTGGACCTCTGCATTCCCTGTTCCCCTTCCTGGGCATTCTAATTTGAGATGCTTGTTCCAAGTCCCTAACAAAGCCCATTGGTCACCGGCCTTAACACCAAAGGTGAGATACCTGCCAGTTTTCAGGTATTTATGTTTTTTTTTCCAATCAGCCCATTGTAAACTACATGTTTGCTTTAAGAAGGGGCCCTTGAAGGGGTATGAATAAAAAAAAAAAAAAATAGCAATAGCTGATTACTGGAGCAACTTGCTAGAGCACATGATATGCCATCAATGCATCAATGTAAATGATTCTTACTGATCTTGATTTTAAAACTGAGATATTAAATACAAAAGCTTTGAATATGTCCTACAAAGGAAATAACTATTTCAAGCTGTCGTAGAACAATTGCAAAGGTCTTTTTTATTGTAGTAATTGCATACTGCAGCTAGCTTTTTAATTACTCTGTTTTAAGATCAGTACCTCAACAAATGCAACTTTTACATATTTTAAATGTTGAAATTTTAACTAAGCGATTTCTTTTTGTTGCAAAGATCACTTGAAGGAGATTTTCTCCCAACACTGAAATTAAAGCAAAAGTGCACTTTTGTGGATTTTCCCCAAGAGCACTGATCAGCTAGTGCCAGAGGTCATGAGACTTGCCTTCCTCTTGTCTGGAGGTGCCCATTATTCTCAATATCCACACCGACCCACTTGCCCATCTGCTCATACCAGCAGGGAGCAAGTAAGTGGGGAGTCTCTTGTACTAGCTGATCTAAAAGCCCTGAAGGAAAGTCAGTGAAACTGTGTTTTCCCTTAAAGTGGACCAACACCCAAGCTGATCAGATCCCTCCCCGCGGGGCATCCAAAATCGGGATGCCCCGCTGTGTGAAACCCCCAGTACGCCCCATTCACCTTACCTTACTCCCGTTCCAACGGCGCATGCACGGGCCGCGGCCACATCTCGCGCTTCTCTCTAGCAGGGCGCGTTTGTGAATGGCCGGCGAGGGCTTGCTCCCTGTTAGAGGGAAGCGGGAGATGCCAGCGTGCTCGGAGTGGCTGTGGTTGTCCATCCCTTGTCCGTGCATATCACAGCGGCTCTGAGCGCGCTGATTGGATGAGGCCCACGCATGCGCCGTAGGAGCGGGGTGAGGTGAGTTTTTTCTGCCATTCTGGGGGGTATCACGCAGCGGGGCACCCCCGATCGGGGTGCCCGGCGGAAGTGGACCAAAACCCAGGATAGTGAAAATCCTGGGTGTTGGGCCACTTTAAAGTGCTAAATGGCATGTCTTATTGTTAATGAAGGTGTTCGTAGGTGGCATTATAGCCTATTGTCCTCAATGTAAATTCACAAAGTAAATTCAAAAATTTGTTGAATTTATGGGAGAAGATATTTTTGTCTAGCCATTGTTAACTCACTTGGTAGTTATATAGGCACCATTGAGATAAGGCAGAAATATTTTGCAAGTTAAATATATAGAACCCTTGAAATTAAGAACACATCTTCATTGGCACTATACATTCCATTGAAAACTGTAGAAAAAAAAGATCTTTGCAGGCTAGTTGCAAACTATATTGTTTTTAATTGCATATGTTTGCATATTTTTATTATACATGTACAGCTTTTTTTGACAAACATCCAAAATAACAGAAGGAAAACCCTTAAAGATACTTTGCAAGTCTAAATTATTTGTATAATTTAGTTAAATGAAAAAGTGTGGTTAAACATTCAGGGTCATATTCTGAAAAGGATGTGCCTATCAGCACAGCACTTGGCAAACATTTATTCCCTTCATTACTCATAACTACCTCTGAATTTTACAGATCCCTACAGCCTAATAATTTAATGCTGCTATACGCCATACATGACATGCAACATGAACAGTAGTGCTTGTTATACAGTTCTGTCTACATAAACAATACAGTTATGCAAAATGTTGTTTAAGCATTCACATTGTTTTCCTAAGATTTCATCTTTGTATTTGGATTTCTTTATGTTAAACTGTTAACTTGAATATATTTTTGTACTGAAAACATATCTTTGATATGACACAATACATGTTTAGCCTTTTGTTTAATATTACTGTCCATATTTTACCTCAGACTTGTGTTGTTAAAGGAGAATGGACTAACAATATACAAAAACAACAGTACCTCCAGAATTTAAACAGGAAAAAGCATTAGAACCCTAAAATATAAATGACTGCAATTAAATCCTGACCAATATATTTCAGTAGGACATTATACCGAGTAAACACATATATAGGTCCATGTTTATTCAAGGTGATGCCAGGCTTAACTAAAAATGTGACCATCGCTTGAGATACTCCCATTTTGGCATCACACCTGGATTATAAACAATAGTGTACCAAGCGGAGGAACAGATTTGCAGCGTGCTTCCCCTCTTCTTATTTTACAACTAAAGTTGCACACTTTGTTTAAATGGGACCCGCTAGAGGAGGTCTCCAGCAATGTTGCTAAAATGTGTAAATTCCCTACTTACTAATGCAAAATGAGATCAGCATATCTGTATAGAAACTCATAAGCATGGACCTCAATGGCTTCTTATCAAATCCTTCAAAGAAACTTGAAGCTTTGTAGGCGGGAAGATGCAAGCCTAGCTTTTGCAAAATGCAATCATATGTATGTGTTTAATGTGGTGTATTGAATTGTGTTTTCATATATTTTACACAAATGTGATTTTTATATTGAGTTGCATTAAGATGTATTTTATGTTCTCAAGTAGTTTTTTTTATTCTCTGTTTGTATAGCCAGTATTTACACGTTCTTAACATTGTTTTAATAACTGGTTCCTTAGGGGGTTTTTGTCAGTGCAAATGATTTCCCAACGGGACAAAAACAACTAATCAAAAATGATCAAATTAGTAGTAGTATATGCAACTTTGCATATTCTACATCACACCTTAAAGGTCTTGCTTGTTAAATTCATATTATTAGTTATTCACTGTACGATAGATTTGTCAATTCACTGCTTCTACAATGGTCCATCCATGCTGTTCTGTTAAAACTGCAGGTTTGATTATTCAATAATTGGTCTAGAACAGGGGTGCTCAACCTTTTGAAAAGTGTGAACGACTTACTGTTTGCAGGAAACAAACCCAAACACCAATCCCAAATACATTCAAATCAAACATACCTTTTCACCCTCGGATGTCCATCACACCAGACACAGACAACCCCTGCAAACATATACACACAGTTCTCTGTATATATGGGCCCCATATTTATAGCTCCTTCCCGTTTGAGTCCCATAGCATAACCACATCTTTAATCCCCAACTCCTATCAATGCTGGTCATATAATTGTTAGAGAAAAACTATTGTTTGCCGGAGATTTCATCTGGGGGTTCCAGTGGAGTGATTTCCCTCATTATTGCTATCTGGCCTTGCCTCTATTTGCCTTGCCTTTGTAACCTCATGCCCTTTCTGAGCCTCTTTTTACCTCCCTTTACACATTAGTTCCACCAACCCCTCCCATTTTCCACACATCAGCGTGCTTACGTCCTTCCTCATATCCTATTGCTGCTTTCGATCTTCACTTCCTCTCAGTATTTCCAGTAATCCACTAGGGCCACATTTGATGGCTTAGAGGGCCACAGGTTGAGCATGCCTGGTCTAGAAATTTCAGACCTTTAAAACATTTTAATATAGGTCTTCATCTTTAATTCACAGTGATAATTTTTAGGCAAACTAAAAGGACACATGCATTTCCTTAATAAAGTAGTTGTAAATATTAATTTTAATTTACACCACTGGAGATAATGTATAAGCACAGAGAAAGATGATCAAAGATTACAAATAAGGTTGATTGTTCCATGTATGGTACTGTCAACCATTAAGTGACCAGGAGAAAAATGAATGGGGCCACTATTAGTGCAAATGCCCAGTAATCAAGTTTCGTTTTTGAAACACTATTTTGTGCTTTCATCATTTTCAGGGCTAAATGCCTATCAAGCCATTGTAGAGGGAAACATAAGTGCTGGTAGCAAGTTATCTGCTGCAATACAGACCTGTCGACCTTGCCACTGAAAAATAAAATTTTAATGATTATTGTTCAAAATATTCACCTAAATAGCAACAGGGAGACATACATTGTGTACGTGCACCAGTTTGTAGCCCTAGATTATGGAACCCCTTAATCATATGCCAGTTAGATTGCAGTTTTTAGGGTCACTGATCATTTGGAGCCTAACTATTGTAGATGTTGTCCTTGCTGCTAAGACATCAAGCCCCGAGGAGCTTCCAGCTCTGCTGCACCTAACCGTGTGTTTTCTTTGTTTTAGTACAATCAAAAAAAAAAAGACATTACTACCTCTTAGGGCTTACTATACCTCATAATTCTCAGACTGAACAAAACAGAGGATGACCACTCAGACAGAAAGGACATTATAAATTTTTATACATATAGTTTATTTTTGTGGGAGATAAATTTTATAAGACTGTTCTTTGTTGTCTCTGGTCATCTATAAACAAAACTGGACATTTTACTTTCCAGTTTCTCCTGTCACATTAGTGTGATTAAGGGGGGAATTTTCAGTTGCTTCAATGATGTTTGCTTTTAATCTTGTTTTCTAAATGTCCTCTAACCCTTACCTTGCTCTTTGCCATAAACTTTGTCTGTGACTGTACTTGTAAGTTGCTTGCCTATTGATTATATTTTTAAAATAGTTTATTGCATCTGTTTAGCACAATAAACATAATAGCCTCTGTTATACCTGTGTTGTTTAGATGATTTTGTTGTTACTTCCAGTTTGAATGATAGAATTGCTATTACCAAGTACACGAGGGCTGATGACTAGTGATGAGTTGGACAGACCCTTATTTAGTACGATGGCCATTCTCTCGATTTGAAAAAATTATTCTGGTGCACCTTGACACCATTATAGTGTATGGGGGGAAAACAGGATGCCTATCACACCAGGAACCACTGCAGCCCACATTGTCCACATTTCATACAAGTTGCCAATTAGAGAAAAAATTTTGGGGAGCTATGGAAGGTTTCCCTAGTACTGGGGGATAATATAAATCCTCTGCTAGCACTGTAGCAGCCCGCATTACTCTATAGACATTGGCTGAACAGTGTTCTACTCTAGTCATCACAGTATAGTACAACCAGAGAACAACTGCAGGCGGCACATTGGCTCATAAAGGTTCCATATGACTTTACAACTGAACAGGAGAATGCCAAGTTTCCCACACACACAATAATTAGCCAGTTTACGCACAGTTTGGTATGAGGACCACTGTAGCCGGAACATTGCACACAAAAGGTTTCATGCAATTGATAATTGCATTTGCAAGAACCAACATTTCAAGGGCGCTGTGAGTGTGATTATTCTGATCCATTTATGAATCTGCGGGGGGGGGGGAGGTGTAAGTCACCTGATAGCCAATCATAGTTTATATTCCAAGTGTGACATACACTCCGCTTCAATTCTTCATGACATTTGGGTTATTCTCCAGTAGAGGGCGAACTTCTGCAGAGATGAATGCAAAAAAAGGATCCCCTCCCAGTCCATAAATACCTGGGACCTCCCACCAATTCCCCAGTTTCTTCTCTGTCGGAAGTCGAGCAAGACAGAAGATGAAGACTTCTCTTACTTGCACGTAAGCTGGGTTCCTGCCCGGCCATTTTTTGCCCCTATTGCTGCCAGAACCTTTCCTAAATTATCCCTATTCGAGCCTCCCAGCCTTGGCTGCGGGTCCTGGTAAGGGTAGGTAGCACCTTATGGGTGTGCAAGGAGCATTGCTGGCCTCCTTCACTCTGCCTGGGGAGCTTCTCCCCCTCGTTTGGCGCGATGCTGAGGGCCAGCACATGGCTTGGATCTGCATTGCTGTGAGGGGGGCGTGGCCTGGCGACGCGTTCTGCGCTGGCCTGCCCCCCCTCCTCTTCCTCTTCTTCTCACAAGGCTGTTCTCCAGGGGCCATCTTGGTGCTGCTGCAGGATCCTGTGTGTCCTGGCCGGTAAGTGCGGGGGCCCCTCACCAGCAGGGGGGCCTCCTGTTTTATCGCATGTGTGTGTATGGATATATGTTATTATATATGTTATTTTATGTATATATATATATATATATATATATATATATATATATATATATATATAAATATATTTTTTGTGAGGCAATTTTGACTTAGATGCTTCATTGTGTGTTTCAGATTGCATTGTTTATGTGCATGTTAAGGGGTTCCTCCTAGTCCTGGGGTCCGTAGCCTTATATAGATCACCACAAATCCTCCCACTGGGACTTTTAAGGGGCATCCCGGGTTGCTTATTGCTTAAATTCCCTGCGGTCTTGCGACTGACCACAAAAATCACCATATGGAGGCTCCGCAGGATACCGGGCTCGGGCTCCCTCTGGGACAATCCCGGCCATGTGTGGGTTGTGGGGCATCCCTTACGGGTGAGAATGTGCTTATTTGTATACCATGTGCACAAAAGGCCATATCGCCGCAGTCGGGTGCCCAGCCTTCTGGGTCCGTGCCCCACGCTTCATCGCTTTCCCCTCCCCACCTTATCCGTACCCCAAGTGACATTGGTGCTAGCGGGGAGTTGCATTCCGATGTTTGTGCTAGGTTGGCCAGCATCGAGAAATTTATGGTTAGCACGGTGGGCAAGAAGGCCCAGGCTAAAAAGAGACATTTGTCGTCGGTCCAGGCGACTTGGGATATGGATGATGATTCTTTTGATATGTCAGATTATTCCACGCTGGAGGAGGGGGAATTGTATGAGGAGTCAGAGGCTGACGATGTATGGTTTGGCGAGGCTGATGTTGGGCAGGCGCTGGGGGATGCTGTTGACATGGCCACGGTTTTGTCACATCTCTTGGAGGTTTTGGATATTGCGCCGCCTGAGGCGCCTCCTCTCAAGAAGGGGGAATTTTTTGGGGCCCACAAGCCTCGTTTGGAGTTCCTTAGGGAATGGGAGAAACCTAGTCGGCTTCCGGGTGTTCCTCAGGGATGGAATAAGAAGTATCCTTTCCCGGTGGAAGTGGTTAAGCGCTGGGCTTCTCCTCCCGAGGTCGATGTGCCAGTTTTGGGGTTGACCAATTCCTCCGTGCTTCACACCCCAAACGCCACTTACCTAAAGGATGGTGAGGATAGTCGCCTTGATCAGATGGCATGCCATGCCTTTGCCAGTGTTGGTTCGGCTTTGCGGCCTGTTTGTGCATCTGCGCTAGTGGCGGTGGGTGCTAGGTCTTTGATTAGGGACTGGTTAAATGACGCTCACCTTGATCCGGCCAGCGCTGAGTTCACTACGCTTAAAAGATTTGAATTGTTCATGGATTTTGTCTTGGCTGCTATGGAAGACACTATTGTTATGTGTAGTAGGACTTCAGCCTTATTGGTGGCCATGCGCTGCTCGGTATGGCTCCGTCAGTGGACGGCGGACTTTGCGGCCAAGAAATCGCTCACAGCTCTCCCCTTCTTGGGTTCGCGGCTGTTTGGAGATAAGTTGGATGCTGGGGCAAAGGGAGGTAAGTTACCTCAGCGGAAGAAACTGCGCTGTCCTTTTCGGGGGGCAGGCTCTTTCAATCCTTCCTTTCGAGGTGCCAGAGCTGGTAGAGGTTTGGCCTTCTCAGGTGTCAGAGGCTCTTCCTGGAACAGGGGCAGAGTCGGGCCCGTCCCGCTTCTGCCTGGGGTTCCAAACCCAAGCCTGCGGGTAAACCAGCTCAGCAATGAAGGGGCGCCCTCACCCGCTCGGGTGGGGGGACAGCTGCGGCTCTTCTTCCAGGTCTGGGCTCGGGAGGTCTCCTCCGGGTACAAACTGGATTTCGGGTACTGGCCTCCTTCAAGATTTTTAAGGTCTCGGGTGCCCGCGGACCCTCAGGCGGCACAGGGGCTCCTGTTAGCAGTGAAAAACCTTCTGGACATGGGAGTTGTATGCCCGGTGCCTCCGTCGGAGAGAGAGGCAGGGGTTTCTACTCCAACCTTTTCACGGTTCCCAAGAAGGAAGGTTCTGTAAGACCCATTCTGGACCTCAAGGTCCTCAACAGATTCAAGAAGTTCCGTATGGAGACTCTGCGCTCGGTCATCAGTTCCCTTCGTCAAGGGGATTTCATGACATCCATAGACATCAAGGATGCATATTTGCATGTTCCAATTTTTCCAGCGCATCAGAGATTCCTCAGGTTTGAGGTGGACGATCAACATTTCCAGTTTGTAGCCCTTCCCTCAGCGCTGAGGGTCTTCACCAAGGTTCTGGCAGGCATAATGTCCCTATTCAGAGCTCAGGGCATTCGCATTGTGCCGTATCTGGACGGCCTATTGATTTCAGCGTCTTCTCTCCGTCAGGCGGAGCTGGACACCCACCAGGTGGTGTCGACCCTGGAGATGTTCAGGTGGGTGATCAACCGCCCCAAGTCCTCTCTCTCGCCATCACGGGAGATTTCATTTCTGGGCATGAATCTGGATACCATTCAGGCCAGAGTGTTTCTACCCCAGACCAAGGTGCAGGGGATTCAGGATCTGATCCGCCTTCTTCTGGCCGATCCTTGCCCTTCTATCCAGCAGGGGATGAAACTGGTGGGATTGATGGTGGCCTCCTTCGAGGCGGTCCCGTTTGCGCAGTTTCACATGAGATCCCTTCAACTTCATCTATTGACGCATTGGGACAGGTGTCCGCTATCATTGGATCAACCGTTCAGGATGTCTCCCGGGGTTCGGCAGTCTCTTCGGTGGTGGCTGGAGTCGAGCAACCTGTTGAGGGGCAGATCCTTTCTGGTTCCTCACTGGGAGACGGTTACCATGGATTCTGGAAAAGTCATCAGTTCAGCAGGGTGTGGGGTCCTCAGGAGGCTCACAACCCCATCAATGTTTTGGAGCTCAGAGCCATCCGGCTTGTTCTGTCACGGCTGACGTCGCACTTACAGGGTCTTCCGGTTCAGTTTCGTTCAGACAATCGGATGGCGGTAGCCTACATCAATCACCAAGGGGGACTCGCAGCAGGAGTGCCCTCAGGGAAGTCTCTCTGATCCTGCATTGGGCAGAGAGCAATGTTCCTTGCATTTCGGCAATCTACATTCCGGGAGTGGAAAACATGGAGGTGGACTCCCTGAGCAGGGGGTTCTCTCGCCAAGGAGAGTGGTCCCTCAACCCCGGGGTTTTTCAGTTTCTTTGTCGCCAGTGGGGGACTCCGGAGGTGGATCTCTTTGCCTCACGGCACAATCACAAACTCCCGGCCTTTGTGTCTCTATCTCAGGACCATCTAGCTCTGGCAGTGGATGCCTTGTCCCTTGCTTGGAAAGATCTGGGGTTTCTGTACCGTTTCCTCCCTTCTCCATGCTGGGCAAGGTAGTTTGCAAACTGGCTCTGGAGGGGGCACCAGCAATTCTGGTGACTCCAAGGTGGCCAAGAAGGGTTTGGTATGCAGACGTTGTAAGGCTGGTGGTAGATCAGTACCGGCTTCCCATGTTTCCGGATCTGTTATCTCAGGGTCAACTACGTTACCCCAATTTACAAACGCTGGCTTTGACGGCTTGGCTGCTGAAACCTTCATTTTAAAGGAGGAAGGTTTGTCTGGGGCTGTTGTTCAGACCTTGATTAGAGCTAGGAAGCGTTCCTCTTCTGGCATTTACTATAGGGCTTGGCGGTCCTATATTGACTGGTGTGAGGCTAGGGCCTTGCTTTGCAGGGTGTTTTCGATCCCTAGGATTTTGGAGTTTCTTCAGCACGGTCTGGATCTTGGGCTTAGTACCTTGAAAGGGCAGGTCTCTGCTCTGTCTGTTTTCTTCCAAAGATCTTTTGCCTTACACCCGCTGGTTAAGACTTTTTTGCAGGGGGTCATTCATGTTCGAACCCCTCGGAAGGCTATGGTTCCTGTTTGGGATTTGAATTTGGTTCTTTCCGCTCTCCGGGGTCCTCCTTTTGAGCCGTTACAGGATATTGCTCTTTCTGTTTTCACTCAAAAGGTTGCTTTCTTGGTGGCTATTACCTCTGTTTGGCGTGTTTCTGAGTTGGCGGCCCTGTCGATTCAGGCCCCTTACTTTGAAAGACACCAGGACAAGGTGGTCTTTCGCTTTAAGCCAGATTTCCTTCCTAAGGTGGTTTCTGCTTTCCATCTCAATCAGGATATTGTTCTCCCTTCCTTGTGTCCTAAGCCTAGCAATGACAAGGAGAGGGTTTTGCACAATTTGGATGTGGTTCGCTGTGTGAAGTACTATTTGGTGACTATTTCTTTCCGCAAGACGGATGCCTTTTTCGTGGTGCCCTGTGGGCCCAGGAAAGGTTTGGCGCCCGCCAAGTCTACCATTAGCAAATGGATTCGTCAGGCCATTGTTGGGGCCTATTCTGCTAAGGGGTCACTGGGTCACTGCGCATTCTACTCGTGCTGTTGGTGCGTCCTGGGCTTTTCAGCACCAGGCTTCTGTTGAACAAGTTTGTAAGGTTGCTACTTGGTCTTCCGTTCATACTTTTTCAAAGTTTTACAAGGTTGATGTGCGGGCTTCAGCGGATGCTGTTTTTGGCCGCAAGGCTCTGCAAGCTGCTGTGGTTTAAGTTGGTGCATTCTTTACTGTTTATGGTTCCCACCCATGACGGGCACTGCTATTGGATGTCCCAAATGTCATGAAGGATTGAAGCGGAGTGTGTGTCACACTTGGAATAATACCGTTTTGTGATTACTCACCTTTAAAACTGATATTATATGTGTGACATACACTCCGCTTCACCCACCCCGTTTGGTATTCTGGATCATTTATATGGTGAACCATTGTTTCTTGGCTGTTAGTATTGTTATATTTGGTTCTTCCTGGTCCCCTTACTGCTATCCTACACTGGGGAATTGGTGGGAGGTCCCAGGTATTTATGGACTGGGAGGGGCTCCTTTTTTTGCATTCATCTCTGCAGAAGTTCGCCCTCTACTGGAGAATAACCCAAATGTCATGAAGAATTGAAGCGGAGTGTATGTCACACTTATAATATCCGTTTTAAAGGTGAGTAATCACGAAACGGTATTTTTTAGAAAGGTCAGGTGATCCACATCTTTAACTGATGAATTTGCCAGTGTCACTGAATTCCCTTTATTCTAAATATACAGCACATCCTGTTCCAGAAGATATTCCTTACACTTGGGTTATACATCCAGTAGATGGCGCTGGACAGCAGAGACAGAAAAGTGTCTCCTCCCAGCCCCATATATACCCGGGACCTCCCACAAAATCCCCAGTTCTTCTCTGCAGTCTGGGCTGCGATGACTAGAAGATGGCTCTCTCTACTCCCAGGTGAGCGGGGCTATTAGCCTGCGGCCCTGTAGGACTATTCCCACCCGTTTCCTTTTATTGCCTCCCAGCTTAGGCTGGTTCCGGTGGTTCGGGTGAAGGTAGGCAGCACTGCTGCTAGTTGCTAAGGAGCGCTGCTCCAACCGCAGTTCCCCACCAAACTGTAGGTGGTACAGGCCCATGGTGAGCCTTATGGGATGCCCCTCCCGCATTTTATGCCCCTCGCTCCCTGCCCCCGCATTTGGCTCTCTTAGGCTGGCCGTCACTTTCCCTTCGCTCTCCCTGGTAGATCACGGGGGGGGGGGGTGCACGTCTTTATATATGTATAACATATGTTCATGTGTTGATCCCTTTTAGAATGGCTGCACTGGTTTCTTTGCCGCCGCCGCGGGCTTGTACTCCGCTCCGCGGTTGGCGGCGACATCACCTCAGGAGCAGCTGCGCCATCGTTGGCTGGCTTTGTCATGTGGGCGCGTTTTCGCGCTCTTCATTTCGCGAGCCTTGCGGCTGACGCGTTCTGCATCGCTGTCTCCGCGGCCCGCCCCTCGAGGTATATGCGGGCGCCTTTTTTGTTTTCTGCTGCGTGTGTTTGGCGTCTCCCTATCGCGGTCCGTAAGTGCCCCTGTGGGCTGATTTATATTTTATTCTCTGTATTGCACATTGCTTACGGGATCTTTTTGCTTATGTCTTGCAGGCGGGTCAAACTTTAGTGGTTTCTCCCGGTCCTATCCCCTCTATTTAGTGTTAACTCCCTATTGGAGGGCTATTGTATTTATATCTCCCAGTTCCCTAACAGGTTATTGGGAGATCCCGGGTAGCCTTATTGGCATCAATCCCAATTGGCCTATTGTGCCGCAATAATCACCATATGGAGGCTTCTCAGGATAATGTGCTTGGGGTTCCTTTGGGACAAGCCCAGCTGTGTGTGGCATGTGGTGTATCCCCTATAAATGATGATGTAAGGGTGTGTGTTCACTGTGCCCAGCAAATGCTTGCATTGCAGTCTGGGTTACCAGTGGCTGGGCCGGCACCCCCTCAGGCTTCACCTACCCCCCCACGCTTACATTTGACTCCCAGTGAGGTTCATACCAGTGGGGAATCTCAACCTGATTTGACTGCTCAGGTGGCCAGCATTGAGAGACATATTGCTGGCTCTGGCCCGCGTAAGGCTTCCGCTAAGAAGTGGCATTTATCACCTGGTGTTTCCCTCTTTTCTATGGAGGCAGAGGAATTTTTTGATGTTATACCCCCCTAGAGGAGGGGAAATTGTTTTCCGATTCAGAATCATCTGACGAACATCCTAGAGCGTATGGTGCCGATTCTGGGCATGACCCATGGGCTTCAGATGATACTAACAGACTTTTGGCTCACATTTTTTATGTACTCTGTATCTCTACTCCTGCCGTGGCTCCGCGGCAGCAGGGGGAGCTGTTTCATACTGTTAAACCACGCTTGGAGTTCCCTGAACAAGCTCAAGGAGTGGGAACGGCCTAGTCGGCTCCCCGGGGTGCCAAAGAGTTGGGATAAGTGGTATCCCTTTCCTGCTGAAATGGTGAAACTGTGGTCATGTCCTCCCGAGGTGGATGCTCCAGTTCTGGGGTTGTCTAACACATCCGTCATGCATTCCCCTGACACTAAGGGATGGGACAGGCGCATTGATCAGCTGGCTTGCCATGCTTTTGCCTGTGTGGGGACCGCGCTCCGTCTGGTCTGTGCCTCTGCTATTACAGCTGTTGCTATTAAAGGTTTGCTCAGGGGTCTCTTAAATGGGGCCCCTGATGATGCTGGTAGTGAAGAATATAGAGCTCTTCTGCGTTGTGAGGAATGTATTGCATATGTTCTCTCTGCCTTGGATGATACCATTAGAATGTGTGGCAGGGCTTCTGCATTGTTGGTGGCGATACGCCGCTCGGTTTGGCTGCGCCAGTGGGCAGCTGACAACACTGCTAAGAAGGCTCTCACTGGGTTTCCCTTCAAGGGGCTGCGCCTCTTTGGGGAACGTTTGGACTTGTTTGCTAAGGGAGGCAAGCTGCCTCAGCGTAGAAGGCAGCCCCGGTCCTTTCAGGGTTCAGGTGCCTTTTCTTCTTCCTTCAGGGGCTCCAGAATTGGACGGGGAGCTTCCTTTGCTGGAGCCCGTGGAGATTTTTGGGGCAGGGGCAGAGGACGTGGCCGCCCTGGCTCCTCCTGGGGTCCCAAGCTTAAGTCCTCACCCAAGCCCCCTCAGGCATGAAGGGGCGCCCTCACCCATCCGGGTGAGGGGACGGCTTCGGCTCTTGGCTCATGTATGGAGGCATCATGTCTGGATTCAGGATTCATCGGTTAGCTCAAAACCCCTTGTCAGCTCAGAGTCTGTCCCTGGCTGTCCACGGCCTTCTGGAACTGGGTGTCATCTGCCGGGTGCCCTTGAGGGAAAGGGGCAAAGGCTATTATTCCAATCTTTTCATTGTTCCCAAAAAGGATGGGTCCATCAGACCTATCCTATATTTAAAGCTTCTCAACAAATTTGTCAGACTCAGACACTTTCGCATGGAGACTCTGCGCTCAGCTGTGACTTTCCCAAGCCCAAGGGACTTCATGACCTCCGTAGACATCAAGGGATGCTTACCTTCACGTATCTATCTTTCCAGGTCATCAGAGATTCATCAGGTTCGCTCTGGAGGATCATCACTACCAATTTGTGGCCTTGCCCTTCGGTCTCACCTCGGCTCCCAGGGTATTCACCAAGGTGCTGGCAGGAGTGGTGGCTCTGCTGAGATCTCAGGTCATTCGCATTCTTCCCTACTTGGACGACATGCTTATCGCCTCTCAGTCCTTCCATCAGGCAGAGCTGGACACTCAGCGGGTGGTTTCCACACTGGAGTCATTCGGCTGGGTGATCAACCACCCCAAATCTTCCCTGTCTCCTTCCATGGTGAAGTCTTTTCTGGGCATGATTCTGGATTCAGCTCAGGTCAAGATCTTTCTTCCTCAGCAGAAGGTGGAGGTCCTTCAAGAGAAAGCTCAGCTCCTGCTGTCTTGTCCTCATCCATCCATCAGGCAGGAAATGCAGCTGGTGGGCCTGATGGTGTCCTGCTTCAAGGCGGTTCCATATGCTCAGTTCCACATGAGGCCTCTTCAGCTTCACCTCTTGTCAGTATGGGATCGGGACCCTGTGTCCTTGGATCAGGTGTTTGTCTTGTCCCCTCTGGTCAGGCGGTCTCTAGCGTGGTGGCTGGACTCCAGGAACCTGCGGGGGGGCAAGTCCTTTCTGGCCCCCTGCTGGGAGACTGTCACCACGGATCCCAGTCTGACAGGTTAGGGGGGATTCTGGAAGTCCCTGAAATTCAAGGGTCAGTGGGGCCCTCAGGAGGCCCATGCCCCTATCAACATTCTGGAATTGAGGGCGATCAGGTTGGTTCTCGCCCACTTAACCCCACACCTGAGGGGTCGGGCTGTTCAGGTCCTCTCGGACAACCAGACGGCGGTTGCCTACTTCAATCATCAGGGAGGGACCCGGAGCAAGAGGGCCCTCAAGGAAGTGTCCCTGATACTGTCCTGGGCGGAGTAAAATGTTCCCTGCATCTCAGCTGTGTACATCCCGGGGGTGGAGAATTTGGAGGCAGACTCTCTGAGCAGGGGGACCTCTCGTCTGGGAGAATGGTCCCTCAGCAGCAGGGTGTTTCGCTCCCTGTGCCACCGCTGGGGTCAGCCGGATGTGGATCTGTTTGCGTCCCGTCACAATCACAAGCTTCCAGTCTTTGTCTCTCTGTCCCAGGATCCTCTGGCCTTGGCCACGGATGCCCTGGCAATGCCTTGGACGAGGTTCCAGCTACTGTATGTGTTTCCCTTGTTTCCCCTGCGCAAAATAGTTCAGGAAGGAGTGCCAGCCATCCTGGTGGCCCCCTGTTGGCCAAGAAGAGTGTGGTTCGCAGATATCGTGCAGTTGGCAGTAGATCAGTACGCCCTGCCCCGGGTTCCAGATCTGCTCACTCAGGGGCACCTACGCCACCCCAATTTACAAACGCTTGATGGAAAAAATGGCTGCCTGCCTCGGTTGTAAAAACCATGATCAGGGCTAGGAAAAGGTCCTCTTCCATCTACTACAGGGTTTGGCGTACTTACATTGACTGGTGTGAGTCTAACTCGCTTTCCTGTCGTGTGTTTTCTATTCCTAGGATTCTGGGGTTTCTCCAACATGGTTTGGATCTGGGTCTTCAGCTCAGTAGTCTGAAAGGCCATGTTTCTGCTTTGGCTATTTTTTTCCAAAGATCCTTTGCTCAGCATCCCCTGGTCAAGACCTTTTTCCAGGGGGTTACTCACGTGCGTCCCCCACGTAAGCCTATGTTACCAATCTGGGACTTGAACTTGGTCTTGTCTGCCCTGCAGTGTAAGGAATATCTTCTGGAACAGGACATGCTGTATACTTAGAATAATACAATTCTGTGATTACTCACCTGTAGAATTGGTATTATATGTATACAGCACGTCCTGTTCCATCCCACCCTTGTTATTATTATCTTTAGTTACCTCTTTATGGTGATTGTTCTTATGTTCAAATTTTCATATAACGGTTATAGTTTTCCCGGTCTCTTGCTAACTGCTTTTCAATACTGTGGATTTTGTGGGAGGTCCCGGGTATATATGGGGCCGGGAGGAGCCACTTTTCTGTCTCTGCAGTTCAGTACCATCTACTGGATGTATAACCCAAGTGTAAGGAATATCTTCTGGAACAGGACGTGCTGTATACATATAATACCAATTCTACAGGTGAGTAATCACAGAATTGTATTTTTAAAACAGAGGTCTGGTTTCACTGATGCCTGCCTTATCAGAGGGGAATGTTTTTTGCCTTCCTCATAGGGAGATAGAGTCCCCTGGTGTATAACTGAAATACACAGATGACTGCTAGTTTTCTCCAGTAGTGTTTTTAAACCTAAATAATCATTATTTAACCACAAGTGATTGGGCTTGTTGTCACACACCAGCTGGAGCCCTGTGTGGGGTCAGCCAGATACCAAACTGAATCACTAAAGTCCCCATCAATATTCTAAGTATACAACACGTCCTGTTCCAGAATATTTCTTACACATGGGTAATACATCCACAAGATGGCGCTGGATTGCAGAAAACGTCTTGTGGCTCCTCCCGGCCCTATATAAGTTAGGGACCTCCTATAAATTCCCCAGTTTTTCATCTGCAGTCTGGTCTGTGAAGATAGAAGATGGCTCTCTATATATGCAGGCGAGCGGGGCTTACCAGCCTGCGGCCCTGCAGGACTATTTCCACCCGTTCAGGACCCACTGCCTCCCAGCCTCGGCTGACTGGTTCGAGTGAAGGTAGGGCTTTGGTAGGAAGGTGCTTGAGGAGCACTGCTCCGACCGCAGTCCCTGCTTGACATGGGTAGGCGGTATAGGCCTGTGGTGAGCCTTGTGGGATGCCCCCTCTCGCTTCCGGGGTTCCTCTTAATCCCTATCCCCCTTAGGTGTCTGCCCCCTCCTCTCCTTTTTATTTCACTTTGGGCGTTATGTGACTGCTGCTCCCTTGCCTCGCTCTCCCTGGGGAGACCTCGAGGTATATGCGGACGCCATTTTTACCTTCCCTGTGCTGCTTGTCTGCTGTTCCTAACGCGGTCCGTGAGTGCCCCTGCGGGGTGGCTATTTTATTGTGTATATCCTTATTGGAATGTTAAGCGTTGGTCATGTCCTCCCGAGGTGGATGCGCCCGTTCTCGGGTTGTCCAATATATCTGTCATGCACTCTCCTGATACTACTACCCTGCGGGATGGGGAGGACCGGCGCTTGGACCAACTGGCCTGTCACTCCTTTGCCTGTGTGGGGACGGCGCTGCGCCCGGTTTGTGCCTCTGCTATCACGGCTATTGCCATTAAAGGAGTGATTGAAGTGTCTATTGGACGGGGCATCTGAGGATGCGGGTAGAGAAGAGTATAGATCTCTCCTGCTTTGTGAGGAATTTATTGCATATATTCTTTCTGCTATAGATGATGCCATTAGAATGTGTGGTAGGACTTCTGCCCTGTTGGTGGCTATACGCTGCTCAGTCTGGCTACGTTAGTGGGTAGCTGATAATGCTGCTAAGAAGGCTCTCACTGGTTTCCCTCTCAAGGGCCTGCGCCTTTTTGGTGAACATTTGGATTTGTTTGCCAGGGGTGGTAGGCTACCTCAACGTAGGAGGCCGTCACCGTCCTTTCGGGGGATGGGTGCCTTTCTCCCATCCTTCTGTGGTTTCAGAACTGGACGAGGAGTCTCCTTTACTGGGGCTTGCGGAGATCACTAGGGGAGGGGCAGAGGACGTGGCCGTCCTGGCCTCTCCTGGGGTCCCAAGCCAAAATCCTCACCCAAGCCCCCTCAGGCATGAAGGGGCGCCCTCACCCATCCAGGTGGGAGGACGGCTCCAGCTCTTTGCTCACATCTGGAGGCTTCACGTCTCAGACCGGTGGATTCAGGTAGTGTCCTCCAGTTACAAGATAGAGTTTGCAGCCTGGCCGCCCCCAAGATTCATCAAATCCCGGATGGCTCAAACCCCCTGTCAGCTCAGGGTCTGTTCCTTGCTGTCCAAAACCTTCTGGAGTTGGGGGTTATCTGCCAGGTGCCTTTGAGGGAAAGGGGCAGAGGCTACTATTCCAATCTTTTCACCGTTCCCAAAAAAAGACGGGTCCGTCAGACCTATCCTGGATTTAAAGTGCCTCAACAAATTTGTCGGATTCAAACACTTTCACATGGAGACTCTGCGCTCAGCTGTCAATTCACTACGCCCGGGCGACTTCATGACCTCTGTAGACATCAAGAATGCTTACCTTCATGTACCAGTCTTTCCAGGTCATCAGAGATTCCTCAGGTTCGCTCTGGAGGATCAGCACTACCAATTTGTGGCCTTGCCCTTCGGTGTCACCTCGGCTCCCAGGGTATTCACCAAGGTGCTGGCGGGCGTACTGGCTCTGCTGAGATCTCAGGGCATTCGCATCCTTCCTTACTTGGACGACATTCTCATCACGTCCGTATTCTGGAACAGCACGTCCCGTTCCATCCCACCCTTGTTATCATTATTTTTAGTTACCTCTGTATGATGATTGCTCGTATGTTTTTTTTTTAATTCTTGTTATTATTGTTCTCCCGGCTTCTTGTTAACTGCTTGTCAATACTGGGGAATTTGTGGGAGGTCCCTGACTTATATAGGGCCGGGAGGAGCCACAAGACGTTTTCTGCAGTCCAGCGCCATCTTGTGGATGTATTACCCATGTGTAAGGAATATTCTGGAACAGGACGTGCTGTATACATATAATACCAATTCTACAGGTGAGTAATCACAGAATTGTATTTTTGTGGGGTCGAATCAAAGCCAGGGGAGAACTTTCACTCTTTTATTAGGAGAGAAACCTGTCATTGACTTTCATTGTCTATCTTAGGGCTGATTCAGAGCCCCAATGGACAATGAAAGTCAATGGCCATTTTCTCTCCTGAAAAAGGAGTGACAATTCTCACCTTTGGCTGTGTGGCTGCATATGCCTAAACAGATGCATTTCAGGACAGTGTGTCGCCATTTCCCCTGTTCCACAAGAGGCTGGTCAAGTAGAAGGATGAAGAGGAAGCATTGGTTGCAGTAAAGCCAGATTGTGTCTACAGCTTCTTTATCCTGTGGCTGTAAAGAAAGATTCTGTCTCAAATAAATGGCAGCCATTGCTTTGCTCCTGCAAGCTTGCAGCCTTCTGTTCAGTGGCAGCTTCAGGAAGCCCGCTTTCACCCCTTCCACCACTACTACCCACCCTATCCATCACTAACACATCCAGTCCTAGCACCTTTGTCTATTTCTCCTCCTTTCTCCATCTAACACAAAAATAGAGGAGTGTCGTTGATAAATTCAACCATTTCAAATTATTAACCATTTCAAATCATTAAATTAATGAATGAAAAGGGTATTGGGAAACCTTGTTTTGTATTTTGTTCTGCCAGCGATACCTTGCAAAATAGGAGATGATAGGAGTGATATGAATAGCAAGCTCTTGTGAAGGGCCACAGCTCTAGTAATGGAGATAACTTGCTAAATAAGACTAGAAGTAGTATAAATAGAAAGCTCCTGTGCAACACTGTAGAGGCAATGTGTCAGCAAAGCAGAGCTAACTAAGCTGTCTAAAGAGAAGTATTTGTGGTGATTTGAATTGCAAACTCTATGAAACACTGTAGAGAAAGCCAAGCTGTGATTAGATCATTATTGGTGGTGGTGGCTTGAATTATAAGCTCTTGTGTGGCAGTGCAAGATAGCTGTAGAGCAGCCTGCAATGTTGACTATCTGTGACAGGAATAGTCACAAATAATGCAGATTGCGACCCTAAAAAAATGGCAGGGACCTGTGGGGATGAACAGGTACACATTCCCACCACTACTAGCTCCCAACGGATATTTTCAGACCTTTTGTAATGACCGCTTGCCAATTCGACAATTACCTATTGGTGGCCTGTGAAGTTTTGCTGCAGTTTCAAGACAACTCCTTTTAGGTGGGACACCAAGTCCATGATCAATAGGGATTTTTAAATAGGTAAGTTACCCTTACCCTTCCTAAATGGCAGCATTGCCTCTAACATGTTTTACTTTATTGTCCAAAAAAAACTAAATAAATAGCTTTTTGTATAACAGCCACTTTAGAAGTTCTAAGGTGTTTATACTCTGACATGTGCTTGTCATTTTGCTTTTCAAAGAACAATATTTGTGGTTTGTTTTTTTACTTGTATGTTTATGAGCCAGCACAAAGTTCATTTCTCAGCTGGGAGGTGTTGTTTCCAGATATTGTGCTTATTGCTTGTGGTTGTTGCTGGCTGGCTATCAGCATAGTCTCTATGCTAATACTGAAGGAACTGAGGGTGGCAGTCTGGAATGGAGTACTACTGTATTAGGATACAGTGGTTACCACTCTAAGTTATGGCCCTGCACTCTTTGTTTCCTAAAGTAGCAGGCAGCTATTTCAGTGACTGTAACTGGTTGCTAGGCAACATGCACCTACCCCTACCTGTACTCTGCTGACACACTTCCAGGCTACTTTTGTTTAAAGTATCTCTACTCTGGTTTTATTTTTCAGTTTAAAGTATCAATCAGTATCATCTTAGTATGAAAATTGGTAAATGGGAAAGGAATTCTTGGGTTCTCTGTGTTTGTATTGGAATGCTTGTCCTGTACTAATTAGGACACCCTCACACCAGTTTGCTGCTAGCGCTAGTCCACCTGATCATACCCCAATTTATTAATATGACCTTCAGGTAACATCTTGCCACAGATATTGGCACAGTCGCAGTCAGTAGAACATCATATAGCTTTCTATATCCCCTGCCATTAAACATACCTCAAAAGCTCCTACACTAACCAAGGCCAATAGCATGTTTTTCTTCTAAAGGTTCTAATTTAATCAAACAACCCAGTATTGGTTGGTCTGCTAATGAAAGATAGAAAAGGTGGTGGCGCTGCCAGCACAGTCCCAAAAGCCTTGATCAAAGTGAGCCGCACTCAGCCTTTATTGAAAACATATACATATACAAGACTGACAAAAGTTTAAAAAACATTTAAAAAGGTGTTGGAAAAGGGGGGCTTAATTTTATGGCTCTAACACCACAAATACAAATATCATGATGAATGCAGTCAATTTAAAGTGAAAATAAAGACACAAAAATAAAAAAAAATATATATATATAGTCTCTGGTTCTGCAAAAACTGTGCAATGTGCACGGTGAAGTGCAAATAGTGCTATCCAAGGTGCAACCAAGTAAAGTGTCAAGTGCTATATAGATACCAAGTGCTATACAACATGCATTGTGATATGACTGCTAAAAATAAGGATAAAAATGGTATCACCAGGTCAGTGGAAATGGAGCCAAGTCCCCTCACCAAACAGCCTCATAGACCGTCGACGTGTTGTGTGCGGGGTCAACCAGCACTTCGTCAGGAGGTGTCAGGGGCTACCTCCTCACTCCCTTTTATGCTGTGTATAATGCCAATGAAATGAGTGCAACCAAACATGTGGTGGTGTCCCCTCCCCCGGCCGGGGGATTCTAATTTGACACCTGCTGGGCACATCACGTCCGCCCAAAAATTGCATAGGCTGGACCATGTAATGTTAAAACGCCGATGCGCACGAGCGTGCGGCCCCGGCCCCCCAGCGCGCAGGCGCACTCCCCTGCAGTGGGAGCCGCCTACCCGCCGGGGAACCCGGGGCCGCCACTCACACGCAGCGGTGCTCAGGGGAAAAGGCAGAGGGTGGGAGGAGGGATGGTCTACAAAAACTATATACACAGGCTTCACAACATGACATATACTACTGATGGATACAGTTATTATTGCAATTCATAATAGATCATTGAGACACTTGACATACAGAACTTAAACATATATAAGTTTGACCGCATAAACATATGTAAGTTTGACTGCTTTGATAAAATAATTTTTTCTTGTATCATATTCTAGTGCTTGCAGAATCTTCTCAAAATAGGCAACCCGGCAGGTAGGCGGCTCCTACTGCAGGGGAGTGCGCCTGCGCGCTGGGGGGGGCGGGATCACACATTCGTGCGCTCGCACACGTCGGCGTCCCCGGCGGGTGGGCGGCTCCCACTGCAGGGGAGTGCGCCTGCGCGCCCGGGGGGGCGGGGCCGCACGTTCGTGCGCATCAGTGTTTTAACATTACATGGTCCAGCCTATGCAATTTCTGGCCGGATGTGATGTGCCCAGCAGGTGTCTAATTTGAATCCCCCGGCCAGGGGAGGGGACACCACCACATATATGGTTGCACACATTTCATTGGCATTATACACAGCATAAAAGGGAGTGAGGAGGTAGCCCCTGACACGTCCTGACGAAGTGCTGAGTGACCCCGCACACAACGCGTCGACGGTCTATGAGGCTGTTTGGTGAGGGGACTTGGCTCCATTTCCACTGACCTGGTGATACCATTTTATCCTTTTTTTTAGCAGTCATATCACAATGTATGTTGTATAGCACTTGGTATCTATATAGCATTTGACATTTTATTTGGTTGCACCTTAGATAGCACTATTTGCACTTTACCGTGCACATTGCACAGTTTTTGCAGAACCAGAGAATATTTTTTTTTGTGTATTTACTTTCACTTTAATTGACTGCATTCATCATGATATTTGTATTTGTTGTATTAGAGCCATAAAATTAAGCCCCCCTTTTCCAACACCTTTTTTAATGGTTTTTAAACTTTTGTCAGTCTTGTATATGTATATGTTTTCAATAAAGGCATGGTATATCAATTTTTAAACTACTGAGTGCGGCTCACTTTGATAAAGGCTTTTGGGACTGTGCTGGCAGCCCCACCACCTTTTCTGTTTGTGTACATTTAGATGTCCCCTTTATCAGCCAGCACCAGCATTTACATAGATTAGTATACTTAATTTAGCAGTGCGGGACAAATAATCTTTTTCATGCTAATGAAAGATCTTTGGATTTTCGTGAGGATGCTGAGGTCCTTCAGCTAAAAAGAATCTGCAAAAAACAAACATTGGTTGCACAACATTTTGCCTAAATTTGCCTAAATTGGCAAAGGCTTGCAATGCTTGATACCCCTTCCTCATATAAAAAACTGCAGAAAACTGCAAGGTTGACCAATTGCAGTATTTACTCCTCTCCAGTCAGAGACTCTGTCTTTAAGGAGTGTTTAAATGTACCTTTTGTAGGTTTATACAAAGTGGCAATTTGCAAGCAGAAAATAAAAACATTTGGAACTCCTGTTCCAGGGCGCCAGCTCTTATCTAATCACGTCTCTTCCATCTTCTCTGACCGGAAGATGCCCCCAGCCATCAGTCACTGTGAGCTGACATGCTCCCTCCATTCACTGCAATGAAAAGGGGCATGTGAAGACCTATCCCGTTGGAATGACTCTCTTAAACTGCAGGCCATTGTTTTGCTTACAACCCCCCTAATCTGCATCTAGTGCCCACTTAGCTGTTTCTTTGGATCCCTACATTCCCTTTTCTGGTGTCCTTACCCTTATCCCTGAGCTGCCCCTTCATGTATGCATAATGCCCTACTGGCACATTGCACCTTCTATAGCTTTTATCTCACCCTGAACCAACCATCTGAAACCAACATTAAAATAGACTGCTCAAGAAAGTAAAACAAAAAAAGGTGAAAAAAAATAAACCTACTCCAAGTTACTTTATTTTTCACCCCATCCCACAGACAGTGAAGCACCCCTATCCCGTAGTTAGTGAGGCTTTCCCCCATCCCATAGACAGTGAGGCTTTCCCCCATCCGATAGGCAGTGCGGCATGCACCATCCCATAATTAGAGAGGCTTTCCCCCATCCCATAGGCAGTGAGGCATCCCCCATCCCATAGGCAGTGAAGCACCCCCACCCCATAGGTAGTGAGGCATCCCCCATCCCATAGGCAGTGAGGCTTTCCCCCATCCCATAGGCAGTGAAGCATCCCCCATCCCATAGGCAGTGAAGCACCCCCACCCCATAGGTAGTGAGGCATCCCCCATCCCATAGGCAGTGAGGCATCCCCCATCCCATAGGCAGTGAAGCACCCCCACCCCATAGGTAGTGAGGCATCCCCCATCCCATAGGCAGTGAGGCTTTCCCCCATCCCATAGGCAGTGAAGCATCCCCACCCCATAGGTAGTGAGGAATCCCCCATCCCTTAGGCAGCAAAGCTTTCCCCTATCTTATAGGCAGTGAGGCATCCCCCATCCCATATGCAGCAAGGCATCCCCCATCCCATAGGGGGATAGCCCATAGAGGAGAGCGTGATAAAGTGCAGGGGGCGGGGTTATAGATGTGCTTTGAACAGACAGAGAAGAGCTGGAGTCAGGGAAAGGACAGCAATCCCAGGATGCAGAGTGGCACAGTCAGAAGACATTTCCTGTTTGCAGGCTGCCTGATGCTCCATGTGCCACCATCTTGGATGTTTAAAGGCCCATAACATGCAGTAGATGCAGGTAGGGTGATTTTTAATGTGAGCAATCTGTATGTGAAGGATGTCAGAAACACAAATGGTAGACTCTTAATCAGGGTGAAGGACTGCTTTAAGACAAAAGAGCTCAAAGAAAAATATATATTTCAATGCAGAAGGCGCACTATATAGTTATGCAAGTAATGGAATTTACAATACCAGTCTGAGAGATGGGCTACAAATTATAGGTAAGTGATTAACAAGCAGAGATACAACATAAAGTCAGATTACCTTGATGCGTTCATTTGAGATGTTGGCAAGACATTGGGGGCATAAAGCAACCTGCTGGGATTGTGGAACTACTCCTAACATGTGTAGGTGACCCCTGGGAGGATAGAACCACTTGCCCTAGGTGGTTTCTGGTTCTTAACCCCCAGCTGGACACTCCCTATGCCCCTCTGGGCAAAGTCTCCATCCCTGTCTGTGCTGGGAGCTAGCTTACAACTTACAAATGCTTTTTTGGGGCATAACTCCTAGACCAAGGCCAATGCCAGCCCGATCATGGTGTTAAACCAGTGGGCTAATTGTGGCTAGGTCCAAGAAATGAGGGGAATGGGTAGATCAGAGATCTCTATATTCCTAGTATGTCACACACCCCGCTTCCAACATTCATGACACTTGGGATACCGGCCTGTAGAGGGCGATCTTGCAGAGATGACATGGAAAAAAGGAGCCCCTCCTGGTCCATAAGTACCCGGGACCTCCCACTATTCCCCAGTCTTTTCGTCTCTGCAGTCGACGAAGCATTCAGGAGATGACTCTCCTTCCTGCAGGTAGCCTGGTTACGCCCGGCCTTTTTCTATTTCTGCCTGAAGCCACATTTTTGTATTGTGATATGTATGTTATGCCTCCCAGCCTTGGCTGATGGGCTCGGGCAAAGGTAGATACACTCCTGGTCCTTGTTTAAAATCCTCCCACCTAGGGACTATTAAGGGGCATCCCGGGTAGCTTCGGCTGTAAAAATCCCCTATACTTGGCGACTAAAAAAATCTCAGCATCTCAGGATACTGGGCTCTCAGTTCCTTTGGGACAGACTCAGTGTTTGCGATGTGGGGCATCCCTTGTTGGGGATAACGCATTTCTTTGTGTAGCTTGTGCTCAATTGATTATAATGCAGCATTCAGAGGCCCAGGCCTCAGGGTCTGGGGCTCCGGCCTCTTCTCCCACACCACCTTGTCTTGTCCATACCCCCAGTGATATTGTCATGGGTGGAGAGTCGCTTTCTGATGTATGTGCCAGATTGGCTCACATTGAAAAATTAATGTCTAGCTCTGTGGCCAAGAAGGCCTCAGCTAAAAGAAAACATTTAGCTCCTGCTGTTGAGGAAAATGAGCTTGATTGTAGCGAGTGTCTTGATTGGTCAGATTGTTCTCCGGAGAAGGAGAATTCTTTGAGGAATCTGATGTTTCTGATGTTCAGCAATTTGTGGGTATTGACGCTGAACAAGGTGAAGGGGAGATTTTTGACACCCCTAAAGCTCTTGCTCAGTTGTATGAGGTTTTGGCAATCGATCTTCCAGAAGCAGTCCCTCCTCAGAGGGGGGAGTTCTTTGGAGCCTCCAAGCCTCGTTTAGCATTTCCAGATCAAAAACATTTTGAAGAAATCCTTCTTAAGGAATGGGAGAACCTGCACGGCTTCCTGGCATTCCTTTAGGCTGAGATAAGAAATATCCCTTTCCTTCAGACACTGTTAAGCGTTGGTCATCCTGTGCTCAGTTTGTCCAATTCCTCTGTTTTGCATTCTCCGGAATCTCGGCACTTATGGCAGTTGCTATTAGGTCTGTTATTAGAAATCTATCAAATACCTCAGGGCTTGATCCAGCCTCTGATGAGTATGCCGCTCTTAAGCGATGTGATTTATTTGTGTCTTTTGTACTTTCTGCTTTGGATGATACCATGGCCATGTGTAGCAGAACTTCCGCTTTGCTAGTTGCTATACGGCGGTCTATATGGCTACTCCAGTGGGTGGCTGACACGGTGGCTAAGAAGTCACTTATAGCACTCCCCTTTGGGGGATTGCGCCTCTTTGGTGAGAAATTGGATTCTGTCATTAAAGGAGGCAAATTACCTCAGCGTAAGAAGCAACGTCGTTCCTTTCGGGGATCGGCCTCTTTTAACCCTTCTTTTCGTGGTTCCAGAGCAGGCAGAGGATCGGCCTCTTCAGCCCCAAGGGGGACTGCATGGAACAGAGGAAGAAGACGTGGCCGTTCAAATCAGAATTGGGGATCAAAGCTTAAGGCTGCTTCCAAGCCTGCCCAGCAATGAGGAGGCGCCCTCACCCGTGAGGGTGGGGGGACGGCTGCAGTTCTTTTTCCAGGCTTGGGTCAAAGAGGTATCAGATGGATTCTGGAGGTTGTGTCCTCCTGGTACAAGCTGGAATTCGAGTTCCGGCCTCCGCCCAAATTTTTCAGGTCTCGGATGCCCGCGGATCCGGGGATCGTGCTGGGGCTCCGGGCAGCTGTTGCGAATCTCTTAAACATGGATGTTATTCGCCTGGTTCCTCTTGCGGAAAGGGGTCTGGGGTTTTACTCCAACCTATTTACCGTTCCCAAGAAAGACGGCTCTGTTCGGCCTATTCTAGATCTGAGGCGACTAAATCAATTTATTCGCTTCAGAAGGTTCCGCATGGAGTCGTTAAGATCAACGATCGACTCTCTCCGTCAGCAGATGCTGCTTTTGGTCGCAAAGTTCTGCAAGCTGCAGTTATTTAAGTTATGCATTTTTGCCTTGTGGGATACCCACCCATTATGGACACTGCTATTGGATATCCCAAGTGTCATGAATGTTGGAAGCAGGGTGTGTGACATACTAGGAATACATTTTGTGAGTACTCACCTGTAAAATGGGTATTACGAGTATGTCACACACCCCGCTTCCCCCGCCCTTTTTTGTTCAGGGGTCCTTTATATGGTGGTTGTTATTATTTTCAATTCACTATATAATTTGCTCTTCCTGGTTTTCTCACTGCTTTTTTAAAAGACTGGGGAATAGTGGGAGGTCCCGGGTACTTATGGACCAGGAGGGTCTCCTTTTTTCCATGTCATCTCTGCAAGATCGCCCTCTACAGGCCGATATCCCAATTGTCATGAATGTTGGAAGCGGGGTGTGTGACATACTCGTAATACCCATTTTACAGGTTTACATTTACAAGTTCTCACAAAATGGTATTTTTAGCAGGTTCTGGGTTCTGCATTACAAAGAGAAACCTATGCAAGGGTGCCTTTTTTTGGACCTGTTCTGATTCTGTATCGGGCTTGGTGCTGGGATATATAGTGGCCCAGCTATTGTGGGTTTTATGTCATCACTAAGTCTGGTGTTCCATGTGTGCATGGTTCCGCCCCCGAAGCCTTAGCAGTCAAGGGTCCAATGTGGTTCCATTTAGCTTGCACGACGGGGAGTCTGTGATCTGAGCCAGGGCTTGCTTATCTCACAAGAGGTGCTAATTTTTCTTCCTGGATGGGCTTTTTGTTACCTATGTTAGCAGATGGCTAATGAAACACACGTCTTTTGATTAAGACGGCCAGGGATCAGGAATCAAAAAATGAATAATCATATTGGCTCTATCTTAGACAGGCCGATCTCTGACAGGTGGCAACCAAGACCCTGGTTGCTAGTTAACAGGTTTGTGAGCTGTGGCTCCTTTAAGATTTGTCTTTTGTAATTGCCCTGTTCCCCTCCCAGATTATAAATTGGTCTGGCTCCAACCTTTCTCCTTTGTGTCTTTTGGATTTGTGCAAGGCGAGGCTTTCATCCCCCCTCCTCATGTTCTGCACTGGAGCTATAGAGCATCCTCAGTTAAGATGCTCCCAATTAGAGATAAGTGTACTTGTTAAAAATTTGATTCAGACGATTCGCCAAATGAGGAGGAGCCGTTGAGAGTTCATCTTAAAATGTCCCCACATTAAAACATTTAACTATGTTTTGTTCACATACATTTATATATATTTCTCCAACGCCCTGGACAAAGTTCACGTTAGGCTTTTCTTCCCCCTTTGGAAGAGAATGGAATTTTTGGAGAGCATTAGGTTCATCTCCACCCCATCGGGATTTTAGGGAGTGGAAGGTTTTTCTTTTCCCTAGCCTATATGAACCTTTGTATGGTAAGTGGTCCTGAGCAGAAAATCTTTCGTTTTACGCCAACTATGATATGTTGAAAAGTATTTTATGCTATAAAATATTGTTTTTGTTACAAATTCCCAACAAATATGAATTATATAAATCTAATTCATAGTAATATGCTGTATGTTTTTGTAATATAATTTAAGACAAAAGTATTTCGGGTAAAAGAGATGAGAACACAAGTATATCTGTATGGATGCCAAGTACAGCAAGCCAACAATTAGTTGTATGTAGAGTCAATGAATTATCTGTTTTAACAAGCTTTGACCAGAACTATATGAAACAATAATAACTATACCACTATCTAACTATCCTAAAATGAGAAAAACTGGATTTCATATTATGCCAACCCAAGGCAGGCATCCCAGTTTCATTAACCCCATGAAATCCAAGAAATGTTACCATTCTCCTCTCCCCTGTTGAAATTGAGCATTCCAATAGTCCATGAGGTCACCAGGGCTGGCTTTAGGTCTGTGGGGGGCCTTGGGTAAGGGAGTCTTAGTGAGCCCCAAAGCAGTGATTCACATACAGTAGTGTCACCTTTCAATTCCGCTGTCACAAATGGGTCATCTTCTGCTCGTTTACAGTTGCAATGTCCAGCTTGAGAATGGTTAAAACTTAGCTTTTACTTCATATCTTAAAATGAGGATAATTCCAAATGTAAACACACAACCATCAAACGTCTTGTATGTCAGAAAGGGTTCCCCTCCACCATTGGGACCAGGTAACGCGTTTCAGGCTGTTACCAGCCCTTAGTCATACTCGCCCTCCAGTCCTTATTGTCTTCCCTATAGCCACCAATCATCCTCTAGTCTTTGTTGCATTCTCAAGTGCCACCAAGCACCCTTTAGCCCTTACTGCTTCTCACCACCTCCCTTCCATGCCACCTTCTCCATGTCTCCCTTCCCCTGTTGCCTGTTGCTGAGGCCAGCCATGAGCAGGTCTGCACACACCACCAGCCATTCGATGGTTCAGGACCACTGAAAAATAATACCATGAACAAGTGTGAGCCTGAGTGGGCCCCTGAAGATGCCTGGGGCCCTGGTATTTGCCCAGGTTTGCCCTGTGCTGGCATCAGCCCTGGTGGTCACATGGTCCACAGGTCTCTTCCAGGTCTTCGACTGCAGTCAACCAAGCGACTGCAGCAGCCAGCACTTTAATTCACCGGGAGCCCAAGGAGAAAGGTAAGATTTCTCTGGTTTAACAGGTTTAATGGGAAAAGACAGGTCATTTAGGGTACAGCATACTATAGTGGTTAAAGAAATAGGAGGGGGAGGACTGGTATACTGGATAAGGAGATCTGCGGGTTACTACCCAGCAGTGAAAAATTATGTGGACTTGAAACTGAAGGAATGAATGCTCCTAAAGCTGAATGTATAAAACTGGATGGCACAGTAAACGATCATATTGAAACCAATCATTTCTGGTCAGTAAAGCCACTGTAGTCCACCCTGCATCATGCCAGGGTGGACCCATCAAATGTACATATAAACATATGCAACAGTAATCATAACGTTAACAAAATGATCATAACGTATACATGGACAGTATTACCAGTCGGTAGCAAGTTAGTCAGTGATCGCAGTACACATGCCAATGTTTCGGAGCACTCTGCCCCTTTGACAAGGCCTGTGATCGCATTTTTTGCGATCCCATTTGACCCATTTGATGGGTTCTTTCTGGCATGATGCAGGGCGGACTACAGTGGCTTTACTGACCAGAAATGATTGGTTTCAATATGACCGTTTACTGTGCATGATTTTTTCTTGACTCAGCATTCCAACCTGCATCTTTTGTCTCCTCATCAGGATCGTGACAGGTTCACCCCATAGCTCCTTATGGTAATGCATGGTTACCTTTACATAGCGCACTGTACCTATACTGTATATGTTAGTGTTAATACTTCCACTTTCTTTATTACATTGAGGTGAACAAACACTCCTGATGATACCCAGAACCCCATATCTACAGAATTATTCATTGTATCCTTTTTTTCTATGCATGTGATCAAGAGAACTGTTAATACTGTTTATGTATGATACCCTAATACATTTTATGTTTAATCTTATTTTATTGAATTTTAGGCATATAACAATTTCACAAATATACATGACATAAAACACAGTACAATACACATATTAATACAATACAATATAATACCCCACATCACCGCAAATCTCCCTCCTCCTCTACACCAGCCTCGGTCCTCCTGCCCAGCCCGTGAGCCCGCTGATGCTAGCCACCTGGCCAAACACTCCTCCTGCTGATTCCACCTAGCCCGGGGCGGGGCTCTTGTACCACCTGGAGATCAGCTTAAAGTTTTTTTCCTGAGCTTTACAGGGTTTCGCCATTTTATGTGTGAGGTAAAACGCCTTTTCCCAGTCTTCGTCCTCAAAAGTCCTCCCAATCTCCCTCTCCCACTCTGCCACGAGGTCTAACTTCCCTGAATCCTCCTCCCCCAAAATAGCGTACAAGGTCGAGATTACTCTCCTGGGTCGCTCCGCAGCCTCTAACACATCCTCAAATTGGGTCCTATCTCTTGTTATTTCACCTAGATCCCCTAAGGAGCCCAAGTAGTTATGCAGCTGGCTCACAGCCAACCATGACACCGCTCCCCCCCCTGGCCCCCAGCTCCCCCTCCGTGGGCGGTCTGCCATCCACTAGCGCGTGTCTTAATTTTGTTCACGAGGACGCTTCCCATCCCAGGAACCTCGGAACCCTCAAGCCCGGTAAGAACTCTGGGTTGCCCAACAGTGGCAACAACGGGCCCGGTCGTGTTGTGATTTTCAGGTTCCTGAGACAGTCCTCCCAAGTCAAGAGGAGCTGGGCCGTCAAGAACGGCAGGTTTACTTTTTGTAAAGTTTTCGGATCCACCCAGGGAAGAGAAGTCAAGCCCCAGACCAGTGAGTCCTGCTCTATCGTAACCCATTGTTTAGAACCCTCTCCATGGTACCAGTCTACCATCCTGGTCAACATAGCTGCTCTATGATAATTCTCCATGTCCGGGAGCCCAGCCCCCCCCTCCCCTTAGGCCTGGCCAATTTACGGAGACTCAGTCTTGGGTGCCCCCCCCCCACACAAACCTTACGATTAAGGACCGCAGCTGCCTGAAAAACGTTTGCTGCCATACACAGGTACCGCCTGAAATACATATAGCAGCTTGGGCAATACGTCCATCTTCAACAAGTTTATCCTTCCCATCCATGAGATGTTCTTTCTCCCATAATCCTCTAAGTCCATTCTCGTCTTAGCAAGTAAAGGGTCATAATTCAGACTGAATAGCAAGGCTGGGTCAGCTGGTATAAGGACCCCTAAGTAACTGATGGCTGCTCCGCACCACCAAAAAGGAATGTTCCCTTTCAGCCTCTGAACCAGACACCGGTCTACCAGACTAATGTTCAGCATCTCCGATTTGGACATGTTGACTTTGAAATTACTGAATTTCTGGAACTCCTGTATGATTTACGGCAAAGAAGTATGGGGTGATGTAATGTATAGAAGTAAGTCATCCGCATATAAAGCTAATTTATGTGTCTTGCCTCCTACCTCTATCCCCTTAACGTCATAGCAACCGCTAGATGCTCCATCACCAGCACAAACAACAAGGGCGACAGAGGGCAACCCTGTCTCGTCCCGTTCCCCACCGGAAAAGCCGATGACAAAAGCCCGTTTGTCCTTACCCTCGCTGTGGGACCTCTATAGAGTGCTTGTAGTTTCCCTCTCAGAACTGGACCCAATCCCGCCTGTCTAAGGGTATGTTCCAGAAATCTCCAACTAACCCTATAAAACGCCTTTTTGGCGTCCACCGACAAAAGACACATAGGGATTTTATTGGCTTTCGCATAAGAATTTAGAAGAATAGTCTTAATTGTATTATCTCGGGCCTCTCTTCCCGACACAAACCCTACCTGGTCTGTATGGGCCCAAGAAGGCAGCAACCTCTTCAGTCTGTTAGCAATGATTTTGGAATAAATTTTCACATTCACATTGATTAGAGATATAGGCCTATAACTGCTGCAGACTGTTAGCTCCCTCCCCGGTTTGGGCAAGACTGTGATGTGAGCCTCTAGGGTCTGCATCGGGAAACCGCATTCCTCTGACACTGCATTAAAAGTTTTAGTCATGAATGGGGCCAGCTGGGCTTTAAATTGCTTATTAAAATTTTACTGTGAAGCCGTCAGGTCCTGGGCTTCTCCCAGAAGGGGCCCCGACCAGAGCTTCCAATAATTCCAATTGCTCAAAGGGAGACCTCCAAGGTGTCTCTGTCCAGGGCGTCAAGGACCGGCAACCCTGTGTCTTCTACATATCTCGCCAGCTCCCTCTCCAGAGCCTCCCCCTGCCCCCCTCCCAATATTGTACAACTGCGAATAAAACCGCCTGAAAACCTCCACAATTCTTTTGGGGTCGTGCACATGCCCACCACCCATGTCCTTTATATTCGGTATATACGTTTGGCGCTGTCTGGGGTGTAAAAGTCTAGCGAGGGGGCGTCTGCATTTATTGTTATGCTTGTAATAAAATCTATTTGCCAATTCCCTCTGTCTGCTGATCATTTTGTTTAGTAAACTCAACAACTTGCTTCTAGTTTCCATCAGCTCCATCGTGATAGCCGGGGTCGGGCTCCGCTTGTGAGAAGTTTCCAGCCTAGCGATGTTATCTAACAGCCCCTTCACCTGTGTGCCCCTCTCCTTCTTCAACCTCGATGCGTGCTGAATGAGAGCCCCCCTCAGAGTACACTTCAGGGCCTCCCACTGTATGGGGAGCCCAGTCGAGTCATTCTAATGATTTCTCAGGAAATCACAGAACACAACTCGTCCTGCAGGAGGCCCTCATTCAACCACCACTGCCATGGCAGCTCCGCCAGCCCAGGCAACTCCAACGACAGAAGCAAAGGAGCATGGTCTGACCAAACTCTGGTGTCAGTGGTCGCCACTGGGGACCACTGAAGCGCATGGTGACTTATGAAAAAATAATCAATCCCACTATAAGAAGCATAGATGTTCGAGTAAAAAGTGAAGTCTTTGGCACCGGGGTTGCAAGTCTTCCAAACGTCAATCAATTGTCTTTCGTGAAGAAATTTTTAAAAGGCTCTAAGTTTTGTGTAGGACAAAGATGACCACCCCGTTGAGGTGTCTATCAGCGGCTCTATTGCCATATTAAAATCCCGCACAGTATCACCACCCTCTCTGCAAAATCCTCCAAGGCCCAGAGGATCCTTTGAGCTGCCCGCACCTGATCAGTGTTTGGCAGATAAACATTAGCTAGGGTAAACATTCTCCCCCCTATTTGGGCCTTAACAAATACGTATCTGCCCTCCGTATCTATCACTTTATCCAGGGATACAAACGGTGCGTTCCTGTGGATTGCTATTGATACCCCCTTAGTTTTGGCTTCAGGGTTCGGGGCGTGAAACCATGTGGGAAAATTTTTGTCTTTACAGTTTGGTATCTTATCTACCCTAAAGTGAGTCTCCTGCAAGAATAGAACATGACATCTCTTTTTGTGTAAGGAGTACAGGATCTGTGACCTCTTAGAGGGGTCATTCAGGCCTTTCACGTTAAATGAACATAATGTGATGCGGGGACCCCACCCTCACCTCCCCCATTCCCCCCCCCCCCCCCCCCGGAACCCCAGGCTCTAAAGGAAAAACACACGGTGTGCGACGACAAACAACAAAGTACAAAGACACACACACAACAAACAAACCTAGTACCGGCTCCTATCCGGCACTGTGCAACACTATGGAAGGCTGTTCCTCCCAACCTAAACTATCCACTTCGGGAGTAACTCCCAACAAACTGCCCACCCCTGACAAAGTATAACTCCCCAGGGGTGGTCAGTCGCCTACTTGGGGAACTTGGTCGAACACAGCCGCGAAGAGGTCCGTACAGCCCATTTTAACAGTAAACTTTCATGCGTAAACAAAATGCGGGTTCATAATGTAATATCAACAAACAACCTATCAGAGGCAAGCTGGACACCCCACCCAAGGGTGCAACCAACCCAACTATCGGAGCCCACACCTAGGTCCCGCACCCGCCGGGGAGGAGGGGGGGAGAGCCGGGGTGGCTCAACCCCAACCCCACCCCCCCGAAGGCGCCGGGGCAGGCCCGCCGAACATCAATGGACCCCAGTTCCTAAACATCTATTAAACGTTGCATGAATAAAAATGAACTCAGACAAGCGAAAGCAACCCCCGTGACCATGACCAGAGGAGGAGCACAGCCCAGAGCCGCCCAATAAATCTCCGGCCGATCATAGATCGAACCCCTTGGGTTCTCCTGGGCCATGGAAGTGAAAAGGCACAGTTTCACCCCACCAAGCTACCTCCCCCCGCCAAACTGTCCTTTCTGGTGCCGTGGCCCCTCCCCCCCCTCGCGGCCACCTTAGGTCCCTCCCACCCCCCACCCATCTGAAGTCTCCTCTTCCTCCGCTGCATAGCCAAAATGAGGGCAGTAGTGTCGCCCCCCGCCCGTCGGGTACCAGTGCTTAAGCATCTGTCATAAACAAGCAAGGACGATCACAGAAATGCAATAATAAGTATTATTTGGTAAACATTAGACACCCCGACCGCCGTGGTCATGCACGGTCTAACCCGCCCCCCCCCCTCCCACGCCTGCCCCCCGGGCGGAGTCTCCTCAACCCCTGTGGCAAGGGCTGAAGCGGGGCCGGCAATGCCCCCGTCAGCCAATCCGGTACCTGAATCGTGTCCATCGACAGAAATTCGAACAGCATCGGTAGTTCCTCATGAGACCTCAGGAAAAATTAATCTTGATTCTTCCGCACTATTAAATGAAATGGGTGCCCCCACTTGTACGAGGCCCCCAAGCTCTTGATTTTATCCAAAAGCGGGCGCATGTGAAGAGAAGTGCGGAAAAAGTGTGATCCTGGTGCCGTTCCAACTCACTGGGCCCCTGTCCCAAGCCGCCTTCACTATTTCCTCCCTGTCTTTAAACGACAGGAGCCTGCACAAAACATTCCGTGGAGACCCTTGACCTCCCAATGGCCTACTCACAATTCTATGGATCCGCTCAATCCGGAACTTCGCCTCTGGTGGCCTCCCCAACAGAGAATTGAAGATCGCCTGCCCCGAAGCTCTCAGCCTGTCGCCCCCTATCTCCTCTGGGATCCCCCTCAATTTCACATTATTTCTTCTTCCTCTATTTTCAAGATCATCAAGGTGCAACTGAATTTCCCTTTGCTGCCGTTGGACCTCTCGTTGTAATCCCGCCAGCTCTGACAATTCTCGGGCCATCTCCTCTTGGTTTCTCTCCACCACTACCGCTCTTGCATCTAACGTAGCTGTCTGCTGCTGCAAGTCCTCGATATCTTTTCTCACCGCCTTTTCAATTCGAAGCGCAATTGACTCAAGGTCCACCTTGGAGGGGAGGAATTGTAAGTCCTCTTTAGTAGCCAGGGACTGCAAGAGGTTTCTCAGTGCAACCCCCCCAATACCCCCCTCCGCTTGTAGTGAATGATCCCTTTGCGGGGTTGTAGCGGGGAATGTAAACCCCCCCTCCAGCCAAGCCATCCGTGCTCCTGCTGCTGAACCTTGGCACCAAGCTGGTAGGGGAGAGGGTACAGAAATTTCCTGGCAAGGGCTACATCTGGCAGAACCATCTCTGTTGCACCCACTTGGGGACGCTGGGGGGATCGAGTCTCGTCTCTTCGCTGCCGCTTTCACTGCTGCTGCCGCTGCCAGGTTCCATCCTCATATCTGGACTTATAATGGGGGAGCGATCTGCCTCCCTTACATTTCTGGAGGGGGGAGTGGGGGGAGCAGAGGGCGCTCCCCAGCCTTGCCCTCCCAGCTCTGTGTTTCCAGGGCTGCTCATGATGTGGGAGCCCTGATCCATACAGCTGTGGCTCCTAGAGTCATCATCATTTAACGTCCAGGACTTCCCGTGCTCGCCCCCTCCATATCCACACAGGCAGCATGATCGCTGCTGCAGCTGCTCTCACTGCCGCTCTGGCCCGGCTTCTCGCCCACGTGCTCCTCTCCTCTCTCCCCCTCACCTCCGTCTGAGCCGTTCTTCACCTCCTCCAGGCCGCTCACACTCCGGTGAACGCTCTCCTCCTCTGTCATTCACAGCTGAGCCGGCGGGGGACAGGGTGCTCACCGGCTCCTCTCTCTTCTGCCGCTCTCGGTCGCGTCGCGTCCCCGCAGCCGGCGCCATCTTGTCCAGCTCCCCCTGTGGTCTCCGCATAGCAGGGGGGGCCAGGAAACGGGCGATCCCCGCACAGGACACCATCCCCGGATTCTTCCCTCCTCTCCTCTTCTTCTGTGACCCCATCCTCCATGGGTCCTGGTCAGATAGGCTGCGCTGCTCTGCTGTAAAGTCTGGGCCAAACAGAGCTCCACAAAAACGCTGCTCACTCGGCCATGTCCAAGCCACGCCCCCAATACATTTTTAATTGCAAATCAAGCTGGCGTATTTGTGGTGTGCTTTTGATCCAATTCCATTATTTAATAGGTGTAAAGTGCATGAAAATAATTTTTGGTGCAATATATAGACTCCCAAACATGACTGAGGAAGGGTCAGCTGCATAAACAAACAGAGAAGGTGGCACAGGCTGGTACAGTGATAATGGCAGATTTCAAATACCTAGGTTCTGACTGGAGCCATGGTTCTGTTTCAAATTCCTTAGTTAGCTTTAAGATAACTTTATGAGTTTGTACCAACACTTTCTTATATTCTTATAGGTAACAAATATAAGCAACGGAAATTCTATCCCTCCTCTCTGATACCTGCAGTTAAACAGGCAATAAAGGCTAAGAAAAGGACAATTAAAAATGTCAAAGCTTTCCTTTTTCTTGTCTCACACCCTTTTTATGTTCTTCCTCCTCATATTCTTTTCATTTTTTTCTCTTCTCCCTTTTTTTCTTATTCTTTGCCTACTAGTGTTCTTAATTTCTGCTGTAGCGATAAAAATATTTATGTGACTGCATTATATATATTATCTTTGTTACAAAGTGGATACCATATTATATGTAATATCGTTTGAAGCAAGCTGTGGGTGAATGTGCTGTAACAATTTAATAATAGTGAAAATAAATAAAAACTACAGAGCTGAGCTTCTTAAAACAGTCACTAAAGCCTGCAAAAAAGTAATAGAGCTGGCAAAAGCACAGAATAATAGACATTCAGAAAGGCCAGAAAGCAAAACCAACCCTAAACTTTTGTTTGAAATATATAAATTCAAAGAAAACATCAGAACAGGTAGGTATTAATGGGGATTTGGTCAGTTGGGGTCAAGAAGAAGGCAGAGTTGCAAAATGTTTTTTTAGCTCTCTGTACACAAAAGAGGGGCAAGGAGTTGATATAGGCAATGCCACTGCTGGCAATGCCCTAATCAGAAATCTTAACTGGCTCAATGTAGATATCATCTAAGGAAGGCTAAATAATTTGAATGTGAACAAGACAAAAAAAGTAATTTTTCACCCCTGTTCTTCATCTCAGATTTAGCCTAATACTATCAGTGTCCGTAAGGAAGAATACAGCCTTTTGCCTCTATCAACAGTTTGCCTCGAAAGATCCCTCCTTGAGTCTTCTGTTTCTATTGTCATCCAAAAATAATGTTCTTCCTAGCAATGCTGTTCCAAGCAAACTGAGTGCCGAAATTGTTATTTTAGTTGTCATAATTACACAAACAACATACAAGATATCTCACATTCTGTCTTGTTACTGACAATGCCAGTTATATAAATGTATCCCCTACCTACAAAATACCATTCCCACAAAACTCCGAGTAATAATAAGAACTAGAACAAAAACCAAGACAAAAATCAGGGAGTAGGGTTAGGACTTATATGCTTACCTTATATGCTTAATTAGTCTAATCAACAAAGGCAGAGTTGATGTTTTTCAAAGAATTGTTTTTTATTAACCTTTGGATCCTAAAAGCTACAAACATGGTTATGCTCCAAAACTCTTTCAACTTTCTGAAATTTTAATCACAGTTCTTTCAACACTTATTTCTAAGCTTATGTTGCACCACAGCTAATATATAGGGTGTATATATAGGTTTAGAATTTGAATTGGATTGTGGGCAGACCTAATAGTGCATTCTAATTTATACCCTATGTCTACTTTTACATCAGGTTCTCAATGCTTTTTCAAATGTTCCACAGAAATGTGTAGCCTATTTTTTCACAATGTCTGCAGCAGTCTGGTGGTTTATACCCATGCATTACCCATGTACAATATCTCCATGACATCTCTTTTACATCCTTGAAATCCAAGTGTGTGAAGTCAGCATCAAAAACCAAAGCAATCAGATATTTTTTGTGTTAAGTACCACGTCACTCCTGGCTAAATTGCTATATTTTATCCAGTACCAAGTCTCTTACACTGAAAACAAATACTTTACTATAATGAATAACCTGTACCCACCCAATCTCCACTATTTACTTGTATTCTAAATTTAAAAAAATTAGCATTATGTACCACTAGCAAGGGGCAAACTAAGCAATCGTATACACATTTGTGTTAAATTGACCACAAAATAAATATCAATATGGAATTCCCCTTTCTGAGGTTCAGAAATCAGAATCACAATCCTACTTCTGATCACCAAGTTTTCAAAGGTGTATTGAAAACACAGGGTTCAAAGAGATGCAAAAAAGTTGAAATGTACACCAGAATATTAAGTGGAAGCAAAACCTCTGTAGAATAATAGGTATATAATTCAATTCAAAGCACTACAATTAACATACATAATGCACAAGTATGTGTTGAGAAAGGACAGGTCACTTAAAGGGTCCAAGCTCACACTAACATCCTCCTACCGTATCACCATGGGAATATTGTAAAATGAAGCATTTCAAAGCATCTCATAGTCTCTGATTATATGTAAATCGCTAATGTATTCTAATCGAACAAGGGCATGTGATGATGCAGCTTTGTGAGCCAGGCACATGCTTTGCTGTGGTCATAGTCACCTGTGTGACCATTGTGGCTTGCCAGGCTCACTCATGCTGAAACTCCGATAGACAAACAGCCTTAAGAAGCGTGAGCGCCATACAGCATCACACAGAGACATTTTTTTGGCCTCAGCGTCCGATTTAACAACTAAAAAAACACTAACCCCAGCTAGAGTCTTATTTTACACTAGTGCCAAAAAGGATGCAGCATTGGGCACTCTGGTTTTTGCAGTGGCAGATGAAACCTGGCACTGTAGCTCAAGATCCCATAAATCACAATGGCCAGAACTGGATTGAAGTGTGTAAATTACATTTTCAGCCAAAAACAGACAAAAAAAGCTATACTCCCCTTTTCTCCCATGTAGACCATTGCTTCTAGTCCAGGGCTGCAGCGCTTACAGTACCTGAATTGCTGAATGCAGGTCCCTCGCCAGCTGGCACCATACGCAGCGCCGCTTTCTCATTGTGAGTCTCAAAATCTGTAGTATTTGATTAGTAAAATGTATCCTCGAAAACTACAGCAAGTCTTGTTGCGTTTATTTATTACTATTAAAATGTTACATTGCTTTTCAGGGTGGAGAACTGTCGCTCATTGATCGACATCAGAGGGCATTCCTAGAGCCGGTCAGAGCTGACAGCACCAAAATGGGAGCAGTCCTAACATCGCTCTCTTGTAATGAGTTTTTTTCTCTTTGATGACACAGTATCTAGTGTTGGAGCTGCTCATAACCCATTTGTTGTTTCCTTTGTTCTGTTTTTTCCTCTGAAGTCATTCCTAAATATAAGAAAATATATATTTTTATAGTTGCCAAATAGCACATGGATTTATGTCTTTTGGACAACAATTGTTTATGTACCACTCACTTGGAGACATCTGGAGAAGATGGCCCCATCCTATAAGCTTGAGCGATGAAATATCCAAAGCAAACTAATCTAACTTTAATAGTAGTTTCAGGAAAAGCTTTGACCTCAAAGCAGCATTTGTCAAAAAAGTAAATGTCTAAGCTAAATCGATTGTTCATAAAGTAAATTGTAAAGTTGGATGGTAAACAATAAAGCATTGTCATAGATCGAACAATGTTTTGCTCTTCTAGCAATGGGTCAGTGAAAACATATGAGGACAGTAAAAATGATTTCCACCATCCCTTTCACCACTCATTGCATGTGGGAATGATAAGCAGAGCTCTGATATGCATTCAATGTAAGTACAAAACGAAACAGTTCTTGCAAATATTGGACAAATTTTACTATGTCTGCTCTTTAATAGTTAGATCTATTTATGCTCTGTTTTTAGTTAGATCTACCAGGCACAATAAACCGTGTGTTCCTGTTACAACTACAAATGCTTGGTCCCCCAAAAAAGCTTCTGTAAGGTGAAAAGATTCAGTAATGAATAGGATAAATATAAATGTGCACTGTGATGAATACACGGGCCGGCTGATTCATTACTAACGCCAGGTAGCGACAGATGAGCATCTATAGAGCGGATTTCAGAGCGACCGCTAGTAGTCGCTGTGCTCGGCCATGGTCCTTTGTTTTAGAGCGCCTCAGTCTCTTGCCGGCATTGATGAATATGATGTGTGAGTCGCAGTACTATGCTGTATGGGAGCGAACGGTAGCACCAGCTCAGTGCAACTGGCTCCATATTCATCACAAAAATAGCCTCAAACATCGCTGGCGCTCAAAATCATGTAGTTGTAGCCCATAGCGCCAAAGGCTGTGTGATTAAAGTCTGTTTATGAACATGTATCCACTAGTAACAAAGCGAAAACATATGGAATTACATTATTATAACATTGTAACATGAACACTTTAATACCAGACATGTAAGGACAATTCTGCATAAAAATATTATTAATCCAAAAAGTTTTCAAAAATGTCATTTTCTTGCCCAGGATAAATGTCAGAAGTTTTGAGATTTTTTTTAAGAAAAAAAAATTGGGATCATGAAAGGGATTTAAGGATCGTCCATAGAAATGTATGGGAGAGCGCCAGGTAGCGAGAGGTAATACATGGGGCTCTGCAAGGCTGAACGCCGGCGCTGTATGCTGTGCCTGGAATAATGATGAATCTTACGCTACATGGCGTTGTTCTAGTCGCTCACCAGATTCGGCTTCATAAATGTAATTGCGTGCCATCTCTGGCATTCACCTGCCGCTACCTGCCGCTTAACAGCCACTACCTGTCGCTATCCCTTCATGAATAAGGCCCGAGGTGGACCTGCATTGTCTGCTTACTGCTCTACACAAGAAGTCCTTTCCGCCATCAGAAGCCAGGTTCTGTATCTTTACTAAATATGTATCTACAGAACCAGACTTCCACTGGAGAAAAGGGCTCCTGTGTGGTGTGGAGCAGGTATGTACACTCTATAATCTATCATTTTCAAATTCTATGTTACAGGGTGAGGAGGAGTGGCAGAGAAGGTTTATCTTCATAAGCCTTTCACACCAGTTTCTGTTCTTGGCATCTAGTGCCTGTTGCAGCCATCTTTTTCTGGTCCTGAAGCTGAGGTCCAGTTGCCGCCACATCCCCTGTATCTTGCTACTATTATCTCCAGATTTTCCTGCTGCCACCACCGCCATAGGTGGTTGCCGGGTCTTCTACCTTCATTCAGGTGCCTCTGCTGGGGGGCATGAAGCAACACTGTGGTGCATGGAGGCATTTAGAGCTACCACTGCACTGCAACGCAATGGACGCATTGCTTTTCTCTGCACTTGTGCATTTCCGCCTAAATGTGGTGGAACAAAATGCAACAAAGCCCATGATAGCTTACCTTTGCTTGGTCCAATGGCACATGTGCAGATATAATTCCTATATAATTCAGCAAACGTCTCTGATTGTTTACAATAGGGAGCAAGAGTGGATGCATCCCTGGCATCTTCAAGCTATGTACTCACTTCCATCCCAGCCTTTCAGATAGGCTGGGGTGGGAGCGCGCTCACCACTGGGCATTGCGCCCCATAGAAGTGTATCAGAGCCATTTTCAAAATGACATGGACTATAGCCTGTGCATGAGCCACTGGACCAGTTTTTCTGGGCATTCTGGGGGTTTCACACAGCTGGGCATTCCAATTTAGGATGCACCTGGGCACGGAACTAAACTGGGAATAGTTAAAATCATGGGATTTTAAGCAAAAAAAAAACTAAATAAATCAAGGAAAATAATTACTAAAATACACTCCCTTCAACAAAATGTATCAGTAAAGTATAATCTGGTTATAATTAGGAAGGAAAAACTGACCTCCTAACTCCCTCAAACTCAAGGCAGCATTGGCTTTATTGTGGTAAATCAGCCATGCAAGCTCTTTTGGGTGGCAACCATTTTCATGTATCACTGTTGAAAAACAAACCTCTTCACCTAATCAGTCAATGCCCTAGGAGAAACCATGCAGAAACCACGCAGCTGACAAGAAGCCATAGAAGGAATACTACTTCTTATCTTTTGGAGGTCGTCGCAAAGCCAAGCGATATTGGTTGAAGGTTACAAATAGAGATGAGCAAACTTTTCAAAAGTTCGGTTTGCCAAACTTTTCCGAAAAGGTTTGGTTTGCTCCGAACTTGTTCGACATGAACTTTCATCTAAAATGTGTAGAAAACAATACCTGATGGCCCTAAAAGTCTTTATTAACACTCTGAAGTCACCCATGTGTATAAAAACATGTTTTAGTGGACTAATTAGCATTTTAATATCCATCGGCTGTCTTTGATTGTTTAAAGCACACTAAAAATGGGGAGCAACAGCAGCTGCATCCCCTGCATTTTTGGCTGTGTGCTCACGTCCACCCCTGCCATTCAGATAGGGCACTGGGCATCTGGCCATTGGACCAGGAAGAGGTATGTCTTTTCTGGGCATTCTGGGGGGTTTCACACAGCTGGACATTCCAATTCAGAATGCCCCTGGGCACGGAACAAAACTCTTTAAGCAAAAAACTAAATAAATAAATCAAAAATAGGTAACATAATAAAGTTGATCATGATTAATACATTATAAATAAAGTAAAATAATTACTAAAAAATTATCTTCAACAAAAATCTTTATTTTCTATATGTTCTAGTGCCCCTTTAGGGTCTCCTTCTGGCTGGTGGCCCCTTCAACTAAGAGTTGTACTATAGCTCGCATTGGGCCTATGGTAACTTTCCAGCCCAGTCTCTAGTAAATGAGGGTGCTCAGTTGTAACTGAGGTGAGTTGATACATGAGTTTTTTTTTTACTTTACCTTCCATAGGACGAGGTTGGTCCACTTTAAGTGTTTAAGTGTTGACAATATATCTAGGACTGCTTCAACCCCCAGGAAAAACCTTTGTTAATATGTGCTTACCATTATGAAATCTGTTTTCCAGTTTATTGTGTGCAACTGAGATAGCGATTATTGTGTTTAACCAAAGGTCAAAAACCTGCTGGTCAGGCTATTGATAGTAAAGAAAGAGATCAATGTATAAAAACAAGGAGAGCGTGAGATAAAGCTTTCTATTGAAGGTTTCTCAGCAGCAAGGTGATTACACCCAAACCAGTGCTGAAAACTTCAAAACCAGTGCTACTGTTTCTGTATTGTTCTTTGGGTGCCATGATTTGGGCAGCCCACTGCTCCAGCATGTGTACACTCACTGCTTGTGTTTATCTTACTGCAGGGATGGGTTAATGGGGAGGAAATATTCCTATGTGTGTTAGCAAGCATACATTGACCATTTATGCACAAAAATCCAAATCCAAAAAGCTGAGGTCCTGTGCAGAGCCATGAGCTTAAAGGAGTACTATCACAAAATTGAATTATATTAAAAATCCATAGAAAGACCTCAGCTAATGAGAGGAGGGGTCACTTATACACCCAAACTGAATTAAACTCTGGCCAAGCTTGTTGTTTTCTTCTTCTGGTAGGAATAAAATCCAGGGGTGACAGGGTTGCCACCCCTGATGTCCCTTGTCTTGGATATTTCTTGATGTCAGATGTATAAGTGACCCCTCCTCCGGCCATCCAACATATTTATATGGATTTTTTTATCATTGGACCATTTTTTTCGTGATAGTGCTCCTTTAATAAGTGAATGTAGTTAAACCCTGGTTTGGCACTGCAGGTATTACAGCAGGTGCATGGAAGTTGTTGTGTTCAGATGGAACGGCAGATAATAATATAAATAATTCTAAGTATTATACATTTGTTGTATTATTTTTCTCTTATTATACCTAATTTTTAATGTTTGGACTGCATTTATGATTTGATTCATTTTTCAGTAATTACGTGGTTTAAATCCCCAATAAGATATATGCATCTTTTGCATGTCAGTACACTATTTATGAGCCTCATAAAGACACTTACAGCAATGTCATGGTTGGGTGGCAAAGGAAATGATTATATAATATAGTTTGTTGGGGCTGTCAAATCATTTAATGTTGAATTTCACAAGCATTTGAACTTAAATCTGATCATTTGAAGGTATTTCATGTGTTATTATATAAATTAAATTAAATATAAATTAAACTCATATTTTACAACAATTCTTTTTTCCGAAGACCCCAAATAAATAACATACCCAGACGTTAAAAAGTTCAGAAATAGAAATTTGGAATTGGATGGGTAAAACAGTAAGAAATATAAAATTTGACATATATATATTTACTAGTGTTTTTTTTTGGGGGGGGGTGCAAAAGGCTTTTCTCAAGGTGCAGAGCTGATCTGTGTGTTATTTGGGAGCAGTTTTCACTACCTCCCATCTGTTGTTATTGGCATCTGTACATCAAAGGGTCGATTCAGCACCATGCTTAAATGCATTCTTGCATGGATCTGGGCGAGAAAAAATGTTTTGTGCAAGAAATCACACTAAAATGCTCTCAAAATGTATGAACAGGGAATGGTTTGAACAGGGACATTTGAGTGAGCTTGGGTTTTTGTGTGCCAGCATTTGTCGCCTGATCAGAGCTGGGGGGGTCGGATGCCCCTCAGGGGGAAGAGGAGACCTCCAGCTCTGAATCATGGACCGAGATAAGCACCTTTTGGGTTTTTTGCTGCAAACGGCAGACATGTGAAATTCACGCAATTGGCAGTTTACAGTAGAAGAGGCAACCACATTAATTTTAAGGGATTTTTTCCTTGCTCGCATTATAACTTATAAGCCTCATGTTTGTGGGGCAACATTTTTAGTCTAGAAACTGCCCTTTCACAATAACACTTTCCTGCTGTACATTGCAAATTTACTTACTCAAAAGGTCATACTTTTCCTTGTGGCAGGCAGTCAAAAGAGCCACAGCAAGCTTGTTTTCAACAGATGGGGGGCATATTTAGCTAGGGCAGAATTTTTTTCTGGCAGTCAAAAGTGGTTTGGTAGTGAAGTCTTAGAGAAAAGATTATTATATTTGTGTGGACATTTCCAAAACATGATATGTACATTATATAAGGAACCTCATAAAGATACCTATAAAACGCATTACTTTTTCCCAAAAGTGGGGGAAAATGTCAGTGCATCTTTTTAGGGAAAATGTTAAACAAAAGCAACAACAACAAAAATGCAAACTCACATTTCCATGGCTCCTGTGCTGCTGGCTGGGCCACCACAGCCACAGGAGATCAGAAGATTGAGGAGCAGCAGACGCACGGGCAGGGCAACTGATTCTGCTCGATGTCCCCAGCCTCCGAGCTTCACCCCCATCACCACCACTTCTTCTCTGGTGGCTGCACACACAGAGCAAGCACCCTGCTCTGTGCTGCGGTTGGGCGTGTCCAACGTTGTATGAAGCTGGGTGCTTGCTTTGTGTGTGCAGGCGCTGCCAGAGAAGAAGCGTCAGTGGCCGAAGAGACAGTGGGGACAGCGCGAATGACGGGGACATGAGGTGGGTATCAGCTGCCGCTCCTCCATCTTCTGGCCTCCCGTGCTCCTGTCTGGACCACCACAGCCATGGGAGGCCAGAAGATGGAGTGATGGATATGTGAGTTTACTTTTTTCTTTGTTTTGCCTATAGAGAATGGAAGGGGGGAATGCCACAGTTCCTATGGGAATATGAGGGGGGAATGCCACACTGCCTATGGGAATGGGACAAGGGAAATGCCACATTTCCTATGAGAATGGGAGGGGGAATGCCACACTGCCTATATAGGGAATGATAGGGGGGTGCCACACTGCCTATATGGGTAATGGGAGGGGGGTGCCACACTGCCTATAGGAATGGGAGGGGGGAATGCCACATTGCCTATGGCAAATGGAAGAGGGGGAACGCCACACTGCCTATATGGGGAATAGGTGGGGGTGCCACCCTTCCTATGGGAATGGGAGGGAGATGCCACACTGCCTATTGGGAATGGGAGGAGGGAATGCCACACTGCCTATGGGGAATGGAAGGGGGGAATGCCACACTGCCTATGGGAATTTGAGGAGGGAATTCCACACTGCCCTTGAGGAATGGGGGGATGCCACTCTGCCTGTAAGTGGGGAATTCTACACCTTGCCTATTATTTGGTTCTTGGGGGAATGTTTTAGCACAACATTTGGTTCAGAATATTTTTTTATTTGTTTTTCTCTTCCAAATCCTAGGTGCGTTCTATGGGCATGTGCGTCTTATAGTACGAAAAATGTGGCAATTATTTTTTTAAGTATGCGATGATTAGTTATTGGCAAATGTCTGGCAATGTATTCACTTTCCACTTCTGCACATTTTTTTTTAATTCTAAATGTAAATTACATTTAGATCTTCACTTTTTATGACCCCAGACTCAAATAAATAAATAAATCTGATTTCAGAAATCCTTTTTATCATAGTAATTTGCATTGCTATGCCATACTTGGGGATTATGGAGTTGACATTTCACTTTAAATGGCACTTTATATTGTGTTAAACACTATACTATGGAAATAACATGCCATATGCAGAATTCAAACATAACAGCAGCATCATTTCTAGCTACACTTGTAGGGACTTTGTAGTATAGAATTTCTGTTTGTAATTGTTATAGCCTGAAACACATGGGTGAGGAACAGCTTAAGCTACAAAAGTGAGGTTGTGAAAGGTAAGTTTAATATACCATACCAAGAGAGCTCACAGCAACAAGACACAAGGCAATTAAAGTGCTGCAGCATGTTTTACAAGCTCCTTTGAAGAAGCACGCAGAAACAGGCAAAGTTGAGGACAGTTCACGCAGTGGTCGGCCAAGAAAACCTAAGTCTGATTCACCATCTACAACAAATTCTCCACATTAAAACCTAGGACATAGCATTTATTAATGGCTTAGTGACTGTTCCACGCTTTCATTACAAACTGCTTATTAACTTGAAAGCCAGTCAGACTTATAAGACATGGAATAATCAAATGTATCTATGAGGAATGTAGGATGTAATTCCAGCTCGGCTTCCCTTCCTCTGTGTCACTCAGAGCTTCCTTTGAGGAGGTGTCACCCCGGGCTCTAGTTTAAACATCTAATGTCAGAATAAATAAAGACAAAAAGCTTCTTCCTCATGTCTGACTCATTCATTTACTCCAGCCGTCAGGATGCCAAGCCCTGGCTTCAGCAAAGAAAATATGTGAACCATTCAGTAGTTCAGCGAGTAAGGGCTGCTTTTGGTCTTTTATTTACTTTTGGAAAACATTTTTGTTATGATTGAAGTGTTCCAGATGAATGATTGATATGGCTATTTAGAGGTTCTGGGATGTAGATTTTACTAAAATTACTAAAATATTTTAAAAGTGTCATTTCCTTTGGATTGTATGATTCATTTAGTGACTGGAGGGCACAGAAGATAAATATCAAAAGACATCTGCTTAAAACATGATATTTCTTCTATATCTCAGGTGCCCATGTATTAAACTATTTTTTGGGGGATTCCTGAAGAAACGCGCATCCCACCATAATTGGGATGCCAAGGATATAGGCTTACTTTAAGCTAATGATATTTACCCTGTAGCTTACTTCTTTTACTTTTGTCTCACAGAATGAAATTTCTTGCAATTATCTACAAAAGACATTATGTTATAGATGGCACACACTTTCAAACATGGTTAGCAATATCTGCATAAAAAGGAAAGGAGCATCTTGCAACAGTGTGGTTACCCAATGGGATTTGTAATCTCAGATGTCTCAGACCAAAGCATAGGTGTCAAACTAATTATCAGTTTCTGGTTGCTTTCCAAGGGCCATGTAATAACAAACACAAAACAAAATGTAAGCACAATCATTCAAATGTGTTTAAATGTATGGTCAATTGTTTTGCCCAGCCACAATATATTCTGGCCAAGATAGTCACAGAATTATTTTTCCCAGGACATATGCAGAATTATTTAGCTCAGGACAGCCACGGGATTGTTTTGCCCAGGAAATACATACACTAAATTATTTATGCCAGGGATAGATGTAGAATTATTTTGCCCAGGACAGCCTCACATTCATTTTTTTTTCATCCTACCTGCCAATAGCTAGCAAAAACCCCTGCAGTATCTGTATCACACTTTTATGTGGCAGTAAGCTGGGAGGGGAATGGGTTGCACCGAGGCACTGTTGCAAACACTACTCACTTCTCAACAGAATGTAACAAAGGAGTGCACCAGCCACTTTTATAGCTATCATGGGGAAGATTAGAGATGGTGTTGTGCTCCACAGTGTAGTACAGCATACCTCTGCATCATTCAGCTCTTCCATGCACAGGAACGATAATATGCTGCCAGTGTCAGAAGCCTCAGATTGACTGGGTGGTCAAGAGAAGGTCTGGAAAACCACTCATAGGCTTGCTAGAAAGGGACATCAGAACCCTAGCTTGACTGCAAAAGACCTTCAGGCGGATTTAGCAGACTCTGCAATTGCAGTATATTGTTGTTACTGTTCAATGATACATGCACAAATATGGCCTTCATGAAAAAGTCATCAGAAGAAAACATATTCTGCATCCTTAACAAGAAATTCAGCTTCTGAAGTCTGCAGTACAAAGTACAGTAAAGTACATCTAAACAAGCCTGGTGCATTTTAGAAACAAGCCCCGTGGATAATTGAGGTTAAAATAGCAATTTATGGCCCAAATGAGCAAATATATGTTTAGAGAAAAGATGGCACAGCATTTCATGAGAACACCTCTTCAACCATTAAGCATGAGGATGGGTCAATAATCATGGTTTGGGATTGTTTTGTAGCCAATGACACAGGGAAAATTTCAAGGGTAGAGGGTAGACTGGAGGCAATAAAATGCCAGCAAATTCTGGAAGCAAACACAACATCAACTGCAAAAAAGTTGAAAAGAAGATGAAGTCTGCAAATGATCCTAAACAAACCTCAAATTCCACAAGAGACTACCTTAAAGTGGACCAAAACCCAGGGTTTTGACTATCCTGGGTTTTGGTCCTTTCCCCGGGGGCACCCCGATCTTGGGTGCCCCGCTGTGTGAAACCGCCCAGGACGCTGAGCCCAGCTCACCTCTTCCCGGGCCCACGGCACGTCTAATAGCAGCGGCTCTGAAGGCCGCATGCTCCTCTTCCCTCTAACAGGGAACGTGCCAGCGCCAGCCATTTGTAAATTTTTGGAGATTTTACAGATTTACAAATTATTACATCATTTCTTATTTTCTTAACATTTATTACTTAATACACAGACATGTTACACGGGTTAAAATGTTTCATTATTTATAGACAAATAAATATTTGTTTTGATGTCGTTTACATTGTTCTATTTCTTTTTTATTGAACATGTGAAATGATCTTAAAAGTATGCTTACACCTTTTCTTTTTAAATACAGCTTGATTCAGGTTACCACCTATAGAGGTGTGACTTACCTACCAAGGAATGTGTAACCATCCTACAGAGGAGAAAAAAGGATATTTTCTCTCCTTCCTTGTCTCAGGTTACATATAAAGAAGGAGCTAGACAGCAACAATAAAATGTTTTTTTAATGTAATTTAAAATGTATTATTTCCAGAATCTATATTAACTCTAAATCTAACTGGCATGTATGGGTCCATTATGTCCTGACCTGGACGGCAAACTGCAGCTTGACCAGTATAATTTAAGTCAATGTCATCTGCAGCACCTCCCTGCCTGTTTCTATCTCCCCATAATTACCAGCAGAGCCAGATATAAGGACATGTGCTCCAGAATTACCCGATGGTGCTCACGCTGTGGCCTAGGACAGATGGTTCAATGTGCCGGCCAGGGCTATTGTGCTAGTGAAGTCACCTGCTTATGTTGGACAGGGCAAGGGAAGAGTAGCTTGCACTCCACTCTGGAGCGCAGCGCCTGGCACAGATGCACTGTCTGGTGTGCACATGTAAATGTGTGAGCATGACGCATACGAGGTAAAAAACCTCTTACCTTCTCCAGGGCCAGCACCGTTCTTCTGGCACTTCGGATCCTGGGCGCCGTCATCTTGGATGAAAAGCACAGAGCCGCATACCCCAGCTCTGTAAGCGCCCCCGTCCGCCCATTCAAGTGAAAGGCTTGGGGTCTCTCTGTTTCAGGTAGTGGTGAGGGATATGGTCCTTCTCCCTGAATCTACTGTATGTTTTTTTCTATGTAACCCCCCTTCCCGCCTCAGCGCCAGGGTAGGGTGGCAGGGTGGGGGGTTATAGTTGTGGTTTACCAAGAATCAGACTGACATCCAATCTATTCTGAAATCTGCTGCCCGACTCATACACCTCCAATGCGATTCCCCTTTGCCAATCTCTCCACTAGTTAGCTGTTTCTCATAGAGTTCAGTTCAAATTTCTAACACTAACCTTTAAAGTTCTCTCCAGCCAGATTCCTCCATACCTTTCATCTCTTATCCAGCGATACCAACCCAGACCAACCCAAACACAGTCTACACTCTGTCCCTGGCATTCTCCTGTCCTCCTCCTTGGTCACCTCCTTGCACTCCCACCATCAAGACATCTCCGGAGAATCTCTACTTCTCTGGAATGCACTTCCCTACTCAGTCCATTACTCTTCAATGCTCCTCAAAAGCCACCTCTTCAGACAAGCATATAACCTGGCTTAAGCAACTCCTATAACCTTCACAGGTCACATGCCACTGAATTCAAGCTCTACCACTTGTGATCCCCCCCTCCATCCCCTATCCTTAAAACTGTAAGTGTCACGATGAGCTACTTATCTGTGCCTCACACAGCACTATCTCGGAATGGCTCGCTGGGGCGGCTGTGTGGGCGGCTCAGGCACCTCCCTCCACATCCCTAGTGTCCCTGCCCATGTACATGTGCACGTGCATACATGAGATTATTATGCCCTCTGGCTGCGCTGCGGGAAACGTGCCGGAGGCTGGTTTAAATGGGCCAGTGAGCCCTATCATTGTGTGTAGGGAAAATAGCCCGTGACTTTGTCTTGCCTGACCATGCCTTTGATCACTGCCTCAACCGATGCCTGCCAGCCTGCCCCCGAGCTGTCTCATCCTCTGTACATCAAACTTTCTGACCACCCAGCATTGACCATTGGCTTGACCCTTGACCTTTCTTCTGCTACTACCCTTGGTGTCACGTTTCATCAGGAATGTCTTCGTGTATATGACTCCAGCCAGCCCGACATCGCCCAGCCTTGTCCCTGGTTCATCTACCTTCACCTTGCAAGTTCGCATCCATCGTGCTACTTAAGTCCTGGGAGCAACCATGTCTGGTGAGGTGTATCCTGCTTCCCTGTGAACGGGCAGAAGCAGCAGCAGAGGTTGGGGGTTGCGGAATCACCTGAAGGCGGGTGTCCCACAGGGCCTGACAGTAAGCTTGCATGGGCAGTGCTCTCTTTCCTACTGTCTTCTGTTCTCACAACATTTGTTCTTACCCTTTGTCCCCCCACAGCTGATCCATCCTAGTCCAGTTGGTTAAAGCCTAACAGATCCTGAGACTTAATCCCACACCAACAGATCCTAAATCCCATTGACCATTGACCAGTGTCAAACAGCTGCCCCCAGCAACAGTCACAGTGACCAGCCACACCATCTACATTCACTGCAATGAATAATGTTGGCATGGTCATCCACTGTGATTGATGGGGCAAGGGCAAGATTACAACATGTAGGCTGCTAGTCAGTGGTGTGATCCTTGATCTCAGATACTGGTACGTTTTATTGAACAGGAGTAGGATAGAAGCGCTGCAGAGGACAAAATGTGAGCAAGTATGTTTGTTTTGCTCAAACACAAGCACACAAACACACACGCACAGCATAGTACAGCACAATTATGCTTATTCTGCTGCGCCCCCAAAAACCACCCCACAGCATCCACAATTTCCAGGCCCCCAAGGAAGTGGAGTGTGAGTCAAATCCATTTGGTGGTGTAACAGGAACTGGCTTTACTGGAACATGAGTGCAGTAAGAGAAAGTCACCTTAAATGGTGGATAGCATAAAATTCATAGTGAGCAGCTCAATGTACAGGAAACACAACATGCAGTAGAGAATGTACAACAGACTACACATAAACATATTTACCATCTACTGTCATAAAAGTAAACTGCATTAAACTAGCAATATGCAGATCACATGCAGAGACAAGCTGTAAGCGTTTGCACAGTATCTCCAACAATAAGTAGGTGGCTGCAGCGGATCTGTAGGCACACTGGAAGGCACCTGTAAGAACAAGGACCCAGCAGGGACCAGTGACAGCAGTGGAGATCATCGGGAGGCAGAAGTAAGTATCAGCCCCTTTACTGGCACTGCTGAGCAGCAGCAATACAAATGCCATCCATAGACTCTTATGGGTTGCATTGTGCAAGTGCTGCGGAAAATGCACTGCATGTGACATTTTTTCGGGGTTATTTAAGAAACGCTAACACCACGTAGTACCATGTAGCATCAGGTGAACGTTGGGCACAGTATGTGAAAACCACATATATGAAAGTCCGGGTGAGCACCTCTAATAGAGTAATGTAGCATCGCATGTATCACTAGCGGTGGCTCAGTCTAAAGCGTTGTGTGTTGTGTGTTCAGCAGCGCCACGTAGCACCTGTCGCTCAATAGCATAAATTCCATACATTTCATTTGTGTTTTTTTTTTCTTGTGTGAAGCGTTTTATAAACATTTTTTTCTCAATTTTAGGATCAAATCATTGCGTGACCTCTCCTGCCCAGCAACCAAACACTTATATTGTTATATTTTGATTTTTATGCAGAATTGTATGTGCAGGTCTGTTATTGCAGTGTCATTGTTACTGTGTTAAAACAATGTCATTCCATATGATTTCGCTCTGGTGCTAGAGTATATGTGTTGAGAAACAGACTTTTTTTCACATAGCATCTGGCGCTCAACACTAGAGTGCCTGGTTTTAGAGCGCCGACGCTGGTTTTGTGTTTGATTTTCTTAAATATGAGCTTCAGTGCTGAGCGTCAGACACACTTAACTGCTGCTACCTATCGCTCGCTGAAGCGTTGTTCTGTTGTTACATGTAGCATCTCCTTGGGCGGCTTTCCCTCAAGGCGCTACATTCTGCAGCACTCTCTAGACCGGGGTACTCAACCACTTCTTGTAAAGGTCCAATTACCGGCATCCGGTGAGAGGTGAAGGTCCGGGGGGGGGGGGTGGATGGTCAGAAATCAGTGCACTGGGTGGGGGCTATAGATTAAACTTGTAAAAGCTAAAAAAAAAGGCTGCTTGCCCCCACCCCAATAGTCCTATTGAAAAAGTCCAATGTTGCTGGTGCACTCTTACAGACACATTATTGGTGGGTGCCAGAGCCGCGGTGGCGCCGCTATGTATCCAAGTAGATAAATAGGCACGGCACTCCAAAGCATAAGTTTAAATGCTTGTATTCAGTAATAGTAGTAGAAAGTTCCAATAACACACAAGGTACAAAAGAAATAGTCCATATCATGGCCAAAAAGGAAAAACAGTCTCATCTTCCAACGTTTCGGGGGTCAGGTGCCCCCTTTCTCAAGGAGGACTGTAAACCGGAATGTGCTGCATCCCCCATCTATATATACATAGGTGCAGAGTTCAAAAATTCCCGCCTGACATCATTGTGACATCAGCGGGCGTTCTAGTATGCCCCATAGTAAATAGTTAATGTATACATTCACGTGCAGTAATGAAAATAATAAAGATGGGGCTGTAGTTACTTACCTGCGTCCACCGGGGCTCCAAACTGTGGAAGTCCCGTCACCGCCAGCCGCCGCTCGCTGCACTGGCGGGCGGCGGTTTCCCCGTCTGTCAGCGGGGACAGGGAGCTGGCAGCCGGGCTCAAAAAAGCTGCCCGGTAACCGATGACACGGCGGGAGCCGCGATCCGATTGGTTCGCGGCCCCAGCCTCTGTCACCGGCCCGTGAGACAGACAGCGTCTGTCAGGACACCGCTGCCTCTAACCTTTTTATGCCTGCTCCAATGAGCGCTCATCTGGGCTTTCACCGCCACCCAGGGGCACTGACAGACCCGTGACAGCGGGCTTCTACGTGCCGCAGCCTCTGCATAGAGGCAGCGGTGTCCTGACAGACGCTGTCTGTTTTTTGTTTTACAATTTTGTTACCTTAATTCTGCTTTAATCAAAATAAAATCCTGTTCTTTAGACTCTTATTTGTGCATACCACCTCAGGTTTCAAGTTAAGAACAGCGAGATCTCATTTTAGCAACACACCTTTGCTGGCTGAACTAGCAGCGATTGGGTTCATTTTGAAGAAAAAAGAAAGTGCCTCATTAGATGCAACATTATCAGGGAAAGTGGCCAGACACTGGTAAGCTCTGGGCGTCAGAGCCGTAGCAGCCATGAGGCGAATGAGGCACTGGCCTTGGGCGCAGCTACAGCTTCATGCAAGGGGGCGCAGCCAGGGCCGCATCGATTTAAAAAAAAAAAAAATCAACTTGCAAGAGATCCCCAGCTCTGACAAGCCCAGCTCCTCATCGGCCTGCCCAGCTCCGCCCCATCCCTGCTTGCAGCTGCAGCCTGTCTTCCTCCTATGACAGGAGCGACGTGCTGGAGATGGGGGCGTGACACTGCATCAGATGTACGCATGAATGGAGGAGCACCAATAATGCTGACCTTGTGGTAAGACCGAGGGGCGTAGCGTGGGGGGTGGGCGCTGTGTTGCCAGGGGGCGGGAGTTAGAAGAAGGGCAGCCAGGCTGTGTGTGTGTGATCACTGGGGCCGCACAGGCAGAGAAGCAGCGTGTGGCTTCCTGATTCAGGAGGCTCCGCCCCCCCAGAAGCATCATCAACCTGCTGCCTGTTTCTCCCAGCCTGTGAGGAGGAAATCTGCAGCACTGCTAAGCTTCATGTAGGTAGGTGTGTGTGTGTCTCTCTGTCTGTCTGTCTGTCTGTCTTTGACACTGTCTATCTGTGTGTGTGTGTCTATCTGTCTGTGTGTGTGTCTCTGTGTGTGTGTGTGTGTGTGTGTGTGTGTGTGTGTGTCTGTCTGTCTGTGACACTGTCTATCTGTCTGTGTGTGTGTGTCTCTCTCTCTATCTGTCTGTGTGTCTGTGTGTGTGTGTGTGTGTGTGTGTGTGTGTGTGTCTCTCTCTCTCTATCTGTCTGTGTGTGTGTGTGTGTGTCTCTCTCTCTCTATCTGTCTGTGTGTGTGTGTGTGTCTCTCTCTCTATCTGTCTGTGTGTGTGTGTGTGTGTGTGTGTGTCTCTCTCTCTCTATCTGTCTGTGTGTGTGTGTGTGTGTGTGTGTGTGTGTGTGTGTGTGTGTCTCTCTCTCTCTCTATCTGTCTGTGTGTGTGTGTGTGTCTCTCTCTCTATCTGTGTGTGTGTGTGTGTGTGTGTGTGTGTGTGTGTGTGTGTGTGTGTGTGTCTCTCTCTCTCTATCTGTCTGTGTGTGTGTGTGTGTGTGTGTGTGTGTGTGTGTGTCTCTCTCTCTATCTGTCTGTGTGTGTGTGTGTGTGTGTGTGTGTGTGTGTGTGTGTGTCTCTCTCTATCTGTCTGTGTGTGTGTGTGTGTGTGTGTGTGTGTGTGTGTCTCTCTCTATCTGTCTGTGTGTGTGTGTC